>CM033469.1:164548006-165148006 GCA_019447015.1 Hymenochirus boettgeri
CAAACAGCAAAGCAATAAACTCAGGCAGTAGACTATGTTGTATTGTTTCATAAGTACACTGTTTCTCAGAAAAAATTCTGTTTATTGCATCACACAAACACACTACGTTTCGGAGAACACTATGTCTCCTTCATCGGGTGTTTGAGAAACAGTGTGCGCTTCCATCAACCCCTTTTTTGCTATAGCTTGGAGTCCTTAAGGTAGAGGACTGAGGGAAGCAACACCTGGAATACAGTGGCACATTGCCTGAAGGAGTGCCTAGGCCCATACTTAAGTTATACGGACTTGTTTCATAATTAAGCTAGGGGATTTGAACTTGTAACTTTGTGGGTTGTGTTCCTAAAAACACAGCATTTACATGGTGCACCACCAACAACTTAACAATGAATACATGTACATTTAGTAACTTTATCTTTCGCTAGAAACAGAGGCTAGCGGTTCTGTGCATACAGACACTGAATCCTGGGATCAGGGGACGTGACTCTTTGAAGCCAACATGGGCTTTGAGTTGTACTGGCAACAACACGGAAGCCTTATTTGTTACAGGATCTATTACTTACATGTACTAAATTCAACTTACTAGAGAAAAATCGTTCAATGTAAAGGTGTTTTGGGGAGAAATGCTTTCACATTTTAAAAATGTAAGTTTAGAAGCATACTGCTTGTTTAGGCACGATAGAGAAAATAGGAAAAGGGGAGGCGTATGTATTTATGTGGAACAAGAGTTGTAGTCAAATTTATAAGAAGACATAACTGTTAATATTGATTTTAAAGTGGAGGCAATATGGGTGGAATTGGGCAATGGGAAGGGGGTAAAGTTATGTATTGGTGTATGCTAAGCGACAAAATGCTAGCAGGAAGGTAAAGAGTCAGCTTCATATGCAGATGGAAAGGGCTGCAAATTTAGGGATGTTTTTATTATGAGGGAAGGTGAACGCTTGTGGCCTCGGCAGCACTCGGAAATATGCTACAAAAAGTAACAAGAAAGGCATAATACCATTGGATATCTCATCATCATATAAACTGGGAGGATTTATTTTCAGTTAAAGATACTAAACAGAAGTGGACTGTTTTTAAAGAGGTTTTAAAACATTTCGCATTATGTAACTTAAATCTGATGTGAAGAGGGAAATGGAAAGGAAGAAGCATTTATTTTAAAATCTTTAAGTCAGAGCTAACAAAATTTATTTAGCTAGCTTAGTATTTAAGGTGGATACACATCTTCTAATTTTTTCTCATGACTGACCATTCGCCACTTCCAACCTGTCAGCCTGGAGGAATGACTGTCGGTTGGGGCAAAAGTAACCGCGTCCGACAGTTTGCCGCGACCAAGTGTGCAGTTCATAGAGGACCAAACGATTGGTCATGGTTTCCTGAAGCAGAAAACATCCAATATTTTGGCCTGACTGACAATAACACTGAAATGTTGGTCAATCGGCCCGAATTATTGGACGGTGTGTACCCAGCTTTAAGCTAGCTAAATAAATGATAAAGTAAGGATAGCTCAACAAGGCAAGACTAACCCTAAACAATGTTTTAAGTACATTAACACTAAGGATGAGGACTGAAAATACCATAGAGTATAGTAGCAAAAATGGTATAATGGGTGCAATTGCACTTTGGTTAACTGAGGATATGGTTCAGAAACAATTAATTTAGGGAACTTAATGCACTTTTATCCACACCATTGTTTATTTTCTCAGATTCCCTCATGTCTGGAAATGTGCCTCTGGATTGGAAAAAAGATGATGTAATTTCAATATTGAAAAAAGGTAGTCACTCACAGCCTGGTAATTACAGACCTGTGATTTTAACTTCAATGGGAAGATATTAGAAAGTTTGATAAGGCAACATATTCTAGAGTATGTTTCAAGGACTGAACATATAAGTATAAATGTTTAAAGTTTATTTTTTTTTAAAAAGTACAGTATTATTTTATGTATTATAATTTATGGTTTTCCTGTAAGAGTTAAAAAAGTTCCTCTACTTACATAGCTTCTGTTTTTCAGTGGTCAAAAGTACTACAACCAAAACATTTAGAAACAAGATGAACAGTAAAAACCATTCAAAGGGAAGTACTAGTTACCTAATTACTTAATTAGTAGGACTGTTTACATAATATCGCTTCAGGCTTTATTATTTAAAAGTACTGTATGTTTCAGGGTCCTTGTTTTATCTTACCTTTCTAACTGATGGTCTATCTTCTCGTTGCTATTTTCAGATTTCTTTATAAAGATGTCATTGTCTTCCATTTCCTTATGAAGGCTTGACTCAGAACTGCTTGTTTGCTCATAAGCAAAAGAGGTAAATGTAGTCCCCATTATCCCCTTAGTTCTCTCTGATATTGGAATGTTATTGCGTGTTTCTAAAGATACCAGTCTTTCAGTATCAATCTGTTTTTTATCCTCTCTAGGTAAGAATGTGTCCCCCCAAGATGTTACCATATCTGTCTGTACCTTAGAAGATTCTGTATTAACACATGCAGCATTTTCTGTAGGCTTGACAGTGGATTTACAATTATCCTCCCCAAAATCCTTTTCTTTAACAAGACTTCCATTTACCTCTTTCTCCACAGAGGTACTATACTTTAATATAGATGAAATGGGAACAGTACCATGTGTTTCTGACTTGGGATAATCTGCAATCTCTGTTATTTGTGAAAGTGAGGATTCTGACAGAGTTTCTTCTTCTGAGATTGCAGCTAACTCTCTTTCAACACATAAACATGATTTCCTTTCTGCAGATTTCCCATGAACTATGGTAGCTTCTGACGCTAACAACTCTTTGGATTGGTCAAACAGTTTAGATGTTGCAATGCCCAAATTATTTTCCACTTGCAAAGTGGAACAGTTTGAAATGGAATGACCTTCTGGCAGAATATCTGTGTTGATTCCTCCATCTAAAGCACAGCTAGTGCCTGTACAATGTATTTTTGCTGTTTCCTTGTGTTTATCTTTTTCTTCTAAACAGAGTTCAGGCTCATCTGTTGAGCCGTTATTTTGAACAACAGGGCAATATGAAGTCAGCTGCTCAGGTTCCTTCATTTTATTTAAACATTCTGTTGGTTTTTCTAAACATCCATACGCAGTTTTAGACATGTCAGTCTCTCTTTGTTCTGTTGTTCCATATTCAAGAAACTCGTTTGTGGCACTATTTGCTTGGGGGAGTAATCTAGTACTTCCAGGATCATCTGTTTAAAAAAACACCAACATACTTTTATTAGCACATTATACAAATTGTTCCAATACAAGAAAAAACACCATCTGCATTAAATTATGTGTAAATACTGTATTTGTATTTGATTCTGAACCCATAATGAATTTATCATTAATGTTTGTGGAATCTCTGTCCTCAGTTGCCACTTTCTAGAATTACTGCTCCTAAATATTTAATTGCTATATATTCCCAACAGCAAAAAAGTTAAAAAAATAAATAAATAAATAAATAAGCAGAACAAGTTTTAGGCTAAAATACTAAATTGTGGTTCACATTACCAATATCTGCCACAAGAGGGAACCATTAGACTGAAGTAATTACTTCCATCACTTACACTAACACACACAATTACATAAAATAACTATGTACTTGCATTACCTGTCTGAGCCTGATGGGGCCCAAATACATACCAATCCCGGTCGTCCCTAGATTAATCTAGGTAAAATAAAGATTCAGAGGCAATTTATGATTAAGTTATACAGTTATACAGTACTAATAAGTTATACAGTAATAATAAATCACAATCATGAGGGAGATTCATTAAAAGTTCTTATCGTTTAAAATGGTGCTAATTTTGCCCTAACCAATAAGATCTTATTTAACATTTGTAAGCTTACATCTGATTGGTTGGGGCAAAATTAGCACCATTTTAAACGATAAGAACTTTTATTGAATAACCCTGAAAGTGCTTGACAGGCAAAAAGCAGGAAAAAACATGTTTCATTTGTGATGTCGTGGTTTCATTAGTAATAAAACTTGCACTCTCCTGCATCATCTCTCATGCCCCCCAAACCCTAACATTGCAATACATACTAGGTTCCCGGATTTTCTGAATACAGATATTCCCCATCAACACTGCCAGTCCCTCTTCTGATCATTTCCACCTTACTTATGAGCTTTTTATGAGCTTGTGTAGCCACAGAGGAGGAGTCACTGGTTGTGAATGACAGCTATCACCCAGTAGGAATATGTAAGTAAGAAGCCGAACTGGAATTGGTGGTAAATATCTGTGATTTGGATCACGGGGGACAAGGAAAGGTTTGAGGAGGTTATAGTATTGTGTAAGAATTTTACTCTAGTAGTGTACATGCCATTTAAGGGAGAATTAAAAGAAACCACTTGCAACCTATAGGGGCTTATACACTACAATATTAGCACCGTACGATTTCCAGCATACATAATAATGGAAATAAGTATGGTTTCCACTGACACAATACAATTATTGTACATAAATATTGCAGTCGAGTGTCTGGCCACATAAACATTTTGTAATTCACTTTTTTATTTTTATTAACTATCAATCTCATTTTCCCCTGGCATGCGAGTAAAAGTGTACTCTAGCTCTGTCATTTGGGCCAGGGAACAATAAAGGCTTTCTGCATCAGAAAATGCCAGAAGGGACACCACTAATCCATGCAAATAAAAAAAAACGTGAAAAAGATCAGTGTGCATGCTAAACAAATACTGACGCCAAAGAACAAGTGGGCTATTTACGTCTGTTTTGGCCATTAATCAAAGGTGTGCGTGGCTGGTCAGTGTGGTATCATCCAGGTCACTACTATTAAAGGCATCACACGTTGCAAATATTGGCCAAAAAATTCAACCAGGCATGTCTGACTACTGCATAGTCTGTCAGACAGAAAGATAGGGTAAAAATTGACCTGTGTGTACCAGCCTTGCTGGGTTGCAAACCAATCTGATTGGTTGCTGCAGATTTTGTATGTTTTTTGTACAATAATCTACACATATATGTTATTAAATGACTGTTCCCACATAACAGATGTTCCATGCATACCAATCATTTACTGATCAGGCATGGTTAAAGTTTTATTTGGCTCACAATTTTATATTTGCATGTATGGCTGTTCTTCAGATAATTATGTGCCAATGTTGAGAAAGGCATCCATCTTGATTGATATCTCAGGATTTATTTTTTTTACATATGCATATATTGTTTTCCTAGGTAGTTTATTACCGTATATAAACCGAGGTTTTCAGGCTTTAAAAAAAGCCTGAAAATCTTACCTCGGTTTATACTCGAGTCAACCGTTCTCTTACCTTCTCCGGCGGCCGCGCGATCCGCATCCTCAGTGCGCATCCAGATGATGTCACTACCCGGTACCTCTCACTTTGCGGCGCCGAGTAGTGACATCATCTGGATGCGCACTGAGGATGTGGAGCGAGGAGCGAGCGGCCGCCGGACAAGGTAGGAGAATACCACGGACACCAGGGAGGGAATATTTACAAAAGAGTAAAACCTTCTTATTTGTACATACTGTATGTACAATAAAGGAGGATTTACCCCTATTTGCAAGTATTTGCCACTTAAGATGTTTGAAAACTACAAATCCCAGCAATAAAGCATGCTGGGAGTTGTAGTTTCCAAAACATCTTAAGTGGCAAATACTAACCCCCTTGGTTAATATCTTTTTTCTCCTTTTTTAGCTAAAACTAGGTACCTCGGTTTATACTCAGGTCGGTTTATACTCGAGTATATACGGTAATTCAATCATGAGAAACAAGGAATTAACTATTTCAGGCAACATCAATTCATTCTATAATCTTGCAAATTAGAATGTAGTATGAACACCCAAACTATAGCTGATCAATGACAAACAGAAATGCACAAAAAGCAGATCTGTTCCATAACCCAAAAAATTGTATATTCAACAGTGATTTGTGAAGCCTCCTCCATTATAAAATAATGGACGCATCTACTGAAAAATAAGTACTGCACCAGTGTGCATGGTGCACAATGATATACATTAAATGGCATGTCCACCCTTGAAACAAAAAACTGGTCAATTGAGAGTTACCTGCACCCAACCCCAACTGCTATTTGTTTACCAGTTTATTACAGACATTTATGTGTTTATATGTTCAGAGAGACGTATTGGCTATTTGCGTCTTAAAGCCATGTTAACCGATGTACCAATGTTTTTTATAATCTTGAGCATGTGCAGAGGCAACAGGTTAATCAGCAGTCAGTCATTGGCTGTGATTTGAATTGTCACAGCCTTGATTGACAGCATTGATTGACTAAAAGATGTTATTATGAGGGTGGAGTTGTCCTTTAATAAAGTACAAAATATATTAGTTAGGGCTAGGCCACAATTAAGTGATTTTCTATCGTTCGCACATGCAATTTCAAATATAATGCGTTACCGTGTCCATTTTGGCAACACATGCGATCACCAAAACCCTAAACTGTAATAGTTTGAAATCTGAAATATATAAGTCTAACCTGAAATCCTGTACAATGTCCTGTTTCCCCGTTTCTGCTTCCTGGTTCTCCAAGTTAGTAACTGTCAGTTATGGATTTGACAGTTGACATCACACCCAATGGATGATGCTAATTCCCTTGCTGCTTCTTCTGAGCATGCTCAGGCTCAGTGCAGGTCACTACATTGCTCAGTTTCCGTAAGGCCATCCAGAAGCATAGCAGGCATATAGTAATGAATTCAGAGGACAATAGGATATATTAACATATTTTAAAAAGGCCATTCTTTCTAAAATATGTTATTATGAGGGTGGAGTTGTCCTTTAATAAACTACAAAATATATTAGTTAGGGCTAGGCCACACTAAAGCAATTTTCTCATGTTTGCACATGCGATTGTGCATGCAGTTTTAAATATAATGCATTACCGTGTCCATTTTGGTAATGCATGCAATCACCATTTTTTGAGCAATCACATGCGTTTCAATAACGGAAAATAGCAAAATCGCATGTGCACACATCTGAAAATGCGTCGGAATCATGCACGAGATTGCATGCACACTTCTGGTGCCTTAGTGTTGGGGGCAGGTAACTGACAATTGACCATTTTTTTTATTGTATTAAAGGGGGGGACATGCACTTTAAAAGTAGAAACATGTCTGGCAAGTCAGAGTTAGATAATCCTTATATAAGAAAATACTAGAAAATCATGCATTTTCTTATCCCAATATGTAAAGGTAAGTATACCGGGAGGCACATGTGGATTTTTGCCTGCAAAAGGTTTTTTTTATTGATGCTTACATTACAACATGTTTTTCAAGTGTAAAATTGTAACGTGCAGGAAGTGAACAAATATATCACATACCCCAACTCCACCCCTCAATCTTCATTGGTGAATTTTGGAATATATACTTTGGAATATATACATATTCCAAAGTATATATACCCGAATATAAGTCGATCTGAGTATAAGTCAAGGTACATATTTTTACCTGAAAAATTAGTAAAACCTAATTGACCAAGTTGATGTAGAAATTATGACCCCCTTGTATAACTTTATTGTATTTTGTTACTGTACAGCGTTGCGTCCCCAAGTGGTGCTTTATAAATAAACTATACATACATACTGCATTCTGTATTGTTTTGAGGCTTTAGTTGCCCTTTAAATGGACAGCAGAATTCCCACACAGTAGTCCCATACAGTAATAGCCAAACCCAGTATGGCTATTATTGTATGGGACTATGAAAAGGTACTGTACTGTGTTATACAGTCAAAACGTCTACAGGGTAACCCCTTTGAAATAAAAAATAACAAAAGGTGATACCATTAATGGCTAACTAAGATAATCATAGCAAGCTTTCAGAACATTCTAGTTCCTTTTTCAAGCTTATTATGAAGCTGTAGTGCTCTCTGATATATATACAACATTTAGCTTATAATTCAAATAACCAGAAAAAAGGAATATCTGTGTGGGAGGTGTTAACAAAGTCATATAAAAGGAAGTCTGCAAGGGACAAACAGATAAGGTACAATATACTGTTGATCAAAGTGGCGGATATAAATAGTGGTAAGTTACTGAAGTGTGAGGTAAAAGGAATTCCATGTAATTAACTGGCCCAGTGTCTCTACAGATGTTTGTATTTCTGGCTTGGTGCAGGCAGTTCTTAATTTATATAGTTTGCCATAAATCAAAGGCCCAGGTTCAGTCCCTTCTATTTAGAGTTGAAAGTTTTCATTAATATGTACTCCCATACCTTCCTTTCATTTTCTGTTTTAAAATTTTCCTTAAAGGCTATGTCCACCCCTAAAATAGAATTTTAATATTATGCTCCCCCATGTCCCCCAGCCCCAACCGCATGATTTGTTTTTTTAAAAAGCTCCCCAAACTCTTACTTACCTCCCCTCGATCCTCCGCCGCACTGCCGGCCCTCTGCTTGCGAGAATGCAGCAGAGGGCGGGACCGGCAGTCGCGTCTGTGATTGCTGAGCGGCGCCATCACGGACGCGCTGCCGGTCTTCAGTGCCGCGAGGAAAGCGGAGAGGTAAGTAAGAGTTTGGGGAGCTTTTTTAAAAAAAAAAAACATGCGGTTGGGGCTGGGGACATGGGGGAGCATATATAGGGGTTAATCTAGGGGAGGGATAGTAAACGGAGGGAGAGGGAGGGAGAGGGAGGGGGAGGGAGGGGGAGAAGGGCTGCAGCACGCATGGCAGGAATCTCCGGGAGGCCAGGTAGCAGGCATGTCCTATATGGACCTCTAGCCTCCTGGTGGGCAGTTTTTGGAACTTGGGGGGGGGGGACTACGGAGAACCCTATGGAGCTGGGATGTGAGGTAAGGATTAAACTACACTACATGGTGGGGCCAGTAGTTGGGGGGGATTATAGTTTTGGGGGTGGACATGCCCTTTAAAGGGCATCCATACCGAAAAATAGGTTATTTTAAATTGACCATAACTAGAAGCTATAATTCTTACCAACCTCCACTGTATAATTTTTTTGTTGATCTGCCCCCTATTTCTTTAGATATCCAATACAAAACTTCTTATATTTCAGCTGTTAATCAAGATCTTTGCTCTCAAAAACTATTCCTGTGCGTAGCTGGAATGGTGACAGAGTTTTGACAGTTGGAATGCTGTATGCTGTGTGCAGGCTTGACAGATGGTTTGTGGGGAAAAAGTCAGGTCAGATGGAAGTGGGAGTGGTTAAAAGAGGAAGGGGGGATACTGTTCCTAAACAAAATGTGTGCTGGATTAAAGGCATGCAGCAACCCACGCTACTTACATATATTAAATTATAGATTAAGATAAGGCAAAGTTATTTTTTCAATATACAGTAGTGTCCCTTTAAGGACCAAGATTCTTAGATTGTTTATGAAGTGGTGAGGGCTGTTAAAATGGTTCCCTACTGGTGTGTTCAGTTATTTATTTGTTATAGTAAAGTGGTGGTGTGTATTTCTCTTTCTCAGGCTTTGGCCAGTCTCTCCTATATACAGTCCCCCTGTTGAGCATCTAGTGCACTGTATTAAGTACACCATGTTGGATGAAGGGTAGTTGTATTGGCCATGGATGCTGTATTCCTCTAATGTGCCTGGAATCTGTATTTTGTCTGAATTACAGATGTGTTGGTAGGTTTTGAATTGTTTTTTGCCACAGGGATAGGTTCCATTTTTGTTGGGTTGTATGAATGTACTGAATGAGTTCTTGTTCAGTACCTGTCCACATTAAGAATATGTAGCAGAGGTACATCAGAGGCTTGGTGTTACAGGTGGAGAGAAAGTCCTCTTTTAGTTTAGACATAAAAAGATTGGCATATTGGGGTGCAAAGCGTGTACCCATACTGGTTCCCGTCTTCTGTAGATACATTTCTTGCCCGAATAGGAAGTTGTTGTGTGTCAAGGTAAACGCAAATCAGTTGTTTAACTGTGTAAGACGGTAGGCCCTCACTTTCCAGAAATTCTTTGCAGGTGGCTATAACATCCACATGTGGAATGTTAGTATAAAGTGATTTGACATCCATTGTTGCCAACATGGTGCCCTCAGGGAGGGGCCCTATACCTGCAAGTTTGTTAAGCAGATCAGTTGTGTCTTGTAAATAGCTTGGTCTGTTCCTTAAAACAGCCTGATATACCCTCCGTCAGGGTGCCAATCCCAGATACTACATGTCCAGGGTTACCTTATTTGTGTATTTTAGGAAGCATATAGAAAGTTCTAATTTTGGGAGACTCTGGTATTAAATCATACAGATCGGTTTGTGTGGCTGGGAGCATCTTGATTAAATTTCTGAGTTCTTTCCTATAGGCCACTGTGGGGTCCGTATCTAGTTTAGTGCAGTGGTTCGGTACAATAGCTGTTTGTGAGCCTACGTAATGTAGTATTCATAATGACCACTGCATCCCCTTTGTAAGCTCGTTTGATGGTGTATTTGTTGTTTTTGAGGCATTTAACCTCATTCCTTTCCTGGATACTAAGATTGTGGTTTTGTTTCTTTGCCTTGGCCAGGATAGTTGATTTAACCCTGTCTTTAAATGCATCTATATATTAATCCAGTATCGGGTTAAGTCCTGAAAGAGTTGTCCATTTGACTTTCTTTTTTGTAGTTTGTTCCTGTTGCATGGAGGTGTCAGAACCAGTGTGTGGCCTCTTATCAAAGTATTCTTTAAGGCGCAGCCTACTAAAGAATTCCTTCATGTGTGTGAAGTCAGACAAATTTATAAAACGAATTGGTGGGATCTGTATAGCGCTCCCTTTGGAGTCTAAGCCGTTGATTTTTTTGTTTTTGATCGCTAGTGGTGTTTGTAGCTTTTTGTAGTACAGTTGCAGTACGTGTTTAGTATATTCAGTATCCGTACCTGTAAAAGATCTCTGAGGTGGTGATTTCTTGGTTTATAATCCTTAATCGAAGTGCTGGTGCAAAGTAGTTGAGCAAAGTGGGTGTTGTACGTACTTCTAACAGGGTTCCTTAAGGATCCTGGACATTCCTTTGGGAATAAGATTTTCCTTTTTGCAAGTTTTGGGGAAGAATGTGTCACTATTCAGATGAGCCAATTTCTTCAGCTGGGTCTTGAGCTTCATTTGAAGTCTGCTTTAGGTGAAGCTGTATGGGAATTCTGTTGGCAACAAAAGCCTCAAAACAATACAGAATCAGAAGGAAATCTTTATAACAATAGACACCATCCTCCTGATTGTGTATTGTTTTGAGGCATTAGTTGCCCTTTAAATGGACAGTAATTCCACACAGTAACACCCAATTCCTTGCCACTACATATGTTTGGAAGCTATAACTCCCAGCATGCTTTAGTTGCTGGGAGTTGTAGTTTCCAAACATCTGGAGTGGCAAGCACTGCACCGCCCCAGTTCATTGGAGGAGAGGACTTGCCTGTGTGTACTGGCAACTTGTCTGTGTCAATCACTCAGCAATCCAGCTGCCGCGGTCAGCATCCACTATTCTGCCACCTGACATCACTACTTGGTGCTGGGAAGTGAGACAAGCGCAGAGTATTGATGTCAGCCAGCAGAACAGTGGACGCGAAGTGAGCGGCAGCTGGAATACTGTATTGAAGGCATGAGTGACCCTAATATAAGTCAAAGTTTGGTTTTTAGGCTATTTTTAAAGCCTAAAAACCTCGACTTATACTCGAGTATATACGCTAATTGTCCACCCAGGGAGTCCATTTGTATTATTTCAAATTTCCAGTATTCCAAAGATGAGTAAAGTGTCCAATATTTCAAGGTGCATAGATTAAGGTGCTTATCTTGTTTAAAGTGCATAAGCTTAAGTGCTATAGTGTCCAAAATGCATAGGTTAAAGTGCTTATTTTCAAAAAATAACAATAGATCCTTTAGTATATGAAAAAGGATCATTAATAAGTACCAAAAAACACATTATCACATTATCTATACAATGTAGCCTTAATTTACACATTATTTACATATTTACAATCTAACATTTGCAAAATTAATACACATTTAGGTACTATTGTCAACAGGGCCAGAAAGTGTGGGTATTGCCGAGTGGGTTGAATAGGATTCAAATACTTTACTATACTATCTAGACTTTTTGGCACCTGACACAAAATTCCACATGCTGGCCCCCTCGCCACCAGAAGGGGTGTGGTTTTAAAATTGATAGTGGGTGATGCATTATCTGGAAGTGGGGTGTGGTTTATCCAGAAGTCGTAGGGGCTTTATAAACATTGATTTAACTAGTGTCATTATCATTGTATGTACATTCAATCCTTCATACTGGTAGCCATGGGAATTTGATTACATACTGTCAGCAACAGTGACGTAGCTATAGACCTATGGACCCTGATGCAGACTTTAGACCTGGGCCCCCCCTACCCCACTGCCAACGCAAATCAGCACCACATATACCAATGGTACAGCTCTGCCTCCAAAAATCAACTATAATCCTAAAATTATTTGCACAGACACTGTAAAATCCTTGCCAAACTGGCACTGGTAAATGGTTGGCACATAGACACTGGTAAAATCCATGGCAATTGTAACTAGCAAAATGGTTGGCACACAGGGATTGGTAAAACGGTTGGCACAAAGATACTGGTAAAAAAAACTGTCAAAACAGTATTTAGACTAGGCACATGGGTCTGGAAACAAGACATCAAGACCACAACAACCTTTGAGATATGTAGATACATATACACTGTCCCAAACACTACTGGGGAATATGAAAGGAGAACCTGGGCAATATTACAGTCTATCTTTCTGTCACTGTCTGTCTTACTGTCTATCTATCTCTCCATCATCTATCTATGTCTCTATCTGTGATTCTGTCTCTCTATCTCTCTATATCTATCTCTCTATCTATCTCTCTATCTATCTTTCTATCTACCTTTCTATCTATCTCTCTATCAGTAAATTGGAAGGCAATTGTTGGATATGTTGTAGTGTTTAAAAAATCTGTAGTATCCTGCTACTTACTATCGATGTAGAAGTTCTGTACAGCAACATACCACATTAAGATGGGATTGATGCATGTCAGTTTTTTATTATCCTCGACACAACATTAATACAGTGCTGAAAGTGTGACAAACCTCATCCAATAACAAACCTCATCCAATTTATCCTCACACACAATTGATATCTACCTACAGACCATGGGGACCGCTATGGGCAGTAAAATGGCACCACAATATGCCAGGACTTGCCTGTGTGTACTGGTAACTTGTCTGGGTCAATCACTCAGCAATCCAGCTGCCGCGGGTCAATCACTCAACAATCCAGCAATCAGGCTCAGCATCCACTATTCTGCCACCTGACTTCACTACTTGGTGCTGGGAAGCGAGACAAGCGCAGTGTATTGATGTCAGCCAGCAGAACAGTGAACGCAGAGTGAGCAGCAGCTGGAATACTGGATTGAAGGCGTGAGTGACCCAAGTATAAGTCGAAGTTTGTTTTTTAGGTTATTTTTAAAGCCTAAAAACCTCGACTTAAACTTGAGTATATACGGTAATTGTCCATCCAGGGAGTCCATTTGTATTATTTCCAATTTCCAGTGTTCCAAAGATGAGTAAAGTGTACACTGTCCCAAACACTACTGGGGAATATGGAGGGAGAACCTGGGCAATGTTACAGTCTATCTTTCTGTCACTGTCTGTCTTAATGTCTATCTATCTCTCTATCATCTATCTATGTCTCTATCTGTGATTCTGTCTCTCTATCTCTCTATATCTAATCTATCTATCTCTCTATCAGTAAATTGGAAGGCAATTGTTGGATATGTTGTAGTTTGTTTAGAAAATCTGTAGTATCCTGCTACTTACTATGGATGTAGAAGCTCTGTACAGCAACATACCACATAAAGATGGGAACATAAATGCAGTGCTGAATGCATGACAAAGCTTATCCAATTTATCTTCACACACAATTACTTCATGTTTAATAATGATATCTACCTACAGACCTTTGGGACCGCTATGGGCAGTAAAATGGCACCACAATATGCCAACCTATTCATGGCTGACTTGGAGAAGAGATTGCAAAACACTGTACAACAAAAACGACTTATTTATCACCGGTACATAGATGATATTTTTCTAATATGGACAGAAGGGGAAGGCAACCTTAAACATTTTCATTCCCAGTTTAACACATTCCACCCTTCAATCAAACTAAAAATGGAGTATTCAAGGAACTGTGTGCATTTTTGGGATACCACAGTGTCTATCAAAAATGGAAAACTGCACACATCAGTGTACAGAAAATCTACTGACAGCTGTAGCTATCTTCACAACAGCAGTTTTCACCCCAACACACAAGGGTAGCGTTGTCCTTTAACCCATTACTGGCCCACTGTGTAGTCTTGAAAAAAGTCCCAAAAAGTGAAGAGCAGGAGCCTGACTGTGTCCCAAAAGGTTTGTGCCTCTTACCTCTCCTCCGGAAGAATTCTGTCATTCGTAATGAAGCCCTTCCCCCCACCTTCTCCCTTTTTTCTCTCCCTTCCCCTAACTCAAAACCCCTTTGCTGTAGTGTAGTGGTCCCTATCCCCCCCCCCCAAAAAAAGGAGGAATAGTTCTTGCCAAACTAACTTGCTTGGCTTTTATGAGGAAGTGAGTAGAAATTTAGACTCTGGCATAGCAGTGGCTGTAGTATACTTGGATTTTGCAAAGGCTTTTGATACAGCGACTAATGTATAAGCTAAGGTCTGTTGGTCTGGGGAGGCACATTTGTATATGGATAGAAAATTGGTTGATGAATAGGATGCAAAGAGCTGTTAATGGGGCTTCATCATTATGGACAAAGTGTTAAGTGGGGTGCCACAGGGTTCTGTCCTCTTCTATTTAATCGATTTATTAATGATTTAGAAAAGGGTATTGGCAGCAAGGTTTCTGTGTTTGCTAATGACACAAAACTTTGTTGCCCATTAAAAGCTTCAGAGGATGTGCAATCGATCTAGATAGATTGTCACATTGGGCTGCTAAGTGGCAGATGAGATTCAATGTTGATAAATGTAAGGTGATGCATTTTGGACTTAAAAATCCTTGTGCTGCTTATACTATAAATGGCTCTGTGTTAAGTGAATCCCTGTTGGAAAAAAGATCTTGGAGTTTTGGTGGATAACAAACTTAAAGGTAGCAAGCAGTGCCAGAGAGCAGCAGATAGAGCTAGCATGGTTATCTTCACTCTTTACAAAGCATTGGCACGGCCTCATTTGTAATATGCAGTGCACTTTTGGAATCCTGTGTACAAAAAGGACATCTTTGAAATGGAAAGGCGCTTGCGTGGGGATATGATTACTGTGTATAAATACATTAACGGGCCATACAATAAATTATCTGGACAGTTTTTAAAAAAAGCCAGATGAGTTTCTGCAAACAATGTTGAAAGTTACTGGTATTGATATACAATTTCTGACAAAAGTCTTGTCACCTGTGTATTTTGCAGTAACTCCTGCTATTACCCTGATTTTTAATCAATCACATCAATTGGTGTTGATAGCTCATATGAAAAGCAAAAACCCTCCCAAATAATATTAAATACGGTATACCGGTAAATACATATAATAATAATATTAATAGTTTCAATGAAAAGATTTATCATTTAACCCTTTCGCTGCCAGCAGAATTCCCCACTTTCCATGCGTTAATTGCCAGAAGAATTTTCAGGATTTTAGACACATTTCGTTCAGTCACAGTTTACAGTAGGAAACCCCCCAGTAAATCAGGAATATTAGACATTGTTTTTTTCAGCACAAAGTGTACTTTAACATGGTAATACAATTTTGTAACTTTTCTGGAAATTTTACTGGAATTATGGGTAAAATATGTCAAAAAAATTTGAAATTTGCAAATTTTTCATGGATTTTCCCATTTTTCCTTATAGTTATCTTAAGGTTACGCACAAAAATCTTACTGTTTCTAAAAGCTCTGATACTCCCGAGTACAATGATACCAGATATATGTAGGTAGCCGACTTTTTCTGTACAGGAGACCCCCCCAAACTAAAACTGCACCTTCAAGAATATTACACCAAATTAAAATGTATAACCACTACTGACAGTTAACATAGAATATCTACCAAATTAACTAAAATATCCCCAACAAACTATATATTCCTGAAATCTACACACCTTCACTCGCCTTCAGCTACGCAACAGTGTTATTCTTTTATGCGGTGCACACAGAGACGTGGCCACCAACTAGCTCAAATGGGACGCATGCCCAAGTGCAATTACAAGAAAAAATCAAAGTGTTCTGTAATTTGAACAGAATACGCTTTTTCCAAGGAAACAGTCCCGAAACTTGAAAATACCCCCCACAAACTATATATTTTTGGAATCTATGCGCCTTTAGCTACGTTACAGTGCCAAGCTTTCATACATACATGAAGAATCCCAGACACAGTAATCCAAAGAACTCTGTGTTTTTAGGAGATTTTGTGAAAAATAAAATTTGATTATTCAGAGGTTGAAATCTTATCTAAACCCACTTGACAAGCAAAAAAACACACTAAATGTCAATCTCCCACATGTCCTAAATCAAACGGTATGCCATATGTGTGGATGCACACACAGACGTGGCTATCAACTAACTGAAATGGGACGCATACCCAAGTGCAATTACAAGAAAAAATCAAAGTGCTCTGTAATTTGAACAGAATACGCTTTTTCCAAGGAAACAGTCCCGAAACTTGAAAATACCCCCCACAAACTATATATTTTTGGAATCTACGCTCCTTTAGCTACGTTACAGTGCCAAGCTTTCATACATACATGAAGAATTCCAGACACAGTAATCCAAAGAACTCTGTGTTTTTAGGAGATTTTGTGTAGTATATAACCAAAACAAAATCCTGGACAGATTCCCTCTTTCTTCCCCCTGGAGAATACACAGTCAGAATGGGTGGAGTTTGTTTTAAAGGGCTCAATCCATTGATCTAAGCTGCACCAGTACTTTGGATGCAGGAGGCTCTGTCTGTGAACTGAATCTTCGAAATCTTTTGCTTTTGATGTTTTTTTGTTTGACTTAACACTGGAAAAATCTTTCCTGTTATTTCTGCGAAGAAAAATGGAACATATTCTTTTACCTAAATTCCTATGTGCATAAACTTATTGGCTTCTCTGAATACTGTCATTTTTTTTCAGATTTTCATTTACTTGAATGTCTGTATTTTACATTCTGTTTCATTGGTTGCTATGTTAACCGCTAAAAAACCAATATAATGTACATGCAGAAGAGATCATAATAATTGAAATATTTTCTAGAGTAGAATTCAACTTTAAAAAAATGATGTGTTACAGTATACACAGAGAAAGAGTTAGGTAGGTATGATATGAAGCACTCCTGTGTTTTGTGTTCCCTTCCTTTTTGTACAGTTTGAAAAAAGGATTAAAAAGCCCATTAGTACTTATATCATACCTACCATATTAATACATGTTGTTCAATGGATATATTTCGATCAGTGATACAATTGTTGCACTTTTATCTTTATATGCAGTCTATATTTTATATATAGGATGGATGACTTTAGCAGTGTTTTAATGTTTATTCAGGGGTGTTGTTGGGAATCGGAGGGCACTTTAGGAGATTCTTTCACAGTATTAGGATCCTGTTGACGACCACAATTGAAATGATATCCTATTGTTTTAATAAATCGTTAAAGTGAAAGTCTATTGGAGACTTACTCTCCAGAACAACTATACTTTGAAAAGGTTCTCTAGTAAGTTGCAGTTATTACATGTAAGTAATAGATTCTTTAACAAAGAAGGATTCATGTTGTTGCCAGTACAACTCAAAGCCCATGTTGGCTTCAAAGAGCCGTGCCACCTGACTCCAGGATTCAGTCTCTATGCACAGAGTTTCTGGTGAAAGATAACATTTCTAAATGTACCTGTGTCCGTTGTTGGGTTGCTTGGGATGCACCATGTAAATGCCATGTTTTTAGGAACACAAAGCCCAAGAAGTTACTAGTTCAAATCCTCTAGTTTACTTATGAAACAATACAACATAGTTTACTGCCTAGGTTTATTGCTTTTTTGGTTTGTTTCCATCTTGTTTCTAGAAAAAAATAACATTTTTGCATATACAAACTGTATTTAACAGCTCTGTTTTTATTTCCAGTCTGCATTTCTGACAGCCTTTCTGGAGCAATACAAAATAGTGAACTGAATTTACTTTCATTTATACAAAAATACGTACAATCTATTGATTGGGCAGAAGTGGCGAGCTGCTAAAGTGCATGGTTTGGAAACAAACGACCATTGGGACACAGGTTCAATTCCCAAGCTTACCTTTATTGTTTCTATTATGTCTCTAGCAAAGATAGATATTCTACATTTACTGTTATACCCTTGTTAGCCCTTGTGGATAGAGATAGTAAGTTTCTGACAAAAGTCTGTCGCTTGTGTACAAATAGACTGAGTGCCGCTTAACAATAATGCTAATGCAGATTTTGTTTCAGAAATGGTTCATTTTACCCCAAACTACTTTGTAATAATGTTTCAATGCAAAACGAAACTAACAAAAAGTATTCTAATATTCACAGCTTGGTAAAGCCATTGGGTAAATTTTTGTAAGACATAAGTGTTGTCGCCTTGTCATATGTGCTTCAACTGTGACTTTAATGGATCAATTAGGTATCGGTGTGTATAAAAACAACCCCAGTACACTAGACCTTCACATCAACTGCAAATAGACTCTGCAAACATGCCTAAGATTCACCTGAGACAAAGTGTTGATTATCAGAGGCTGAAGACCAAATCACTGCTGATGTGGCGCACACCTTCAATGTCTCTCAGCGTTAAGTTCAGAGGATAAAGAAAAGATTGAAGAGACTGGAGAACTTTTTGACAAGCCCAGGTCAGGCAAATCCCGCAGACAAACTGCTCGGAGGACGTTTGTTGGCTAAAAAA
Organism: Hymenochirus boettgeri; assembly: GCA_019447015.1. Taxonomy (NCBI): domain Eukaryota; kingdom Metazoa; phylum Chordata; class Amphibia; order Anura; family Pipidae; genus Hymenochirus; species Hymenochirus boettgeri. The sequence goes on from CM033469.1 coordinate 164,566,809, forward strand.
TCCAAGCCCACTTTCAACTGCAGCACAACTCCGGGAGATCTGGTCACCTGAAATCCCTGTGTCAACCAGAACAGTTTGTCGGATTCTGTCTCGAAATGGCCTCCATGGTCGAATCAGTGCCCATAAGCCAGCACTAAACAAAAGACAATTAAAAACCGTGTGGCATTTGCTAAGTCCCACAGCCTGCTGAAAGGATGGACGCTGGAAAGTGGCAAAAGGTGGATTTTTCAGATGATCTTTCTTCTGTTGAATACACCACAGTCGCCGCATATATTGCAGGAGACCTACTGGAACCCGCATGGAGCCGAGAGATTACCCAGGAAACGGTGAAGTTTGGTGGAGGCAAAATCATGGTCTGGGGTTACATCCAGTATGGGTGTGTGCTAAGGATCTGCAGGGTGGAAGGCAACATCAATAGTGGAAAATACCAAGAAATCTTAGCTACCTCATATATTCCCAACATAAAAATTCTGCAGCAGGATGGTGCTCCATTGCATACTTCCATCTCCACATTAAAGTTCTTAAGGCGAAGAAGATCAAGATGCTCCAGGATTGACCAGCCCAGTCACCTGACATGAACATCATTGAGCATATGTGGGGTAGGATGAAAGAGGAAGCATGGAAGAAGAAACCAAATACTGAGGAACCTGGGAGGCATGCAGAGTGTTTCTTGGCTTTCCTGATGATTTCATCAATAAATTGTATGAATCCTTGCCAAACCACATGGATGCTGTCCTTCAAGCTCATACAAGATATTAAATTTGGACTCACAGCACCACTACTTAATTTGTGACATATTTTTGGATTGGCTGTAAAGTAGATAATTTTCTGTATAGGTGACTACACTTTTGTCTTGCAACATTTTGACCTTTCTGTCTATTAACCCTTTCATTGCCACCAATGGTAAATTTTACGGCGCTCTATGTCCGTCATTTTTGCCAAGCAACGTAAAATTACTTTGGTGGCAGTGGCCCTTTAAATCCCACCCGCAGGCTCCCTGTGTGATCGGAGGCACTATTCAAGTGCCCTCCCCTCCCTCGATCCCCCATCGGTTTGGTCCGAATCCGATGGGGGGATCGCAAGATATCAATCCCCCAAATGCGGTCCGCAAAGGGAATCCTTTCCAGGAATCCTTTGGCCCGGAAATGCAGAGGCGCAGGGAAAGGAAGCCCCGTGACGTCATTGGACGTCCAGGCTTCCCTTTAGTGTTCCCCACTTCTTCCCTGGTGGTCCAGTGTAAGGAGTAGTCTGCGATCGGTTCCGATCGCAGATACTACTGAGCTATAGCAGCAGGCACTGTGTGCCTGCGCTATACTGCAAGCAAAAAAATCTTTAGTCTAGGGGCAATCAGGGGGCATCATTCAAGTGCCCCCCTAGCCCCCTCGATCCCCTGATTTCACAAAAATCCGTTGGGGGGGATCAGGAGTTTGCAGCCCCTAAAGTAGGTCCCCCTCTCCATTGCCGGTCCCTCGCTGTTCAAATGGTATTCCCGTACGGGAGACCCCCAGTGATGTCACAGGGATTCCCTCTTCAATGGAGGTCTTCCTTACAAGTGTTCTGGTTGCCCCTAGTGGTCTAGTGGAGGTACTGCAGTGTGATCTCCATTCGAATCACACTGCAGTACCTGGTATAGTGCAAGCTGTCATGCTGACAGCTTTACGTACATTTTGTGAATGGAACTCAAAGTTCCATTCAAAATAGGATTTTCTAAGTCTTTGCTACTTAGCGAAGACTTAGAAAAAAAATGGGGACAGAGATCAAAATTTGGTGATCACTTCTGATCACCAAATTATTGATCTTTGCCAATGAATGAAAAATCACTTCTTGGAAAATGATTTCGGGAAGTGATTTTTCCGATCGGATTTCGCCTTGGAAAAGGGCGTATTCCAAGTTCGTTATCATTCTAAGTGATTTGAGGATTATCTTTGGGAATGATCCAAAAAAAAAAAAAGGGAAAATGCACACAAAAAAATTCTTAAAGTGATATACACACCTTTTTTTTTTTTTTATCCTAAAACTATAAATTAGTCTTCTCCAAGGTTCCCAATGCCCTGGTGATATCGGTAAAGTAAACGCAGATCTTATTTGTCTAATTTCAAGGGAAACTAAGCCTATTTTAGTAGGAAATTTTGCAGAGGTACCAAAAAAAGACAAGATTAAATTTTTAGGGCCAGTGAAGTGTGCAAAAACGTGTGCAACTCTCTGTACTAACTGCTTTTTACTGAAATACCACTTTAAGGGGCGGTGGGGGTGGGTTGTAGCGGTTTTTGTTTTTTTCTTGTAATTGCAATTGCGCAAGGATCCCATTTGAGCTAGTTGGTGGCCCCGTCTCTGTTTGCACCCATCCATATGGCATAACGTTTGATTCAGGACATGTGGGAGATTGCCATTGGGGGGGTTTTCACTTGCCAAGTGGGTTAGGTAGGATTTCAACCTTGAACAATTATTTTATTTTCACAATTAGGAGATTTTGTGAAAAATAAAATTAGATTATTCAGAGGTTGAAATCTTATCTAAACCCACTTGACAAGCAAAAAAACTCACTAAATGTCAATCTCCCACATGTCCTGAATCAAACGGTATGCCATATGTGTGGATGCACACACAGACGTGGCTATCAACTAACTGAAATGGGACGCATACCCAAGTGCAATTACAAGAAAAAATCAAAGTGCTCTGTAATTTGAACAGCCTACGCTTTTTCCAAGGAAACAGTCCCGAAACTTGAAAATACCCCCCACAAACTATATATTTTTGGAATCTACGCTCCTTTAGCTACGTTACAGTGCCAAGCTTTCATACATACATGAAGAATTCCAGACACAGTAATCCAAAGAACTCTGTGTTTTTAGGAGATTTTGTGAAAAATAAAATTACATTGTTCAGAGGTTGAAATCCTACCTAAACCCACTTGGCAAGTGAAACCCCCCCCCAAATGGCAATCTCCCACATGTCCTGAATCAAACGTTATGCCATATGGATGGGTGCAAACAGAGACGGGCCACAACTAGCTCAAATGGGATCCTTGTGGCAATGCAATTACAAGAAAAAAAAAAAACCGCTACAACCCACCCCACCGCCCCTTAAAGTGGTATTTCAGTAAAAAGCGTTAGTACAGAGGTTGCACACGTTTTTGCACACTTCACTGGCCCTAAAAATTTAATCTTGTTTTTTTTGGTACCTCTGCAAAATTTCCTACTAAAATAGGCTTAGTTTCCCTTGAAATTAGACAAATAATGATCTGCGTTTACTTTACCGATATCACCAGGGGCATTGGGAACCTTGGAGAAGACTAATTTATAGTTTTAGGATAAAAAAAAAAAAAGGTGTGTATATCACTTTAAGAATTTTTTTGTGTGCATTTTCCCTTTTTTTTTTTTGGATCATTCCCAAAGATAATCCTCAAATCATCTTAGGGAATGATAACGAACTTGGAATACGCCCATTTTCCAATGCGAAATCCGATCGGAAAAATCACTTCCCGGAAATCATTTTCCAAGAAGTGATTTTTCATTCATTGGCAAAGATCAATAATTTGGTGATCAGAAGTGATCACCAAATTTTGATCTCTGTCCCCATTTTTTTTCTAAGTCTTCGCTAAGTAGCAAAGACTTAGAAAAAATCCTATTTGTGAATGGAACTTTGAGTTCCATTCACAAAATGTACAGTAAAGCTGTCAGCATGACAGCTTGCACTATACCAGGTACTGCAGTGTGATCTGAATGGAGATCACACTGCAGTACCTCCACTAGACCACTAGGGGGCACCAGAACACTTGTAAGAGAAGACCTCCAGTGAAGAGGGAATCCCTGTGACATCACTGGGGGTCTCCCGTATCGGGAATACCATTTGAACCAGCGAGGGACCGGCAATGGAAGAGGGGGACCTACTTTAGGGGCTGCAAACTCCTGATCCCCCCCAACGGATTTTTGTGAAATCAAGGGGGGATCGAGGGGGCTAGGGGGGCACTTGAATGATGCCCCCTGATTGCCCCTAGGACTAAAGATTTTTTTGCTTGCAGTATAGCAAGCAGGCACACAGTGCCTGCTGCTATAGCTCAGTAGTATCTGCGATCGGAACCGATCGCAGACTACTCCTTACACTGGACCACCAGGGAAGAAGTGGGGAACACTAAAGGGAAGCCCTGGACGTCCAATGACGTCACGGGGCTTCCCTTTCCGCTGCGCCTCTGCATTTCCGGGCCGAAGGAGTCCTGGAAAGGATTCCCTTTGCGGACCGGCATTTGGGGGATTGATATCTTGCGATCCCCCCATCGGATTCGGACCAAACCGATGGGGGATCGAGGGGAGAGGGAGGGCACTTGAATAGTGCCCTCCGATCACACAGGGAGCCTTGCGAGTGGGATTTAAAGGGCCACTGCCACCAAAGGTAAGTTTTACGTTGCTTGGCAAAAAATGACGGACATAGAGCGCCGTAAAATTTACCATTGGTGGCAATGAAAGGGTTAATTAAGACAGAAAGGTCAAAATGTTGCAAGACAAAAGTGTAGTCACCTATACAGAAAATTATCTACTTTACAGCCAATCCAAAAATATGTCAGCAAATTAAGTAGTGGTGCTGTGAGATTCAAATTTAATATCTTGTATGAGCTTGAAGGACAGCATCCATGTGGTTTGGCAAGGATTCATACAATTTATTGATGAAATCATCAGGAACAGCCAAGAAAACAATCTTGCATGCCTCCCAGAGTTCCTCAGTATTTTTTGGTTTCTTCTTCCATGCTTCCTCTTTCATCCTACCCCACATATGCTCAATGATGTTCATGTCAGGTGACTGGGCTGGTCAATCCTGGAGCATCTTGATCTTCTTCGCCTTAAGGAACTTTAATGTGGAGATGGAAGTATGCAATGGAGCACCATCCTGCTGCAGAATTTTTATGGTTGGGAATATATGAGGTAGCTAAGATTTCTTGGTATTTTACACTATTGATGTTGCCTTCCACCCTGCAGATCCTTAGCACACACCCATACTGGATGTAACCCCAGACCATGATTTTGCCTCCACCAAACTTCACCGTTTCCTGGGTAAATCTCGGCTCCATGCGGGTTCCAGTAGGTCTCCTGCAATATATGCGGCGACTGTGGTGTAATTCAACAGAAGAAAGACTCATCTGAAAAATCCACCTTTTGCCACTTTTCCAGCGTCCATCCTTTCAGCAGGCTGTGGGACTTAGCAAATGCCACACGGTTTTTCAATTGTCTTTTGTTTAGTGCTGGCTTATGGGCACTGATTCGACCATGGAGGCCATTTCGAGACAGAATCCGACAAACTGTTCTGGTTGACACAGGGATTTCAGGTGACCAGATCTCCCGGAGATTTGCTGCAGTTGAAAGTGGGCTTGCCTTGGATTTTTTAGCCAACAAACGGTCCTCTCGAGCAGTTGTCTTGCGGGATTTGCCTGACCTGGGCTTGTCAAAAAGTTCTCCAGTCTCTTCAAATCTTTTCTTTATCCTCTGAACTTGACGCTGAGAGACATTGAAGGTGTGCGCCACATCAGCAGTGGATTTGGTCTTCAGCCTCTTGATAATCAACACTTTAGTCTCAGGGTGAATCTTAGGCATGTTTGCAGAGGTCTATTTGCAGTTGATGTGAAGGTCTAGTGTACTGGGGTTGTTTTTATACACACCTGATACCTAATTGATCCATTAATAGTCACAGGTGAAGCACATATGACAAGGCGACAACACTTATGTCTTAGCAAAAATTTACTCAATGGGCTTTACCAAGCTGTGAATATTAGAATACTTTTTGTTAGTTTCGTTTTGCATTGAAACATTATTACAAAAGTAGTTTGGGGTAAAATGAACCATTTCTTGAAACAAAATCTGCATTATCATTATTGTTAAGCGGCACTTCAGGTCTATTTGTACACAAGCGACAGACTTTTGTCAGAAACTTACTATCTCTATGCCACAAGGGCTAACAAGGGTATAACAGTAAATGTAGAATATCTATCTCTTGCTAGAGACATAATAGAAACAATAAAAAGGTAAGCTTGGGGAATTGAACCTGTGTCCCAATGGTTTGTTTGTTTCCAAACCATGCACTTTAGCAGCTCGCCACTTCTGCACAATCAATAGATGTACGTATATTTGTATAAATGAAAGTAAATTCAGTTCACTATTTTGTATTGCTCCAGAAAGGCTGTCAGAAATGCAGACTGGTAAATAAAAAACAGAGCTGTTAAATACAAAGTTTGTATATATGCAAAAATTTTATATTTTTCTAGAAACAAGATGGAAACAAACCAAAAAAGCAATAAACCTAGGCAGTAAACTATGTTGTATTGTTTCATAAGTAAACTAGAGGATTTGAACTAGTAACTTCTTGGGCTTTGTGTTCCTAAAAACATGGCATTTACATGGTGCATCACAAGCAACCCAACAACGGACACAGGTACATTTAGAAATGTTATCTTTCACCAGAAACTCTGTGCATAGAGACTGAATCCTGGAGTCAGGTGGCACGGCTCTTTGAAGCCAACATGGGCTTTGAGTTGTACTGGCAACAACATGGAATCCTTCTTTGTTAAAGAATCTATTACTTACATGTAATAACTGCAACTTACTAGAGAAAACCTTTTCAATGTATAGGTGTTCTGGAGAGTAAGTCTCCAATAGACTTTCACTTTAACGATTTATTAAAGCAATAGGATATAGGCATTTCAATTGTGGTCGTCAACAGGATCCTCAATACTGTGAAAGAATCTCCTAAAGTGCCCTCCGATTCCCAACAACACCCCTGAATAAACATTTAAAACACTGCTAAAGTCATCCATCCTATATATAAAATATAGACTGCAATATAAAGGATAAAAGTGCAACAATTGTATCACTGATCGAAATATATACATTGAACAACATTGTATTAATATGGTAGGTATGATATAAAGTACTAATGGGTCTTTTTAATCCTTATTTCAAACTGTACAAAAAGGAAGGGAACACAAAACACAGGAGTGCTTCATATCATACCTACCTAACTCTTTTCTGTGTATACTGTATACACATCATTTTTTTAAAGTTGAATTCTACTCTAGAAAATATTTCAATTATTATGTATATCTTTCTGCATGTACATTATATTGGTTGTTTAGCGGTTAACATAGCAACCAATGAAACAGAATGTAAAATACAGAACATTCAAGTAAATGAAAATCTGAAAAAAAATGACAGTATTCAGAGAAGCCAATAAAGTTTATGCACATAAGGAATTTAGGTAAAAGAATATGTTCCATTTTTCTTTCGCAGAAAAATAACAGGAGAAGATTTTTCCAGTGTTAAGTCAAACAAAAAAAACTCAAAAGCAAAAGATTTCAGAAGATTCAGTTCACAGACAGAGCCTCTCCTGCATCACAAAGTACTGGTGCAGCTATGATACAATGGATTGAGCCCTTTAAAACAAACTCCACCCATTCTGACTGTGTATTCTCCAGGGGGGAAGAAAGAGGGAATCTGTCCAGGATTTTGTTTGGGTATCCCTCACATCAGAGAAGGATGCTGAATCATAAACCAGCAGAAATAACAGGTAAGTGTAATGTCTGTCTTTTTCATCTATGCAGCAGATCATAGGCATCAGGTGAGAATCCCGCTGACGTAGCATATTATAAGGGATGCAGGGAAGACATAACAGAAACATCCATCACACCAGTTCTACATTGAGTTTGGAAGCAAATAAGTGTGTCAGCATTTCCTCTGTAACAGGCCAAAATGAAGTGAATCAGTGGTGTATTGCTGCCAATCTTACTAGCATAAAGGCATGCTTTTCCATAAACCAACAAGAAATTCCAGAAAAAACAATCAGCCTGGTGACCGACTGCAGAGGCAGATAAAAAAAAAAACACTGTGTGCAAAGAATAACAAAATTGTATACACTGAGGATAGAGATTACTTACAGTGACAATGGCAGCTGCAGCAGTTACCCATTGATCAAAAAAGCTGCATGGATCGTCAGTTTATAGCTTCAATAAAGTTAGCTAAAAGCAGACAGGCTAATTCAGGCTCTGCTTTTCCAGATAACTAGAAACATACTAGTTTCAAATTTCCTGGCACCGTCTTGTCCAGCACTGCACACAGTGATGTAAATGGCAGCATTATGAGAACAAGGAGGGAGCTGCAGACTCATTCTATCCAACCTTACAGTAGAAAAAAAATCAGTATAAATTGTCTGGTCCTCTGTTATGCATCTACTGACACATGCGAAGCATTTGTGCCAACAAAGGGTGGATAGAAGATTTCAGTTTAATGCTAAATGCTAAATTGCTGATTGAAATGCTGTTACAGATTCTGCCATTTGATCTGTAATGCATTTAGGATTTAACTTTGTTTCCATATCATATGTTTGTAATTACAGTAATTAAACTTACGTGTCTTTAATATTATAAACAATAATAACATCAACAATGTGTGTTCAATTTAGGTCCAATGCAAATGTCTCCAGCTATGCTAAACTGCTACAGTCTCTAGAATGTATGTGCTAGTAAAATACAGTATCATGCCTGAGGAAGAAGCCTAGTGCTTCGAAAGCTTGCATTTTCAATAATTTTAGTTAGCCAATAAAAGATATTACTTTATATCCAAGATGTCTTCACTTTCATCTATGGCTAACACGGTACAATTCTCTACTACTAAAATACAGTATGTAACAGTAATGTATTGGACATTATTGTTACCAGGGTAACTGACAGTAACAAGCTATTGGATTGAAATCCATTGTGCAGTATCCATATTTTGCTGAATCAGTGTCCAACTTGCCATTGTACTTAATTTGACAAATTTACCTAATTCTAGAAAAAGAAACTGCTGACATCACTGCAGCTCTTAATTTGTCCCACTCCTGTTGGGCACATTTTCATAACCTGCGGCACACAAATGCCAGAATTGTTCCTAATGCAATAACTTGATTGGAGGGGCAAAGAAACTGAAACAGAACCTGCTTTTACTACAATATTTGTCTAAATTCTAACAGACTGTGTCCCAAAAACAGATGTAATATAAATGTAATCATGGATGATTTTCCTATAAACAAATGAGCAACACACATTGAAAAAGTAACTCTTTGCTAAAGTGCACAGTGGTTTTAGCCGAGGAGAAAACTATACAACCACTGTCAGTCACAATTAAACAAACGGGAGGCCGCATGCTGGAAAATTATTACCCCTATCACGGTAAATAAAATAAAAGAGCAATTTTATTGATAAGGCTCGCCTCATGGTCATTTGTTCAGTCCACCAGCTGCATGCAAAAATCATGAATTACTTGTGTAAGTAATACTTAAAGGGTATGTCCACCCCCAAAACTATAATTCCCCCCACTACTGGCCCCACCATGTAGTGCAATAAAATCCTTACCTTACATCCCAATTCCAAATGGTTCTCCTGGAATCCCCCCCGCAAAGTCCTAAAAACTGGCCACCAGGAGGATAGCAGAGTCCATATACGACTCTGCCTCCTGTCTCCCCTCCGGGAGAAGTTAAGCATGCGCACTGCAGGCCTCCCCCCCTCCCTCTCCCACCCATTTTGCAATCCCTCCCCCTAGTGTTAAACCCTTTTGCCCAATATTAGCTATCCTTTCCCCAGCCCCAACCGCTATAAAAGATATTTAACTCCTCCGAACTTGACTTACCTTACCTCTATTTACTTACCTTACCTCCGTGATTGGCTGCCTCTCAGCCAATCACGGACGCAGCTGCTGGTCCCGCCCCAGTTCCATGCAAGCAGAGGGCCAGTTTAGTACGCCGTGTGAAAGAGGTAAGGTAAGTAAAGATCGGGGGAGTTCTAGTAAAATCTTTTATGGCGGTTGGGGCTGGGGGTGGGAAAGCCACTAATGGGAAAATTTAGCAAAATGGGGTGGACATGCCCTTTAACAAGAGGTACATCTATGTGAAATCAAGCTTTCCAGTCACTTCTAACCCCCTCCCTCCCCCTAGGCCATTGACTCCCGACAAGCATGCTCAGTGTGCTTTACTCGGGGAGAAACAAACAAGTTCACAACTTCCTTTGTGGGGGGTGGAGGTAATAACTGCATGGCTGTAGTAAATAATTGAGCTTATTGCTGTTATATAAATTTAAATTATATTAATGTTAGTTAATTATTTAAATAGGCAAATGGTACAACATTTTATTCAACAATTTCTAGGCATTAAGTCAGGAACATGTATTTTAGTCTATGGCCTAAACAATGCGTTTCCATTCACTTTTGCCAAAGCACTTCTATCTCTATCCATAACACGGCTGTTACTAGGCATAGTCATCCTAGGCAAAAAAGCTAGGCCACCATTAAAATGTGGAAGGCGCCATTCAAAGTTTTCTCTTTTAAAAGGCAGGGATCCATATTAGCCATAGAGCAACAAACGATAACCAATCCAGTTTCCTGTTTCCTCTTTATTTTAATACATTACTAGCAAAAGTGTGCCCCTTGGTGCACAAATTATGTTTTGCTATGTGTGGATATAGTGGATATAGAATTTTTACACAGTTATATTTTAAAATGTTACTCAGACAGTCACCAGCTTCCAGAGGAACCAAATAGGATAATCCTGCAGGTCTGAGAGTAGACCCAGGTAATCCTGCCACACTGTGTGGTTGAAACTAAACATGCTAGGTTGATACTTATTAGTATTCACCACGGCAAGTGGTGATGGTACCTCATATATTATAACAGAAGGTACCTCACAGCATCATGTTATTATAATAGTATTTCCCTAATAATCTAACGTATAAACAAACATTTCTCATTCCCAGTTTACCTAAAGAAATGGATTTATTGTTTATATACTCTTTTATACAGATCTAATTTTAAATATCTGTTGTATTCAATTAGATCAACTGGACTTGAAATGTAGTTCTTGAAGACGTTTCACTAGTCATCCGACTGGCTTTCTCAATTCAGAATGACTTGTACAAGAATCTGTGGCAATTATGTACCCTGGAAAATCCCAATTAGCATATCACAGCCAGGTGTTAAGGGTGTGATTGGATAGTGGCTAAGAGGTGTTATAGGAACGCCCAGAGTAAGGTGTTAAAACAGCATTGTACATGGCAGACAGTTGGTGTCTAGCCCCCCCACCTCTATTTAGGCTTGGTTTCTTTATTTTCACATAAATGGCCTCCTAAACACCTCTCTTGAACCAGTCACGTTCCTTTGCCAATATGTTAACATTACAATCTTCAAAGGTATGTCCTTTATCCTTAAGATGCAGGTACACGGCTGAGTCCTGACCCGAGGAATTGGCTCTTCTGTGCTGGGCCATACGTTGATGCAGTTGCTGTTTGGTCTCCCCCACATACAAATCAGAGCATTCTTCACTGCACTGCACTGCATATATGCTGTCGCTTTTCTTGTGTTTTGGTATTGGGTCTTTCGGATGTACCAATTGCTGCCTCAGTGTGTTGTTCTGTTTAAAGCAGACAGGGATACGATGTTTTTTGAAAATTCACAAGCTGGGTGTCATCAGAACCCTGCAGCACAGAGCCGAGAACATCCCCACTAGCACAGAGGCGAAGGCTAGAGAAATGAAACATCTCAGAGGAGCCCTTAAAACTTGTGGATATGCAGACTGGGCCTTTGTCAAAAGAAGTAGAAGGAAAGAAAAGAACACAAATACCAACAGTGAAGGGGAAAAGCAAGACAGGAGGAAGAACATGGTCATCCCATATGTAGCAGGGGTCTCCAAGAAATTAAGAAGAATTTTCAAAAAACATCGTATCCCTGTCTGCTTTAAACCGAACAACACACTGAGGCAGCAATTGATACATCCGAAAGACCCAATACCAAAACACAAGAAAAGCGACATCATATATGCAGTGCAGTGCAGTGAAGAATGCTCTGATTTGTATGTGGGGGAGACCAAACAGCAACTGCATCAACGTATGGCCCAGCACAGAAGAGCCAATTCCTCGGGTCAGGACTCAGCCGTGTACCTGCATCTTAAGGATAAAGCACATACCTTTGAAGATTGTAATGTTAACATATTGGCGAAGGAACGTGACTGGTTCAAGAGAGGTGTTAAGGAGGCCATTTATGTGAAAATAAAGAAACCAAGCCTAAATAGAGGTGGGGGGGTTCGACACCAACTGTCTGCCATGTACAATGCTGTTTTAACACCTTACTCTGGGCGTTCCTATAACACCTCTTAGCCACTATCCAATCACACCCTTAACACCTGGCTGTGATATGCTAATTGGGATTTTCCAGGGTACATAATTACCACAGATTCTTGTACAAGTCATTCTGAATTGAGAAAGCCAGTCAGATGACTAGCGAAACGTCTTCAAGAACTACATTTCAAGTCCAGTTGATCTAATTGAATACAACAGATATACCATGACCTGGATGAATGAGAACCTTCACAAACATCTAATTCTAAAAAATAAAAAAATTGCTTCAGATTAATTTTTAATAACTGATAACTGCTTTTTATTTCAGTATTACGGTAAATCCTTGATATACCCGCCTGGCTTTACCACTATGTAAAAGGCTAAGGACTTGCAAGCGAGCACCTTCATCCCAACCATTAATAGTGGCTTCCAATTCAAATTGTTCTCGCCAATCAGTCCACTCCCTAGTTACCCTATCAAATGGATCAGGTTTAAAAATAGGTTTGGCAATTGGGCCTGGTAGAGCTACGGAGACAAATTGAGGAATTTCATCTGCAGATACAAGGACAGGAGGATTTAAATCAATACTTTCAGTAGCAGCCTCCATAGCTTAATACAGAGAACATACAAAGAAAACAGGGAGAATAAATGGTATTACCAGCACCGCTGCAACCAATTTATACCAGATCACTGCTTTATGGAAGGATTATTGGTAGCATGGCACACAGTGGGTTACCCTGGTGGTCTGGCACAAAGCAGACTGTGCACATGAACAGGTTCCCCACATAACATGTGCAGTAATCAGGGGTGTCCCTGTCTATGGTGTACCACTTTGAATATTGACCAGGCCTGTATATTGTGTGTCCTTGTAAGTTGGTGTACACTTATATCTCAGAGTTTTTATCCAATAAGGTAAATTGTCTGTCCAATAATCTGTCCTCCCAACAGGTGGTAACAGGATCTTATACACAGGGTCTTATACATAGGATTTTATACACAGGGTCTTGTACACAGGATCTCTTATACACAGGATCTTATACACAGGATCTTGTGTTACATTCAATCTCTTTCTAAAGCACACACCACAATCTACTTTCACTTTCTCTCCTCCTAGCCATAGAGAGCAGGGGTGTCTTGTATTTTATCACTCACTGACACCACCTGCAGGCTGGAGGTGGTATATAAGAAGCCTTGGTGTATATGTCCATTACAATACACATCACATCCTGTGTAGGAGACAGAAACTTTTTTTGGATTACACTTCCTTTCACATGGAGCAGACACAGGGGTGTGGTTTAAGCTGCCATTTGACCATTCCATTTTGAAATAGGATCTCAGCTCTGTAAGTAAGTTTTTGTATTTTGTATATTTTGTGTTGTACCTAATATAAGTCAGTGCTATACATTTTTAACAAATCAAAAACTGCAAAGTGGGGTGTGCGTAATTATTCAGCCCCCTGAGTCAATACTTTGTAGAACCACCTTTTGCTACAATTACAGCTGCTAGTCTTTTAAGGTATGTCTTTACCAGCTTTGCACATCTAGAGACTGAAATCCTTGCCCATTTTTCTTTGCAAAACAGCTCCAGCTAAGTCAGACTAGATGGACAGCGTTTGTAAACAGCAGTTTTCAGATCTTGCCACAGATTCTCGATTGGATTTAGATCTGGACTTTGACTGGGCCATTCTAACAAATGGAACATTGTTGCCCTGGCTTTATGTTTAGAGTCGTTGTACTGCTGGAAAGTGAACCTCTGCCCCAGTCTCAAGTCTTTTGCTGACTCCAAGAGGTTTTCTTCCAAGATTGCCCAGTATTTGGCTCCATCCATCTTTCCATCAACTCTGACCAGCTTTCCTGTCCCTGCTGAAGAGAAGCACCCCCAGAGCATGATGCTGTCACCAATATATTTGACAGTGGGGATGGTGTGTTCTGAGTGATGTGCAGTGTTAATTTTTCGCCACACATAGCGTTTTGCATTTTGGCCAAAAAGTTCCATTTTGGTCTCATGTGACCAGAGCACCTTCTTCCACATGTTTGCTGTGTCCCCCACATGGCTTGTGGCAAACTGCAAACGGGACTTCTTATGCTTTCCTGTTAACAAAGGCTTTCTTCTTGCCACTCTTCCATAAAGGGCAAGTTTGTGCAGTGCACGACTAATAGTTGTCCTATAGACAGATTCCCCCACCTGAGCTGTAGATCTCTGCAGCTCGTCCAGAGTCACCATGGGCGCTCCCCTTGTTCGGCCAGTGAGTTTAGGTGGACGGCCTTGTCTTGGTAGGTTTACAGTTGTGCCATACTCAGTGGGGTGTTCAAGGCTTTGGAAATCTTTTTGTAGCCTAAGCCTGTTTTAAATTTCTCAATAACTTTATCCCTGACCTGGCTGGTGTGTTCTTTGGACTTCATGGTGTTGTTGCTCCCAATCAGAATTGGTTACAATCATATACTTTCAGAAATAATCTTATTGGTACGCTTTCTAGAAGAATCTGATTGTAACTAATCAGAATTAGTTACAATCAGATTCTGTTAGAAATAATCTGATTTGAGACTCTTTCTGAAATAAGCTGATTGAAACCAATTCTGATTGGAAAAGAATCTGATTGTATCTAATCAGAATTGGTTACAATCGGAAACTTTTAGAAATAATCTTATTGTTATGCTTTCTGGAAGAATCTGATTGTAACTAATTGTGATTGGGAAAGGATCTGATTGGTATACTATCCAAACAGATTCTTTCTGAAAGAATCTCATTGTAACCAATTCTAATTGGAAAATAATCTGATTGGTATACCAATAAGATTCTTTCTTAAAAAAAAGCTGATTGTAACCAATTAGAATTGATTCTTTTAAAAATAATCTGATTGGTATACTAACCAATCAGATTCTTTTCTAATCAACTATTTACAGTAAGATACTGTATAATTTTTACAAAATGTAAAAAAATTCCTTGAAATTTTCTTCGAATTTTCGAACGCGTCTCGAAAAAATCTGCAAAGCAGAATTCCCACAAAATCCGTGAATCACGGAAATCCTTTGCGGAACTGGGTTCAGATCCGCGATCCGGTCCATCTCTATTCTTGATCTATTTATTGTAACATTGTATAGAGTGTTATAGTTCAGTAGAAACACAACAGTGAAATACAATTGTTGTGCAGAGCTTGAATCAATCTTTCCCCTTAAATTTCCAACCAATAATAGATCAATAGCAGATCCATTGGATCATTCTGTAATTAAAGTTATCAATCTGTCTGTCAATACTCCCCATCCCCCTTAAGGCCGAGGCCCCACTACAACACACCAAATCACGCACACAATCGCGAGCGGTATCGCACGTGATTTTGTGCGTGATTCTTGTGCGCTTTGCGCATGCAATTTTTCCGTTTTACGTTACGGAAATGCATGTGTTAACGCACCAAAAATGGCGAACGCATGCATTACCAAAATGCGAACGGACGCACAATCGCATGTGCATTGTAAAATGTGGGAATTTTCGCGTTCCCATGATTTCCATTTTAGGGAAATCGTGTTCGCAACTGCGAGCGAAAACACGGGCGCAAATGCGCGAAACAACGCGCTAGTGTGGCCTAGCCCTAACTCACACGTCACCAGGGATTCCGTTAGAGAGTGATTACTATTGGTAAATGTGTTAGAGAGGGATCACTATTGGTAAATTTGAGGTCCTATAAAGAACCCAGACTATCCTGTCATGTTTCAGTCTTATTACATTTATCATTTCAGGACACAGGTTCATGGCTTCTATGGGGTCTATTGCTTAAATAATGTAATAAACCATTAACAAACTCACTTCATTGTCTCAGAGAAATGGGCATGGAGATGTTTTCCTTTCAGTCCCCCTATCAAATATAGCAGGGATAAGCAACCTGTAGATCTCAAGATGTTTGAAAACTACAACTCCCAGCATTCCTCTACAAGCACTCTGTAGTTAGGGAATTTAAACTACAACTCCCAGCATTCCTCTACAAGCACTCTGTAGTTAGGGAATTCTAACTACAACTCCCAGCATTCCTCTACTAGCACCCTGTAGTTAGGGAATTCTGGGAGTTGTAGTTTCCAAAACATCTGGAGATCTACTGGTTGCTTATCCCTACAGATATCTGTACAGATATCTCTTACTGTCCAGCAAACAGCAGCTCTCCTTTGTTTCTATTGAGAGGGTGGGGTGGGGTGAGAGACTGTCATATGTTTTACAATGGAAGTGACATATAAGTCTTGCCACTTCCTACTAACACTTCCTACTTCCCTACTTACACTCAGAAAATGTTTTGATTCGCTAATATTGCTGTCAATTTAATATTAAGCATACCATTGGATACAACACTAAAAGGGAAGTGAGAAATATGTTCCTTTGTAAGCTTCCATTGCCTCCCTGTAAAACTTCCTGGGGTGTGGCTTAACAGTCCATTTTGAAGATACAATTACAAAACAGGAGTGGGGACTGTGCAAGTACTTTTATTTATTTATAGATTTTGCCTTATTTACATTTCTATATACTTTATTGTCATTACTACATATTTGTTAATATTGATATAACTTTATTTAGTGCTTAAACAACACATAAACACTGTCCCTATGTATATTACTTTTACCCACCCCCACCAACATAGTACCTCCTAAAAACCCAATGTATTCCCCATGAAATTATAAATGTATTTATATAATATATATATACACTTAAAAATAGATATCAGAGCACTCCAAGGACTTGTAAACAGGTGAATTTATTTAGCCAAATCTAAAAAGTCAGGTCACACAGCCTTCAAGAATATGCACAACAAAGAGGGTACTGTAGAGTCTCTAGTCTTCTGTAAAGATGGCCAAACTTCCTAAAGTTTGGTTTGTTTTAAAACAATAGAACTTTAGTAAAAGTTCTATAGCTTGAAAACAGACCCATTAAAGTCAATGGGGAAAACATAGTTTGAAAAGTTCTGAATAAATACAGTTAAAATAGCAATGGTAACTTACTGTAAATGTCTATGGGACCTGGGAACACATACATATCACCAAAACATGTTTAAATACTAACTTTCTTCAGGATCGGCAATTGTCAGGCTGCTGCCGCTAGTGTGGCCTAGCCCTAACTCACACGTCACCAGGGATTCCGTTAGAGAGTGATTACTATTGGTAATGTGTTAGAGAGGTCACTATTGGTAAATTTGAGGTCCTATAAAGAACCCAGACTATCCTGTCATGTTTCAGTCTTATTACATTTATCATTTCAGGACACAGGTTCATGGCTTCTATGGGGTCTATTGCTTAAATATGTAATAAACCATTAACAAACTCACTTCATTGTCTCAGAGAAATGGGCATGGAGATGTTTTCCTTTCAGTCCCCCTATCAAATATAGCAGGGATAAGCAACCTGTAGATCTCAAGATGTTTGAAAACTACAACTCCCAGCATTCCTCTACAAGCACTCTGTAGTTAGGGAATTTAAACTACAACTCCCAGCATTCCTCTACACACCTGTAGTTAGGGAATTCTAACTACACTCCCAGCATTCCCTACTGCACCCTGTAGTTAGGGAATTCTGGAGTTGTAGTTTCCAAAACATCTGGAGATCTACGGTTGCTTATCCCTACAGATATCTGTACAGATATCTCTTACTGTCCAAAACAGCAGCTCTCCTTTGTTTCTATTGATAGGGTGGGGTGGGGTGAGAGACTGTCATATGTTTTTACAATGGAAGTGACATATAAGTCTTGCCACTTCCTACTAACACTTCCTACTTCCCTACTTACACTCAAGAAATGTTTTGATTCGCTAATTTGCTGTCAATTTAATATTAAGCAACCATTGGATACAACACTAAAAGGGAAGTGAAAATATGTTCCTTTGTAAGCTTCCATTGCCTCCCTGTAAATTCCTGGGGTGTGGCTTAACAGTCCATTTTGAAGATACAATTACAAAACAGGAGGGGACTGTGCAAGTACTTTTATTATTTATAGATTTTGCCTTATTTACATTTCTATATACTTTATTGTCATTACTACATATTTGTTAATATTGATATAACTTTATTTAGTGCTTAAACAACACATAAACACTGTCCCTATGTATATTACTTTTACCCACCCCACCACCATAGTCATACCTCCTAAAAACCCAATGTATTCCCATGAAATTATAAATTATTTATATAATATATATATACACTTAAAAATAGATATCAGAGCACTCCAAGGACTTGTAAACAGGTGAATTTATTTGGCGATGTTTCGGTCCCTGGTCTTGGACCTTTATCAGGCCTTAGGTCCAAGACCAAGGACCGAAACGTCGCCAAATAAATTCACCTGTTTACAAGCCCTGCTCTGATATCTATTTTTAAGTGTATATTGGATCCGTTGAAAGCACCCGGGTATTTACACTTCAAGAGAGTGTGCCAATCTTTATCTCCTTTTATTTAATTATATATATATATATATATATATATATATATATATATATATATATATATATATATAGGCATAATAGTATCTAAATGTAACATGGCCTAAATAGTAACAGGCATAAATAGTATCTAAATATAACATGTGACATAAAAAGATGTTATTAACAATGTA
Source organism: Hymenochirus boettgeri (assembly GCA_019447015.1). Classification (NCBI taxonomy): domain Eukaryota; kingdom Metazoa; phylum Chordata; class Amphibia; order Anura; family Pipidae; genus Hymenochirus; species Hymenochirus boettgeri. Next base: position 164,585,506 of record CM033469.1, read on the forward strand.
GCTAAACAGCAAGACACACTTGGCCATAATGACATAAATAACAATCAAAATCTGTCTTAGCTACTCCTGCAGAACAAAACTGAGCTCTAAACTATGAGTGCATGTATCATCTCAGCTCATGCATAGTATACATCCAATACGTAATAAATCCTAGCTCGTATGGGCAATGATCTGTACAAGCAAGTGGAAATGAAACATTGGCATATCAAGGGACAGAATTAAATATATCAAATCCTAAGTGCTCTCAGAGTCAAGTGGAAGATCACAGTAACTAGTATATTCAGGATGTGGTGGACCCTATATCATGATATCCGCACAGTCACGTGAGGTCTATACATACAAATAATGTTAAGAGCCAAAGAGCGTACAACAATAAAGGGGAACTAGGGACAAGGGGACAAGGGGGGAGCAATCGTACTCCTTGATCGGGAATACTACGAAGAAGAAATTAACCAGCAGCTAGCTGATACTAACACTTACCTTAAATGTGATGTTGATCCTACATCAAGATTGAAAAAAGAGTTAAATGCTAAGTTGAACTTTGCCCACACTATGGGTTGGATTACTGATAAAACCTTGGATTTTCTTACTACGCAGTATCCACGTTGTCCGGTCATCTACACACTACCTAAAATACACAAAAATCTCACCCAACCGCCAGGACGTCCGATTGTCTCCTCTCATGGCTCGTTATTTAAACCCGTTGCCCAATATCTTGACAAATTCTTACAACCAATAGTTAAGCTTATGCCTTCGTATATACGAGACAGTCAACATCTGTTACAAATGCTGAGGACAGCCAGCACTACTGCAACAAATCTTCTATTGATCACATGTGATGTCAAAAGCCTCTACACCATCATACCTGAAAGGGATGGCGTAGAAGCGTGTAGAGTGGCCCTTATTAATTCCAGTCACACTGGTCCACCTGTTGACTTTCTAATGGACTTATTGCATTTTATTTTGTCTAACAACTTTTTCTGTTTCAGGTCGGAGTTCTATATACAGTGCTCTGGAGTCGCTATGGGCTCTAATGTGGCGCCTACGGTGGCCAATCTGTACATGAGTAATTTTGAGGACAAATATATATCTCCATATATGGACCAAGGGGTTCTTTTTTTCATAAGATATATAGATGACCTCATTTTTCTATGGAGTGGCACCTGTTAAGTTCACTTGTACTATGAGTTATGAGGCGGTTGACTTTTTGGACCTACATATTTTTAAAACTGATGGGGGTCTTGGAGCCACGCTTTATAGAAAGACCACTGACAAAAATTCTCTACTCCATGCGTCCAGCTGTGGTTTGGTCTATAGTCAGTGATTCGTAACTACACGGACACTACCCGTGCGACTACCCAATTAGAGGAAATGTACCATCGTTTCCTACTGAGAGGTTACTCCCGGACTGTACTAGACACCGAACTTAATAAGGCCAAGGTGTACATACCAAGTACTGGTGGTACTCGTACCCTCACAACAGAGCCCCAAATTATTGACTTGTGTACCATCTATACTCCTTTGAGTAAGGATATTAGAACAATAGCTAATGTCCATTGGGAGCTAATTAGGGAAGATAAACAACTTCCATTCCAAAATGCTAAGCTGAGACATACGTACAGGAGGGGACGCAATCTGGCCAGTTATCTGGTTCATACTGATACCAGTCTCATATCTAAAAAAGATAGGGACACTCCTGGGGCATTTGGGGTTAAACCTAAGTTGGGATGTTACCGATGCCCAGATTGCATCACTTGTCCATCTATGTTATCAGGGAAGGATTTTGCACATCCCCATAACGGGAAGAGAGTTCCCATCAAAGATTTACTTGTGAGAGTAAATTCGTCACATATTTTATAGTATGCCCCTGTGGGCTGTACTATATTGGGAAAACCAAGACCATGTTTATAGAACGAATGGCCAACCACCGGTCCTCCATTCGTATGGCCCTAAATAGCACCAACTCTATAGTTGGCAACTCTAAATTTGGGGATTTGGCAGTGGCCCGACATTTCAAACATATGGCTCATCCACTGTCCTCACTGAAGTGCATGATTTTTGATGGTCTTAGCACCAAACAACTTAGGGCCAACTTCGATCATGATAGGCTGCTGCTGCAAGGAGGCACAGTGGATACACAGACTAGGCACCCTTGAACCAGGAGGACTCAATGAGCAATTATCATTGCATTGCTACCTCTGACTTCCCTAGTTCCCCTTTATTGTGGTAGGCTCTTTGGCTCTTAACATTATTTGTATGTATAGACCTCACGTGACTGTGCGGATATCATGATATAGGGTCCACCACATTCTGAATATACTAGTTACTGTGATCTTCCACTTGACTCTGAGAGCCCTGAGGATTTGATATATTTAATTCTGTCCCTTGATATGCCAGTGTTTCATTTCCACTTGCTTGTACAGATCATTGCCCATACGAGCTAGGATTTATTACATATTGGATGTATACTATGCATGAGCTGAGATGATACATGCACTCATAGTTTAGAGCTCAGTTTTCTTCTCAGAGTAGCTAAGACAGATTTTGATTGTTACATTGTTATATGTTCATTATGGCCAAGTGTGTCTTGCTGTTTAGCTACATTGTTAATAACATCTTTTTATGTCACATGTTATATTTAGATACTATTTATGCCTGTTTCTATTTAGGCCATGTTACATTTAGATACTATTTATGCCTGTGTATTTTTCTATTTCCTCTTCTAACAGATATGTTTTAACATTGCTATAAGGGTTAATGCTCTTCACCTTGTAGTCCTAGGTGGATTGTGGGTGTGTCTTTGCCTTTTGGCTCTGCACCGCATCACACATGGTGTTTTAATTGTTTTTACCTGTTTTAATGATCTTTCTGCTGTTTGTTGGGAGGGTATATATTGCTGTTTGTTGCATGGTGCATCATATCCTGAGGACGGCTTGTTGGCTAGCCGAAACGCGTAGATATAGCACCTTTATTTCCTACTAATAAAAGTTAAGTTTTATTAAGCCCCATGAGTGCCTTCGATCTCTATAATTGGATTATTTACTTTTGATGTGCACCCGGGCCTTCGTTACTGGGAATGGTGTGCTGATCGCTGTTATATATATATATATATATATATATATATAAATATATGCAGTATTATGAAACTTAAAGGGCATGTCCACCCCCAAAGTCCCAAAAACTGCCCACCAGGAGGATAGCAGAATCCATATATATGCCTCCTATCTGGCCTCCAGGAGAAGTTTGGCATGCATACTGCAGCCCTTCTCCCCCTCCCTCCCTATTAGGATTCCCTCACCCTAGCATACAACTCTTTCCATATATCATTCCCCCTGTCCCCCCAGCCCCAACCGCTATATTTTTTATTTTAGAAAGTGTCCCAAACTTTACTTACCTTTCCTCCGCCGCACTGAACTCCCAGCAGCCGCGTCCGTGATTGGCTGCCACTCAGCCAATCACAGACGCGACTGCCGGTCCCTCCCCTCTGCTTGCATTTTCTCGCAAGCAGAGGGCCTGGCAGTGAGGCGGAGGAAAGAGGGAAGGTAAGTAAAGTTTGGGGCACTTTCTAAAATAACAAATATAGCGGTTGGGGCTGGGGGGACAGGGGGAATGATGTATCAAATTTTTTTTTCAAGGGTGGACATACCCTTTAAATGTATTGCATGATGCCATGAGCAAAGCCCAAATCTTTTTGAACTTCACTCTGGCACCGCTAAGTCAGTGTAAACCTCCTTGATTAAACTCATGTAACTTTTGCATCTGAAAAGCTTTTGTGTTATCTGTCGTAAAAATTACAGATTAAAGGATTAAGGGATGCCGCACTCACAGGACTCACAGGTGAATGTTTTCCCTCCATTCGAGGTTTATTTGGGGCGTGTGAATTCACTTTCACCTTGAGAAAGGCTGGTGTAAATGCTGAAATGTTGGGCTTACAATAAACTACTTTAAATCTTCTTTAAATCCTGTGAGTGAATAATCCAGTCCAGTGCACACATGGAAATATTATTTTAAAAAATGTCTTTATTTGGCTGTTTTATATTATATATAGTCAACGTTTCGGCCCTGAGTTACAGGCCTTTATGAAGCCAAGTGCCAAACAGAATGTAAGTGCTTCAAACTTTTAAAGTGCAAAATTTCCTGTGACATCATCATCATACTACTTCTATACTCTAGGAGTCTTAAAACCATCAAACCCTGTTTAGGTTTGTAACTGACTTAAAAGGGTAGTTAAACAATTGTGGTGTGTGTTGGTGTTGTGTACTTAGAATGGAAAGTTTTGTTGGTGCCGTGCATCCAGTCACATGTATAGGAACTTGGAGCAGTCACAGTCACATGTATAGGAACTTGGAGCAGTCATACCAGGGGACCTATATCTGTATCAGGTTCGAGTAGGTTGCCCATTTGGAATCTGAGGAGGAGAATCTCAGGGGGACACTTGTAGTAATGCAGGGCATGGCAAACCAGGAGGGACAGCAGTTAGTGGCTGGAGCCAGCATAGAGGGTGGTGAAGATTTAGAACAATTACTAGAGGATGTAGGTTACGGAAGAGTAGGGTTGCGTCGTTCCAGCTAGTCCATCCCAAAAGATTTGCCATCTTAGGTGAGGAAGCAGAGGAGGTCAGCTAAAAAGTAGCATGTATGAAGCACCCAGAGGACAACATCACTGATACAAGGATGGGAGAACCAAGTGCTAGGAAGCCTAAGCAGGTGGTAGTGGTAGGAGACTCCATTATTAGAAAGGTGGATAGGGTGCTGCCAAGACACTTCATGCCAAACAGTGCATTGCCTACCTGGTGCTAGAGTGTGACATGGTGAATTGTGTAGATTATTGAGTGGGGCTATGAGTGACCCAACCATCTTGGTTCACTTTGGTGCTAATGACAAAGTTTGAGGAAGAAAGGAGGTCATTTATATTATATAAATATATGTATATCTTCATAGGGGATTGCATTTAGTTTTTAGGAGTTACCAATGAGGTGGGGGTGAATATGTATGCGTGTTCTTTCTCACTATGACCATCAATAAATGTATAGCACTTACCTATAGAAGACAAAATATACAACTTATACAATATACATAAACTAAGCTGAGATTCCTATTTTAATATGGGATAGTCAAAATGGGAGGTTAAACCACACTCATGTGACTTCTAATGTGTCTCCATGTGAATACTGAAAGGAAGTGGTAATGTCAGTATAACATCCATTGATGAGCTGTTTTTAAAACATGTGACAATCTAAGCCAATCCAAAAAAAAGTTTCTGTATGCCACACAGGACATGATGTGTATTGTAATTGACATACACCAAGGCTCCTTATATACCACCTCCATCCTGCAGATGGTATAAGCGAGTAATAAAAGACAAGATATCCCTGCTCTCTATGGCTAGGAGGATAATAAGTGAAAGTAGATAGAAATGTGTGGGACTGATCTGTTTAGAGTGATCCCGTGAAGTGTGATGTTCTAATTGAATGCAACACATTCGAATTTGAATGTGTATAAGATCCTGTTACCACCTGTTGAGAGGACAGATTATTGGACAATTTAACTTATTGGATACAAACTCTGAGGCAACAGATAAGTGTACACCAACTTACAAGGACACACAATATACAGGCGTGGTCAATATTTAAAGTGGTGCACCATAGGCGGGGACTACTCCATTACTGCATATGTTATGTGGGTAAACTGTTTATGTTTTGTTATTAAATCATAACAATACTTAGTGTTAAATGTAATTAAAACTGGTTTATCTTGTTTAAAGAAAGTAAGTGCACTGACTGCTTTGTGCAAGACCACCAGAGTAACACACTGTGAGCCAGGCTACCCATAATCATTGCATAAAGCAGTGGTCTGGTACAAATTGGTGGCAGTGTTGCTGGTAATACCATTTATTCTCCTTGTTTTCTCTGTATTTTTGTTCTCTGTATTAAGCTATGGAGGCAGCTACTGAAAGTATTGATTTAAATTCTCCACTCCTTGTTCCTGCAGATGAAATTAGATTCAGTATCTCTACCGGGCCCAATTGCCAAACCTATTTTTAAATGGGGTAAAAGGGAGTGGAGTGATTGGCTAGAACAATTTGAATTGGCAGACACTATTAATGGTTGGGATAAAGATGCTCACTTGCAAGTCCTTAGCATTTTGCTTAGTGGTAAAGCCAGGCAGGTATATCAAGGATTTAATACTAAAATAAAAAGCAGTTATCAGTTATTAAAAAGTGCTCTGAAGCAATTTTTTTAACTAGATCTGTATGAAAAAGGGAAATAAAGGATAATTCTTTGCATGTTTCTCTGCGTAAACTGGGAGGGAGAAATATGTGTTTATATGTTACATTAGGGCGATGCTGTTATAATGACACGAGGCTGTGGGGTACCTCCTGTTATAGGAAGGCTCTATTTCATTTTATACACTTAGGGAAGCTTTAAGCTCCTTTAACTATCCCTCTCCTTAATCTATAAGGATAATCAGTATCTTTTGTCCTGTATCCAATTCCTAACCCCATAGCAACTGTAAATATAGAACTGTGGTAAATACTAACATGTATGAACCTAGTATGTTAATCTGGAATCTGTTTAGGGTGTCTGGTTGCCCAATGGTGCTGTTTAGTTTGAACTGCACATTGTGGCAGGATTGCCTGGGTCTATTCTCAGACCTGCAGATTTATCCTATTTGGTTCCCCTGGATGCTGGGGACTGTCTTGAGTAACAGCTTAAAATATACCTGTGTAAAGATTCTATATCCACTGTATCCACACATAGCAAAACATACACACGCATAATTTCCACTGTGCACTAATGGGTACACTTTTGCTAGTATATATTATATATTTAGTTGTTTTTTAAATTATTTTAAATAGCAGCGTCTGGGATAGGTAAAAACTGATTTCTTGTGAATTTTATACAATTATCAGGGAGATGTAACAAAAGTTCAAATTGTTAAAAATGGTGCTAACTTTGCCCCAACCAATCAGATATTATTTAACATTTGAAAGCTAACATCTGATTGGATGGGACAAAATTAGCACTATTTTAAATGGTAAGAACTTTTATTGAATAACCCTGTCTGTGTTTTATTTAAACTAGTTTTATTTCAAGAAAAACTATGATTTATACTTTTCATCTTTTTTCTTGGAACAGCCAACAGCAATCAGCAAAGTAGTGCTAAGGAAATGCTCTCTGCATTGCTCTACAGGATGTGCCTCTTGAGACAATCACTAATATCATTATAGGTAAATAGCAGCTATAGTAATGCTTTGCACAGATTTTCTTGTAAAACATTTATGTTTTCATGTCCCTGTAAAGACTTTGTACACATGAATGATTGTGCCAGGAAAAGCAGCCAGCCAACTAATGACAAACAGCCGTTTCACCAGACAATCGTAATTGTGTGATGGCTTCTCTCAGTGTAGTTTGGGATCTACTTGACCCAACACACACGTGACATTGTCAGATGAATTGACTACGGCAAACATGTGGACATTAAAGGGCATCTCCACCCTGGTCACTTGTTACCTGCCCCCAACACCAAGTGATAAAATCAGCAATTTATTAGATGTATTACTAACCAGAAATTTAAGAAAATTTTAGTTATTATTAAACACTGATGCAAAATGAGCCACACACCCTCTGTTGAACAGAACCGACCCAACTATATTACTTTGTTGTTTTTTTCTTCCTAATATGCATTATGTATTATTATGTGTTATTGGCCAGCCAGGAACAATACAAAATAGTCAGTTCATTTTACTGCCTTTACTGTTCCTAACAAAAGACGAACGTTTATAAATGTACCAGTTAGAATAGTTAATGCTGTGGTGGCTCAGCAATCTAGTACTAGTTTTAGAAACACACAGCCCATGAGGTCACATGTTCTAATCCCCAACTTCAAATTGTTTGTTTTCTTTTTTCCTCAAACCTTGATAGGAAATATACTACAAAGGTTACTTTATTTTTGTATTAAAGGGCATGTCCCACCCAAAACTATAACCCCCCCAACTACTGGCCCCACCATGTAGTGTAGTTTATCCTTACCTCACATCCCAGCTCCTAAGGTTCTCCTGTAGTCCCCCCCACGTCCCAAAAAATGACTACCAGAGGCTAGCAGAGTCCATATAGGACACTGCCTGCTAGCTGGCCTCAGTAGATTTTGTGCCATGCGTACTGCAGCCCTTCTCCCCCCTCCCTCCCCCTCCCTCTCCCTCCTCTCCCTCCCGTTCTACTATCCCTCCCCCTAGCATAAAACCCCTTAAGTAATCATTTCCCCCATGTCTCCCAGCCCCAACCGCATATTTTTTTTTTTTAGAAAGCTCCCCAAACTCTTACTTACCTCTCCTCTTTCCTCCGGCGAAGTGAGCTGCCGGCAGCCGCGTCTGTGATTGGCTGCCGCTCAGCCAATCACAGACGCGGCTGCCGGTCCCGCCCTCTGCTTGCATTTCCTTGCAAGCAGAGGGCCGGGAGCGCGGCGGAGGATCGAGGGGAGGTAAGTAAGGGGAGGTAAATTATAGCGGTTGGGGCTGGGCCCAGGGGGGACCATAATAAAAAAAATTTTTAGGGTGGACATAGCCTTTAAATGCAAAGGAATGTGTGGTGGTAACAGACTATTTTTTGAAAACTATTAAATCTAAACACTGAGTTAAATCTCTTAAATCCCTGTCTAAGAGTCAGGATCTGCTGTAGCATAATCTTTGACTAATAGGGGTGGGCCTTTATGCTGTAATATGATTGGAAACAAAGCTGTGGCGTACCGTACTTGTTTTTATGTATTGAGCACTACAGAGCATGTGAAGTGTACAGAGATGGAAGAGCTAAGCGCACAGGTTTTTTCTTAAATCAGCCAACAGGCACAGCAAAGGGAAAAGGTGAAACAAAGCTTGTTGTATCTTTGTTAATATGTTCTATCCATTGGGACAATGTTGTCTGGATACTATAGTTTCCTTTTAATAATAATGTGACTGTCAACTAATTAAACATAATCCAGTCTTCTTGTTTCACTTTTTTAAGCATTTTCTGAAAACTTGACAATTAGCTTAGAAAACATAGCAAAGGTGCTCTAAATATTAAGAAAGAAAGAATCCCAAATTTATGTTAGGCATTATTTTGCCTACCTATGTAATAAAATATACATTTCTTGCTGTTATAATGAAACACACCATATCTACGATTTCTTATTTTCTTTTGACATGTTAATTTATACCAGTTAATCTCGATATCACAAACAAATATACTCAGAATAGGCATATGGGCTAAATCAAGGAAGACAGACTCCCTCAAGCAGATTGGCAAAATAAAAGCAGCAGCTGGGATTCACTTAGTCCAAGGAGAACTGGATATTTTTACAGTTTATTCCAAAAAGCTTAACCCAGTATATTAAAACCACAATTGTATATTTCTCTGTAAGGCATATGTCACTAAAGTAGGAAATCAACTTATAGCAACTTATGTCAACTTACCAGCGTAGAAAGGAAGAAAGGACGAAAGATATGACTGATCTGAATATTATATTGTTTTTCACTATGAAAACCTGTAAAGCATAACTGGGTAAATACATCAATGAAAGTCTAGAAGCCCCTTCTATGTAAACAAGGCTAGTAACCCATGTATCTAATATTTCCCATAGTTCTCAACTTTATTCTTTCTATAGCTCCTCAGTAATGTCCTGGTCTGTTGACTATGCTCACTGGCTGAGGCTGACAGAGCCGCGGCCGAAATCCCCGACGCCTCTGACGCATATCCAGTCCTTTGCACTGTGCGCGCATGCGCACACTGTGCTAAGGAGAGTGAACGTGTCGGAGGCATCTGGGATTTCGGCCGTGGCTCTGTCAGCCCTGGAACGATCCCAGTAAGTTCTCCTGCTCTCCTGCGAAATTCACTGAAGAACGGGAGGTAAGAAATAGTGCATTTACCTCCTGTTCTTTAGTAAAACAGTAAGAAAGAAAGTTATTTTTTTGATGGACATATCCTTTAATATCCAAGGATGTATTTCACCATGTCCTGGGGCTTTATTGATAATAACAGAAAGCCGCTTGCTACCCTGCAGTTTATTTTCCGGACAGCTTCTGTTTCTAGCAAAATAAAATATAACGTTGCTAAATGTACCTGTTTTCTTGGTATTAGCTCTTGTAGCTAAGCATAAAAATACTGCATTGCTCTAAACACGCAGCCCATGAGGTTGCAGGATCAAATCCCCAAGCATACTTATAAAGCAATAAACAATAGTCAGATGATTTTGTAGTTTGTTTCCATTATGTTCCTAGGAAAATTTAACAATTCTACATGTACTGACATTCTACATAGTAGCACTTTTGGGATAGTGGTAGGCTTGCTGTTTCTTACATCCATGCAAGCTAAGAAATAAACTAAAAAGGTTATGAAAAGCAAGGTGGATTATGAAAGATGACCCCCTAGTACCCACAGGTTTATTTCCTAAATCACCCAGCAGCCACAGCAAAGGGAGAGATGAGACACGGCTTGCAGTATCACTGCAAGCTGTGACACAGGCTCTGTACATTAGGAAATGTTGTCTGAAAATGTATGTTTCCCTTTAATACAGTATTTCCATTCCTGAAGATACATAAAAAAAAATTTTTCCCATAGATAAAGCGCAATGAGCGTGTCTGAAATATAAACCAGGACACAAGACACAAGGCTTTGTGTAATGCTGTATTTCTGCACAGAAATCAATTAGCAAGGCAAGTGAGGCATCATTTAAAGCAGAAAAAAAAACATTTTTTTAAAGGAAGTAAATGAGCAATGTCTTACCTCCCATTCTTCAGTTAAACAGATAAAAAGAAAGTTAAATAAATCGCTGGACATACCCTTTAAAGGTCAACCCAGCAGTCTGGTTTTGAAGATGTATAGTTGTCAGTTCATCTATTGAACTGCCCATGCAGTGCTCTCTCCCACTCTTAAAATCGCGCGAACCGATTTACAATCCAATAGCGCGACTTTCAGCCTAGGTTTGCGGTGGCTGCACATGAACCGGAAGAGACACTTGCACAGCCATCGCAAGCCTATTCACCAGAGGCTTTGCGGATGTTTGCACATAATTATTTAACACCAACAGATAGCTGGCATTAAATAATTATGACCGGGTAAGATTCACCCAGAGCGGTGCAGCCTCTGGTAAATCCGCTATGGTGAATCCCCATATACATGGTTAATAGAATCAAGTTTACAGCTTTGGTTCTGGATTGATTACTTAAAGGGTATATTCATTGGGGAAATTGACTGCGGGAATTTTGGTTTAATTGAAGAATGGGAAGTAAAGGAGATTATGTCTAGATTGTTGGGGCCCACCAGAAAATCTGAGACCAGATGACTTTAGGAGCCCACCGTACTCACAGCTCAATTAACAATGTAACAATATATGTAACATTGTATGTGCATCCGAAGAAGTGGACCAGCAGACTGCACTGAGCAGGCAGAAAGGGGGGGTTCCAGATGACCGTGTGTCTTTATTCAAACTCAAATACTATACTAGGGCTTGACTCTCATTAGTGTAAATGTTAAAGGCTGTCTGGAATGGTGGTGGACAACCTATCAGGGTGATGGGTGGCTGAAGGCCTGTCAAGCTGTTTTACTAGTTGCATAGTAAACTGGATATCAGTATGGAAAACTGGCTAGTGTATTGGCTATCAGGCTGGTGGACTGGTTAGCACTCAACAATCTGACCTGTAAACTGGAAAGTATGCTGGCAGTCTAGCTAGCAGGCTAGTGTGTGGTAGAATGGCTGGTATACTGACTAGCATGCTCACAAGCATCCTACTGATCTGCCCATGCACTGTCTAGCTTTCTGGTGGGCTTGCAAGTTGACTACTATACTAATACGCTGATCTACCGGCAGGCAGCAAGACTGGTTAGATGGATACATATTCTTACAGGAAGAGGTGACTGTGTGCGGATATGACAACTTCATTCAATTATATCAATGTACCAAACAAAAAAAAATTCTAGTTGTATTGTTATCCAATTGATAAGAACACAGAACACATGGGCATCCCTTAAGATTTGAACAAAAGAAAGTTAAATATTACTGGTATTAATATATTATTATTACAGATAGCCAAGAAAGAAATATTTTCCCCCTCCTGGTGCTAAATATATATATTCCATTAGACAGTTGTTTCCCTATATCTGGACTAACTCTCGGGTAGAAATCAAGAGTAGGATAAATAGGTTGAACTTGATGGATTTATATAGCCTTGCTTGCTACATAATGTAACTGATATATATTTTTACCACACAAACACACAAATAAAATTGTTTGCACAATGTAATGCATAATTATTGTTTTTCTGTACTTGCATTTATTAATGAATAAGAGCAGTCATAATGGTTTCTCTAATGAGTATTTTAAAAGCTAGAAATACTGTGTTTTTATTGGGATGTTTAAATGGCATCCCCAGTTTCGCATTATAAAGAAATGCCAAATATGCCCCTAAAGGGACTTACCTGACCCGGTACCTAGCCGCTCCTCTTCTACTCTGCTTCTCTATTTCCTGCTCTCGGCTGTCAGTTATGTCAAATTGCCTAACAAGGCTGCCTAACAAGGTCATCTGAGCTGACAAGGCTGTCGAGGAACCAGGTTAGGTAAGTCCCTTCAGGGGCATCTTTGCCATTTCTTTATAATGAAAAACTGGGGTTTGTGGGGGTGCTCTGCATTTATAAAAGTTTTTTTTGAATACCCTTTAAATATTTAAAAAGTTTTTTTTATGTAAATTATATTCAGACTGCTGCAGTTCCTGCAATATATATTTTTTTTATTTGTTTTATTTTTGAGGATTGTATACAGAACAAATATATTTGCATATATTTACATAAGTAATCCAAACATTTTATATTTGTCAACATATTTTGCTATTGTTTATTTTACATTAAATAGTTTTAATAAAGAGAGATTTGTATTTACGAACATTTGTCTTTTCTTTTCTTTTAAATCTTTTGTTTATATTACCATAGTAACACAGTTAACATGCTTTAACCAAAACTTTTAATGCCTATATCTTCATTTGTGGAGCATATAGAATAGGTTTTAAAATAAGTGGGAGCAGTTTACAATATTATTTAGTGCTTTGTATTTAATAGGTGGGGGGGCATCCTGGGAAGGAGGGTCCCATCTCGTCTAGTTTGTGCAATCTAGTGTGTGTTCTGATTCGTACCAGTTCTCCCAGATCTTAGCATATTTATTGGGACATTTTCTATGCATATAGAGGATTTTGTGAGCCGCCAGGTCAGCGTTTACTAGTCTGATCCATTTCTTTTTTGTTGGAATGTTCCTGCACTATATTAAATTGAATTCCAACTCAAACATTCCTTAAAAGTGGGAGAAATATCCGCCAGCATGCCCTGTACTAGAAAATGAAGGGTGTCTTAAAAAAGACAGACAAAAATTGAAAAGAGAAATGCAATAAATTTCACTATTGCTACTTACCTTCTTACTCATTCCTGCAATGTACCTGCAACTTATTTAATTGACTCATAAAATTTTGTATATTGTAGCAATTACTGAACCCTACATTAAGAAATTAGGGCATTGGAAATCAAAATGGGGTCTCGTGATCTTTATAAAAGCCTGTGTAACCTTTAACTAATAGCCAAAACTAGTGTCTAACTTTCAAAGGTTTTTGAAATCCGTGGAATGGGCTATCTGTATGTATAGCATTTATCCATTCTTACCAATCTCTGATGCTGTCTCATCAGCTGTGTTGATAACTTGGCCAAATAAGAATTCATACTTTGCTCTGGCAACATTCTGAGAGTGTGCGGATGTACCATTAATCCAAACATATCTCTCCGCCTATAAAAAAAAATAAAAATACATTTTCTTTTGAGTCACATTTCAAGTATATAATGACACAGACATTAAAGGACAATTTCACCTCATAATGAAATCTTTAAAATATGTTAATATATCCTACCTTGTCCTCTGGAATCATTATCTTATTACATTATTAGCAAAACTGCAGGAGCCTGACACACCCCTCACCAGCAGAACCGCGATCAAGGTACACACAATCAGTTTTTTAAAACACCAGTATCGACCCCCACCCTGCCATCACAGGTCCTGCTATGCTCCTGGATGCCTTGTGGAAACTAATGAGTAATATGTTCAAACCCCTTTCAGTAATTTTAAGGGCATGTCCAAAACTAAAATGTAACCCCATACTGGTCCCACTGTGAAGTTTAAAAAAATACATTACCTTACATCTCTGCTACAAATGGTTCTCCTGCAGTGCCTGTTCAAAGTCCCAGAAAGTGAAGAGTAGAAGCTGTCAGTGAGTCATCCAGTGCCTGTTTCTTCCTCAACCTCAACAAGGTCTGTGACATGCGCAGGGGAGCTCTTTTTGGGGAGCTCTTTACCCCCCGCCCCCACCATCCGGATCCATCCTCTATGGCCGTGGCACCTAGTGTGAAAAGCTTTTAGGATAAGGCAGGTACCCAATGCCCAACCCCAACCGCATCTTTGAATGGCAACTAAAACCTCCAAACAACATTGAATCAGACAAGCACTTTGACTTTAGATACCGCTGAAAAATTACTTTTCTTTATCTTAATCTATAAATAAATACTGAAGTACGTGTGTTGCTGCATGCCATCAATCCAGCACGTTTTGCTCAGGAGCAGTATCCTCCCTCCCTCTTTTAACCACACCTACTTCCATCTGACCTGACTTTTTTCCCTCAAACCAAATGTCAAATATACACAGAGCATACAGCCTTCCATTCCAGCTACAGCAAAACAATACAAATGATACAGTGGTGGTAAGAAGAATTATAGTTTTCAATAGTGGTCAATTTAAAATAACTTTTTTTCAGAATAGATGCCCTTTAATAAAACGTGACTAGATTAACAGAATGCTGCTTCTATGTATATAATTCAATGATGTTTAAAGGGCAAACACTGTGGCAAATAAATTTTTGGGGTATTGAGAAGAAGTCATCTATCAATGTGTGACTATATATGTGGTTAATCTTTTGAAATTATCTTGTGAACTTCTTGCACACCTCAAATAAAGTGTTTTTCTTTTCAATGTGTAATTTTTTCTGCAAGCATATATTTAAAGTGTATGTATACTGAAAAAATGGCTTTGCGTCATCTTGATCTATAAATGAATACATGTAAGTAGCACTTACTCTGAGGTGTGTGTGTTGCTGCATGCCTTCAATACAATACTTGTTTTGCTCAGGCTCTGACCACTGACCTGACTATTTTCCCATATACCAACTGTCAAAACTGCATACAGTATACAGCACACCAACTGTCAAACCATTCAACCTACAGTAAAACTGCTTACAGAAATGCTAAAATGTAAGACGTTTCAGATTGGATATCTAAAGAAATAGGGGGCAGACCAACAAAACAATGATACGGTGATAGTTGGGATAAATTATAGTTTCCATTAATACATACCCTTTAAGGTGAGTCTGGCATCTGAATTGTGTTTTCTTGGGGACATTGTGTGTCAATTATTCAATTTGGGTGACTGCAGTAGTTTTAAATGTTGTGGTTATTGTTGTGCAGCATAGTCACTATTAAAGGGCATGTCCACCCTTTTAAAAAAAAATCACATGTTGTAGGGCTACCTCCCCCAGCCCCAACCGCATTATTTCCAGAAACTCCCCCGATCTTTACTTACCTTCCCACTTTCCTCCGCCGCACTATCCCGGGTAGGCTCCTGGTGGCCAGTTTTTGGGACTGTGGGGGGACATAACAGGGCAGCCATTTGGAGCTGGGATGTAAGGTAAGTATTTTTTATGCACTACAGTGTGGGGCCAGTAGTGGGTGAAATTATAGTTTTGGGGGTGGACATGCCCTTTAAGAGGATTTTGGAAAATATCTACATTTTTGTTTACCCTAAAAAAGAAATGAATGTGAGATGTTGTACCCTATTATTAAATGGGATGTTAATGTGATCCGCTTTAAAGTTAAAGGGGAAGTTGATGTGATATGCTTTAAAGGGGAAGTTGATGTGCTACAAGTTGGGGGTTTATGGGTATTATATCAACATCCCCCCGAGAAGCAGCCAATCACAGACGCGGCTGCCGTCAATGGAGAGTGCCAAAGGAGAGAAGGGCTGAAAGTATGATGCTGATGGGTTTTTTTAATTGCCAATTAGGGGTGGGCAGGGGTCGTTCTACGATATATAAAAAGAAAATTACTCTAGGTGGAAGGGCAGGCACTGGGGGTTCGGGAGAAAGGACTCCCCTGTGCATGTCATCATACCTCCCGAAGGCAAGAGAGGAGGCAGAAACAGTTACACAGGAAGACAGATCCTACTCTTCAGTTGGACTTTGAGCAGCCATTGCAGGAGAACCATTAGGACCTGAGGAGAAGGGTAAGGATTTTTTTAACTACACACTATAGACCTGTAAGCCTAACATCAGTGGTAGGGAAGGTGCTGGAAACTTTGTTACAGGATCATATCCTTGACTTTGTCTCCAGAGATCATCTTATTAGTAGTAGTCAGCATGGATTTATGAGAAATAGATCATGCCAGACAAATTTAATTGGTTTTTATGAAGAAGCGAGTAAGAAGTTAGATTCAGGCACAGCAGTGGATGTGGTATATTTGGATTTTGCGAAAGCTTTTGATACTGTGCCACATAGGCGACTAATGCATAAACTGAGGACTGTTGGCCTTCAAGAAAACATTTGTTCATGGATAGAGAACTGGTTATTGGATCGCAACAGAGAGTGGTGGTTAATGGAGTTACATCTATGTGGGCTAAAGTTCTAAGCGGAGTGCCTCAGGGTTCTGTACTGGGGCCGCTTCTGTTAAATCTGTTTATAAATGACTTAGAAGGGGGCATTGAGAGCAAGGTCTCTGTGTTAACTGATGACACTAAACTATGCTGTGCTTTGGAAACTTCAAATGATGTGCAGGTGCTGCAAGCAGACCTAGATAGATTATCAAAATGGGCAGCAGAATGGCAGATGAGATTCAATGTTGATAAATGTAAAGTGATGCATTTGGGATTTAATAATCCCTGTGCCACCTACACCATAAATAACTCTGTGTTAAGTGCATCTGTAATGGAAAAAGATTTGGGGGTTCTGGTAGATAACAGACTATAGCAAACAATGCCAGGTAGCAACGGCTAGAGCTAGCAAGATGTTGTCTTGTATAAAGAGGGGAATAGATTCAAGAGAGAAAAATATTATTCTCCCTCTTTACAAGGCACTGGTAAAGCCTCATTTGGAATATGCGGTGCAGTTTTCGAATCCCATATACAAAAGGGACATCTTGGAAATTGAGGCAGTTCAGAGAAGGGCAACTAAATTAATAAGGGGAATGGAGGGGCTTGAATATGCAGGCAGATTAGACAAGTTAGGGCTGTTTACATTGGAGAAGCGATGTTTGTGTGGGGACATGATAACCTTATACAAATATGTATGGGCCTACAATGAACTCTCTGGTGCATTGTTTACTAATAGGTCATATCAGAGGACTCGTGGACATCCTTTAAGATTGGAAGAAAAGAAGTTTCATCTTCAGGTTAGGAAAGGTTTCTTTACAGTGAGAACGGTGAAAATGTGAAACTGTCTTCCAGCAGATGTGGTAACGGCAAGCTCATTGAATAGCTTTAAAAAACGCCTGGATAAGTTTCTAACTAAAAATTTGAGAATTACTGGTATTAATGCATATAGATCTGTTTGATCCGGATACTTTCCGATTTGCGGTTGGAGTCAGGAAGGAATTTTTTCCCCTTTTTAGCTGGGTTTTTTTGCCTTCCTCTGGATCAACTGTTAGGTAGGGTTAAAAAAAAAAAAAAAAAAAAAAGGGTGAATAGGTTGGACTTAATGGACGTATGTCTTTATTCAACCTTAATTACTATGTAATACTGGGGCCATCAGTGGGTTCATATTTAATTTTTTTTTTATACTTTATTTTATTTGCAAACCCAATAATATTACAGTTACATATATGCATTTGTACATATATATTGATAACATCTTGTCTTGGTTTGTACTTGTTATTACATTGGGTAAATTTAACCATGCGCGGGGAGGGGAAGGGGGAACTTGGAACATAGGGAATAAATAACTTGCAGTCACTTTTAGGTGGTAAATTCCATATATTTGTGTTTTTGTCTGCAGTGCTCTTTATAATTCATCAAAAACTTGCGTGTACTGGTCTTATCTATATTGTACCACTGGGTGGTGCCTTTCATGCTTCATGTATGTATGGCGAAAGGGTCATACCAGGGGGTCCAGATTTTGTGAAATTTTTTAAGGCTGGGTACACACCAGCCAATATTTTCGGCCGATCGACCGATTCATGGCACTTTCGGGCAAAAATATTGGCTGGTGTGGGGTGGGTGGCCACGACCGACCTCGATTGTCTGTTCGCAAATTTGGTCGCGGCTGAATTTGTCGCGACCGACGGACATTTGTCCCGGCCAAGCGCTCGCTCGTATCGAGTGCTTGGTCAGGACAAATTGTCCTTCCATGTGTACCCAGCCTTAGGTTGAGATAAATTAGTCTCAAGTAGGGTAACATATTCATTATCATTCTTTTCCAGCTATTCAATTTGGGGAAGGTAGGGGTCATCCATGCAAGGATTATTGTTCTTCTAGCATAGAAAAAGAGGAATAGCAGTTGATGTTTATTCCAGGTGTCAGACAGTCAAAAGTGTCATAATCTTGCCCCAGAATCTGTTACCATGTGGGCAGCTCCATATAAGATGCCAGAAGTCTGCAGGGTTATGTTGAAATTTCGGACATGAGGGGGAGTGCGTGGGGGATATACAAGACATTCGTACAGGGGAAAGATAGGACTGATGTATAATGTAAAATTGCATTAGTTTGTTAGGTGTAGAGGGTGATGATTCAGCTATTTCCTCCCATTCTGAGGGCACCAGGGATGGAATGTGAGCTTGCCATTTGTTTATTAGTTTATCTGCCTCTTCTTGTCTGTTGGCTCTAAGTAGACAAACATATAGTTTGGAGATTAATTGCTTTTCTCCTCCCATTTTCAATAATTCAATAACAGGATGAGATTGGATGGGGAGTGTGGTGCTTTGGAACTCGGATATTATGCAGTATTTCAGTTGGAAATATCTAAACAGTGATGTATGGGGGAGTTGGAAGCGTTCTTGCATAGCAGAAAATCATAGTAATTTGTGATTTTCAGTGATCTGGCTATTGTATACCTCTTTCTTCTCAATATTATGAGGCCGCAAAGGATGCTAGGTGTGGTAGAGTGGGATTGTGCCATATAGTGGATTCTTCTGGTATGCCTGTGTATTGGAGTATTTTATTGACTTGTTTCCAGATGTGGAGCTGTTGTAAATGTAGCGACTTTCCAGTTGTGTTATGCTGTCCACATAGGAAGGCTATCGGAGAGGTGGGAAGGTAGGAGTATAGCATTTTCTCTGCTTCCCCTATGGGATCTGTAGGTAGAGTTTCTGAGAAATTGGTCGGTGGCAGTAACTAAGTTCTGAAGTACTTCAGTTGCCCAGCTAGGTAGTATAGTTTGAAGTTGGGCATTGCTAGTCCATCTTCAGTTTTAGGTCTCTGTAGTATTTTAAGTCTTACTCTATTTCAGCCTTAGCTCCAAAGAAAAGTTAGCAATATGCTTTGTAGGGCAGTGAAGAAGGATTCTGGGATTAAGTATAGTATAGTATTTGAGGTTGAATAAAGACATATGTCCATCCAGTCCAACCTATCTAGCAATATCCTCATTTCCTGCCTAACTGTTGATCCAGAGGAAGGCAAAAAAAAAACCACCATATTTATGAAGGGGAAAAAATTCCTTCTTGACTCCAAGTGGCAATCGGAAATTTTCCTGGATCAGCTCTACTTTATGTATCAATACCAGTAACTTGCAACATTCCTTGTTTGCAGAAACTCATCCAGCTTTTTTTTTTTTTAAATGGCCAATGAACCTGCCACAATGTCGTCCACTGGATGACAGTTCCATAGCTTTACCGTTCTCACAGTGAAAAACCCTTTCCGTACTTGAAGCCTCAACCTTTTTTCTTCAAGTCTTAAGGGATGGCCACGTGTCCTCTGACATGCTCTATTGGTAAACAATGTCCCAGATAGTTAATTGTATGGCCCGTTAATGTATTTATACACAGTAATCATATCCCCACGCAAGTGCCTTTTCTCCAGCGTACAAAAAGGACATTTCAAAGATGTCCTTTTTGTACACAGGATTCCAAAATTGCACTGCATATTCTAAATGAGGCCTTACCAATGCTTTGTAAAGAGGGAGAATAACATTTTCCTCCCTTGAATCCATACCTCTCTTTATACAAGACAATATAAAGAGAGGTAGCACTGCTTGCTACCTTTAAGTTTGTTATCCACCAAAACTCCAAGATCCCTTTCCAACAGGGATTCACTTAACACAGAGCCATTTATAGTATAAGCAGCACAAGGATTTTTAAGTCCAAAATGCATCACCTTACATTTAACAACATTGAATCTCATCTGCCACTTAGCAGCCCAATGTGACAATCTAGATCCCCCTGCAACAATTGCACATCCTCTGAGGTTTTTAATGGTCGACAAAGTTTTGTGTCATCAGCAAACACAGAAACCTTGCTGACAATACCTACTTCCAAATCATTAATAAATAGATTAAATAGAAGCAGCCCCAACACAGAACCCTGTGGCACCCCACTTACCACTTTAGTCCATAATGATGAAGCCCCATTAACAACTACTCTCTGCATCCTATTCATTAACCAATTTTCTATCCATGTACAAATGTGCCTCCCCAGACCAACAGACCTTAGCTTATACATTAGTCGCCTATGGGGGACTGTATCAAAAGCCTTTGCAAAATCCAAGTAAACTACATCTACTGCTATGCCAGAGTCTAAATTTCTACTTACTTCCTAATAAAAGCCAAGCAAGTTAGTTTGACAAGATCTATTTCTCCTAAATCCATGCTGCTTACTACTTATAATGTCAGTCCTTGAAACATACTCTAGAACATGTTCTCTTATTAAACTTTCCAGTATCTTCCCCACCACTGAAGTTAAACTTACAGGCCTGTAATTACCCATCTCTAAACGACTACCCTTTTGGAATATTGGAATAACATCAGCCTTTTTCCAATCCAGAGGCACACCTCCGGACATGAGGGAATCTGCAAAAATAAGAAACAATGGCCTAGATAAAACTGAACTTAGCTCCCTAAGTACCCGAGGATGTATTTTATCCGGTCCAGGAGATTTATTAATATTAACTTTATTTAGTTATTTCTGTACCATATCTTTGGTTAACCAAAGTGCACTTGAATCTTTTACACCATTATTGCTACTATACTCTGTACTTGGATCTTCTATATTGTATACAGAGGGAAAAAAAATATTCAAGACATTTGCTTTATCGCTATCCTCAGTAACTAACTTATCCCCATTAATTAATGGTGCCACATACGCAGTCTTCATCTTCTTACTATTAATATACTTAAAAAAAAAATTAGGCTGATGATTTAGTGATGCTTTGTTCAGCTATCCTAACTTCATTATTCATTTTAGCTAGGTTGATTGCTTTCTTACACTCCTTGTTACAGTTTTTATAATCCCTAAAGGCCCTTTTCCGTTCACTCTGACTAAAAAGTTTTAAAGGGGAACTGTGGTCCAAAAATGATTTTAGATAAATTGAAGTAAATTGATAGGAACTGCTCCCCTGAGAATTTTTGCAATTTATTTCCATTGTTAATTTTGCATAGTTTTGAAGATATTTACATTTTTGTGTGTGATATGGCAGCAGCATCACCAGGTCCCCTGCACTTCCTGCTTCCTGCTCTGAAACTTTCAGTCAGTCAATCTGTCCTGTGTCTCCTCCTCCCCTTTGCAGCCCCCCTGGTCCCTCCCACTCATGGACCCCATGGTCCCTCCAGTTGCAGGCCCCCCATGACCCATTATCTTACAGCACCATGTGACCCCGCCCACTCGCGGGTGCCGTGCCCCCACCCACTTGTGGGTGTCGTGGCCCCGCCCACTCACGGGTGCCGTGGGTTACTCAGACCCCCCCTTCTACCTTCTCTGTCAGGACTTCACACAGCAGAGAGGAGGAGGGACTTCCTGTCTCCCTTACACACTGAGGGAGTCTGAGGCTGTGCTCGCCGGAGGCACTGTGCAGGAGAAGCCTTAGAAATGTCACATGTCAGCCTCCCACCCATTAACTTTCTGGTCAGTCATTTCGGTATATCTTGGGCTGTGGAGCACGTAGAGAGGTGGTTGATTGCTCGTTTTAAAGGTAGGAAACTGACCTTTCATTTAAACTTAACTTGTTTGGAGACCACAGTTTCCCTTTAAATGCCTTTTTCTTCCTTTCCATTTGCCTCTTTATATCAGAATTCAGCCACATTTATTTCCCAAGGGTATAAATTTAGATGTGAACTGGCTTAAAATCGCCTTAAAGGGCATGTCCACCCCCAAAATTATAATTCCCCCCACACTGGCACCACTCTGTAGTAAATAAAAATCCTTACCTCACATCCCAGCTCCAAATGGTTCTCCTGTAGTCCCCCCCCCCTCAAAGTCCCAAAAACTGCCCACCAGGAGGATAGCAGATTCCATATAGGACTCTGCCTCCTGTCTCCCCTCCAGGAGAAGTTTGGCATGCGCACTCCAGCCATTCCTCCCTCTCCCTCCCGTTTTATACTCCCACTCTCTAGCTACAAACCCATTTTATATAGTGTAGGGCTTAGTCCCCCAGCCCCAACCGCTATATTTTTAATGTAAAAAAACTTCCCCAAACTTTACTTACCTTCCCTCTTTCCTACGCAGTTCAAATCTACCGGCAGCTGCGTCCATGATTGGCTGCCTCTCAGCTAATCACAGAAGCGGCTGGCGGTCCCGCCCCTCTGCTTGCATTTTCGTGCATTTTCCGTTTGCGATTACAACAGGTGCATTACTAAAATAATGAAGCCCAGTGCACCCCTTTAACTGGAAGAAAGAAAGATTAATCTGCTTACTCCACACACAGTCCTGCACACAGTCCTTAACACAGCACAAACAATACTTATTTTCAAACTTTCACTCACCATACAACCATCAAATGATTAAATGCCCTTCTTTTTCTATGTCCTTGAGATCAAGGTCCTTTAGAGCTAGGGGCTTTATAAACATTCTACTCTAGTTCGTTTCACTCACAGGAAACTTCCTTTTGTTAAGTCCAAACCCCAAAGGTCAAAGTATGTTGTAGGATGTATAGAATTTTGGGAAGTAGGATACTTTTGATCAGGTTGATTCTGCCAATTAAGTTGATGGGTAATTTTTTTTTTTTAAGTTGTGTTTTAGTTTTGATGAGTTCTAATAGTGGGGCTACATATGAGGAGTAAAAGTTTTGTGGAGTTTGTGTAATTACTATGCCCAAGTATTTGAATTATTTAATTGAGGGTGCCAATGCCTTAGTAAATGGGGAGAGATTGATGTGGTTATCTATTTGAAAGGGACGTTATTTACGCCAAAGTCAAATGCTTTTTGGGCATCCAATGGCAGCATCAATCTAGTTCCAGAATTATCATGATCAACTTGGCTATTGATCAGGGTTTTCCGAATATTTAAGGAGGTGGACTTACCGGGTATTAAGCCCGTTTGATCTGGGTCTATAATCTTAAGTGTGACCTTTTGAAGTTTGTTGGCCAAAACTTTTGTCAGAATTTTGTATTCGTATATTTGCATTGTTATAGACCTGTAGTAGATTTGGTGTTATTTGCTCTATATATCTCTTATATACTTCTGCAGGTATGCCATCAGGCCCTGGGCCTTTACCATTTGCTATTCCACCCAGTTCGTCCCTCAGTAGTGGGCTCAATTTTAGTTTTGGGGGTCGACATGCCCTTTAAAGAGGACCCAGGCTGCAGAGAAAGGTAAGAGCCTTTTTCTCCAAAAAAAATTAAACAACAAGCCATGCAATACAACACTGAATCTTGGACTTTCTAGAAAAACAAAAGAAAACTTTATTCTATTTACAATGCCATTTGCAAAAGCCAGACAACAGAATGACACATAAATACAGCTTTATGGGAATTATAATGTTCCCAAATACAGGGTATCTCATGTGACGAAATTGAAAGAAAATGGTTTTATAGCCCTTCACCAATTTTTATTTTATAAAGCAAGCAGGGATATTAAGTACACTTCAGAGGCCTTTACCTGCCTTTAAGGCAATTTGTGTCAGTCCAATAGAAGTACTTGTATGTGTATTTATTTGCATTGCGACAGTCCGACAGTTAGGCGCGACCGATCATGTGGTCCATAGAGGACCGCACTATTGGTTGTGATTTTCTGACCTGTCCAATCGTTCGTTCATCCCATTTGGACAAAGGAATGGTCGGCGATCGGTCACAGCCGCAAAAAGCCGCCATACAATAATTTGGCCCGACTGACCGAAACACTGAGATGTCGGTCGGGCCAAATTATTGTATCGTGTGTACCTAGCTTTAGACAACAACTCAGTCAGTGCCCAATTTGAAGCAGACTCCAACTACAGCAATTTTCAGCATTAGCTTTTCTTTACTAGAAGTTAGGCTTCAGTGTTAAGATCATAGCCACAAATGTTTCTGACCTTGTATTCGTATATATGCCATTCACTTAAGAAACAATCAGGGTTATTCAATAAAAGTTCTTATCATTTAAAATGGTGCTAATTTTGTCCCAACCAATCAGATATAAGCTTTCAAATGTTAAATAAGTTCTGATTGGTTGGGGCAATTTTTTATTGAATCTCCCTGAATATATATAAAAAATGGAACACAAATATTTAAAACCACATGATCTGATCTGTAATTCAATTGACCACATGCTCAGATATAATTAGTATTGCCTAAGGAGTACAAGCACATTGCAGACAGTGACACGCTGGCCAAAGGAAACTTGGAAAAAATTATTGAGTGGAAAAAGTTACAAATGCTAAATATTTTACATGTATATAAATAAAAAACATGTGGTCATCTTGAAACAGCAAATTACAAAGATGGCATTATCCCCCACACATAGATTAGTGTCTGAAGAAAGATCTTTAAAAGTCCATCCCCATATTAAAACTTAAAAACACAAAGTTATTACTTTAAACAAAAGCAGTCACTCATGGACATCATAACTGATGTCATAGGCAATAAATACTGGTAGGTTGTTTTTAGAAGGAAGAGAGACTCTGGGAATCAAACATCGCAGGACATAGTATATACAGGTAAAAGCTGAGGACTTTAGGGGGGGGTGGACTTGCATTTACCACAAATGTAATATACCATGGCTATTATTTGAATATTGAAAAATTCTAATGTTTGAAAGACAGTGTACCCTTTTTTTTAAAGAAAAAAAAAGGGTAGACGTTAAATCAAGTGTCACACAATCATACAGAGATCAGCTGTTTTCTGATCTGTGATTGCTTTGTATGAACTAAAAAAGTTTAGGATTTTGTCATTCAAACTGTAAAAATAGAAACGTATAATGTAAAGATTACTTTATTTCTGTTGCACGCTATATTTGTAAAGGCACTAGTGCTTGCGGCAAACATCAGCAGATTTCTTCATACCCAAAGCAGAAAGGGAGGAAGGAATACTTGCTCCTCCCACTCATACAACTTTAAAAATAATGGAAAAGGATTTTTTTTACAATATAGTGCTTCATTAAACTGCAGTCAGCAAGCAAGCATTTGTGTAAATAGAGCTGAAAGAAATAAAGATAAGTTATATTTTGTTATACAGGCGACATAGATAAGCACTGTTTGAAACTTATGTCAGCAATTAGAAAATTATAGAAGCCAGTCTGATTTTTTAGTTGCCAAAGAATATGTGGTCACTGATTGGATTGTCCAAAAAATTTCTGACAGGCCAGATCAGCTTTTGTTTGATAGACTGCCTGGCTATATTGGATGCACATGGGTGGATTCAACTAAAAGAAATACATTGTAAATTGTAAAGATACATTTTTTTCATGTTAGTTGTTTGTAAGGGCTAGGCCACACTGTCACAATTTTCTTTTGTTTGCGTGTGCGTTCGCGCATGCATTTTTCCCGATCATTGGAATCGTGGAAACGGGCGTTTTCAGGTGCGATTGTGATTTGCGTTCCGCATTTTAAATCGAAAGTACATGCGTTTTTATGTATGTAACGAGCAAACGCAACAAAATCGCACATGAAATTGCATGCGATTCTGTGTGCGATTGCGTTTGCGTTGCAGTGTGGCCTTGCCCTAAAGGACTAGAAATCCAATCTGTACAGTAAAATCATTATACTTTGGCAGTTTCAGAATGTGGAATTGTTATGTGGAGTTATGTGGCCCCACATTTTCCTAGATTACGCAATGTTTGTGAAAATACTGTAAATTATATCCATATAAACAATAATGATACCTTCATTAGTCATATTAATCAGGGCAGAGAATATTGCATGGTGTGTAACATGCTTAAAGGAGAACTAAAGTCTCCAGACAACATTGTCTGGATAGATATCATGGATGTAAAGTAAGTCTGGGGAATAGAACCTGCAACTTGTACATTTACTATGTCTTGCTAAAAGCAGAGCTCTTACCTCTAGGCTAACAGATAGAGATATTATATAGAACAGGTACATGCAGAATCTTTTACTATGAACATAATGGAAACAAAAAATAAATGAAACTGTGTGTTTCTATAACTGGCATCTTACAAGGTAAGCCACCACTGAATAAGCTTAACACTTAGGTACATTTAGGAGCTTCATCTTTTGGGACATAATAGAAACAAAAAAGAGGAAGTCTTGGGTATTGAACTTGTGACCTTCTGTACTATGTATTTTTAAACCTGGTGCCTTACTACATTGGAAGCTTTATGTTTTGCTAAACGAATACTAAAAAAATGGAATATGGAAGTCCCTGATAAGACTTTGAAATCTGATTGTTACCCTGCAGTTTATTTTCCAGCAACACTGAATGGTTAATAAATTATGGTAACAAGCAGCTTTCAGGGATTCCATATTGGTGTGGAGACATCTGTATAGAAAACCCTCTGTGCATAGAGACAGGGAATAATGGGATCAGGGGGCATGGTTCTTTGATGACTTCATGGCCTGTGGGTTGTACTAGCAACAACATGGAAGCCTTCTTATTTACAGAATCTATTTCTCATATATACTAAATGCAACTTACTAGAGAAGAATCTTACAATGTATAGGTGTTCTGGGGAGAAAAACTTTCACATAAGGTTTTAAAAATGTTAAGTTTAGTTCTCCTTTAAGGTATACATTTTCACTTTTAAAACAGTATAGTGAACAAGTTAAACCATAAAATAAAGATATGTTCTAATGTTTGTCTGCAAAACTGCTGGGTAAACAAACCAGCAACACAAAAGCAAAGTGAGGATAAGCAAGAAACTTCCACACATTGTTTATTGGAATGCTGCACATCATTCATAGAACTTTATAAAATGTGACTTTCATCAAAGTGAGGCAGCTGCATTAAATGGCTGATAAGATCACATTACTTGCATGTCCCTTCCATCCATTCCATTAGGCATATCAGCTTTACAAAGTTACCAATTTGTGCCTAAAGCTAAAAGCTGTTATTTCTGGAAGAATGTGGCAATTGTAGCACACATACTAACTAGTCTAAAACTGCTATCAGGTCAGACTAAAAAAAAAAATATACGTTTTCCGTTAAATTGTTACTGGACTGGTTTGGCTTGTTTACAAATGTAAACATTCAGATTGTTGCATTATGATTTAAGACTAAACCAGTTTGCCTGGAATTAAAAGCCTTGTAGACACATTAGATATTGTTGGCCAGAGCTGATCTTGCCAGAATAATAAATAGGGAAGACAGGAGCCACCACACACATTACATTGTTAACCAAAGCGGCTGACATTTTTCAGATGCTCTGGACGACAATAATCCAACTTGTTAAATAATCTAATGTGTACTGTAATTTTCTATTCATTTTGGGTAAAAAAAACATCCTCAGGCTTGTTTAGGGGTGGCTGCTACACAAATTTTAGGAGTTAACTGGCGCTAAACAATTCAATATTGGTTAGTGCAACTTTTTGCTCTTTAATTGCTCTATTTAATATAACAGTATAACATTTTCTATGCCTGTTCACTATTAACACTCAAAATCACCCCACACAAAGAACAGGCATAGGCGCACACCGGAAATATTTGTTATTTCATACCACCGGTATATCACTTGGGTGGTATGAAATAACAAATAGTTTATTTAAGCCATAGCACTAAAAACAGACCGCACTCATGGCCTGACGCGTTTCGGACCTAACGGTCCTTACTCATAGGAATCTGGTCACCCTTTAGCCCTTTAGCTACTGGCCCCACTGTGTAGTTTAAAAAAAATCTTTACCTTACATTGCTGCTCCTTTTGGTTCCCCTGCAGTGCTTGTTTAAAGTCCAGATAACTGAATAGCTGTCTTCCTGTCAAAAGGTCTCTGCCTCCTGTCTTGCCTCCGGGAGGTAGTGTGGCATGCACTGGAGAGCCCTTTCCCTCCCCCACACACCCCCTCCCTCTCACCCTCCGAATCCCTCCATGTCTGCCCTTTTGATTTGCTTTAAATCCTTTTAATATATAGTAGCTCCCTCCTGCCCCCCCAGCCACATAAGATCTTTAATAAAAATGAATTTGAATCATACTTCTCTCCCGCTGCGCTCTCCAATGCTTTGATTTCAAGTGATCAAGTAAAGGCCACACTAGAGTCCTTCATGATGGTTAATTTATGTCCCTGTAAAATGTCTATGTACCCCCTGATATCAATGTGTAGCAAGATGCTATTGGATATTCTTCACTTGAAAATATGTTTTATATTTTTTAAAGGGCATGTCCACCCCCAAATCCAAAATTTGCCCCAGTGCTTTCCCCACTGTATATTTAAAAAAAAAATCCTTACCTTACATCTCTGCTCCTTATGGTTCTCCTGCAGTCCATGTCCAAAATCCAGGAAACTGACCAGAAGAAGCTGTTTTCCCATCTGGCAGCCAGTCTACCTAGTGTTAAACCCATTTAATAAAGTGTTCTTCTGCCTTGCCCAAACCCAACCGCCATGGTAGATTAAAAAAAAAAAAATACTTACAGCACTTTGCTCCCACGGCTATCTTCACAGCCGGAAGCCACTTCTGTTATTGGTTGACCGGCAGCCATTCAAGACACGGCTGCCAGTCTGGCCCCTCTCTTCTGTGTCCGGTTAGCAGAGAGGGGGAGAAGCCACAGGAGTGAAGGGAGCTGTAAGTATGAATCAGAAAGTTTTTATTTTAGTTTTAACATGGTGGTTGGGGGTGGGCAAGGCAGAGGAACAGTATATTAAAAGATGTATTTTAGGGTGGACATGCCCTTTAAATTGATATATACATTTTTTTATAATAATTATTCTATTTCGTAGTCTTTACATATTAAGCACCATGCACTTTATATATGCACTTTACTAGTTTCTGTTTTTAATGAAATAGTTATGCACTTAGCCACCTAGAGTTAAGTCCCTAGGGAGAGGGGTAGAGATTACATGGGATCGAAACTTACCTTTAAATATGTGTATGACAGCCACAAGATGGCAGAAACATGTCGCAACTTCACAAAGAATCCAGCCGAGTGCACTTTCCTACTTGCCTATATATATACTAGAAAAAGTGTGCCTGTTGCACACCTGTTATGTGTGTGTGTGTGTATATATGTTTGGCTATGTGTAGATACAATGGAATTATAATCTCTACACACCCTATAACATTAAATATTTTTTGTACAATAGAAAAACAAAGGCAAGAATTTATAAAGAAACATAAAACAGTGGATAGAAATCCTATGAAATCCTGGTTCTATTAGTGTGACATCCCCAAAACTAATACTTTGTTGACATACTTGTTGATTTTGAAAAGGGTCTTTCTGTTTGGTATATCTGGACTTGGCAACTTTTGCCTACTATTCATAGAAATATGTAGCTAAAACTAGACAGACCCATTGGACCTCCTTTTACCAGGAAGCTTTAGATGGTCCTCCAATACACTCCCTCTTTGTTGACCCCCAATTGCCACAAGGTAGACTGTTATAGCAGTATTAAAAACCCAGGGTATAGTAAAGTTCCAAAACCACAGGTTTTGTAAAAGTACAGCCACACATTTTCAATTGTTTTGATGATCAATACTATGCAGTAGTAGACTAACGGATTGGTATAGTATAGGCCAATGTACAAATGTGATCACAAACATAATTTTACAGTTACAATTGTTAAAAGCACAGTTTCACAAAATAGCGATATTGTGTCTTAATAAAGATTTCCCTTTGGGAGGGTTAAGCATTGGGAAATCTGAGGTCCTAAAAATGACAAGCTTTGTAACTCATATCAGTTCAAGATGCAGATTCATGGCTTCTATGGGGGAGGACTTGAGAGCACAAGATAGTCATCTTTATAGCTTAATGTGAGGTGGGCTTAAAGGAACAGAAATCCCTCCATGGAGCACAAAAAATGAAATAGAGCCTTCCTGAAGGTACTTTAAAGCCTCATGTTGTAAAAAAATTAGGAATGTTTTTCTCATTCCCAGAGAATGAGAGATGAATAGTTCCTCCTTTATGTCCTGTAGCAAAAGCATACATCCAGAACTGCTGGCATAATAACATGCAATAGAGTTTAATGGTATAGTGACAGTAATTCGACTAGCAGACATAAAATGCTTCAATCTTTTTTTTTTTTTATTTGTGCTTTCGTGCCCAAACTCTCCCAGTAATTCTAGAGAAAAAGGCAAGGCAGAGACATCCAAAATTTCTCCTTTATTCCCTAATGCATGTGTCCAGAATTGCTAACATTATATAACATGCACTACAGCCTAATGGTATAAAGCTATTTATCCATCTGACAGACATGACTTGCTTTTTCTTTTTTTTAAACCCAGGAGCATATTTAATAACCTACGATATTGAAGAAAACCTTCCATGTGGCCATACAATACCATGTGGTACTAGAGTACTGCAATGGTGTTTTATAGGGGATCGTACAATTACAAGTTCGTACAAGATCTTAATTGTACAAACAGAATTGTGAAAAAATACCTGCCGCTAAAGCTGCAGAATCATGAAAATGCGATACCTCGCCTTTATAAATATACCCCCCAAGCTCAGCATTTTCATACACATGCACCAATACTGTCTAAATACTAATGTGACGAAGTTAAAGTAATAAGGCTTTTTATGTGCTATACTTTAATAGGATAAGGCAAGTAGGCTGACTATATATTTAATGTATTTAAATTGATATCCCTATATAGAGATAAATAAAGGATGTTTAAAAGCATGGCATAGAGGGTTACACTTCAGTCCAAACACCACAGTGAAGAACAATTGCTGTAAAGAGGTTGAGACTATCCTACCCCCTCAAACTCAAACAACACTGGACCTCCCTTTACTGGTAGGCATTAGAATTTCCTCCATTACTTATCCTTCCCATTGACCCCCAGCTGTCACCAGGGAGACTACAAGGAAGGGTTCAACAATGGGAAATATGGAAAGTGAGCACACAAGTATAGTATAAGCCGGAAACAGTCGGGACCTGTCAGAGGCGGCTGCTAGAGACTGCACTTGCAGATAAGTTTAAACACTGCAATCACAGCTCCTTTAACAGAAATTGAAGAACGGGAGGTAAGACATAAGTCCTTTACCTCCCATTCTTTAATTAATGCAAAAATAGATAGGTTCACTTTTTGAATTAACCTATCCTTTAAAGTTGCAAACACATGCAGAGATTTTATCAGTGACAGTGGTGTGGCTAAACCTTCCATTTTGACTATTCTATTTAAAATAGGGAGTACCATCTCTATACATATTTTTGTAACTTTATATATTTTGTCCTGTTCCTAATATAAGTCAGTACTATACTTTACATTAATTTATTTATAGCCATTAAGATGATAAAAGTGAGAAATTGCACACCTACATATACACCTTTTCTATATGTAATATTATATAACTCTCCTCCCCCCTACCTCATTGGTAGCTCCTTAAAACTCATTGCAATCTCCTGGACTTACAAATAATGTTATACAATAGGAATGATATATATGCCACAATTAATGTCAAAGCAACTGGTTAATATTCTGAAGAGCAGCCAACATTAGCCCATTTAGGTTAAAAGGACACTCCATCCTCAACAAAAATTCACTCCATATGTATGAAACTCCAAGTCTACAATACTTGCCTGATGGTCACTGGAAGGAGATTTTCTTCCGTGTGGGGGAGGTTTGAATGTTCTTTTAAGTATACCATTTTTGCATACAGATTAGATAAATATTCACATAATATTCACATCATTTTTAAAAAGTGTTAAAGGACATGTCCACACCTCCATTAAAAAATCATGTTCCATCAGCTGAACACCCCCCAAAACATACACCTATCTAGGTTTACTCGTTTCAAATCGGTCCCTGGACATACTACCTCTTTCGGATGGTTAAGACATTGCATCTCAGCCAATCACTTTTACGGCTGCCAGTCAAACCCCTTCTGCTTGCTTCCATGCATGGAAAAGGCACAGGAGACAAGCAGAAGGCAGGGAAAGAGGACTGGTATATATATGTCCAGGGGCTGGTTTGAAATTAATAAACCTAGGGAGTTCTAGGTTTTCGGGGGTGTTAAGGTGATATACAAATTTTTGTTGGAGGTGTGGACTTGCCATTCTTCTTTTACATTGAACATTTGAATTGTGTTCTCTTTTTGTCTTTCAGCTACTGCAAGGTTACTTTGTCCTAGTATTTAAAATTGCTGACCTGCTAAAAGATCACCTTTCATTGACATGTTTTTTTAGCACAAAAAAAACAGGTTCTGTTCGTCAAACATTCTTCGGTTCTAAAAACTATGCACCACAGAATTCTGCCATAATTAGCATATTTATTTCTATGTAGAAATTGGAGATATTTACAAAGAACCCTAAGGGTAAGGCCCTAATGCACCTCTCCAAAAATCGCATCTGTTTTTTGGAGCTGTATAAATGCTCGATTTCTCAGCGTTGCAACCGTTTCTTATTTATATTGAGTTAAATGACAATGCATGCAATGCACACAATCTCAGGTATCCCACCCCTCTCCCTTATTCTGGGGTGGTCTCCTGCACTCCTGCGAGACCACCCCAGACTCCTGGACTTGAGAGGAGACTTGAGTCTACTATCTAAGGACATGCCCCCGGAACGCCCTGGGAATGCCCCTAACCCCTCCATAACCCCGCCTCCCACCACCCTAGAACATTGACCACGCCCACTGTGCCACCACGCCCCACACCGCGTGATGTCACACCCCCACGTCACACTCCCTTTTCCCACCCTGCCCAGAAGCCTGAAGGGGCAGGGTGGGATGTCTGTAATCTCTTGCTTTGTCAAAACGCTGGGCAGCACAGCACAGATAGTGGGGCATGGACATCCTATGCATTGCACAAAGCAGATGCGATCAGAAAAACAATCATATTTGGCGCATAGTGGGCCCTAATCATTTCCCAACAAGGCAACACAGGTTTTATATTGCTTTTTATATTGCTGGTAAATGTGTTCTTGTGTTCTTCATGATTTATATGCTGACAAAATGCCAGTGTAAACCAGTGATGGGTTGGTGGGAGTGGCAAGAGGTAGGGGCTTGGGTGTTCCGGGGAAGGGTTTGGGTAAATTGAGGGCTGGGCTACACCTGCAGCCCAGTCACTGCATTGGGGGGCACTAATGCGGCCCCCAATGTAGCTCAGGTTGGGCACCCCTGGTCTAAATATTCATTGATAACTGGAACATGGAATGTAAGTTGACAAGTTAATCAGTGGATAGAGATAATTAAGGCAGAACATTTCTGCCAAAAATAAAGGGAATTAATAATACTTTAGTAAATAAACAGGAGTGAGCAGAAAGAATCCCCCCAGTTAGTAATAGGTCCAAGTAATAGAGGCACACACGTCAAAAAGGTGGTGTTGCTTTGAATTAAAACTTAAAAAATTAGTGAAAAGATACACCATTAAAATAATTCACCCCCACCTGATTACCTTGCCCTCAAAACTGTAAAGCAGCCCTTAAGGTGGCCATAAACATGCCATTTCCCACATGCTTTGGGATCCGCACACACGGAGCCAGTGTTCTCCTTAAATAATGTAAAGTGAGACCAACACAGCCTTTAATATCTGGGACTCTGAAGGCATTCCTGGGGGCTCTATGGGAGGCATTCCATTAAAACCAAATAGCTATATCAAGGATGTCCAATCTACAGCCCTTCAGATGTTTAAAGTCGTTAAAGTGTTTTGGCTGATCCGGACAAAATAATTGCATGGTTTTTAGGATGCGACCGACTGTTCGTTGATCCGTATCAGACAAACGCACGATCGGAAATGTCCAAAAGCCCCTCCCAATCATGTGGCCCTCTATGGACCACACGCTTGGCCGTGGCTAACTGTCGGCCACGATCACTATTGCCGCAACCGGCAGTCCTTCCTCCTGGTCGGAAGTGCCAAACGGACCGTCTAGAGGAAGGATCTGACAATGTGTACCCAGCTTAAAGGGTAACTGTGGTCTCAAATTCTTTTAAACTAGCAAGTATTATATAAAAAGCCTTCCATTGTAGCTTCAAAATAAAACTAACATCTCTAGATAAAAATGTGTGAGAATTTATTGCTGGAAAGGCTCAGCAATATTACTTCCTGCTTGAACACTTCCTGTTTTCAGCCATGTGACCAGCTTGTAGTCATGTGACCAGCCTCAGCCCGCATTAATAGGCTCCCCTTCTCAACTGTCAATTTTTTCCAGAGGTACTTCCTGATTTCCCCTGCATTAATTTTTAACTGAGCATGCTTCTCCCCCGGGTGCGGATGGGCAGGCAGAGGTCAGGTGATGTCACTCGAACATTCACCTCAATGTAATTTCTCACAGGCCACAGTTGCCCTTTAAGCACTCTGTGCTCTCCTAGTCCAGATAAAAAATAATTAGTATAGGTCTCTAACTCTGGATGGAATGTACAGTTAAAAATAAGCACGCTGCTGATTCATATTATTATCCAGCATGCATATGTGCTGCCTCGCTTGTATTCAAAAATGAAGGACAGCTGTCATTTAGGGTCCTCACTCCTGGATTACTTTCTCAAGCCATGATGAACATCAATTATAAAAAGTAATCTAAAAAGTTAATACTATGCAGCTACATCTTTCAGTAAAAGTGCTACTTTGTACTACTTTTAGCCTGGTTAGACACAGGGCACTAACAATTGCAGCTTAAATTGCACAAAATAAATGTCCTATTGTACCAATGTAAGTGTGTACAGGGAGAGTAAGTTAAAACCACATGAAAATGGGGTTTAGGGGTAATTAATATAACCGAAAAATATAGATTTTGGGGTGGACATGCCCTTCAAAACGACTAGCTGTTAAATGGAGACACTTGCTTATCTGGCTGTATTTCAAAACTGAAACTAAAACTAAAGACCCGGACACAAGTAAGATTTATGAACATCTAATGAACAACCCCAAACATGGCAGATCACAAACAAGGCTGCCATTAGATTTTAGGCCAATATGGATTAAATAGCCAAATACATATGGATGCATCAAACCCCCTAAAAATATTAAAGACCACTAGTCAGTCCAGCTCCCTACATTTTCTTAATTAATAGTTCCTACTTCCCCTCTCTAATCAATGAAGTCAATGACAAATAATTTATTTTGTTCCTTTTCATTGTTTTATAAGGGCTCGTTCACACTAGGAACTGACAAAAACGCAACTTAAAAATGCAGTGCGTTTAGTGACGTTTTAACGTTTTTTTGTATCTGTTGCCGATCGTTTGAGTGTGCGTTATTATCTGTTTGTGTCTGTTTTTCTGCATTCCTGTCCGTTGCATTTTAACACGTTTGTGACCATATTTTTCATATATTTAAGGGGGCAGGACCAAAGAACACTAAAATCCTGATGTCACTTCCTGGGAGTGTGGGAGTTTTAGGAGCTTTTGGAAAGAGAGATAGCGTTGTGGAGAGAGATCTGTTGATTTTCCTATTCTTTCAGCGTGTTTCCTATAGCCCGTGGACCGGAAATTACATCACAGGAAGTCCCAGGCTTCCTTTTCGAAAAATAGACAGAAACACAAACGTGTGTGTTGTTACCTATTGTTATCCATTGTACCGCATTTTCATGCATTTTAATCGGACAGAAATGCATGCAGCAGCACGTTTTTTAAATGGACTGGAACAGAAGGGAATACAACGCAGCATGTGTGAACAATATTGTGAAATCCTATGGGTTTTTACTGTCTGTCCGTTTTTTAAAACACACCTGCGTTTAAAAAACAGATACAAAATGATGTAGGGTGAACAAGT
Organism: Hymenochirus boettgeri; assembly: GCA_019447015.1. Taxonomy (NCBI): domain Eukaryota; kingdom Metazoa; phylum Chordata; class Amphibia; order Anura; family Pipidae; genus Hymenochirus; species Hymenochirus boettgeri. The sequence goes on from CM033469.1 coordinate 164,621,754, forward strand.
CCTAAGGAGTGGTTTTACTGCAAGGGAGAATAATGGCAGTCCATTCACCATAAAATTAATTGATTAACTTGCATTTTGAGGAAGAACACAGGCAACAAAAGAGAAGCAGCAATGGCTAATGGAACATGTTATGTTACACAAAAAATGTACATATCACAGGGCATCATGCAGAAACAATAATATTATACAGTGTGCTACATCATTTAACTGGGATTACAGTTTTTGTGCCAGTTGGTAAATTTTTTTATGTCTATCAGCTGTAAGGATTTTTCAAAATGCTGCCTTTGTGGGTCTAGCTGTTTCTGGACTTCCTTCCTAAGTTAAGGGCACCTTGTTACATACATAAATAAATCTGCAGAGCACAGGCAACATCTCCAATTCTCAAGGTGAGGATAAACAGTCTTGGGCAAACACATATGAAATCTACATGCTGCAGTGCCATTGCATTAAATGCAAGCTGCATGGCTACACACATGCTGCATGGCTGAAATCAATGCAACCTGTATCAGCTTCAAACCATCCTTCGGTCATGTATATTTTATACATGTTCTGGTCTTAAATGCAAAGGTGGCTAGAACACAAGCTAGAATGAGATCTTACTGAAATTCAGTGTGGTGAGACTCCTTAAGCTAGGTACAAACAGCACCGATAAAGCCCCTGATGCCGTCGGTATCGTTACTGTGTGTACCTAGCTTTCCCAAACGAGCGCGCGGCAGCCGAACATTCGGGTCAGCCGAGCGTTCGTTCGGGAAAGAGAGAAAATTTCCCTTGGCCATGGTAGACTAACAATCTATAGTCTGCCGCGGCCGAGGGAAACACACAGTCGCGAGCGGTATCGTGATCTTTGAAAAACGACAGACAGGATCTTGACGTTCCTGTCTGTCATTTTTCAAAAATCTGGCAAGTGTGTACAAAGCTTTACTATATGACGAATTAGACTGGAAAACATGATAAAATCTAGTAATTACAAATGACAAGAAAAAAACATGAAAACTTTGAAGTTAAAAGGTTCTTACACACGTGTGATCGCAGGTGCCGACCCGCGACGCAGTGTGTACGAATGGCCTTTTTGCCCGATAATCAGCATGTGTGGGCACTTTATCGCCCAAAACAGGTACTCATTCGCGGATCGTTGTCCAATCTGCCGGGCAGATCTCTGAAGGAGCGCCCGCTTCGGCCGATAAAGTGCCCATACTCTGACCGATTATCATCCAAAACGGACGTTCATACACATTGTGAGTCCAGGTAGGCCCCCACGATCGCACATGTGTACGAACCTAAAGGCATGAGGTAAGTGAAAAAAAGGATGTACATGTCCTTTAAGGTGAGAACTAATAACATAGATAAAGTTATTAGTACTCTGCTCACAATCTCAGATGGCACTGTTCTAATGGTTATACTGATGTTCACAGCAGTTTCGTAAAGGGTGTGGCTTCAGAGTGCTAGAGGTGTGCCTCAAAATGTTGTTAGCGGAAAGGGAAACTGCTATTAGATGGTTTTGAGATTTTAGGGGTGATCTATCTGCATTCAGTGGTATCCTTTAAGCTGGGTACACACGATGAGATATTTAGGTCCGATCGACCGATAGTTCAGTGTATCGGTCGATCGGACCGAAATTATCGCATCCGAATGTGCCCATGTCCGATCGACCGTTCATCCAAATCGGACGAAAGGACGATCGGACAGGGTGGAAAACCTCGTCCGATCGTGCGGTCCTCTATGGACCGCACGATCGGTCACGGTGACTGTCGGACGCGGCTGCTTTTGCCGCGACCAACAGTCCTTCCTCCTGGCCGACCGTTCGAAAGTATCGAACGGTCGGTCAGGAGGAAAAATCGCTAGGTGTGTACCTAGCTTTAAGATTAGGAGAGAAGAAGTTTCTTTACATTTAGAATGGTAAAACAGTGGAACTGTCTCCCATGTCGCGCCTTAAAGGAGAAGTTCAGTGCAAATACATATGCTTTTAAGAAAAAAGAACAGTAATTTTCAATCTCAATGACCTTAATCTGCCAATTCAGCATTTTGTCTGTGTAAAAATAAATGCAACTGAAATACTGACTTCCTGTTTGCAGGACCCCTAATAGAGACCGTTATGGTTTTGCCCTTGACCCAGCGCCTGGGTTGATTCAGTTGCTCAGTAGAAATCTGAGCATGTTTGACCCATCCAACAGCCAATGAGTAGAAATTACTGTTAGGAATATTCCAATTAAGTGGTGCATCCTGGGAAGAAGAAGTACCATTAGAACTTTAAATGGCAGCTCACTCATGTCAACAGCAGGGAACAGCAAAGGGTATGAAATCAACTGTTTTTTCAAAATGGGAGAGAATATGTAGAATAGCTAGTTATACATACAAACGAACAATTTTTTAAAATATTGATATTTTCACTAAACTTTACCTTTAACTAACAGCCGCGACCAGGAAGTGAAGCGGCTGTCAGTGCAGAAGTCCCCTGCTCCGGTTTTTGCTCATAACAAGCTCGAAACAGGAGTGGGCGGCGGCGCCTAGACGGCGAGGGACCAGGTCCGGTAAGTAAGTTCTGGGGATCTTTGAAATATGTCAACCAAGCGAAAGTGGGGTTTGTTGGGGTAATAAACATTTTAACATTTTTGAGTTTAACAGAGTCCGTGGAGTGGTAACAGGGAAGTTGTGAGGTGCTCCCCCTAATTGTCCGTGCCACAACCGGTAATAACAGTATATATATATTCTGGAAGGGAGGCACACTCAAAAGCGCTTTATAGCATAAATAATTTATTAAGTGCTGAAACAATCAGGTCCTCAGGTGTAATTAGACAATACAAAGTGCAGGCTATTTATAATGACATCAATCCAATTAAAGGCGGAGTTAGCACTGGTTTGGATTGATGTCATTATAAATAGCCTGCACTTTGTATTGTCTAGTTACACCTGAGGAAGGGGGTTGGATCCCCCAAAACGTTGTGTACATGGTTGTTTCAGCACTTAATAAATTATTTATGCTATAAAGCGCTTTTGAGTGTGCCTCCCTTCCAGAATATATATATGTTATTTTTAGACTGGACTTGCCCTTTAATTGCCATCAAGCTAAAGTGAATCTTTTTACCTTGCACACCTTCTGCTACTACTTAAGGAATAAGACCTTTCCTTTCTAGCTATTAACAGCTAAACAACACAATATCCATAACTACAATTGATCATAAGGACTGGCAGAAACAACCTCTGCCCTGTGTGTTAAATGTCTAACAAAGTGAATAGGTAGGTGGACCTTGTGTCAAATAAATTTATATGGGGAATAGTATGGCAAGTATCAACATAAAATATTCTATGTGCCAAAAATAAACTTGGGATTTGCTCTATTTTTCCATTTTATACTATTGCATACATTTACAGCTTTTTAATTCTCAGAACTTATGACTGTCAGAGGAGGAAATATTAAAAATATCAATAATAAGTAGTTTCTATTAAACCTTTTAGAATACAACTGGTCTGTTGTGTGTGTGGGGGGGGTCACATTTCAGAAAATGCCACACTTACAAAAGTCTGCTCAAAGCTCTTATGCAATTTGGTTCAAATTCATATTGATTTCCCAACACTCTCATTAACTAATGCAGTTTATATCCAGAGAAACCTTGTTTATAGAGCATCTGAATCTTAAGCCCCAGTATAACATTATTATAGTATTTAAGGTTGAATAAAGACATATGTCCATCCAGTGCAAACTACTCAGCAATACCCACACTGTTGATCCAGAGGAAGGCAAAAAAAAAACCCACCAAATTTATGAAGGGGAAAAAAATTCCTTCCTGACGCCAAGTGGCAATCGTAAATATCCCTGGATCAACTCTACTTTATGTATCAATACCAGTAACTTGCAACATTCCTTGTTTGCAGAAACTCATCCAGCCTTTTTTTGTCCAAAGAACCTGCCATCACATAAATATAACCTGCTTATTAAAGGGTATGTCCACCCTTAAAACTCATTTTTAATATGCTGTTCCCCCATGTCCCCCAGCCCCAACCGCATAAATTTTTTTTTCAGAAAGCCCCCCAAACTCTTACTTACCTCCCCTCGTTCCTCCGCCGCACTGCCGGCCCTCTGCTTGCGAGAATGCAAGCAGAGGGGCGGGACCGGCAGTCGCGTCTGTGATTGGCTGTGATTCAGTGCAGCGGAAGTTTTTGGGACTTTGGGGGGGGGTCTACAGGAGAACCCTATGGAGCTGGGATGTGAGGTAAGGATTAAACTACACTACATGGTGGGGCCAGTAGTTGGGGGGATTATAGTTTTGGGGGTGGACATGCCCTTTAAGATACCCAGTCTATATAATCCATACTATAATTCTGTATGTATAGAGGTCCTGGCCTCAGGACATTATTACGTTACAGTCAGTGCAACAGCTGATCTGAGTGCTAAAGTAGAGAATTGAATGAGATTGTATTCTTAATGAACAAATAAGTGATTTTGTGGTTCCCTTAGTATGTACACTTCATCATGCCCCCACTACAGCCATAACAAAGTAATACTTGTCTAAATACAATCTTGTCTATGTACAATCATGTTACACATCCTCATTCATTAAGTTTTGCCATATAATTCACTATAAGTTCTTTTAGGTGGACAAATCTATCCCAATATTGTTTTAACCCTTCATGTAAAATGGGGAAAAGCTTTAGGCTGAGGCCACACTGTACCAGACTCGTACGGAAGCTTGTGCGCGAACGCTCGTGTTTGCTCGCGATTGAGATCAACCAATGATTCACAATCAGAGCGCATGTGTTTGCGAAAAATGGGGAACGCATGGACTGCGATTTAGAATCCCTAGCGCTTTTAAGCACAATCTGATCGTGCTTAAAAGCTCTTCAGTGTGGCCTAACCCTTACAGAGAAAATCTGTAATAGTAAGATGGAAACTATAACAATAAAGAGACAAGCTGAGCAACACTACACCATCAAACGAACAGTACTTATTCCAACATCTGGGAAAGATTAAAGGGCATGTCCACCTGTGGAAAAAAAAAAACTGTGGTAGGGCTAGTTCCTCCAGCCCCAACCGCTATAATGTTCTATCCAGAAACTCCCCCAATAGTTACTTACCTGCCCTCTATCCTTCGCCGCACAATCCCGGCCCTCTGCTTGCATAGAACTGCAAGCAGGGGGTAGGACCGTCAGCCACGTCTGTGATTGGCTGAGAGGCAGCCAATCACGGACGCGGCTGCCGGCAGTTCATAACAGCAGAGGATAGAGGGAAGGTAAGTAACTATCGGGGGAGTTTCTGGATATAACATTATAGCGGTTGGGGCTGGGGGAACTAGCCCTACTACACACTAACAGGATTTAACACTAGGGGGAGGGAGACCAAATAGGGTGGGAGAGGGATGGGGTGGAGGCCTGCAGTGCGGGAGAGTTCTATACGGACTCTGCTATCCTCCTGGTAGCCACTTTTTCAGAGTTTGGGGGGGGGATTACTGGAAAACAATTTGAAGCTGGAATGTAAGGTAAGGATTTTATTGCACTACATAGTGGGGCCAGTAGTGGGGGTAATTATAGTTTTGGGGGTGGACATGCCCTTTAAGTTTTAATTAAACACTAGAATAAATACTGATTATGGTCATATTTCAGGAAAAAATAAATAATACCAGTAGCTAAATCTGGTAAAGGTTTCAGTCTGTTTTCTCACTCTGTCCAAAATATGACTTCATTTTAAATCTATACAAACATGTACGGTATATTAAAACAGCATGCAAAATTGAGTTCTTATTTTTACTATTCCTAATTTTATTCATGACATTAGGGTAGCTATACCCCAAGATTGAGATCTTGGATGTCAAACTTGCTGCACTCCGGATGTTCCAAAACTACAACTCCCAGTATTCCGTCAGTTGTTTTAGATTTCAAACATTTAGAGGGCTGCAAGTTTGACATCCCTGATCTAGATAATGTAACCTAAGCCTGTCATGCTTTTTGTTTTCAAAAAAACAACAGATAACACAGCTTGTCCAAACAGGCAACTTGAAAGTACACTCAGAGGATGGGCTGTAAAAGGGACTCCTGAGTCCTTAATAACATTGAATGGAGCAGTTGATAGAAATACTAGATAATTATTTCTCAATGTGTCATTGTTTGGTGTCCTGACAATTTTATATAAATAGGAGTGTCTATAGGTGGAGTCCAGAGAACCACTACACCAATACCTTGTTCTCTTCGTTCAGAGTTTAGCAGACCTATTGTGATTGACTGTAGGAGCCCATAACACATAAGGAAGTATCCATTGCTTTAATGTCAGGAAATGGTTGAATCATGTCAGTGTGAACCTAACATTACACTTCTCATAAAGTAGAATATTGGGACCCAGAGGCAGCCAGCTAGAGCTCCCCATACAACAGGAAGTGTCAGACAGAGTAATGAATGCTTTAAACCCATTCATATCTAGCTAACTCACCTAGACTAGTGCACAGTGAATCCTCATTCAGCAAAATTCAGCAAACTAAAATAATCAATCTAATAATGAAATCACACACATAGAACCAGCCAATGCTTCTTACCCCTCCATCTGCTTCTTCCATCTTCCATGGCTGAAATGTCGCGTTAGCTGCCTGGAGATTGTAACGTTCTGTTCCTTTTGTGTGTTTCTTTCAGTTGTTCTCTCACTGTTACTCCACCTCCTCCCTGTGTCTGTTTCTCTCCTCCTTTCTGTATTACCCGGCTATGTGTGTGACCCTTCCTTTGTTGAGAGCTACCGTGGGATCTGTGAGGGTCTCTCCGCCTCCTTCCCCTCTCACAAGGGATCCCGGTGTGAGCTGAGCAGAGAGAGAGCACGAGCTGTACAGCACCTCCTACTGTAAACCTGGAACTGGACTGTACAATCAGGGGCCTGTGTGCCACAACTAGCTATGACTTTAGTAAGGGAGGGGAAATGGCAAATGAACGTGGGTGTTTATCCATTCATATATTTTAGGTATGTATATGTTTTAATAATAATAAAGGAAGATGTGGTGTGATTAGAATTAGGTGGATATTAAAATATTACCATGCAACTATGGTTATTAACATTATAACAAGAGTATATGTTCCCTTGTGGTAATCATTTTCAGAAACCATTTATAAGTTATTTAAAAGCAGCAGGTCAGTAAACAAAGCCATTCGGCATTGATACAGTATTTGGAGTTATTCGGCATATTCCATCAAATCTCTCAGAATATCTACAGCCTTGTTTTTTCTTTCGAGGCTATTTTAGCAGTTTATCGGTCGAGATGAATATTTTTCTGTCAACCTCATCTATCCTGCTGTTTTCAAGGGGAAATCTGCATAAGATTGCGGTGCAAGATTTCTGATCTGATTAGCCGAAAAAGTTGGAAAGTAGATTAATTGGGAATCTATTCGGTTCTTGTAAATTAACAGCAAACCTTTGCACCTCTTAGGGTACCCGATTGCGTGTGCGATTCCTGTGGGTTTGCACATGCGATTTCTCCTTATGAGATATGAAATGGCATGTGATTGTGCATAAAAATGGCGATCACAAACAGATGCGCAATCGCATCACACCCGAAATCACGCGTTTTCAGTGCGTTGTCGCGATTGCAGCGTTAGTAAAAAATTGCATGCGCAAACGCACCAAAATCACGTGTGGTTATGTGGTTTTGCATTTTGTAAGAGCTTTTTGTTGGAGTACTATGCATACCCGTTAAGCACTATCAGGGAGATTCAATAAAAGGTCTTATTGTTAAAAATGGTGCTAATTTTGCCCTAACCAATCAGAAATCATTTAACATCTGAAAGCTAACATCTGATTGGTTGGGGCAAATTTAGCACCATTTTTAACGATAAGAACTTTTATTGAATTACCCTGTATGTATATACCTGATGATGAAGACCAAAGTGGAGATGTTAATACCACAGAATATCAGCATAACTTATTCCAACTATCAAATGGTGGTGATAGTTTTGTTTTGCAAGCTACAGGACCTGAGAATCTTGCAGTTACTGATCCAAATAAGAATTTCTCTGCATATCTTTGTATATCTAGCATGTCCAATAGCTAAAGCTTGATTGAAACTGGGTCATAAAAAAGGACAATCGTTCCAAACACACAGAAAATCTTCAACAGAATGGCTAAAACTAATCAAGAAGCTGTTGCAATAGCACAGTCAAGTCCAGACCTCAACCCAATTGGAATAAATAGAGGGACCTTAAAGGGTATGCAGGGGCACTTCTAGGGTTTTTGCTGCCTGAGCCAAATTTCCGAATGCCGCCTTTCGCACGTCGCCAGGTTAAAATGGGTGTGGCTTTGTACATGGACGTGGTTTTGCCAATGGCCATGACTTCGCTGGTGGGCATGTGTAAAAGGCATGGGTAAAATTTTACGATTTTGAACTTCCTATCACATAGGTATTTAAACAGTTCCTCAGACAGTCAATTACCAATAATGTAAATGACTAGAAACAGGTATTACATCCCATTCTCAAACAGCTTGTGTTGCCAATACCAAATTGCTCCTTTCAGGTTTTTGTTGATCAAAATAACTTCTTTTATAGCCTATGCTATACATGTTGGTTTAACTGTTGATTAAATGGTATACTTTCTGTAGTATAAAAGATTTTAGACAAAAGATTTGTAAGCCTGCCACCACGTCAATCCCTAACTAGCTAACTAACATAACTAGACTTACCTAGACTAACAAACTAAAGCTAACCTAACCATATAAAATGTTGAAGTGGAGTTGAAGCATCTTCAAGGTACCATGTATTGGAGTCATGTGGGTGGTGCTCACACTGCCGCCTTTCTTCTTTAGTGCAGAGGTTCCGCCTGAGACAAATGTCTTACTCTAATGGTAGATGTGGCGTTGAGGGCATGTCCACCCCCAAAACTATAATTTAACCCACTACTGGCCCTACTCTGTAGTGCATAAAAATCCTTACCTTACATCCCTGCTCCAAATGGCTGCCCTACAATGTCCCTCCAAAGTCCCAAAAATTGGCCACCAGGAGCCTAGCAGAGTCCATATAGGACTCTGCCTCCTGTCTCTCCTCCGGAAGTATTTTGCCATGCGCACTGCAGCCCTCTCCCCCCTCCCATTCCCTCCCTCTCCCACCCGTTTTGCTCTCCTTCCCCCTAGCTACAAAACCCTTTAGTATATAGTAAGTCTTCCTCCCCCAGCCCCAACCGCTATAATAGATTTTACAGAAACTCCCCCGAACTCTATTTACCTTACCTCTCTCCCCCGGCCTTTCTCCACTGCCAGCAGCCACGTCTGTGATTGGCTGCTTTTCACCCAATCACGGACGCGGCTGCCGGCTCAGCCCCCTGCTTGCAGTTTCATGCAAGCAGAGGGCCGGGACAGTATGCCAGAGGAAAGAGGGAAGGTAAGCAATGACCGTTTCTGAAAAATCTATTATAGCAGTTGGGGCTAGGGGAGGGAAACCTACTATATACCAAAACTTTTTAAAAGGGGTGGACATGCCCTTTAAGGGAAATGCACAAATAAATGACCACAAACCTTAAGGTTATCAGCCCTTTATAGTTAACGTAAGTAGTGCATTTCCCAAACGGTCCCAAGGTCAACGAACGTTCACCATAGACATTGCGATGGCTCGGAAATGCCTGAAAATTTCTCTGTGCAGTCCAGAGCATACATAGGGAGAATGCTCAAAATTGTGAGTAGCGTGATCACAATCTTGCAGATTCTTTCTTGCAGATTCAGGTAAGTTATCACTGCTACAGGATACTGCTACTGAATCATGGGGTGTGCTTTTTTACGCACTGCTACTTCATTAGTACGTACTGATGTTCACAATATGATAAGTACAAGATTTTTTTTTTTTTTTTTTTTTTTTAAATCAGTACTTTGGCAGTTGCAATGAGCAGTATGCTTTCCTCTGACGTTACAGTCTTACACAATGATACAATGGGTACAGATACACAGATACTGATACACTATTGCAATTATAACTTGTATTAATGGGCAATTATCTGATAATGTAAATGTAAGGATTATACCTTCAAACAGACAGAAAATCATGGTATAATAGCTAATTGTGTATGCACAATATTTTTCTACTTACCGTATCTGCATTTCTTTATAGTGTGAAATCTTATAGTGTTTTTCCCAGTGAGACAAAAGCAACGTCTCCATTTTTATGTCTAAAGTTGATAATGATAATGATAGAGCAATCTTTAGAGAATGCCAATGCTAAGGCAAACATTAAGCAAATAAGGATCATGTGGTTAAATCTCCAACATGCAGGAAATGAACACAATACATTTAGTAGACATTACAATATATGTTGTATTTTTAAAGCAAGGCTCTCTTTTTCAGAATGTATTATCTACTAGAGATAATTGTTTCATTATTATCTAATGACATTTTATCCTTTTGCAAGAATTAATAAACATATGAAGATAGATTATATCTGATCTTGGAGTGGCTGGTGGCAGATATTTTCTTATATCATTTTTATTCTTATATCATTCGGTCGGGCCAGTAAATTATCGTTATCTCCTATGGACCACACAATCGGTCCCTTGCCTGTGGTGAACTATCAGTTGGGATGAAAGCCTTACAGCCGTGTGTACCCAGCCTTAGAGATTCCCCCTTTAATCACATCAGCGTTCATTTGTTTATTGTTCAGATTGATGAAAGAAATATCCTAAAGGGCATTTCCACTATCATAAATAAATAATAAAAATGTATACACTTAAAGGACAATTATAATCACCTCAGTCCAATCCACACCTATGCAGTACACAGGGTAATGACCTAAACTGCTAGGTCCTCACCTCTCGGTACAGATAATGTGTAATACTTATTTAATGGGCAACTGAAGTCTCCAGACAACATTGTCCCTTAAAATAGAGCACATTCACAAAGATACAAAATGCTGTGTCTCACACCTCCCTTTGTTATGGTAACTGGGTAAGTAGTTATGAAATGAACCTGTGTGTACTGGCTGTCAGCGCCCATAATTCCCCTTAGCTGGGCACACCAAGTTAAGTGTACACTGTACACTTCACACAAAGCTGCAGCCTTGCTTCCTAGAAGCTGACAGGTAATCATGTTACAGCTCAGAGATCATCCCTCCCTCAGTTTCTGTGTGAACATATAAATGCTCCTTTCCATAACAATGATAAATTCCTTTGCTTTTCATACAAAAAAGAAAAGTAATCTTTGCTGTTTATTTCTTAGCTAGCATGGATGTAAGAAGCATAATATTAATGTTTTATTAAAAAGTCTGGGGAAAAGAATCTGAAAACTCATGTACTAGCCTTGCTAAAAGCAAGCTTTCTACCACTATCACATCTAAGTTTCTATATATTAATTCTGTACATGCATAAACTTTATATTTTCCTTGAAAAAATGGAAACCTATAAAAAAGCAGTAAACTTTTAAAAATAAAAGTCAGTTTTGTGTTGTTTCATAAGTAAGCAAGGGGATTTGAACATCTGCTGTGCGTTTCTAAAATTTTCAAATATTGCCACCAGAGATGCCACACAGAAAACAGGTGCATTTAGAAACTTTCAGGGAGATTCAATAAAAGTTCTTATTGTTTAAAATGGTGATAATTTTGCTCCAATCAATCAGATCTTATTTAACATTTGAAAGCTACCATTTGATTGGTTGGGGTAAATTAAGCACCCTTTTTAACGATAAGAACTTTTATTGAATAACCCTGCTTATGTTTTGCTAGAAAAGAAGCAAAATAAAAAGACATGGCAGTAAAATCATCTGATTATTTTGTATCGTTCCAGGCTGTCAATAATGCACACTGGCTTGAAAATAAACTGCAGGGTAACAATCATCTTTTAAAGTCTTATACTTCCATGTATAGAGACAGTGAATACTGGGGTCAGGGGGTTTGGCTATTTAAAGTCTACTCTTTAAATAAAAAAACAAATGTAATGTAAGTATGTTATTTTTTTATTTTATTTAAAATGCTAAATCTGCCACAAAATATTTACTGAGGTTCACTGATGTATGCTGACTGAAATATATGTTTCAGTCAGCAAACTCTTTCCTGTGTAAGTAGATTAATATAGTTGAACCTCTGACCTTACCTTTATAGCCTGTCCTGTTAGTAAACTGTCACCTCGCCCCCATAGCTGTTCCTCAGGCTTTTGGGGGGTAATCTTTCGAAATAGCTGAAGTTATTTTGGGGCTGGTGTTACCCTTTAAATTAGAAGTGAACAGGAATTGACTTCACATAACCACTCAAATAACCAATCAAGTACAAGAAACATTTATGAGAAGCAGTTCTCTGTAGTTAATATACCCTATATATTCAAAATATGTTATTAATTTCCTTATAATCCACCCTTAATCCACAGTTCACCTGTAAATAATAACCTTATAATCGTCATGATATTACGTAATAGCATGCCAATTATAATTTTCTGGAACTAAAAGTAGGTTCCTCTCTCCTCTACCCCTGGTTCCACTCACTTCCCCCACCTCCGTTTTTACCCCCCTTCAGGCTCACCATCCTTCACATCGCATCCCACTCCATTCTGCACCACATTCTATCATGTGTCTGCCACTGTTCTACCTTTTCCTTTCACGGCCTGCACAAAGCCTGCTCACCCTCTCCGGTACAATTTGGTGAAGGAGTTTACTTGCACGATTGAAGCCTTTGCGCAGGCCATAAAAGAAAGAGACATAAGACTAAATTTGGTTTGGAATTAAGTGGGATGCAATGTGATGGATGGTGAGCCTGAAATGGGGTGAAAACGGAGGTGGGGGAAGAGAATGGAAACGGGGTGGAGGGTGAGTATGGGGGGAGTAAGAATTTGGCATTGGGGGGAAGTTGTCTATGAGTGACTTTCTGGGGTATCTCAGAGACCAGGAATGTACTTAAATGAGGGGGTAGATTATAACAGATAATGTACCCCCTTCAAAAAGTTATTTGTATATTAGAAGTCCCCTTGGAGATTTGCGCCCTTTTTAAAAGCACTCGGCCATATGGTCACAGAACTCCTCAAATTATAATGGAAGCAGCAGTGGAATATTTTCTTATAATAATCACTCATGGTTTATCTATAATCACTCAGTGACATAATAACTTAGCTATGTCACTTAGTGATTATTATAAGAAAATTTTCCACTGCAGCTCCCATACCCTTCTGGTCATTCACCATTCCAACCCCATAACAGTTTTAAAAAATGAAAAATGTTGTTATAAAAGCAGAAGAAACTGATTATAATTTACTTTCTTTTCCCATTTTTTTCTTCTTTTTTTTTTAAATGTTACAGACATAACTGTTTTTAAAGCTGTACACAGTCTTAAGGCAAAAACAAAAAGTAAATATATTAACCTTATGGATTATAAGAAATAATGCAACTCTTTCAGTGTAATGTAAGCATATTAAATCACCTTGTAGTTCCCTGCCCTTTATAAAAGCATGAGGCCACAGGCTACATAGTAGCGTGCTGATTATGACTCCCCAGAAGTAATTAGAGGGGCCTCTCTCCTCATCCCCTGTGTTCCGTACTAAAGATATCCGTACTACAGGTATCATTCATGTGTATGGGTTTTTACTGAGTGCCGGCGAACGACCGTAGTCGCCACAACGGTCGGTCGGGAAAGACGGGAAATTTCCGTCAGTCGTTATTGGCTCCCTTTACTTTACACAGTATACTTTAGTATACTGTGTATGGCCACACGACTGACCGATCCCAATATGGGGATCGGTCGGGTATGTGTATGCGGTTCCCACAGCATGTGTGCCGACAGATACCAATGTGATCTATCGGTACACATGCTGTACAAATCGCATGTATACGGCCACCTTTAGTTCACAGCAGTGGCATTGTGCTCCAATACATATCACCAATGGAATTACACTTTGCGATCATGCAAGCTTTGTGGGAATTGGGAGTATCTCAGAGATCAGGAATGTCCTTGAATCTATTATGATGTATAATGTACCCACTAAGAAAAGAGATTAGAAGTCACCATGGCTGGTGAAGACAAAGTGCAGAGAGCTGTCTTCACATATAAATAGACTATTTTAAGGACTGGGATAGGTTAGAACATTTTGTTATCAGCACTTCTAACCAGGTACATTTTATCCCAAATTGCTTTTTTCAAAGGTAGCACGCTTTACTCACCCTGAGATACAATGTTTTTTTTTAATTAAACTTTTAGTTCCCCTTTAATTTTTCAGTTAATTTTCCTATATACATGAATGCTGTGTCCTGTATTATTATTTAATGATCCCATGTAACTAAAATAGTAACAACATGAGCAATAAAAGAGTTCTGTAATCACAATTTCTCTTGAATAACATGATGAATGAGACAAATAATGCATTAATATAATGTTAAAATTATCTATCTTTAAAAGTAAAATACTTTAAACTGCCTTCCAAAGCTTTGGACTTCAATCTCCCCTTTTGCAAATGTATCATTATGTCAATGTGTCACGGTGTACTTAAGCCAACCAACTAATTTGAAAGTCTTTGTTTCAAGATGATGACTCAGTCTAATCTTTTAGCTTTTACTGTGCACAGATTTTCTAGCCGCAATAAAATGGAGCTCTGAGCAAAAATAAGCAAATGAGAAATGACACATTCTTCACTTATAGAATTCTCCCTTATTATCCTAGTGTGTACGTTCTGATTTTACTCCATTGAAGCGATACAAACAACTTCCTTGCCAATGAGAACTGCAGGCAGTGAAGTGATTGTGTTGAATAGAACAGCATGATTTAAATTGCAGTTTAATATGCCATTCCACTTTGAGGCCATTTTCTAGAAGTTAGCATAAAATGACTTAAAGGCATAATGAGCATTTTTGTGTTTTTAGAACACAAATTTTTTTTGGCTTTTTTAAATGGAGGCTTAGGAAATAGTCCACTGTATCTATAAAAAAAGGCCAACCCAATCATTTTTTATAATTGCTACTACTCCCTTCCCTTATGCCTTTAAAGTATTAGCAAAGGATTAGGCACAATAGTTTGATAACTAGAAAGGGAAAGTTTAAGTATAAACTTTGAATTTGGCTTGAAAGACTGCATTTTGGAAGGGAATTTGTGTGTTTGTGCTGCAGATTTTAAAACTCAATAATGTCAATGAAGAGGACATTGTTGTTTTTTTACTTACCCTTTTAATATGTCACATGTATTAAAGGGTATGTCCACCCTTAAAATAATTTTTTAATATATGATTCCTCCTGTCCCCCCAGCCCCAAACGCTATATTTTTACTCTTAGAAAGTTCCCCAAACTTTACTTACCTCCCCTCTTTCCTTCGCCGCGAGAAAATGCAAGCAGAGGGGTGGGACCGGCAGTCGCATCTGTGATTGGCTGAGCGGCAGCCAATCACGGACGCGGCTGCCAGGAGTTCATTTCAGCGGGGGAAAGAGGGAAGGTAAGTAAAGTTTGGGGAGCTTTCTAAGAATAAAAATGGAGCGGTTGGGGCTGGGGGGGCAGGGGGAATCATATATATTAACAGTTTTATACTAGGGGGAGGGAATCCTGAGAGGGAGGGGGAGGGAGGGAGGGGGAGAAGGGCTGCAGTGCGCATGCCAAACTTCTCCCGGAGGCCAGTAGTAGGGGGATTATAGTTTTGGGGGTGGACATGCCCTTTAAAGGTAGGTCAGTTGTTGTGTGCGTATTCATATCAGGTTGGGGGATAAAATACTAACTTTTTTGATGATTGGTCAAAATGAGTTTTTTTTTACTTTAGTTACCCTTTATGTATGGCTGCCATAGTAATGGATAAGTAGATCAGAAGTTGTGTGTACCTGTGTCGGGTTGAGAGTTAAAAAAAAAATTTTTGATTATTGATCAAAATTTGCTTTATTGACTTTAATTACCCTTTAAAGTATGGCTTCCACAGTAATGGATCAGTAGGTGTGTGTACCTGGGTCTAGTTGAGGGGTATGTCTTTTTTGTGTTTACAACCATAAAACTATTTTTTATTGAGGATAAATCTAAAATAGTTTTTTTACTTTAGTTACCCTTTAAGTATGGCTGCCACTGTAATGGATAAGTAGATCAGTAGGTGTGTGTACCTGGGTCTGGTTGAGGGGGTATGTCTTTTTTGTGTTTACAACCATAAAACTATCTTTTATTGAGGATAAATCTAAATTTGTTTTTTTTTTTACTTTAGTTACCCTTTAAATATGGCTGCCACCGTAATGGATAAGTAGATCAGTAGGTGTGTGTACCTGGGTCTGGTTGAGGGGGTATGTCTTTTTTGTGTTTACAACCATAAAAAATATCTTTTTTGAGAATAAATCTAAATAGTTTTTTTTTTACTTTAGTTACCCTTTAAGTATGGCTGCAAAGTAATGGATAAGTGAGATTGTAGGTGTGTGTACCTGGGTCTGGTTGAGGGGGTATGTCCTTTTTGTGTTTATAACCATAATACTATCTTTTATTGAAGATTAAATATATTATTAATATATATATTTAAATATGGCTTCCATGGGAATGGAAAGGTAGGTCAGTAGGTGGGTGTACCTGGGTCTGTGTGGGGGGTTGGGGGTATCACCATTTGTATTTACGACCATGAAAAAAAACTGTTTTGAAAAATCCACATTTGAGGATTGTTACATAGGAAAAAATGTATGGAAATTAGCCGATAACGCCGTAATGCTTCCGTGGATTCCTTAGCTAGAAGATAGCACACTTCTCCTATATGCCCCGCACATCTGTACCGAATTTCATGTCACTAGCTCAAAAACTGTGGGAGGAGATACGGTCCAAAAAAGCTGAAGAAGAAAACGGAAGAAGAAAAAGAAGAAGAAATAGAAAGAACAGTAATTTGGCTTTTTCAAGCCAAATTAATTATTGACCAAATTTGTCAAAGCATTTAAATAAGAAATAGCATTTTTAAATTTTGTTTAAACCCTATTTTGTTTGTGCATTTTACTATTGTAAACCTAACAACTTTTGAGTTCCCTCTCCACAGAGAGAACTTGTGCTACCTGATGTTGAGTAGCCTAGGTTTTATCTGGTAAGTGTGGGCTTTGCACTGATTCTCATTATAGCAAACTCCTATATATTTTGCACAGCTATTTATCAGAATTTATTAATACTGGCCCAAAATTGTATTCCAAAAACAATGTACTTTATACACAGTATGTGAACTAAAAACTTATAAACATATAACTCTTAAAAACACAAGCTTACTTAATCATATTTAAATTGGATATTTAGAAAATATAGTTATGAAAACTCTTTCATGGGAAACTTGAATTAATGTCTAAGGTGCTTTTTATGTGTCCCTAAAAGATACAGTTTTTATGTGATTTTGTCTGGAAAGAGATGCCAAAAATTATTTTATTGACATTCATTCATTAATAAACTCAAAAAGATAAACCTACAACTTCAAGGACATATACAGTAAATTATATAAAGCAGTTATAATGCACACTTATTAGTAGGAATCCTTAGAATTAATCTAGCTATCTATTTAATAGCTTTACTACATAGTAAGCCACACACATGCCTCTTACCCAAATGTCATCAAATTATAAAACTAAAAATGACAGCAGAGGACTGAAGCATAATATTATAATTAACCCTATATATAATTAGGGATCCTGCTTTGTATAACAGGAAAAGAATACTTTGTTTCTGAAAAGAAGCATTGCCCCAGTCTCCATCTGGTAAATTTCTTAAAATAGCTTAAATGGATTTGCTGCCAAAGAAATGTAATAAAAAGGCAGGTTTAAAGAACAGATTTTATAACTGCATGCAAGCTAATGTACTGATCCCTAAGGAAAACTGCTCCCTTGAAAACTTACCTTGTCTATCAGCAGGGTTTATCTTCAGCAAGGCAAGGGGCAAAATATTAAAATCATTCTCTCTGTATATTTACATTTATTGTTATAAAATGGATTTTTTTCCACCGAAATCAATGTCTATAAACAATGGCAAGAGCACAGACCCTGTTACAGCATTAGCTGTCTATGTAATACGTTGAAAGGTAAGCATACAGATAAAAAATGGTTTAAATGGAGTTGGAATGAGAGGAATGACTTCAGAGCTTACAATGTAAATGGCTGGGTAACTAACAGACACATCTAGGAGGGTTAAACGTGCTAGAACTCACAGTGCCAGGGATATTTTCTGTAAATATCTCTTAGAATTTTTTTGTAAAGAAGATGACTGAATAAAGAATTAAGGACACTACTAATTACACTTACAGGGGCACCACTGAAAAAAATTGAAGGTTACTGCTCATAAGTAGATAAAATGGTTGTAGCCGTATTAGTCCAGTAGCATATATTAAGAGATGAGTACTGTAGGACAAGGTGATACCTTTTTATTATGGACTAAGTTCATTTTTACAGACAAGCTTTCAAGAGATACACTTCTCTTTTTCTCAGGTGAAGCAATACTAAGAAACACAGAGTACATCACATCTTTAAAGTTGATAGAGTTACAAATTTTTTTGGGAAATCCTATTATGTTAGGAATGTAAAACAAGGATAAGCATATAGGGTGAACTATAAGCAGTAAAGCAATAAAAAAAACAACAAAGTAGGGAACTGTAAATAGGACATAATTAGTGAAAGTAATTAGTTAGATACAGACAAGGTACAAGCAGCCAGGGACGGGGGAAGTGGGAATGGATCAAACATATTTGTAATAGTGGCTGAGGAATCCCATGTCCCTATTTAAACCAGTTTGTTTAGTGTTAAATAAGAGGATCATTCGAAGTTCAAAGGTTTTCTTTTCCTGGGTGTTTTTAAATTGCCCTTTAAGAATCAATATTGAGAGGTCCATGTCAGAATGATTCGGAAGTGTGAAATGGTGTCCGACTGGTGTGCAGGTTGTGTTGTTATCCATGCAATTGGGTTTATTTTCATGAATTTTTTTAGTGTGTCTGTCGTTAATTATTCTCTGGCGTAATTCTTGTCCTGTTTCCCCAATATAACGTGCATTGGGACACTTGTTACATTGGATCATGTAAACTACATTCCTGGATGCACAGCAGTATGATCCTTTAATGGTGACGTTGCCTTTATCATGTGCTATATTGGTTGATTCATTGATGTGATGACATAGTTTACATTTCTTTTTATTGCATGTGTGGGTCCCTACAGTGAGACCATTAAGATCCGAAGGCAATTTTCTGTTTACCAGTTTCTGTCTGAGGTTGGGTGTTTGGCAGAATTCTAAGATTGGAGGGTCTGGAAAGATATGTTTAAGGGTGTCATCCTCCGAGATAATTGGCTGCAATTCTTTAAATATTTTGCATATTCCCTCTAGTGTAGGGTTGTATGTAGTCACTAGTGGAATGCCTGTGTTTGTTTTTTTCGTTTTGTATTGTAGTAGGTTTTCTCTTGGTGTTTTCAGAGCCTTATTGATGTTTTTGTGGATGATGTTAGGCTTATACTCTTTCTGTGTTAGTGACAGTGCTAACTTTTCCCCCCCGATCCTCTGGGTTTGAGCATATTCTGTTGTACCTGATGGCCTGGCTGTGTATTATAGCCTTTTTGCTGTGTATAGGATGGAAACTGGAGAAATGGAGGTAGCTGCATCTTTCTGTAGGTTTTCTATAGATGGAGGTGTGCAGTTTACCATCTTTAATGTAGATTGTAGTGTCCAGAAAATGAATGGAATCTGCTGAGTAGTCCATTTTTAGTGCGATGGATGGATGGAAGTTTGTAAATGAGCTGTGAAATTTAGTGAGGTTTTCCTCACCTTCTGTCCATATTATAAATATATCATCAATGTAACGATAATATCTGTATGGTTTGTGGTGTAAGGATGTTTGAAACCTCTCCTCCAAGTCCGCCATAAAAAGGTTTGCGTATTGTGGCACCATTTTACTTCCCATAGCAGTCCCCATGAGTTGGAAGTAAGTTTCTTTGTTGAAAGTTAAATAATTGTGACTAAGAATGAATTTGATAAGTTTGGTGATTACAGCAGTGCTATATTTAGTATTATTGGAGGATAAAAGAAATTTACGGCAAGCGGTAATGCCGTCTTTGTGGGGGATATTGCTATAAAGGGATTCTACATCCATAGTGACAAGAAGTGAACCAGGAGGAAGATTCTTAATGTCACTGAGTTTATTGAGAAAATCTGTGGTATCTTGTAGAAAACTGGGAGTTATTTGTACTAAAGGTTTGAGAATGTTGAGAATGGTGGTTCTGTAAGTGTGTTCATACCTGTAATGATGGGTATTCCTGGGCAGCCTTGTTTATGTATTTTGGTTAGCATGTAGAAGGTACCAGTGTCTGGATTATTGGGAATTGTTCGAAGTCCATCCTGGCTTTCCTTAGAAATCCTCTTGAAAAATCCTATGTGGGATCTGTTGTTAATTTCTTGTAGTATGTATTGTCTAGAAGTTGTCTGTTACCTTCTTGTATACCTTCTTGTATGTCTAGTGAACTGTTAAAGGAGAAGGATTGTCTAATAATAAACTAAGGTCGGGCAATTACCCATTTATTTATTTATTTATTAATTACCCAAACTGCTATATTTTTAACCTTAGAAATGTTGTTTATTTCTTAAAAATGTATGTTTGTAGCTGCTGCACCTCCTCTTTTTCCCAAGATCCTCTACTTCGGAAACAGTTCTGTGTGCTAAATTTTATTTGGCACCAGCCACATAGACTTAAATAGTCTATGTGGCTGGCACCATGGGAAAGAGGAATAGAGGGATAATCTATAATTGGGATTGTTTTTAAAGTATTTGTTGACTTTCAATAAGGAAAAAGTATAGCAGATATGGTCCTCATTACATGGGAAATCACCTCAACCTAATTTATTATTTAATTTTTTTCTCCTTTAACTGTTTAACTGTTGAAGATTATTTCTAAATAATATAAAGCTATGTACACATGCTAGAACAGTATATGGTCTTAACAACCTGTCATTACAAACATGCTGCTATGGAGAGGGGAAGGCGAGAGACTACAGGATCCGCTGTGGCTCCCCAATGTAATTAAGTGATCATAGTAGCCACCATACATGTCAAATTATTGGCCAAACCAGCCAATCAACTGCCACTTCATCCAACAATTATCTAGCGTGTGACTGTAGGCTGATTAAGTAAATCCGGATGGGTCCCTTAGTATTGGAGACTGGCAAACTGGTGAAGAGTAATAACAAGAAGGCTGAAATTCTGAACTCTTTTTTTACACTAATGAATCAACATTCTGATTCTTTGGTCCATGTATGCACAGCATAAGGGAGTTAAGCTTGTTATTTTCCAGACAACTGTATTTAGTATTATTGGATATCTTGATATATGATCTTGTTCTGAGTGATTGGCAGATCAGCCAGGTAATTACAGGCCTGTCAGTTTGGCTTTTGTTATAGGAAAGCTTTTATTGGAAATATTAAGGGATAAAAATTTTGAAATACATTTTAGATCCCAACATTTTAAATAGGTCCCAGCATGATTTTATGTATAAAAGAGCCCACAAAAAAATCTGATTGCCTTCTATAAAGAGGTATATTTAATATGGTACCTCACAGAATGTAAACTCATAAACTAAGGAACAGTGGTCTCAACCTTGCCTTTTGTACTTGGATTGAGAGCTAAACGATAGATTACAAATAGTGACTATAAACAGAAGAATTTCTAGTTGGGACAGTTTTGTCAGTAGTGTTCTTCAGGGGTCTGTTCAGGTTTGACATTTTCTACTTTTTATAAATTATACTAAATCTGTTTATTGATAATACTAAATTGTGCAGGACTATAGGCTCAGCACAAGATAAATACACCCCTGAAGAGAGGCAGCCAATCACAGACGCTGCGGCCAGCTGCTTAGAATGGCGGAGGAGAGAGGCAAGGTAAGTTTCTGGATATAATGTTATTGCGGTTGGAGCTGGGGGAACAATACCTATAATATATATAAAGGGTTTGGAGCTAGGGGGAGGGAGACCAAATCAGGTGGGAGAGGGAGGGGGGGGGGGGCTGCAGTGTGCATGCTAAACTTCTCCCGGAGGGGAGACAGGAGGCAGAGTCCTATATGGACTCTGCTATCCTCTTGGTGGCCATTTTTATGGACTTTGGGGGGGGGGGGGATTCCAGGAGAACCATTTGGAGCTTGGATGTAAGGTAAGGATTTTATTACAATACAGAGTGGTGCCATTAGTGGGGGATATTATAGTTTTGGAGGTGGACATGCCCTTGAAAGGACAACTCCACCCTCATAAGAGCATCTTTTAAAAAGAATGGCCTCTTTAAAATGTGTTGATATATGATAGTCTGTGCTATAAATTCATTACTGTATGCCTGCTATACTTCTGGATGCCTCATGGAAACTGAGCAATTTAGTAACCTGTACTGAGCCTGGGCATGCTCAAAAGAGGCAGACAGGGGATTAACATTCAGTCATTGGCTGTGATGTAAAATGTCAAATCCATAACTGACAGTTGCTAACTGGAAGAACCAGGAAGCAGAAACGGGAAACAGGATATTGTGCAGGATTTCAGGTTAGACTTATATATTTCAGGTTACAAACTTTTACCATCTAGGGTTTTGGGGGGTGATTTACCTGTATGTAAGTTTTCATTTTGGGCCCTTTAAAAATGCCATGTCCCTCTACAAATTTCTTAAAGTGGGTGAATCGGCAGCCATCTATTTTAGGACCACAGTTTTACAAGCATAAAATAGAGTCTCTCTTAGGAGGTGTAGTTGGTATCTGGTCCAGCAGTCTATGTTTGGTAGGCATAGTTTAGGGTCCAGTGGGACAGTAGTCCTAAGTATCTTCGATAGATCTTTCACAATTTTGACCCAAAATCTAAAGACCTTAAGACAGGACCATATTAAGTGCCAGAAATTTGCATTGTCCGGGTTACAGCTCCTAGATCTGTCTCCAAAATTTGTGGTGTTAGGTAGGCCTGACGGAGTATAAAGAATTATATGAGCTTATTTTTGCTGCTGGTGAGACCACTGTATGTGATAGGGAAAGGTTTTCCAACACTTCTGATGTAATAGTGGCTATATTAATTTGCCAAGTACATAACATTGCATTATATATTTGGGTTGCCTGTTTAAAGTTTAGGCTAGAGAAGATTCAGGAGATACATTTCTTATTAGTTTGTGAACACAAAGTCTGTATTGGGGGTGTGGGGTCACTGGTATTACAGTTCCTTTGAACTCACACAGTGCAGACAGTGTCTCAATTGATAATATTTGAAGAAGTAGTAATTAGGCAAGTTGAATCTGGCTTGCAAATCTGTAAATGTCATTAGTTTTTGATTAATGATAATGTGTCTAAATAAATATACCCCTTTTTCCCCATTCCTTGTAAGGTGGAAGGGCAAAGAGTTGTTGGTATCTGGGATTCTGCCACAGACAAGCCTCCTCTGGCACTCCTTCATATTGAATCATTGAATTAGCCATATTTTATACATTTGTGTATGCATTACCATTCCCCCCCCCCCCGATACTTCATTTGTTGGATTTTCAAGGACGTTTGGGGTTTTTGTAATTTTTTTAATTTAACCCTTGGTCTGTTCAAGCCCCAAAGAAGCAATATTATAGGTGATTGTAGTTTGGAGGAGATGGAGGGTGGGATAAAACGAGTGTTGGAGTATATATGGTATATTAGGTAATAGTATAGTTTTAACCAAGTTAACTCTTCCAATTAGATTAATGGGAAGATTGTGGCACAGTTTAGTTTTTTGTTGCACTAATGATAGCAGTGGCATATATTTAATTCAAGGAACTGGAGTGGTGAGCATGTAACGTGTATCCCCAAATACTTTAAAGAGCTAACTACTGGTATCATTAGGGGGGTATTGTGAGACCTGCATCTATTAGGAGTATAGCTGATTTAGGGGAAAAAATATGCGATTTTTAAAATTGTATGTTAAAAATCTGTCTTTATAATCTTTACATATCATTATGTAATATATCAATATATGGTCTTTACCCTCTATGTTTTATATTTTAGCTTCAAACATCTATACTGATCTGTATTGTATACTGATCTTCCATTAAATAAATATATTTATTGGGAAATAAATGTTGGGCTTGATGTATTTTAACCCTATACAAATATTTTATAGGGCACTAGCAGTGGAATTTTTCTCTAATAGGTGTAAAAAAGGGAATATAAAAAATGGAATATAAATACTCTAAACAGAATCAAAGGAGGCTTAGATGTCTTGGACATGTAACTGCATTGGGAGCTTATGTTGGGTTGGGGATGCTTTGTTTTGTGTAAAGAGGTTGAACTTAATGAACTTTTTTGTAGAAGTTAAAGGGCATGTCTACCTGCAAAATCTTTTTTTAACATATGGTAGGGCACCCTATCCCACCCCCAAGTCTGTTTGTTAAAAAAAGCTTCAGAACTCTACTTACAATCCTTCTATCTCCCAGTGCTCTGATCTCGGCCCTCTGCTTGCCAGAACTGCAAGCAGGTGGCCGGACTGGCAGCTGTGTCTCTGAATGGCTGACAGGCAGCCAATCAGAGATGCGGCTGCTGCAAAACATAGGAAGGAAGGATTGTAAACAAATGGACCCGTTGGGGGTGGGATAGGGTGCCCTACCATAGGCTATTTTTATAGCCTTAGATTCTCTTTTAAAACCTTTGTTGAACACCAATGAGCAAATGTTTTAAATATGCTGTCAGAAATTAAATGGAAAGTTCACTGGGGAATATCTTTATTTTGAAAATTTTTAGTTTGTATTATGCATACATAGTTATATTACATATTCTCCTCCATTTTGAAAAAAATCAGTTGACTAAATACCCCTTGCTATTCCCTGCTGTTGACATTAGTGAGCTGACATTTCAGGTTCTAACGGTCCTTCTTCTTTCCAAGATGCACCACTTCCTTGAAATGTTCCTAACAGTTATTTCTACTGATTGGCTGTTGGATGGGTCAAACACGCTCAGATTTCTATTGTGCAACTGAATCAACCCAGGCGCTGGGTCATGGGCAAGACCATAATGGTCTCTATTAGGGGTCCTGCAAACAGGAAGTCAGTATTTCGAAAAAGCACTTATTTATACACAGGCAAAATGCTGAATGGGCAGGTTTTAAGAAAAAATACTGCTCTTTTTTCTTAAAAGCATATGTATTTGCACTGAACTTCACCTTTAATAAAAGTGTTTAATGCCCTTTAGGATTGAGTATTTATATAGTGAGGATGACATAAAGCATTTATAAAGTTTAATTATCATTGATGTGAAATGTTAGGCTTCACATACTTAGAGTGACAAGTCCCTTGTAATAATATTGTATAGTACATTTATAAAAGGTACAGCTTATTAAGTGCTGCTTTTCTAATGCTTTCTATTTTTGATCCAATCATTTGATTTTTAAGATTTCTACGTTTGATGTATTAGAATATTATGGCTTTATATGGCAACAGCATATGAAAGTCAACTAGAAAGGGAAAGTTTAAGTATAAACTTTGAATTTGGCTTGAAAGGCCACATTTTGGAAGGGAATGTGTGTGTTTGTGCTGCAGCTTTTAAAACTCAATAATGCTAATGATGAGGACATTGTTGTTTTTTTCTTACCCTTTAAATATGGCTGTCACATGAATTAAGTCAGTTGGTGTGTGTACTCGTGTCAGGTTGGGGGATAAAAGACTTTTTTGATGATTGGTCAAAATGTTTTTTTTTTTTACTATACTTACCATTTAAATATGTTTGTCACATGAATGAATGAATGGGTACCTCAGTTGGTGTATGTACCTGTGTCAGGTTGGAAGTTAAAAAAAACAAACTTTTTTTTATTATTGATCAAAATTTATTTTTGACTATAGTTACCCTTTAAGTATGTCTGCCACAGAAATGGAAGAGTAGGTCAGTAAGTATGTGTACCTGTCTCAGGTTGGGGGTTAAAAAAAAACTTTTTTGATGATTGGTTAAAATTAGTATTTTTAACTTTAGTTACCCTTTAAGTATAGCTGCCATAGTAATGGAAGTGTAGGTCAGTAGTGTGTACCTGGGTAAGGTTAGGGGTTAAAAAAAATAAAACTTTGCTGATGATTAGTCAAAATATTTTTTGGCTATAGTTACCCTTTAAACATGGCTGCCATGAAAATGGAAGGGTAGGTGAGTAGGCGTGTGTACCTGGATCAGGTTGGAAGTTAAAAAACAAACTTTTTTGATGATTGGTCAAATTTGTTTTTTTTTATCTTAGTTACCCTTTAAGCATGGCTGACAAAATAATGGAGGGGTAGGTCAGTAGGTGTGTGTACCTGTGCCCCATGGAAGTTAAAAAAAATAATCTTTTTTGATTATTGATAAAAAGTTTTTTTTTTCTTTAGTTACCCTTTAAGTATGGCTGCCACAGTAATGGATAAGTAGATCAGTAGGTGTGTGTACCTGGGTCTGGTTGAGGTGGTATGTCTTTTTTTGTGTTTACAACCATAAAACTATCTTTTATTGAGGATAAATCTAAAATAGTTGATTATTGATGAAAATATTTTTTTTTTGTTTTTTTAGTTACCCTTTACGTATGGCTGCCATAGTAATGGATAAGTAGATCAGTAGGTGTGTGTACCTGTGTCGGGTTGGGGGTTAAAAAAAACAAACTTTTTTGATGATTGGTCAAAATTCGTTTTTTTTTACTTTAGTTACCCTTTAAGTATGGCTGCCACAGTAATGGATAAGTAGATCAGTAGGTGTGTGTACCTGGGTCTGGTTAAGGGGGTATGTCTTTTTTGTGTTTACAACCATAAAACTATCTTTTATTGAGGAAAAATCTAAATTAGTTTTTTTTACTTTAGTTACCCTTTAAGTATGGCTGCCACAGTAATGGTTAGTAGATCAGTAGGTGTGTGTACCTGGGTCTGGTTGAGGGGGTATGTCTTTTTTTGTGTTTACAACCATAAAACTATCTTTTATTGAGGATAAATCAAAATTAGTTTTTTTTTACTTTAGTTACCCTTTAAGTAAGGCTGCCACAGGAATATAAGGGTAGGTCAGTAGGTGTGTGTGTCCATATGTGGATGACCATATAACTAACTTCACGTCCGAAACATGTTGTGTCAATAAAGCACCAAAAGATATCCTTTGGAGTCTTCTTAGTCTGGAAGCACCTGCATACCATTTTCCATTTATACAGAGAAAAAAATTACCTGAAGGATCACTATTCTCAACTTGTAATAAAAAATGATGACTAACTAAATAAACAGGAATTTCTCAGAAAACTATTATGGCCATTAACCACAAGCGGCACAGCAATGATCCAGGGTGAAATCACGCTAACAGAATCACGTGATTTCAAAGTCCTGCTTTTACTGACGGTTTGGCCCCTCCCCCTCTCATAGTCTGGGACAGTTTCTAGACTAGCCAATGGGAATGTGCACTCCTTGCAGAGTGTCCCAGAAGAATGCAAGAGGGGGGTGAGGGGGTGGGGGTGCTGGCTATAACGGCATGTAAAGGGGCATCTAGGACAAAAGAATACAAAACAAAAGAGATAGAAAAGCTCCTCTATAACATGGGACCATATGTACCATGGCACTCAGCCATCATGTCCTAGTAATAATAATAGATGTGGTAGGGAGCACCTCCCTATTATACCACAAAAACAAAGCAATCTAAATACCTATTGTCCAGTGATAAACACATTTATTAAAGAAAATAATAACACAAATGGTAAGTATATATATTAGTATCAAAAGTTAAAAAGCACATATAAAACAGGGTAAATAGGAGTAGTCAGCATAATAAGCCCTAAATTGAATGCCCTGTATCCATAAGTCCAAAACAGTCCTACTTTCCAATATATGATGGAAACAGTTCCAAAGTAGTACCAGGATAATGTGTGTATTTGCACCAAAAGTGTCCAACATGCAGTTCAAGTAGAGCGATACTGGATTGAAACATGTGACAATCTCACCCTTTTCTGTCAGGATACCTAATGGCGTCTGTAGAGTCCCGCTCCGGCCGCCATGACCACGCGCCGCCCAAATCCCGAACTTGGCTAACCTCAACTATTCCAGGAACGGCTGCACTCCTCCTCAAGGAAATGGTATCCTCCCTTCAGCTAGTCAATACTTACAAACACCGGTACCAACATCTAAGTAAGCAGGGCCAAGGCACGCCAACACTCCAAAGCTAATGCTGCTCCTTCTTGACCGACGTACGTTTCGGGATTTGCTCCCTTCTTCTGGGTCACTGGAATCTAGGACAAACCCAGGGATGAGGACCGAGTAGGACCCCAGTGTACTGTTAGGGGAGGGTACTATGGGGGTAAAAAGCTGATTCTTCTCCTTTAAATTATATTTTTACAGATCATTTGTACATTTCTTTATTTTCTACTCTAAATGCTTATTTTTTAATGGAGAATTTCAGAATATAGCCAAGGAACTGCTAATTACAAGTAACACTTGCTTTTCTACATCATCATCTAACCAGATACACTTGCATGAATTCAAGCCCTCAAGTCATTTTTAAAGGATATATACACTGGTAAACTTGTTTTTTTAAATTGCCCATTACTGGAAGCTATAATTCTTCCCAACTATCACTGTAGTAAATGTTGCTTACATGTATTCATTTACAGATTGAAACGAGACAAAGTTAATTTCAGTGTAGAATTCCTTTTACTCCTCCTCTTTAAGCCAACAGTGGAGGAATATTTCATACTGAAGGGGGGGAGGAGCTGTCCAATTAGCTAATTTATATCTACTTTTGCTAAGGAGAGGGAAAGTGAAAGGAAAAACAATTGCAGGGCTTGCCATAGTAAACACAGGTGTACAGTACATAGGAAAATTTGTCATTCAGGATGACATGGCAATGCTAGTAGCAGAATATGCTCCTCTGCCTGCAAATTAAAATATTACTACAACTATTAAAATGCATGCAAATCATCATTTTCTACAAAAATAAAGATGTTTTTGAGTCTCTAAAGCAGTGTTTCCAAACATTTGAATCCTTGTGAAAAAATCCTCGGGTCTTTTGGGACCCCTACAAAAAACTTTATATATTTTATTTATCTCTTTATTTCTTGGTCATGCATCTTATATACTAAAAGACAGGTGGAAAGGACGTAGATCATGGATGCAGAAGCACGTGCACCACCTCATCAACCCTCCTCCCACTGTCTGTGCTCCGTTGGATAAGCCAACCCCTACTGGCGCATGCGCACTCCACAGTGGGAGGAGGGATGATGATGCGGCGCTTGTGTGCGCTCGAGACATCGAGGGGGGGCAGGCTTTTTGAGAAATAGAAGAGAGGGAGGGGGGGGATTCTTTTAAAAATCCAGGGTTTGCTAGTTTATCAGAATATAATTTGCACACATAAAAAATCAATCATAATCAATCATAATCAATAACTATATCTATATCTGTTGTATTCAATTAGATCAACTGGACTTGAAATGTAGTTCTTGAAGACGTTTCGCTAGTCATCCGACTGGCTTTCTCAATTCAGAATGACTTGTACAAGAATCTGTGGCAATTATGTACCCTGGATTCCAGGGTACATAATTGCCACAAATTCTTGTACAAGTCATTCTGAATTGAGAAAGCCGTCGGATGACTAGCGAAACGTCTTCAAGAACTACATTTCAGTTGATCTAATTGAATACAACAGATATAGATATAGTTATTGATTATGATTGATTATGATTGATTTTTTATGTGTAAAAAATCAATCATAATTGCCACAAATTCTTGTACAAGTCATTCTGAATTGAGAAAGCCAGTCGGATGACTAGCGAAACGTCTTCAAGAACTACATTTCAAGTCCAGTTGATCTAATTGAATACAACAGATATACCATGACCTGGATGAATGAGAACCTTCACAAGCAAATAACTATATCTGCACTTAAATGTATTAAGTGTGAATTTGTCCAGTTCCTGTCACTATTTCTTGAGGACCTCCAAGCAACCTCTCAGGTAACCCTAGGGGTACCTGGACCCCTGGTTAAGAAACACTGATCTGAAGAGTCTACCCTTCCTTGTAGTAGTATAGTTTGTTCTGTTAGCCACTCACAAAGCCAGCATTTTGTCTTGCAGCTGTTCTTTGTTAATCTCTTAACAAAATAATAGGCAACAAACATATCTTGCACTCATCAGTGTTTGTTTTATAATAATGATGATTATCAATTGACTAACAAACATACAGTGCTGCTTAATGTATGAATGTAGATATATAATTTAATAATACAATGCATTCTATAAATATGTTAGTTACTTTATTTATAATGTCACAGTTAAACGCGGGGTGGGGGGATGTTATTATCCTGTTATTTGTTTGGGTGGTATATTTGTACAAGGAACCAACACAGCATACTGAAAAAAACAAGGATAATTCTGTTTTCAAATCTAATCATAAATAACAATGGGAGATGCAATAATAATCTTTATTGTAAAAGTGAGTATAAAACCCACGCTTCACGTTAGTGTGGGTTTTAAACTCACTTTGCAAAGCCTGCAAGATGTCCAAACATTTTTGGACTTTACCCAGTGCAACTGACAATGTATAACTAAAACTGATAGGGACCTGAACTGAATATTCAACTACAAATGAAACAAACACTGGGAAGTGCATCCTGTCACATTAAACATCCCTTGCATGTTGTCAATAAGGTCAATCAATGTTGTTGATTGGCATTGGCCTTGCTTATCCAAATAAGTATAATGTTATAGTAGATTTATTCTTGAGCTAGCTACACAAGAAACCTATTTCCATTAAAATAATTGCAATAATTGATTTATTTTATTATTAGACCAAGAGGGACTGTTAATCATTTTTCGATAACACCCCTTAGCCTCAATACATCTACACCTTGCATTCATAAGGTCCCTAACACCTGGCTGTAATATGCTAATTGGGACTTTTAAGGGTACTTATATTGGCAATAGATTCTTGTACAAGTCATTCTGAATTGAGAAAGCTAGTTGGATTACTAGCGAAACGTCT
This sequence comes from Hymenochirus boettgeri, assembly GCA_019447015.1. Taxonomy (NCBI): domain Eukaryota; kingdom Metazoa; phylum Chordata; class Amphibia; order Anura; family Pipidae; genus Hymenochirus; species Hymenochirus boettgeri. Next base: position 164,652,532 of record CM033469.1, read on the forward strand.
TCAAGAACTAAAGTGTATGTATACTGAAAAAATGACTTTGTGTCATCTTAATCTATAAGTAAATACATGTAAGTAGCACTTACTCTGAGGTGTGTGCGTGTGTTGCTGCATTCCTTCAATACAGTACTTGTTTTGCTCAGGCTCTGACCACTGACCCGACAATTTTCCTACATACTAACTGTCAAAACTGCATACAGTATACAGCATACAGTCAAACCATTCCAGCTATAGCAAAACTGCTTTTACAGAAATGCTAAAACTGTTGTGTATTGAGACCGAGAATAGGCAGATTATAACAGTACCTTTATTAGCAGGTTCATGCAGGCCTTATACAACTGTACCATAGACTCTCGTTCTATACAGTATAGAAAGTACTGTGTATACAGTGTGACTATGTGCACAGTGACATCTACTGGCCATCTGTATAACACCACATATTCCCCCTATAGTAGGAAAGCATTTGGGAAAATTAAATAAACAACAACAATGCAAAACAACAACAATGCATCTTAACCCTTTCACTGCCAGATTTTCATATTTTTTTTGCGTTAACTGCCAGAAGAATTTTCAGGATTTTGTCCTTAATCGCTTTAGACTAATTTTACAGTAGGAAACCTTGCAGTAAATCAGGAATATTATACATTGTTTTTTTCAGCACAAAGTGTACTTTAACATGGTAACAAAATTTTGTAACTTTTCTGGAAATTTTACTGGAATTATGGGTAAAATATGTAAAAAAAATGAAAATTTGCAAATTTTCAGGATTTTTCCCATTTTTACTTATAGTTATCTAAGGTTACGCACAAAATCTTACTGTTTCTAAAAGCTCAGATACTCCCGAGTACAACGATACCAGATATATGTAGGTACCCGACTTTTCCTGTACAGGAGACCCCCCCAAACTAAAACTGCACCTCCTAGAATATTACACCAAATTAAAATGTATAACCCTACTGACAGTAACATAAAATATCTACCAAATTATCTAAAATATCCCCACAAGTGAGATATTTTAGAAACTACACACCACAGGATTTTACGAGTGAGGTTAGTTTTGATCAAAATGCAGATACCCGGACGCAGCTCTTCGTCAAATTGTAAGTTACTTTCTCACATTTTCCTTTTTTTCCTCAACTGTAAAATCAGAGACAAAATTAAATGCGAATTTCAGCTAAAAACTGTGGAGGAAAGTTCAAACGCATCTCAAATATGAAAGCCTATCCCCTCCCGAATAAAACGGTATGCCACATTCATGGGTGTACCCAGAGACATGGCTACCAACTAACCCAGAGCGTGACCAGTCCAAATGTCAGTAGCAGCAAAAAAAAATTTGCCAGTTTTGTATTTGAACAGTCTGCAGTTTTTCCACAAAACACCCCCCCAACTCAAAAATACCCCCCACAAACTATATATTCCTGAAATCTACACACCTTCAGCTATGTAACGCTGTAGTTCGCTGCATCAATGGTGTGGGCGCAGTTCTTCGTAGAAGTTTGCACTTTTACCAGATTTTCAAAAAAAATTAACATCAACCAACGTTCAAAAAGGTAGAAATCATGCCAAAACCCCATGGAATGTAAAAAAAGGTTACCAAATATCAATCTCCCAAATGTCCTGAATCAACGGTATGCCATATGTGTGGTTACACATGCAGACGTGGAACGCGAAAAGCCAAAAAGTGAGACAATGCACGATGGCTCAGAAACGGCGAAAATATTTAGCCAACTCCGAATTCGGACAGTCTGCAGTTTTTTCCACAGAACACCCCCGTAACTCAGAAATAACCCCCACAAACTATATATTCCTGAAATCTACACACCTTCAGCTATGAAAAAAAACACTCTCAAAGGTAGAAATCATGCCAAAATCCCAAGTAATGTAAAAAAAAGTTACCAAATATCAATCTTCCAAATGTCCGGATCAAACGGTATGCCCTATGTATGGTTACACACGAAACGTGGAATCAACTAGCCACAAAGTGAGCCAATGAACAATGGCCCAATTACAGCAACTTTTCAGATTGTCAGACTAAACACCCCTCTATATTAGAAATACCCCCCCAAACTATTATTCTTGGAATCTACACACCTTCAGCTACACAATGGTGTGATTCCTTTATGCATACCACCAATGGTGTGGGCGCAGTTTCATGTAAAATTTCGTTTTTTGCCAGATTTTCAGGAAAAATGTATAAAAATACAATTCAAAGTTAAAAATCATGGCACATTTCCATGTCATGTAAAAAAAACTTGTCAATTATCAATCTTCCAAATGCCCTGAATCAAACGGTATGCCATATGCGTGGATGTAACCAGGGACATGGCCACCAACTAGCTCAAATGGGACGCATGCACAAATGCAATTACAAGAAAGAATCAAAGTGCTCTGTAATTTGAACAGCCTACACTTTTTCTAAGAAACAGTCCAGAAACATGGAAAATTCCCCCCACAAACTATATTTTTGGAATCTAACACCTCAGCTACGTTACGATGCCATGTTTCATACATACATGAAGAATTCAGACCCAGTGACCAAAGAACTCTGTGTTTTTAGGAGGTTTTGTGAAAAATAAAATAAGATGACTCAAGGATTGAAATCCTACCTAAACCAACTGACAAGCAAAAAAACCCACTAAATGTCAATCTCCCACATATTGCATCAAACGGTATGCCATATGTGTGGGTGCACACAGAGACGTGGCCCCAACTAGCTCAAATGGGACACATGCACAAGTGTAATTACAAGAAAAAAGTCAAAGTTGTCTGTAATTTCAAACAGCCCCAAAACTTGGAAATGCCCCCCACAAATAAACCCACCCACTAAATATCAATCTCCCACATGTTCTGAATCAAACGTTATGCCATATACGTGGATGACACAGAGACGTGGCCAAAACTAGCTCAAATGGGACGCATGCACAAATGCAATTACAAGAAAGAATCAAAGTGCTCTGTAATTTGAACAGCCTACACTTTTTCTAAGGAAACAGTCTCCAAACAGGTAAACTCCCCCCACAAACTATATATTTTTGGAATCTACACACCTTTAGCTTGCCATGCTTTCATTCATACATGAAGAATTCCAGACCCACTGATCCAAAGAAATCCGTGTTTTTAGGAGGTTTTGTGAAAAATAAAATAAGATGATTCAAGGGTTGAAATCCTACCTAAACCCTTTTGACAAGCAAAAAAACCCACTAAATGTCAATCTCCCACATATCCTGCATCAACGGTATGCCATATATGTGCGTGACCACAGAGACGTGGCCACCAACTAGCTCAAATGGGAAACATGCACAAGTGTAATTACAAGAAAAAAATCAAAGTTCTCTGTAATTTAAATAGCCCCAAAACTTGGAAATGCCCCCCACAAATAACCCCCCCCCCACTAAATAAACATCTCCCACATGTTCTGAATCAAACAGTATGCATATATGGGGGATTGACACAGAGACGTGGCCACCAACTAGCTCAAATCGGACGCACGCACAGTGTAATTACAAGAAAAAAATCAAAGTGCTCTGTAATTTCAAACAGCCCCAAAACTTGGAAATGCCCCCACAAATAACCCCCCCCCCCACTAAATATCACTCTCCCACATGTTCTGAATCAAACAGTATGCCATATGCGTGGATGTACACAGAGAAGTGGCCACCAACTAGCTCAAATCGGGCGCATGCACAAGTGTAATTACAAGAAAAAAATCAAGTGCTGTAATTTCAAACAGCCCCAAACTTGGAAATGCCCCCCCAAATAAAACCCCCCACTAATATCAATCTCCCACATGTTCTGAATCAAACGTTATCCCATATGCGTGGATGCACACAGAGACGTGGCCACCAACAGCTCAAGTAAGACGCATGCACAAATGCAATTACAAGAAAGAATCAAAGTGCTCTGTAATTTGAACAGCCTACACTTTTTCTAAGGAAACAGTCCCAAAACATGGAAATTCCCCCCCAAACTATATATTTTTGGAATCTACACACCTTCAGCTACGTTACCATGCCATGCTTTCATACATACATGAAGAATTCCAGACCCCCTGATCCAAAGAAGTCCGTGCTTTTAGGAGATTTGTGAAAAAATAAAATAAGTGGACTCAATGGTTGAAATCCTACCTAAACCAACTTGCAGGAAAAAAAACCACCTAAACGGCAATCTCCCACATGTCCTGAATCAAACGGTAGCCATATGGGTGGGTGCAAACAGAGACGGGGCCACCAACTAGCTCAAATGGGATCCATGCGCAATTGCAATTACAAGAAAAAATAAAAAAACGCCACAACCCACCCCCCACACCTATCCCCACTCCCCCTTTTAGTGGTATTTTAGTGAAAAGCAGTTAGTACGGAGAGTCCCACAAGTTTTTGCACACTTTTACTGATCATAAGTTAAATCCGGTCTTTTTTGGTACCTCTGCAAATCCCTACTAAAATAGGCTTAGTTTCCCTTGAAATTGAACAAATAATGATCCGCGTTACTTTAGCGATATCACCGGGGACATTGGGAAGTGGAGAAGACAATTTTTTTGATAATTTATAGTTTTTAGGTAAAAAAAAAAAGGTGTGTGTTATAACTTTAAGATTTTATTTGTGTGCATTTCCCCTTTTTTTGGGGATATTCCCAAAGATGATCATCAAATCATCTTAGGGAATGATACCGAACTTGGAATACGGGCATAAATGCGTTTTCCAATTCGAAATCCGATCGGAAAAATCACTTCCCGGAAATCATTTTCCAGGAAGTGATTTTCATTCATGGCAAAGATCAATAATTTGGTGATCAGAAGTGATCACCAATTTTGATCTCTGTCCCCATTTTTTTTCTGTCTTCGCTAAGTAGCAAAGACTTAGAAAAAATCCCATTGTGAATGGAACTTTGAGTTCCATTTACAAAATGTATAGTACAAGCTGTCAGCTTGACAGCTGTGCTATACAGGGACTGCAGCATGATCTAAATTGAGATCAGGCTGCAGTACCTCCACAGACCACCAGGGGTACAGTTTCAAGGGAAGACCCCGGTGAAGGAGGAAGTTCTTTGAGTCACCGGGGTCCCCTTTCCGTTGCAGAACAGCTCCTCCTCACCTCCTCCTCGTGGGACCGGCTGATGCAGCTTAAGGTACTGTTTTCTCCTATCCCCCCCTCGGATTTGGACCAAACCGAGGGGGGATCGAGGGGGGAGGGGGGAAGCCATAGATCGTATATCTGTGGCAGTTTGTGCATTCACTGCACAGATCGTGAATATACGATCTGTGGCAGGGAAAGGGTTAAAGCAATACTATACATTCTTCACATGACATAGTCCTGGGTCCATGTAGGTGGTTTTCTGATTCTCTCAGTACGCCTTATAGGTTCACTTTCCTCAGGCCTATTGCAGTTGGCATCAGGAGTAGGAGAATGTCCTTCATCAAATGGAGCTTCCCCAAAGTCATATCTAGCAGGCGCAAGGCGAATTGCATACCATATGCGTCCATCAGACAGTTCATATGTGTATGGTCCTCGCTGGCGTCTCACTTCCAGTGGTGAAGTAAATTTAAATTGTCCTTGTTTCAATAGTCCTGGTTTCCTAATTCTGACTAAAGATCCAGGCTGGAATTGCAATTCTCTTGCACCACGTTTTCTGTCAGTATAAGCCTTGTATTTGGCTTGTTGACGATTGACAATGTCAGCCGTAGACGACTTTGTAGGCATAGAATGTTTTGGAAGCTTGATGTCTGCAACATGTAACTTAGTGCGCATCTGTCTGCCACGTAATAATTCAGCTGGAGATGCTGGGTTGCTTCTTTCAGACTTCTGTTTTGCATTTGCTTGTGGGTAATACACTGAAGATTTCCTATGCACAATATTCCTCTCTCTCTCAGAAAGAATGCAAACTCAGATGAGACAAACTGTGGTCCGTTGTCTGATATTAATTCCTTTGGATTACCTTCTCTGCTGAAGAATGTAGACGAATGTTATAACTGTAGCTGATGTTATATGAGAAACAAATGCAATTTCAGGCCATTTACTGTAATAGTCTATCAAGGTTATAGCAAATCTACAATCCAAAGGAGCATCTGCAAAAGGACCCACAATATCAATGGCAAGTTTTTCCCATGCTGAATCAGGGAATGGTACAGGTTGAAGTGGGGTGGGTATGTGTGATAGCTGTTTTGTCGTGATTCTGACAAGTAACACAAGAATGAATGGCAGTATTACTATCAGCATCCATTGCAGGCCACCAGTATAGGTCTCGTAGTCTTTGTTTTGTACATACAATTCCTTGATCACTTCATGTGCAAGTTGTATGATATTTTCTCGCAAGGTTCTCTGGTACCAGTAAGCGGTGGGCTCCCCGGACAACATAGCATCTACTAATGACAGTTCATGTCTAATCCTGTAGTAAGGTTGTTGATCAGAGCTGAGTTTTTCCTCTGTAATCGGCCATTTGCTTTGTAGGATGTCCCGGTTTTGTTGAATTGGACATGTGAGAAAGCATGCTTAAAATCAGTAGCTGTAACTGTAGATGAAAGTAAATCAGTTAGTGCTACCACTTCTATGTCCTTATCCAGGTGTATCAGAAGCTGCAGGTAAAGGTAAACGCGACAAACAATCAGCGGTAGCATTTTTCAAACCTGGTTTGTATTGCATTTTGTAATGAAATTCAGTAGCCTTGCTGACCATCTAGCTTTAAGCATTCCAGCTCTTCCTAGTCCTTGTAGTAAGCAGTGGAGTTTAAGGGCTGTGATCAGTACATAAGGTAAATTCTCTACCCCAGAGGTAGGTTCTCCATTTTTCTGTTGCCCAAACACAGGCTAGTGCTTCTTTTTCAACTGTTGGTACTTACGTTCTGTCTCTGTAATGTCTGGATGCAAATGCAAACGTTTTCTTGAATGATCATCCTGGATCTGTGTGAGAACTGCACCAACGCCATAGTCTGAAGCGTCTGTAGTAACCATAGTGGGTAGGGTAGGATCAAATAAAGCTAGTGCGCATGTTTACAATTAACTGTTTACTATGTCAAAGCTATGTTGAGCAGTCTCTGACCAAACCAGGCTCTGAAGTTCCCCGTAGTAGTGCTCTAAGTGGCTCCACTACTGAAGCATAGTTGGGAATAAACTTAGAGTACCATGAAGTAAGACCTAAGAAAGCTCATAAGGTATGAAAATCAGATGGGGTAGGAGCTTGTGTAACTGCGATGACATGATCAGGGTCAGGCAGTAATCCCTCCTGTGAAATTATATGACCCAGAAATGACAGCTGAGTTAGTCTGAAGTGACATTTGGAAAGGTTCAGTTTCAGTCCTGCTAAATCAATACGTTTCAGAACCTTGTCTAGATACTTGTCATGAATATCCATAGTTGGAGCATAGACAATTAAATCATCCAAGTAGCATTGTACACCACGTATGTCATGCAGTATGGAAGACATCAGTCTTTGAAAACAACTCGGTGCTGAAGCCAGTCCATAAGGTACACGCTTGAACCGAAATAACCCATTATGGGTGATAAATGCAGTGAGGTCTCTGCTTTCCTCATGCAGTAATCCAGGGTAGAAAATAATTTTGCTCCTCGAAGTTCTGAAAATATTTCCTCTATGTGTGGCAAGGGACAACTGCTTTATTAGGTTCTCGTAGATCAACACACAATCGGATACCTCCAGTTTTCTTCATTGTTACAACGATTGGTGAAACCCATTCAGAGGATTCTGCATTTTCAATCACCTCTTGCTCTACCAGTTTCTTTAGTTCCTGTGAGACAGACTCCCTTACAGAGTAGGGCAATCACCTTAATTTCTGGAGTACTGGTTTTACCTCTGGTCTCAACTTAATTTTATGTACAAAGTTCTTTGCACAGCCCAGTGGAGTGTTGCTTTGTAGTGAAATTTTAGACACAGGCTGTGTGGAAGGCACTGGTGCTGTGGTAATGAGACAATTAACTAATTGTAGGTTTAATGCTGCAAAGAGATCCTGCAAAGTCAATGGCAAACAACCAACCACAGGGATTGGATCCTTTAAGTAACTGACCAGTCTCAGGGCAGGTGCAACAAGCATATCTTCTGCAAAGTATTTCAAGTAAATATCCTTTGGTAATATAGAAACAGCGGAACCTGTATCCAGAATCAAACTTATGGAGTGTCCCTTGTCAGCAGAAGCAGTATAGGCATTGACAGTGCATAGAAACTTGTCTGGAATAATTGTACTAGCTTTATCCACACTCAATACTGTAACATTTGTAGTAGTGACTTCATGAACATCTTTAGCAGAACTACGGCAGATCTTAGCAAAATGACCTACCTTTTTGCATTTGCGGCACTGTACAGCTTTTGCTGGACAGGTAGCATAATTTGCAGTGTGTTGTGTTGAACCACAGCAAAAGCAGTATTTTGTATTTTGCAGTGAATCCCTTTCCTTAGCACTGTATTGTCTCTGTGATTGTGCATTATTAGGCCACATAACTGGGCTCACACTCTGTACATTCCCAGCAGTCCCTTGACTGAGAGTTTTAGCTTCTTCCACTGCAGTTTCAATTTGGCTAGCAATGGTAATAGCCTTTGCAAGGGTTAAGTCCTGTTCTAGGAGCAGTCTCTCTCTAATGCGCGGTAAATTTGTTTTTTCCACTATTTGGTCTCTTAGCATTTCATCTGTAAGATTCCCAAACTCACAGGTAACAACCAGCTCTCTCAAAGCTGCTACAAATTGTGCTGTGGATTCGCCATGGCGTTGTCCACTTTGGCGGAATTTATATCTTTCAGCAACCACATTCACTCTGGGCACAAAAAAGTTCTTTATAGCTGTAAGAGCAGTGTCATAAGTCTCATCAGGTAATGGTAATGTATAGAATAAACGCTGACCCTCTGCTCCCAGGCAATGAATAAGTAAAGCCCGCTTTCTAGCAGCTGAAATCTCCTCTTGGTTACTGGCAATAATGTCATTTTCAAACATACGGATCCAAGCAGTAAAAGGTATAGTAGGCTCACAAGGGTTTGGGAGGAAAGCTACAGGCTGCTGCAGAGGTAGAAAAGACATCCTCGTCGCTAATTTGTTGTGTATTGAGACCGAGAATAGGCAGATTATAACAGTACCTTTATTAGCAGGTTCATGCAGGCCTTATACAACTGTGCCATAGACTCTAGTTCTATACAGTATAGAAAGTACTGTGTATACACAGTGTGACTATGTGCACAGTGACATCTACTGGCCATCTGTATAACACCACAAAAACGTAAAACGTTTCAGATTGGATATCTAAAGAAATAGGGGGCAATTTAAAAAAATGAATTTTTCAGTGTACAAACCCTTTAAGTCCAGTTGATCTAACTGAATACAACAGATATTCCCTTTTAAATATGTTTTTAGGGTTTGGCAGTCCTTTAAAAACAAGAGGCAAATTAAAAAAATGAACTGAAACAATTAACTGGTATGTGCCTTTATATACTTTCCAGACTAAATCCAACGTGAAGCTGACCAGTATTTCTGTGGTTGAGTAAGTGGGAGTTTGTTGCTGTTGGAACAGATCTGTTGTTGTTATATTGGCACAAAAGAATGCACAGCACTATAATAAACCCATTCTATTATGTCAGCCCAGAGAAAATAAATGAGAGAGAAAAACAATAATACTTCATTACACTTTTTGTTAAAGACAGTGTAGATTTTAAAGCGTACCAGCCCACTGATTGTGGCAACAAAAGGTGAAAGGTGAATCTATTTGAATGCAAGATATTGAAAATGAGGAAGTATATTATTATGCTTGAGAACAAATGCAAGCGGAATCTACAGATAAAGCTTTTGGAACGTGAAGAATTTGTGTCACTGTCTAACTGTCATAAAAAGTCCCCTTAGAAGTAACTCTACTTGCTGTCCCATTTCCTGATAAAGTTAATAAAAGTGCATGTATCTAGTAGGCGATATGGTATAATTCAGAATGAATGCATAGCTAATATTTTAATGAAGCGTATGTTAGGGGAATAACTATGAATTAAATTATGACTATTTAGCTTTTCTCAATTTTTTTGTCATATAATACTGTAAAAATATAGATTTCAATTTCAAATATGGATTATAATAATGTGGGGTAACTTCATAACACAAGGACTATATTCAAATGTTATGATTATATTTGATAAATAAAATATATGTAATACTCATAATTTATTGGCAATAATGTAAAAATCTAGCCCTTAAAAACACAGGTGTGTTGCCAAAGACATTTGCATTTCCAAGGGTGCCACAGTCTAAAAAAAAGGTTGATTTGGAATATTGTTCATACAAACAGTATTGTGGCATTATGTAGTGGTCAATGCAGTTATTGACCACTTATTTTTATGTACCTAAAATGCACACCTGGGTTGTTGAACACAAAAACATTTTTTAAAAGTGATTCTCAAACAGCTGTGAAATGGACCAGTGAAAGGTTCTCATTCATCCAGGTCACGGTATATCTTTTGTATTCAGTTAGATCAACTGGACTTAAAGTTTAGTTCTTGAAGACGTTTCACTAGTCAACTGCAATTAAGTACCCTGAAAAGTCCCAATTAGCATATGACAGCCAGATGTTAGGGACCTTCTGAATGCAAGGTGTGAATGCATTGTGGCTAAGAGGTGTTATCGAAACTTCTAGGGCTAAATTGTCAAAACAACATTGTACATAGCAGACAGTCGGATGACTATCGAAACGTCTTCAAGAACTTAACTTTAAGTCCAGTTGATCTAACTGAGTACAACAGACAGACCAGTGAAATCCATACTTTCCTGTGTGTTATGGTACCATCATCAGCCTGCTTTCAGGCTAGAAGCCATCGTAATTATTATGAGAGAGCTCTTTTCAATGTGGACCACAGTTACCCTTTAACCAGAAAGTTTTTATATCTGTATATGCCTTTTTGATGTCTAACAACCTTAACCAACCAGAATATCCCTTAGTACATGCCTTGTAATTACACAATATACCTTCTGCTATATGTTATGCACAAATCTCCTTTTGAATTATAGCAACTCAGCAATCCACCAGTGCATCTGTGAAGGGCAACTGTGGTCATTTAACAAGTTAGGGTTAAATAAAAGTTGTCAGTCTTTCCTTTAAAATGAGCCCTGGGAGCACAATTTTGGAGGCTGTGAGAAATTGTATTGTGATGAATGTTCATATTTCCTGCTTCCAGTTGGTTGAGTGACATCACCAGGTCATATTCCTGAAAACAGGAAGATCATGCAGGAAGTAATATTGATGTACCTTTCCAGCAATAACTTTTTAATAAAATTTGATGTGATTTAGTGTTTATTTTGAAGGTATAATGGATAGATTTGGTCAGTCAGTTCATCCAGTAAAGTGCATGTCCACCCTTAAAATAAAAGGCTGGCTCCTAATTCCACCTGATATATTCAGCACATTATTAGATGTAATATTAACCAGATATTTAAGCGGTGGTTGTTAAATGCTGTCAGAAAGGGAGAGAATGGGGTCAATAATTTTTGTTTTAAGTGTAGACATGCCCGTTAAATTCTTGAGAAACAGATTCTCTTGTGCAGGATTATCTCATTTTCTGTACTGGTTTTACATCTGGTCATGCTTAAATTTTGTTTGTATAAAGCGATGTTGCTTAGTGGTGAAATTTTAGACACTGGATGTATAGAAGGAATTGGAGCTGTAATGATGCAACTTTCCTGTAATTGCAATTCTAGGGCAGGCAAGAGAACCCTGCCACGTATAGCAGTACTGTATTGTATTAGCAATAAGGAAATCTGGTTGCACACTGAGATTAGAACTGTATAATTAACAGTAACATGCAGCCCTTGTGACAATAAGAATTTCAGATGAATATTCTTAAACCCACAGTATTGGTCATTATTAATACTTTGGGCTCTTGCCGTCATTGTGGAAATTTTTACTTTGGCATTAAAATTACTAAACATTCATCATACAACTGCATCTGTAAGATTCTGTAAGATTCTGACACAGTTTAAGAAAACTGCAATGCCTACCTACGGCAATACTGGTTGGTCACAAAATACCACATTATTATAGGTATAAAATACATACGTTTTATAAATATGCCTGGTCAGATCTAATGACATTGAAGTAACATGGTATTATCCACTTTTCTGGAGTGGCCTCCCTTCTTTAGATATTTACATTATTGGGCAACTTACACATTTTTAAATAAGAACACATTAATAACATTTAAAGTGAAGATAGTAATATAAACAAATAATAGAAGATAAGGGATGGATAATTGGAATGTGAATAGTGGTAAAGCTGGAATGATGGTTAAGCTGGGTACACAAACTAACAATAAGGGCTGATACTGTTGGATCTGACGGTATCATTTTCTTAACGTTAGTGTGTGTAGCACATTTTCGAGCGCTCATGAATCGGGCCGCGGCTGAGGGAACAGACATCCCGAGTACAATCAGACAGAAGGGATGCATGGCGGGGCATAGAGGGAGGCCCCTTGTAACCCTATTGGTGAATAGGGGGTCAAACAGTTCAGAGGGTTGGTCTAGTTAGGACAGAGTACTTAAACCGGGTCCACGGGGCAGTAAGTGGCGGGAAGCAGTAGAGGAGGGAGAGAATCCCCTGCCCTCCTCCCCCCCTTGTGTTATTATTATTGGTTTTGCTTCTTCAGGTAGATGCCACAGCTGGGAGCGGTGGCTCTTTTTGGAAGCTGACTAGTGGTTATTGATAGAGCTAGCCCACGGGGTGGCAGCTCGGTAAAGAAGGTACGGTACAAGTCTCTGGGGCTCTAGCGAGGCCTGGTTCACAATGGTAATATCTTCGCCAAGCTGGTGCAGTTGCGGCTGGCGAAAAGGGTTCATGTTTTTATACAGTAGCTTCCCAGATCCATCTGCCAGAGTATTAACAATTTTATTGTTTAAAAAATTATTAAAGGGGTAGAGAGTTAAAGTAAAACAAAAAAAAGGGTTAATCGTTTTTAGACTATGTTGTTTATAAAGTTCATCTAATATATCTTACTATTTAAGTTAAGCTGTGACCCATTTTGCTCCATTACAGTGTTATGTGTTTTTATTGAGACAGGTGGAGGCAGGGGTTTAATGGCCTGGTATGTCGGGGGGTGTTATGTCTCCCTTGTATGGTGTTTCTCGCTCTTATCCCTGCCATGTACATTCCTGAGCGTTCTCCTTATGCTTTACATGTGATAAGCGTGATCTTTAAATTCTGTCATCTTTTAAAGATCTTTAAAGGGAGAGAGAGTGGTCATAAAAGTGTTTGATAGTGATGTAAATAACTCAAGTAAATGTTGAGTCCAGTTTGTATTGTTTAAAACAAAGATTTTTCTTTCTTCAATTTAACTACAGTATTATACCTAGATTATAGTGACATCTACAGGCCAGTACTACAAATGAAAGTTACATTGGCTCCTAGAATTGTCTGAATGTCAAAAAATCTGTCCACCCCTGCAGATATACTAAAAATAAATGTGATGTGTATATAAAAAAACTGACAGATTTTAAGTAGTATGACTGTATTTGAGATCTGATTGTTTACTGCAGTTTTAAGAAACACCTTTGCCTCTCTTATTACATACTCCCATAGTATTTTTATATATGTGTTTATTGGCCTTAATGAGACATATTTCTCTATTATAATTCTTAATTTCAAGTAGCTGTTTGGGAGGGTGGATATGCCCTTTAAGTTATAGGCTTATAAAGTTACACTTTCCATACTGCCCTGTCTCTGTGTCTCTGTATCACTTCAAAAACCTGGTATCTCTATAAATATTATAAGCCCCTTCCCATAATATATATCACAAATAAAGAAATAGAAGGGAAATATGGGCTATTAAATATCAATATTTAATCACATAATGCATAGGTGGACAATAATCCAAGTAAGTCGTGACAACCGTAACCAGAATAAGTAAGTCTGTCCGTGCACAGATCAAGTAAGACATCCGTAGACCTGGCTGAGACATTGAGGGGTACTTGATACGGAAGTGAGATGCATGGCCAAAGCATCATTGATAAAGCATGAACTAAGGCAACTAAGGCCCCCGTCTACCAGCACTATTCATACCTCTCCAAGTGGCTATTTGAATAAAATATTCAAATATGATTGGTTAATGTGTGATCATATGATTGCAAGGATTAAAATATTAACCAATCACAATTGGATTTGGTCCTTCAGCAAACCTGTATAAAGAGGTGCAAACCCCCATGGAACTCAGACGTCATCAGAGTGATGGCAGTAGAAGGAAGAAAAAATACATCGGCAACACCGGCAATGTTGATGTCGCCAACGTCGGCGGTGTCACTTACGGCCGCAGTGACATTGCCCAGCGTTGGCGGCATCAGCCGAGTTGGTGTCGTTGGTGAAGAAGAAAGAAGACACCACAAGGGCTCTTCTAAGAGCCAATGGGGTCCTGGTTTCGAGCTGCAGGACCCCCAAAAAAGGCACTTGTCAGTGCCGCTAGAGCACTTCTAAGTGCCGGGGAGAAGGGTCCCGGTTTCAAGCTGCGGGACAAGGGAGGGGTTGAGCTTGAGTTGAGCTGCGGGACCCCCAAACGTCCAGCCACAAGATTTTTGCCTGTTCGGTAATCCTCGAATGGCTGAATTCAAGAATCCTTAGACGTTTGAGGAATCTCAAATTCAAACATTTGAGGATTACTGAAAATGGCCCATGGAAAAAACTCAAAGTAGCGTGCCCGTGCCTTTTTTGCTATTCTTCTGGCAGTGATATGTTCCGCAGACCATTTCCCAGGAGCCACAGCCATTTACAGTAAGTTACCATTGTTGGTTTATTTGCTATTTATCCAAACTTTTTCAAACTATTATGTCTCTGTTGACTTCAATGGGTACATTTCTAAACTTCTGAACTTTTACTGAAGTTCGGGAAATGAACCTAACTTCATCTCTATTGCCTATGATCAGTTATTCCATACTTGGGAGCCGTGGTAACTTGCCCGGTGCCAGCCGGGGAACAGAGGAGATCAGACACACCTCTGCTGCATGGGTGAAGAGTGTGGCTGTTTGCCGTGAGTATAGTTTGATTCAGCACCTGCCAGTGGCGTAACTAGGAATCACTGGGCCCCCCAGCAAAACTATGATGGGCCCCCTTTATTCACAGTGGTTTTCTGGGAGGAGGCTATATCGGTCATAGGAAAAATAAGAAGATGGGGCCCTCTTGGCTCCCAGGCCCCCCAAGGTTGCTCCCCCTGCTCCCCTGTAGTTACGCCCCTGGCACCTGCCTATTTTAGCTGGGATTTATCTTTTCTATCATATATGCTATTGTTTTTGGTGGTGATCTAGAAGAATTTCAGGACTAGTGTCCTTGGTAATTGGGTAGTTGCCTTAGGTTCAGGGACACTTGAACAAATTTTAATTTCAAAAATATTTTTTTTTGATATTTTCTTCAGTTAAGTAACCCCGCTCGTCAATTTCACCTGAAACTTTTTCTCCCTCTCTCGCACATCATCAGTTATGTGCCAGCCAATAAAAAAAAGCTAATAGCAAGACCGGACGGGACAGAGCATAAAGGCGGGATCTAAGGGTCAAGCCTCTGCTGTAACTGCAGACGCGCGGGAACAGATAAAGAACACATTTGAGGTGACGTAATTTAGTTCGCATACACACTGGATTTCTCCTAGTTGCTGAAACATGCCAGCTAAAGTGGTAAGTATCTCATGAATGGCTGAACCAATTTACATGCTTATTTTGGAGCTGGGACTTTGGCAAACATCTTATTTAAAATTTGTTTGGGGGTGGATATTCCCTTTACTGCCACAAAATAATAAGATCTGATTGGTTGGGGCAAAATTAGCACCATTTTAAATGATTAGACCTTTTATTGAATCTCCCTGTATGTGTTTATGTTTTGCCAGGTAATCCTGCCACAACCTAAACAGCAACTTTTTTATTTATTATTTTTATTGAACGCTCGGGTCATGCTTTCAGTGATACCAACACAAAGTGCACAAACATGCAGCAGGCATTAGGAACCATTTCAAAATTTCTCTCCCTTTCCACTCTCAGCAAGTATCCAGGGGAGGATCAAATAGGATAAATCTGAAAGTCCTAAAAAGGACCCAGGAAATCCCACCACATAGCATGATCAAACACACACATACCCTCCCTTAACTATTTAAAATGCCAGACAGACCCAGACAAATCTACCACAATGTACAGTTCAAACTAAACAGCACCATTGGACAACCTGAGACCCTATAAAGGATCCAGATTAACATGCTAGGTTCATACTTAAGGTGGCCATACATCTATGAGATATTACTTACCCGACCGAGCGCTCACGCAATGTTCATCGATGCTGCCGGAACCGATTCTCCCGATCGTATATATATGACCGACATGGGATCGCAAAATCCCATTCATTTTGCGATCGCATGTCGGTCGAATGTAAGATCAGGAGAAGCGGTTCCGGCAGGATCGAAGGAACATCGCGTGAGCCCTCGGTCGGGTAAGTAATATCTCATAGATGTATGGCCACCTTTAGTATTTACCACAGCAGATTTCAGATCTACAATCACTATAGGGTTAGGACAGCACAGGTTAGTGATTGGCTATAAAGATTAGGGAGATATGTTTTGAAAGGAGCTAAAAGCTCCCCACAGAGTATAAAATGAAGTAGAGCCTTCTTATAACAGAAGGTACCTCACAGACTCATGTTATTATAATAACAATGCCCTAATATAACATATAAACACACATTTCTCACTTCCAAAGAAATGGGTGGGATATGCAAAGTTTTGTATTTATTGCCTGTATCTAAGGACATGTGTCAAGATGTAATTCATCCTAATGGTATAGAGCAGGGGTGTTGAACTCGTGACCGTTCACATGTTTGAAAACTACAAATCCCAGCATTCTGTTTGTAGTAAGTTTTTTCTTAATGTCCTTTATGTAAAGCATGTGTCCAGATGTAATACAGCCTAATGGTATAGGGCAGGGGTGTTGAACTTGGAACTTTTCACATGTTTGAAAACTACAACTCCCAGCATTCTCTGTTTGTAGTAAGTTTTTCCTGTTAAGTTTAAGCTATTCAGTAGGGAGTCCTGAATATGTTTAAGATATTCAAGTAAAGTTGTGTTCACCTGTTTGATTTGAAGACTTACAAAGAGAAGACTCACAGAAGTGGATAAAACTGGGCACACCTCCAAATGTATAATGATAAAATATCTCCACCACATAGCATGATCAAACACACACATACCCTCCCTTATCTATTTAAAATGCCAGACAGACCCAGGCAAATCTACCACAATGTACAGTTCAAACTAAACAGCACCATTGGACAACCTGAGACCCTATAAAGGATCCAGATTAACATGCTAGGTTCATACTTAAGGTGGCCATACACCTATGAGATATTACTTACCCGACCGAGCGCTCACGCAATGTTCATCGATGCTGCCGGAACCGCTTCTCCCGATCGTATATTTGACTGACATGCGATCGCAAAATCCCATTCATTTTGCGATCGCATGCCAGTCGAATGTAAGATCAGGAGAAGCGGTTCCGGCAGGATCGAAGGAACATCGCGTGAGCCCTCGGTCGGGTAAGTAATATCTCATAGATGTATGGCCACCTTTAGTATTTACCACAGCAGATTTCAGATCTACAATCACTATAGGGTTAGGACAGCACAGGTTAGTGATTGGCTATAAAGATTAGGGAGATATATTTTGAAAGGAGCTAAAAGCTCCCCACAGGGTATAAAATGAAGTAGAGCCTTCTTATAACAGAAGGTACCTCACAGACTCATGTTATTATAATAACATGCCCTAATATAACATATAAACACACTTTCTCCACTTCCAAAGAAATGGGTGGGATATGCAAAGTTTCGTATTTATTGCCTGTATCTAAGGACATGTGTCAAGATGTAATTCATCCTAATGGTATAGAGCAGGGGTGTTGAACTCGTGACCGTTCACATGTTTGAAAACTACAAATCCCAGCATTCTGTTTGTAGTAAGTTTTTTCTTAATGTCCTTTATGTAAAGCATGTGTCCAGATGTAATACAGCCTAATGGTATAGGGCAGGGGTGTTGAACTTGGAACTTTTCACATGTTTGAAAACTACAACTCCCAGCATTCTCTGTTTTTAGTAGGTTTTTCCTGTTAAGTTTAAGCTATTCAGTAGGGAGTCCTGGATATGTTTAAGACATTGATTGGTGTGGTGGAACTGCCATCACAGAAAAAGGCGATGAGTTCCTGAATTTGCTGCAGGATAATTTTCTCTCACAGGTGGTTGAGGTTCCTACTAGAAAAGGAGCTCTGTTGGATCTGGTAATATCTAACATTGTGGAGCGCATTATAGATATAAAGGTAACTGGAGGCTTAGGGAATAGTGACCATGAAATAGTGGCATTTGGACTTTGTTATCGAAAGGAAAAGTGCGCTGGGTTAACAAAGACATTTAATTTCAGGAAAGCAAATTTTCCCAGGTTAAAAGCAGCTCTTCAGAATGTCAACTGGGATAATGTATTATCAGGTAAAGGTACTGAACAGAAGTGGACTGTGTTCAAGGGGATTTTAAGCCAGTTCACATCTAAATTTATACCCTTGGGAAATAAATGTAAAAAAAATATATCCTCGCCCATGTGGCTGAATTCTGATGTAAAGAGGCAAATGGTAAGGAAGAAAAAGGCATTTAAAACCTTTAAGGCCGAGGGAACGGAAAGGGCCTTTAAGGATTATGAAAACTGTAACACGGAGTGTAAGAAAGCAATCAAACTAGCTAAAATTAATAATGAAGTTAGGATAGCTGAAGAAAGCATCACTAAGCCTAAACATTTTTTTAAGTATATTAATAGTAAGAAGATGAGGACTGAGAATGTGGCACCATTAATTAATGGGGATAAGTTAGTTACGGAGGATGGCGATAAAGCAAATGTCTTGAATAATTTTTTTTCCTCTGTATACACTATAGAAGATCCAAGTACAGATATCATAGAGTATAGTAGCAATAAAGGTATACAAGATCTAAGTTCACTTTGGTTAACCGAGGATATGGTACAGAAAGAACTAAATAAGGTTAATATTAATAAATCTCCTGGACCGGACAAAATACATCCTCGGGTACTTAAGGAGCTAAGTTCAGTTTTATCTAGGCCATTGTTTCTTATTTTTGCTGATTCCCTCATGTCCGGTGGTGTGCCTCTGGATTGGAAAAAGGCTGATGTTATTCCAATATTCAAAAAGGGTAGTCGTTCACAGCCGGGTAATTACAGGCCTGTAAGTTTAACTTCAGTGGTGGGGAAGATCCTGAAAAGTTTAATAAGGGAACATGTTCTAGAGTATGTTTCAAGGACTGACATTATAAGTAGTAACCAGCATGGATTTAGGAGGAATAGATCTTGTCAAACTAACTTTCTTGGCTTTTATGAGGAAGTAAGTAGAAATTTAGACTCTGGTATAGCAGTAGATGTAGTTTACTTGGATTTTGCAAAGGCTTTTGATACAGTCCCCCGTAGGCGACTAATGAATAAGCTAAGGTCTGTTGGTCTGGGGAGTCACATTTGTACATGGATAGAAAATTGGTTAATGAATAGGATGCAGAGAGTAGTTGTTAATGGGGCTTCATCATTATGGACTAAAATGCTAAGTGGGGTGCCACAGGGTTCTGTGTTGGGGCCGCTTCTATTTAAACTATTTATTAATGATTTGGAAGTGGGTATTGTCAGCAAGGTTTCTGTGTTTGCTGACGACACAAAACTTTGTCGACCATTAAAAACTTCAGAGGATGTGCAATCATTGCAAGGGGATCTAGATAGATTATCACATTGGGCTGCTAAGTGGCAGATGAAATTCAATGTTGATAAATGTAAGGTGATGCATTTTGGACTTAAAAATACTTGTGCTACTTATACTATAAATGGCTCTGTGTTAAGTGAATCCCTGTTGGAAAGGGATATTGGAGTTTTGGTGGATAACAAACTTAAAGGTAGCAAGCAGTGCCAGGCGGCAACAGCCAGAGCCAGCATGGTATTGTCTTGTATAAAGAGAGGTATGGATTCAAGGGAGGAAAATGTAATTCTCCCTCTTTACAAAGCATTGGTAAGGCCTCATTTGGAATATGCAGTGCAATTTTGGAATCCTGTGTACAAAAAGGACATCTTTGAAATGGAAAGGGTTCAGAGAAGGGCAACTAAATTAATAAGGGGATTGGGGGAGCTTGAATATGAAGAGAGACTGGAAAAGTTACAATTATGTACGCTGGAGAAAAGGCGCTTGCGTGGGGATATGATTACTGTGTATAAATACATTAACGGGCCATACAATAAACTATCTGGGGCATTGTTCACCAATAGAACACGAGGACATCCCTTAAGACTTGAAGAAAAAAGGTTTAGGCTTCAAGTTCGGAAAGGGTTTTTCACTGTGAGAACGGTAAAGCTATGGAACTGTCTTCCAGTGGACGTTGTAATGGCAGGTTCATTGGTCAGTGAGTTTCTGCAAACAAGGAATGTTGCAAGTTACTGGTATTGATACATAAAGTAGTTGATCCAGGGAAATTTCCGATTGCCACTTGGAGTCAGGAAGGAATTTTTTCCCCCTTCATAAATTTGGTGGTTTTTTTTTGCCTTCCTCTGGATCAACAGTTAGGCAGGAAATGAGGATATTGCTAGATGGGTTGGACTGGATGGACGTATGTCTTTATTCAACCTCAAATACTATACTACCGGTATACTAAATACTATACTATACTATTCAAGTAAAGTTGTGTTCACCTGTTTGATTTGAAGACTTACAAAGAGAAGACTCACAGAAGTGGATAAAACTGGGCACGCCTCCAAATGTATAATGATAAAATATCTCCTTTATTATAAATAGCGGGAGTCACAGTTAAGTGTTAAATACAATAACAAAAAGACAAAAAAAATTCCCCAAACCATTAAAAACACTCCCCAGGTACAGCCCATATTAATGAAGCCTTTTAAATAGGGAGGTATACCTTAGAATAAAAGAGCGTAACACAGTAGCATATCACTGCAGTATATGCATCTGTGTTTGCTGTATCAGGAGCCCAAATAGTTGGGAATCCGTTCCCAGAGGTATTGTATTAAAGGGCAACTAAAGCCACAGAACAACACTTAATCAGAAGGCAGAACACATTGATATAAAACCAGTAATCTGTGTCTTACCTCTCATTTTGATACGGGTGCTGGGAAATTTACCTAAATAACATATGGTTTGTGCTTTACTTCACAGCATTCTAGTATCACACAGTTTGGTCAATGACTATTATGTTCTGCTCATGCTCAGTCCTTAGCTATGGCACAAACTTGTTACAGTTGGTCACACCCATTAATAATCTGTAGCCAATCCTTTTACAGGACAGATAAAGCAAGGAAGCATATGACTAAGGTCAGGAGGTGTGGTCTGACACTGCACATACACCCAGATACTTCATCCAGTTCATAACAGGCTTACATTTACTTTAACAGAGTTTACTAAAGTGGGATGTTATAGTTTATTGGTGTTTTTAGGGGGGTTGTTTTCAAATTCTGGAGTATAAAAAATTGGGTTTAGTTCACCTTTAAGGTCATAACACCAATCTTTATGTACTGAAATTTCAATCATCCACAATATGCACTTTCAAACATGATTAGAATAACTATAGCAGTAATGCATTATGGCAATCTAGTGATGGCATATTAGGTATCAAATAAAAGTACAATATAAGTGTGTGGCAGACCAACAACCCCAAGGCATAAATGGATATGATACTGCACCAGATATAGGTAGATGGGACACGCTGGAGGAGAAAGTTATAACTTAAGCAGGACGCGTTTTGCCTTGACTAGACTTTGTCGGCAGCAGGATTTGAAGACTTGGAGTGTGTTTTCTTTCAGGTGTGTGCCAGTGTGTCACTTTGTGGGAAGTTTGTGTACTTTTTCCACAAAGCTGTACATGTGAATTTTCTTATTGGACCCGGAAAACAATGGTGGTTTAAAACTCAAAGAATTAGTAAAACTTGAAACCACAATAGGTGGTTTCATGCTCCTCCTCGCTCCACCGCCGCGGCTCTGCACTTTCGGGTAAGGCAGTCAGTGTCGGCCGTGACTGTGATGTCACGGCCAATCACTGACTGCTATTCCCGGAGCATTCTCCACTGCGGCTGCTCGGGAACAGAAAAAGAACAGAGCAGCCACAGTGGAGACTGGGAGAAGAACCCGGAAGCGGCGGTGGAGCGAGGAGGATGTAAGTATAATATTCCTGTGTGGGAGCCGAATTACATCTTGAGACTTAAACGAAGTCTAGATTTTGGGGGCTAATATACCACATATTCATTTTTCAAAAGAGGGGTGGACAGTCCCTTTAAGATGAGGCAAAGTATTTTTTCAGTTCTTTAAAGCATAATATTAACAGACAAAACATTGTATAGTTTATATGGGACAATAAATGTAGCTGTGTTAGTGAAGAAACTAGTGAGTGTTCTGTATTAAATAAAACTAAGTAACTATTAAGCAACATTCACCTCTTTTGTAATGCCTAAAGGGAAATAATAAATCATCTATCACCCATTAAAAGAAAATCCAGCTTGTTCCTGTTCTACCTACTTCCATTTTTGTAAATCAAGCTTCATTCCAATATTTCTTAACACTCTTATTTTTGTGGAACTGTAGTAAGAATAAAATACTGTCCTGCAGCACTGTTGTCTGTTTATTGAACTGAGCAATTACCGGTAGTCTTTTTTTGATGACTCAAATAATATTTATATTCTCAACAGCCTAATCTTATTTAAGATGTATATACAGCATATCCCTGCCATAGAGTATTTTCTGCAATGTAATAAAGATGTTTCAGTAGTTCTGAAGATATGTAGAAACTGTAAAAAATCTCTGAGCGGTGCCTTACCTTTTTTAGTTTAACAGGGCTGGCTGTTGATATTCTCACAGTGTAGTTTGCAGCTGAAATCTGTTCCTCTGCTCTCCAGTTCAATCCTGTTAATATGGCTGATTTTTCTACCACAGCATCTCTAAAAGTTTTAAATTCAGAACACGGTGCTTTCACAAAGGCAGGTTTCCATGTATCTACCTTGCACCATACATTGTCTTCATTAAAACTGTCTTGTTGATCCATTATGTTCCAGCAACTGGAAACATAACTGTGGCAGGAAGGATGAGATGAAATGCTGTCCAAAACAAAGTTTCTTTGAATTGGGACAGAGGATATGTTGTATATCGTAGATCCTTTCACTTCATTGTCCAGTAATACCTCTTGGTCACTCAGGAACTTTTTATCCCTGGCATTGTTGAGTGGCACAGCAAATGCCTTTGCAGCAGCTGGGCTTTTCTCTGTGCCAGTGCTTATTGCTGTGCAGATGTTGAAACATGACCCCTCACAGTGGGCTGTGGATTCCAGAGTACTCTTATTCCTCTCTATGTTACTGTATTCTGAATGTGTGTCTTCTCTCACAGGAGGATCTAGCTTATTTGTGTCACATGTTTCACTACTCACTGCTAAGAAACGTTCCTCTGGCAAGCTGCAAATTTTATGTGAACGCTCAGCATATTTACTTGGTGACTGCAGCTGGATAAAGAGGAAGGAAGTTTTCATCTTTTGCTGCTCTGCCATTTCCACAGAGTGAGCTGGTCAAGATAAATGTCTATTCTACTGTAGATAAATGTTCAGTCCAGCTCAGGACCAACCAGAAGACCTCACCTTTGGTACTCTCCATTCCTAAAACAAAAGAAAGTTTTGTTTAATAATCCAAATTATAATAATACATTTAGACTCACAGGTCTGACACCAGAATTTTTTGGGCCCCATGCTAGGTACATTTTGGTATGGCCGCCCTTACAGAATAATCAAAAGCAGACATTTGAAAAGCTATATAGGCCCCTGATAACTTACTGTATATTTCTACATCTAATTTTAGTATTATTTTTTTTTTGTTGTTATTGCATTTGCACTGAACTCAAATTTTCTTTAATCCTGTTAAAGGGTATCTCCACTCATAATATTGACTTTTAGGAATCCAGTTCTATTGAAGAACGGGAGGTAAAGGAGCTGTGCCTTACCTTCCGTTCTTCAATAGAACAAACAGGAGCCAGGAGAGAAGGTAAGAAACCTACCTGCTCGCTCACTCCCCCGGCGCTTAGTCTGACAGGTCCCGACGGACCTTGTCTTCTATGCGCATGCGCGATCTATGTGCATTGAAGACAAGGTCCATTGGTACCTGTCAGACTAAGCGCCGGGGGAGCGAGCGAGCGGGTAAGTTTCTTACCTTCCCTCCTGGCTCCTGTTTGTTCTACTGAAGAACGGAAGGTAAGGCACAGCTCCTTTACCTCCCGTTCCTCAATAGAACTGGATTCCTAAAAGTCAATATTATGAGTGGAGATACACTTTAAACATTTCATTTGGAGGATGTCATACCTTCAGGAACATAACTAACTAGCAACCAATTCCAACCAACTTTTAGTTGGAAGGAAAACTTAAGATAAAATTTTCCACCACTTTTTAAAAAAACATTAATTGGCTGCCACGTAACATACTAAATATCACTTATGTCGAACACATACCTAGAAGACTGTGAATACTGTAGATTCCACATTTAATTGTCAATTAAATTATGTCTGCAGACAATATTAAAACCTTAAGCGGTTTACCTTCCGATGTTCCCATGACATTCCCAGCCTTGCCTATTCGTTTTGTGATCAGAAGGTAATTGCAAACAAATGAGGCCAGGTGTTCCTTCTGATGTGGCGTGAATGTTGGAAGAACGTCACAATAACATTGGAAGCTAAGGGATTTTTTCTCTTGTGGCATTTATTGTTTACTTTTATGGGAATTATTTTTCATGCCTCTTTTATGCAAAATATGCTCATCTGTTCTCAGACTTAACATGCTAACAACTCCAAACACACACAGGGTTATTCAATAAAAGTTCTTATCATTAAAAATGGTGCAAATTTTGCCCTAACCAATCAGATGTTGGCTTTCAAATGTTAAATAGGATCTGATTGGTTGGGGCAAAATTTGCACCATTTTTAACGATAAGAACTTTTATTGAATCTCCCTGACAATCTTTAGATGGAACACTTTCAGTGTCAGTTTGACTTTTTGATTATAAATAAAATGTCGTTGTGGATAGTAAAGCACAAACTTTGCAAAAAAGCAGCAAAATTGCGACTGTGGGGCCTAGCCCTTTATCTGTCACTTTGCATTGTTTAGAATTCCAGCAGGACAGGTCTCTAAAAGATATGTGGAAGGAAACTGTACTTTGGCTAGACTGTTGGCCAATTATCCAGTGTCATTTCTGACAGAAAATGTCCATAACTAGCTCTCTGCTTCTTGCTTTAAGTCAATGAAGCTGGAAGCTATTGTGAAAATGTGTGAACGACCACTCCCCATACAGAGTATTAGGAGGTTGACTGGCTGAATATGTAAGGCTGGGTACACACTTTAAAGTGAATGTATACTAAAAAAATTACTTTGCATCATCTTAATCTACAATTAAAGGGCATGTCCACCCCTTTCCCCAACTTTTAGGATATTGTAGGCCTCCCTCCCCCAGCCCTAAATTCCATATTAGTATGTCAAGGAACTCCCCCGATCTTTACTTACCTTCCCTCTATCCTGTGCCGCACTGCCCGGCCTTCTGCTTGCGGCTGAAGGCCGCAGGAGAGAGGGAAGGTTAGTAAAGATCAGGTGAGTTTCTTGACATAATAATATGGCATTTGGGGCTGGGGGAGGGAGACCTACAGTACCCCAAAGGGGAATTACACTAGGGGGAGGGAGACCAAAACGGGTGGGTGAGGGAGGGGAGGGAGGGAGATGTAGGGGAGGGAGGGCTGCACTGGGCATGTGCAAATTCTCTCGGAAGAAAGACAGGAGGCAGAGTCCTATATGGACTCTGCTGGGCTCCTGGTGGTCAGTTTTTGGGACTTCAGAGGGGCATAGCAGGGCAGCCATTTGGAGAAGGGATGTAATGCACAAAAAAACATTATAAGCATAAATTATATAAAAATAATAATTACGAATACACCATTTATTACCATAGATAAGTTGAGTAAGATAATGCTTTTGAGGTCCCAGTACATATAATCTTCAAGCTTTAATTACAAAAACCATTTAGTATACCAGTGGATTTTTTAAATTAGGGCACATGTTAATTATAGTTTTCTTTTTTCTGCAATTAAAGCCATGGTGGGGTTGGCCTATATTGAAAAACTAGAATAGGAAAATATATCTAGCTGAAGGTTATGCATGCTACACAAACAACATTACCTTCCTTAAAAAGGTAATCATGGTCGGTGTATTTTGTTTTGCAAACTGACCCCATGCAGGAATAATGGTAAAGTTTGCTGCAATAAAACTTTATTAACCTTACCTTTAAGGAAAGGCAGGCTTTAAAAGATCTAAGTAATAACCCTGAATTAGAAATTAAACCTGCAGATAATTGAGGAAATGTTGTAGTAATCGATAAAATTGTGTATGTCAAAGAAGTAACACGTCAACTTAAAGTAAGAGATCAGTACAAAGTTATTACCAACAGTAACAGTCTCAAGGAAGCACTTAAACAAGACATTATAGATCAAAAAGAATTTGATTTCTTGTATATTCAACATCCACAGATACCATGTCTGTATTGTATTCCCCAAATCCACAAAAATGCTAAAAATCGACCAGGTCACCCAATTATATCGGGAATTAACAGCCCAACAGACAACATTTCAAAATATGTGGACCATGCCCTCAGACCCTTTCTACACTCACTCCCATCATATCTGAAAGATTCCAGAGAAGTGGTAAAAGGATTGGACAACAAGAGTTAATGATGATTGATAATGATAATACCATGCTAGTGAGTATTGATGTAGAGGCACTGTATCCATCAATACCGTACAACAAAGGAATTGCATGCGTCTCTAAATACTTACAGACTAGAGGATATAAATATCAAAAACACTCCAACTTTGTCCTTTCACTCCTGGAACTGATTTTATATTTATACAATAACTGCTTCACATTCAATAACAAATTTTACCAGCAGTTAACTGGGACTGCCATAGGTATGGCTTGCGCACCAACCTATGCAAACCTATACCTAGGAATGTGGGAACAAGCAGTTATAATGTGTACATTGTGAATGGGCATCACCATATATATCACTTTGGACGAGATATATTGACAATGTTATTATTTTGTGGGAAGGGTCAAAAAAGGAGCTTAATCTATTTATCACACAAATCAATCAGAACATAAAATTCACCCATCAATTTAGTCATTCTCAAATTCCGTTTTTAGATCCCCCAGTAAAAAAGAAATGCAACCAATTGTGTATTGATACTTATTGTAAGCCTACAGCAGGCAATTTTTTTCTGAGGGCACAAAACCATATTAGGCTTATAACTCAGTATACCAATGATTGGCACTGGATAAAATCCACCTTGCATAAATATTGGTTTATTTTAAGCTCTGACAATGTTCTGAATAATCGGGTTGGTAAAACAGCGGGGATCACTGCAGGAAAGGCACCAACCATTGGGCAATCCTTGGTACACAGTTTCTTTACAAATAACAGTAAAAATTGGTTAGAAAAAATGTCATCAGGATCACAGAAATGTGGTCATTGTAAAGCATGCAACTTTATGTTTAATAAAAACAATTTCGAACATAGTAACAGGAGAAACTTTGTGATAAAAGATTTTATAATTTGCAAAACAAAAGGAGTGATATATATGCTGGAATGCCCATGTAAAAAAATCTACATAGGTAAAACTATAAGATCTTTGGACACCAGGATATCAGAACATGTTCGCAATATATCCAGCAAAAATCAAGATAGCCCTGTAGCTAGACATTTCGAGGTGATGCATGGAGCCAATGCGAATAATTTAAAAGCTTGGGATAAAGAAAAGGTCCCACAGCCCGCTAGAGGGGGAGACTGGAATAACCTGCTCCTGCAAAAAGAGGCTCGCTGGATCTTTGAAATGAATTCTCTAGCACCCAATGGCCTTAAGAATCAGTCTTTCATTTTTTAAAGATTCCCCTACACACAGGTTAGAGCCTTACCTTCTGATCGATCCCAAGGGCGACGGTGATGGGAACTGGCCCTCTATCGATAATGTGTGTAGACATATTAACTCTAACCAATTTATGGTTCATAGTTTAAATTAAATATATTTTATACATTTCTAAACAAACCAGGGAAGCAGACCCTGCACCCTGCAACAGAGCCCCGGGAGCCAGGGTGCCGCCTCTTCTTATTTACCTATGACAGATACAGCTTCCTCCCAGAAATCTACTGTAGATGAAGCAGGGAGAGAAGCCCCCTTATAATTTTGCTGGGGGGGGGGGGTCGGGTCTCAGTGATTCCTAGTTGAAATGTATTTTAATGATATTAGCTTAATAAATATGTAGTTTGTACTTGGCCTTGATTCTAAGTGTATGGATTAGGGAATTGTTTTCAATAGTTTATCACATGTAAGCTCTGCAATACTGCAATTCTGTTGATACTGAGGAGAAGATGGTACTGTATTAGAAGTACATACCAACTAACCAAAGTACCAGATAGCAGGTAGATAACTTTCCTTGCATGGATTTTCTTATGTAAGGATATGTTTCAGGTAGTTAAAGTTGTATTCTCTAAAAATTAGGTAACCAGATAGAACTGGGAACCACAAAGGAAAACCTACTTTACTCTGGGAATCCCCAGAGGCACTCACACGGGCATAACAAGGGAAATGGTAGTCCCATATAAATATAAAAATGTTTATTAGATGTAAATACTGTACATAAAATCCCTCAAATACCCCACCAGTATAAATAGACTCTAGCTAAAAATGTCTCCAAGTGCAGCAGCAGCAGCGTGAAAAATAAAGAGCATAGATAGATAGAAGGCATTTAGCAAGCAAAAGTTATCAAGTCAGAAATATCGTTGGGGCACATCCGCGTAACCCCCTAATCACACAGCAGAGAGGAGGGACTTCCTGTCTCCCTCACACACTGAGGGAGTCTGAGGTTGTGCTCGCCAGCGGCACTGTGCAGGAGAAGCCTTAGGAATGTCACATGTCAGCCTCCCACCCAATAACTTTCTGGTCAGCCATTTCTTTATATTTTGGGCTGTGGAGCACGTAGAGAGGTGGTTGATTGCTCGTTTTAAAGGTAGAAAACTGGCCTTTCATTCAAACTTTCAGTTTGGAGACCACAGTTCCCCTTTAAACATTTTGTACTGTGTGCACACATCTTTAGATCTATTTTTCCGTAAGGCCTCTTACGAAAGTCTGCATCAAGTGAGTGAGAGCGGGTGAGGTATTCGGTGCTGATAAGTATACTTAGAAGCGTCAGGATTTTTTTTTAACCTAACAAGGTCTAGGTTGTAAGGGGTTATTAGATTGAAATTTTAAGTTTTAAATTGGGGCTAGACATACCCTTTAAAGGATTTGTCCACTTAAAGGCCAGAAACTGCTGATTAAAATTACGTATCTTATGTCTTTCTAGGTGATTGTTACTGTAACTAATGCTTTACCTGTTTGAATAAATAAAAAAACTCCACTACCGAATGCTCTCTTCCCCATTTTGCTTTTTATGTAATTGCTTTAACAAAGGGAGATAAAAGAAGCTGATTAGCAAATTTACAATCTTTTTGGGGTGATTAATACCAAGCTCTCTATACTGTACATTTAGTAGAGTTTCAGTATTAATTATTAAAGGAATTCATTCATCAGATTATTTTAATGAGCAGTGTTTAGGCTGTAAATCATATAAAAAAGCATTTTTATTGCGAACTTTAATGTAAGGACTATTTATAAAATATGTATACACTTGATAAAGAGTCTTGAGACCCAAAAATATGGCATGTGTTTAGCCTATTAAAGAGCACCCTGTGGCAATCACAGTGTGTGCTGCATACTGAGAGTGCCCATACATTTGGAACTCACCTTCCGACATTCCCAAGACGTTCAAACGTTGTTGAAAAAACCAACTGACCTGTTATTTTTTGCGATCGATGGGAATGGCAAAAGGTAAGAAGCCCTATAGATATTAGACAAAATAAATTACAAACCCATACCTCATTAGTGGCTCCTAAATACGTAATGCAATCTCTTCTGGACTTCTATACTTGTGACCAATCACCCATTCTTTCTCTTCTTCCATTTTCTTGCCCCTTTCTTGGACCATTTCAAATTAAACAATGGCCAATGTGTATTTGAAAACTAATGTTGACATTAGTACGTCATCAGTGTTCTGAACTGTTTATATGCTACTTACAAATAGTTTGCTGTATCACTTAACAGCAATCGAAAGACCGAGGTTCAAATGTAGCTGTATGTTTGCCAAATGGGGTTTTATTTTAGAACTAAAATACTCACACAGTTTGGGACTAGAATTTAGTGCAAATTTAAAAAAAAATGTACAGTATTTAGGAAATTGAATACAAGTAAAGAAAGAATAACCTTTATCCTTAAAGGGGAACTGTGGTCTTGTAGGATTGTGAAGTTAGAGTTCCTGGTCTGTTCTGTCTGCCTGTCTCTGTGACAGTCACATTATGTTCTGTGTAAGAATCCCCACCCCAAAAAATCGATATTTTCTAAATCTATTTAGACCCGCAACCATTCTCTATAATTTCCTCTAACTATGGTCACCTAAAGGAAAGAAAAACTTTTCTTTTCAGGCTTGGGGCTAGCTTTAAAAAATTATTTAGAAATTCAGGGGTGGGGCTTATGATACAGCTGATGATGCTCTATGCCAGCAGTGGGCATGTTCCAACCTCTGGTTGTAATCTGGTGATGTCACAGATTACAATACTAGCAAGAAAAAAAACATCCTTTATACTGCTGTAACTTTGGATAGACTGAATCTAGAAGCATGATACTGCAGTCGTTTTACAGGTAGAAATGTGCCCTTTTTAATAAAGGCTACTTGTATGGAAACCACAGTTACCCTTTAAACATAAATTATAGATATCATGATATGCTGCACAATTTTCGGTGTTTGTGACTTTTTGACTCACGGAAACATATGATAGTCCTTTTTGTGTTTTTATTAAATTGATGATATATCACAGGGTGATGGGCCTGATTTTTTGGGTAGCTATGCCTACTTGAGATTTCCATATTGTTCTCCAGTGAAGAAAGACATTTTTTCCATGTATCAGAACAGAAAAATATGCTGCAAAGCATGCTGTTCTACCAACTAATTCCTGGACCTTTTAGGGAAACTTTCCAGACTTATTTACAACTTAGGGGCATATTTATAAAGGTTCGTTAACTTTTCGCGGCCGTTTCGGGCCATTAACGCATAAATCGCGTTTACCGCGATTTATAAAGGCCCGAACAGAAGCGTTAACCTTTCGCGCCGATACTTACCTGTTACACGCCGCTTCTATTTATAAAGCGGCGGTACTGGTTTCGCTCGGCAGTATCGGCTGTTTACTTCGCCACCTTGAAGGAGGCGAAGTCAGCCGATACTAACCTCCGCGGCGGGGATGGGCAGGCAACCCGCGGCGGGTGGTCGCACCCCCCCGGGAGACACGCCACCCGCCCACACACCGCGGCGGCCGCCGCTTCCAGCAGCCGCCGCCGCCGCTTCCAGCAGCCCCTCCCAACCCGTTCCCCGTTCGCGGCAATCTCGGAACGGGAGGCTAGAAGGGGCTGCGGGAAGGGGCCGCAGCAGGTGGTCGCGACCACCCGCCGCGCACCCCTCCCCGGCAACCCCTCCAAGCCCCCCGCCCGGCCGCTCCGGGGAGGGGACGGGAGGGAGCCCTGGGGGGGTGGAGGCTCCCTCCAGCGGGGCCCTGAGAAGGGCCTTTGGGGCTTAAGGGGTCCGCAGCCCGAACCGGGACCCCCCTCCCCGGCCCTTATAAGGGCCCTTGCGGCATGACAAGTGCCTTTGGCGGGGGTCCCGCAGCTGAACCGGGACCCCAGTGCGGCTCTTAAAGAGCCCTGGGCGACGTCTTCTTTCTTCAGTCCCGGCGACACCAGCTCCGCCGAGGCCGCCGACCCCGAGAGGACCCCTGCGGCCGCCAGGGGTACCCCCGTGGCGCCGGGACTCAACGAGGCCGATGTTGCGGCGTTTGATCCGACGCGACGTCTTCGGCTGGCGACACAACCCACTCAGGTCGCCGATCCAGGCAGACTCACTGCGGCCGCCAGTGAGCCCGTGGCCCCGCCGGCCTCAGCGGAGCCGATGTTGCCAGCGCTTCTTTCTTTTTCTTCAGCATCTACTGCGATGGCATCTGAGTCCCGGCGGAAGCTCCTCTTTATATAGGTTTGCAGAAATCATATCCGTTTCTGATTGGTCAATTTAATACTTGCTTACATTAACCAATCAGATTTCTGGAAAGTTTTGAAATCTGATTGGTTAATGTAAAGCAAGTATTAAAAATGACCAATCAGAAACGGATTATGGATTTCTGCAAACCTATATAAAGAGGAGCTTTCCGCGCGGACAATCAGATGCCATCGCAGTAGATGGCTGAAGAAAGAAAGAAGAAAGAAGCGGCTGGCACATCGGCTCCGCTGAGGCCGGCGGGGGCCAGCGGGCTCACTGGCGGCCGCAGTGAGTCTGCCTGGCATCGGCGACCTGAGTGGGGTTGGTGTCGCCAGCCCGAAGACGTGCGTCGGATCAAGACGCCGGCAACATCGGCCTCGTTGAGGTCGCCGGCGCCCGCCGGGGGTACCCCTGGCGGCCGCAGGGGTACCTCTCGGGGGTCGGGGCCTCGGCGGATGGTGTCGCCGGGACTGGAAGAAAGAAGACGTCGCCCAAGGGCTCTTTTAAGAGCCGCACTGGGGGTCCCGGTAGCTGCGGGACCCCCGCCAAAGGCACTTGTCAGTGCCGCAAGGGCCCTTATAAGGGCCGGGGAGGGGGGTCCCGGTTCGGGCTGCGGGACCCTTAAGCCCCAAAAGGCCCTTTTCAGGGCCCCGCTGGAGGGAGCCTCCACCCCCCCAGCGGCTCCCCTCCGTCCCCTCCCCGGGAGCGGCCGGGGCGGGGGGCTTGGAGGGGTTGCCGGGGAGGGGGTGCGCGGCGGGTGGTCGCGACACCTGCTGCGGCCCTTCCCGGCAGCCCCTTCTAGCCTCCCGTTCCGAGATGCCGCGAACGGGGAACGGGTTGGGAGGGGGCTGCTGGGAAGCGGCGGCGGCGGCGGGTGGTCGCCGCTGCCGCCCGGGGGGTGTGGGCGGGGTGGGCGTATGCCCCGCCCCCTTAGGAGCGGCGTCGGGAAGGGATTTTAAGTCCCTTCGCGGCGATACTATATAGTATCGCCGCGAAGGGGCTTAAAATTACCGCAGCACATCGCGGCCGCGATAGGTATCGCGGGAATAGCGCTCGCCGTTATAAATACGGCGATAGCGCTATTTTCGCGGCCGCGATGTGCGGCGGTAATTTTTTTGCGCTAACATCGTTCCTTTATAAATATGCCCCTTAGTGTTGCCTAGCTGCAGCACTCTTTTAGGCTCTTGAAAACACGCTAATCAATCCGAGTACCGGAAGAGACACAGCTGTCACAAGCCTATTCACCAGAGGCTGTGTGGCTGTATGCATGCAAATATTTAACGATAGCTAATAGTGGGCATTAAATAGAAGTGGTCCAAGTGCAAAGAAGGAAAGTAGAAACATTGGCAGAATTAAATTGTTTTCATATTTTACGGGTTTGAAGTTTTGAGTTTCATTCCTTCCAGTGTGTTGCTGTGTCAACAGAATACATGACTTACTTAAAAAGTCTCAGTTCAACTACACAATTAACTTGAGTATTATCAAGGGTGTTTCCAAATAGGTTAATATTTCACCCTAACAGTGATAATTTAGTTTGTATCTCAAGGGCTTGACAACGCAGACTATTACTTTTCTATTTTCAGAAGAGCTTCACTGATACAACATAAATGATATTCCTCTCCAAAGAAAAATATTATTTACTTTGAATTATAAGGAAGTTAAAAAGCATTATATACACTTACATAATGTACAACTGTACACAAAATAGATAATCCAACTAATAATGATATGGAGAGGCATTCTTTTGTGTATACGCAAACATTAATGCTCTGCATTGTAAACAGCAGTTTAGATCTCTTTACTTGAGTGTCTCAAAGAACATTTAAAGATGTTGTTTTTCATAGATTGTACTATACAGTACAACAGTAACACACACAAACACTTAAGGCTCGTACACACGCTCGATTTTCAAGCGAGGTACAACCCCCGATGGCAGGGCGGTACACCTGATGAATGGCCGTTTCGGCCGGGAATCGTCCGTGTGTATGCGCTCGGTTGGGGGTCGTTCACCGATCCACCAAGCGGATCAATGAACGACCCACGCTCGAAAATCGAGCATGTGTACGAGCCTTTAGTTATTTAAACAATAGTATAATCAGGGAATAATTAATAGTTTATTTGCTTTGCAGCTTTAACATTTGCATAAATGGTCAGTCAGTGAGCCAGACTAAAATCTGTAGTATTAGTCAGTTTTGAGTCAAGCTTACATCAGAAATAAGGCAAACGTCCGTTTTAGTGGTGAGAATTTATACAATATCCATTTTTATGTATGCGCAGCCCTGAAGTTACCAATAAGGCATGAGGTTCCACTGATTAATTGCAAGCCAGACAGGGCCAGCTTGGAATATTTTTAACATAATTTGAATCTAAGCAATGTTGTGTTATTTTACCGTATATTGATTATATCCAAACTATACTCAACTATACTCTGTAAACTGTAGGTATGAGTCCCACTTCTTACCCTGTTTTACATGTGCCTAGTTCAAAACATGTTCTTCTCCCTGGCCTAGCCTGCAATTAAGCAGCTAAATTTCGAGTGATTCATTTTAGCTCCATGGGGATTAATGTGTATGTTAAATACATTTTAAATATATATGATCTCATATTTTTATATCATTGGGCTCAAGATTTTGATCTATTTTGATCTATTTATAGAAAGCTTTGTAATTGTTTTGCTTGGACAAAAAGCAAATCACATTAAATGCATACCAACATTTTCCATGTTAAACTAAGGAAACTTAGAGGGGATTTCAAGGACACTGGGATGACTTCATCAGAACATTAACTGACAGCATGTAAGATACAAAATGCAATAGTTCAAAATTCTTCTTTGTACATCTAACATTATTGATGAAAAAAGCACCGACAGAGATGCCCTTTAAGCTGGCCACACATTAGGCAGACATTAGATAGATTAGTTGCTTGTCTGTAGACAAACATCAAATCTATCTAATGTCTAAAACTAGGTAGACACCATACAATAATTCGGCCCGACCGACATTTCAGTGTTTCGGTCAGTTGGGCTGAATTATTGTATGGTTCCTTGTGGCGGCCCTGATCGATTCCTCCTTGCCGACCAGTAGAAAGTCTCGAACAGTCGGTCAGGAGGAAGATTTGGAGCGTGTGTACCAGCCTAAAAGACCAAATTTTACAAGCAGCAGTTCTTACCTTGAGATAATTCAATTTGCCCATTTATTTTGTGATCTCAAGTTGATTGCAAAAAAGAACGGGCTAGACAGTTCTTAAGTTGGGTACACACATGACAGATTTTTAGAAAAATATAATTTTTCAAAGATCAGCATACACACAGTCCTGAGCGTTCTTCCTATACATAGCATAGGGAGAACATTCAGAACTGTGTGTTTCCCTCAACCGTGGCTAACTCCCTCTGTAGGAAGTCTACCACAGCTGAGGGAAATTTTTGGTTTCTCCCAAACGACCGCTCAGCTGATAGGAACATTCGGGAAAGCCGCTACACACACTACCGATAAAACCCTGATACCGTCGGTATAGATTAGATAGATTAGACATTTGACTATAGATGAATGTCTAAAGAATTCTATAGGCACCTTTAGGCTGTGTCCCACTGCAATGCACAATATTCCTTTAGGCTGGGTACACACCAGCAGATATTTCCTGGCCAACCAACCGATAGTATAGTGTAGTGGGCTAGAAGTATCTGATGGTGTAGGGCAGCCGGCCACGACCGGGCTCGGTCGCCTGTTCATCCGTAATGGATGAACAGGCGATCGGGATGTCTGTAAATCATGGCCGATCTTGCGGTTCCCTATAGGGACCACACAATCAGTCGCAAGCAGCGAACGCTCGGTCGGGGGAAAAAAAAAACGACAACTGGTGTGTACCCAGCCTTATCAGTCAATTTATAACCAACCAATATGTACAATGGTATGACATTAATGGTATATTACTCCTGTCACCCTGTACAATGTTAGATGCATATATTACTTTGGAGCTTTTATCTTACAGCACTGCTGTATTCATCGTAAAGGGACTATCAAGAACTTAGTTTTGCTGTTCTTTGTGAAAAGAATGTTTTAACAGTAGACTCCTTTCTTGAAGATCCTGTCAAAGATCTGCAAACACACAGTCCCGAGCTATCCCCCTATAGGGGGATCGCTATCTATCCATTGTACCCTGTACAATGGATAGATGTTAGCATAGGGAGAACGCTCAGGACTCACTTTTTCTTTTCCAAGCGAGCGTTTGGCCAACCCGATCGTTCGGTGGCCGCGTGCTTGTTTGGATAAAGCCCCCATAAAGCCCTGATACCGAGTACTGTGTGTGTACCCAGCTTAAAACCTTGGCTGTTCTCTGCATATTTATTTTCATACCAGGATAAAATATTGTTCAAAAGCAATTATTAAGCTGACACTCCCAGTCCCACAGAATAATCATTATGGCTGTAACCTGTAAGAACTCTCTATGTTTTTCAGTTGTAAAATATTACAACAAAATATTACAAGTATTGAATCTGTATTTATCTGACTTTCTTCATTTTTCAACAGGTCAGGTACAAAACTGCTCCCACATCCAAAGGAGGCCCTTATAAGAGTTTACATCGCTAGAGATATAACTTCCCCTTGAAAAAAAATAGTTATGTGTTATCAAAAAATAAACTGAAACCATAATAGCATTTTTGGTTCCACATAGTACTGGGCATGTTTAACCAACCTCTCATGTCAAATGTCAATCTATCCTATTCAGTTCTAGTAGCCAATGGGACCAGTTCCTTTTCTACTTGGTCCTGGAATACATCCATCCAAGATATTTGTATTTTCCAAAGTTCTACTGATGGTCATGGATTGTTCATAGTGTCCAAATTCAAAAATGTCTTCAGGCTTGTAGCATAGTAAGTTTTTTCCATACAAGTTTTTTGAATGAAAGATGTTTTACTTGCTTTTTCACCTTTTTTTTTTTCAGTATTACAGTCATCTATCAATAAGTTGATTGTTAGATCTGTTCTCAGAAAGATGAACTTGAGAGGTATAGTACTGTTTTAAACAGCTTAAATGCTTTTGAAATAAAAATAATTATTTTGCTAGCCAGATGAGCACATTTTTCCAGCAAAGTTTAATGTTTATTGAACACTTTATTCATGCTATGAAAAACATTACCTTCCTTTTCTTGACACACTCATGTTACTAGCTATATGAGTGGAGGGAAAATTCAAACAACTCTTACTTCAGCAATAAAATATTAACTGGAAAAAACAAATCTTTGTCATAAACCATGTTTTCTGAAACTCATCCCACAGCTACACAAGATACTGCAAGAATGTGACCAAGCAAACCACAGTCATGGGAACATCAGGATATAACAAATGTGCCAAGTTAAAAAAAAAAAAGCTGCAAAACTACTTTCTATGGAATAAAATGCTTTTGGTTATCCACTAATGTTACAAATGTGTTACCAGGGGTACACCTTAACTGCACTAGATATGTACCTGTAAGACTAGAGGCAAAATTCACTTTTTATGAAAAGGCAAAAGAGGAAAATATTCTTGGTGAAAATTATTTTCTTTGTGTTTGCCAAAACTGTTTTTTTTTTCTGTCACTGCCATTTGTGGAAAAAAAAGTCAAGAAAGTATTTATGAACCTTTTAAAGAATACTTTATGCACTAAGTCAGGGGTGTTAAACTCAGTCACCTAAGAGGCCAAAATCAAAAAGACAGACTAAATTGTGGGCTAAGTATCTTTTTTTTATTAAAGGGCATGTCCACCCTTCTGATGAACTTTTAAGATAATGTACTGCTGCCTCCCCCAGCCCCAACCGCTTTACTATTATTCACAGAAAGTGCCCCGATCTTTACTTACCATGCCTCTCTCCTTTACCGCACTGCTCGTGGGGCCCTCTGCTTGCAGGGAAATGCAAGCAGGGGGCGGGACCAGCAGCCGTGTACGTGATTGGCTGAGAGGCAGTGAAGGCATTACCCCTTCCTCCACCTATCCTGAGCTTTCCTTCCTTAAACTCTCCTATCAGCTTCTTCCTGCCTCTCTCTCTTCCTACTGCCCCTACCTGACCACCCACTTCTTTCAGTTTCGTTTTTCCCTGACAACCTGCCATGTCCTTTATTCCTTAGGGTCATTACGTATCTATCTGCTGTTACAATGGCCTTACTTGCACATTTGTGCAAGTCCCATTAATGCAGTCCCAGGCAGTGTTGTAACTTTAAATCTGCCTGCTAGATACCGCAATCATTTTATATTTATAAATATAATTGCGGTAAAATTCACCCCTTCCATTGAACGCAATGGGGCTGACCTGTAAATAATAATCTGATTTGCTCTCTTCTCTTCCCCTGCCTCACTTCTCCCACCTCCGTTCACTTTCCCCTTTAGGTTTACCTTCATTCACATTTTCTGCCACTGAGTTCAGCGGCTTCTGCACCACTGTGAATGGCGCAGCTCCTCCTCTTCCTTTTACTTTGTGCACAGTGATGAACAATTGTGCAATGTAAAAGCCGCACCATCCACAGTGGTACAGGGGCCGCGGAACTTAGACAATGTACAGTAAATGAAGGTAAACCTGAAGGGGAAAGTAAACAGAGGTGGGGGGAGTGAGGCAGGGGGAGAGAAGAGGGCTAGGCAATGTAAAGGAAGGTAAATCTCGGAGTTCTGTGCCCTGTATAAAAAAAATATATGGTCACGGAACTCCTCGTGACTTCTAATATCCTTATAATTTACAGTAGGTGGTGCATTATCTACTATATATAGCAGCAGGGGCACTACTAGGGTGCCGCCGCCATTTTCAAGTGGTTGTTGATGGGTGTGGCTAAAATTTTATGATTTTGAACTCCCCATCACATAGGTATTTAAATGGCTCCTCAGACAGTCAGTTACCAATAATGTAAATTACTAGAAACAGATATTACATCCCTTTCTCAAACAGCTTGTGTTGCCACTACCATATTGCTCCTTTCAGGTTGTTGTTGCTCATATCAAAATAAGCAACAACAACCTGAAAGGATTGTTGTTCTTCAGTGCAGGTGTGCTGCCTGAGACAAATGCCTCACTCTGCCTCATGGTAGATGTGGCCCTGTATAGCAGGCAGATCAATAGTTATGCAATTGCTTGGGACTGCATAAATGGATAGCAGTGTAGTAAGTCTGGATGCTGTACAGTCACTGGGGGCCACAAAAAACATCCAGGGCCTTGTGTTTGATACGTGTGCACTAAGTCTAAGATAGTAAATGTGAATTTTGGGGACTTTCATGACCTGGTAATAGGTACTTTTTTGTAAATGAAGGTGCAATTAACAGGACTTTCGCTGACAAATCACAGTGGTGTGTTACCCTATTAATATAATTAAATGGGTGATTTTAGGGCACACATGTCAAACACAAGGGTTAATCCAGCCCATCTGGCCATTTTTTGTTGCCCCCGGTGACTGTTCAGCATCCAAGACTTACTACATTGCTACCCATTTGTGCAGTCCCAAGCAATGGCATAACTATTGATCTGCCCACTAGATACCATGATTTTGTTTATAAATGTAAAATAATTGTGGTATCTAGCAGGCACATCTATAGTTACAATGCTGCTAGCTTGGGACTGCATTAATGGGACTTGCGCAAATGGATAGCAACACAGTAAGTATCTTAATAAGAAAACAATTTGCCCACCACTTAAACTTTTTTTTTATTTTGGCCCCGTGACTGAGTTTGATACCCCTGTTTTAGGGTGATTACAAGCAACCAGAGGCCCACCTTTCCGTAGGTTTAAAGGTACCTACACTTCTGGCACTTTAATGGCATCAGAAAGTACAAAAGTTGTCAGTCTGAAAGGGGATTAAAACAACATTTTTCAGACATGAAAATTGTTTTGGGGCAGTTGTGATCATATAGACAGCGACTGCGGCCACACAGTAGCACAAATGGAAAAATCCTCTCCATGCTTATTGTCCTAGGGGACAAGGGCACTGAAAATATATGGATATACTTCCATAGGAAATTGAGAAAAGATGACATGTCTAAAATATTGGTGGTGCTCTGAGCTCGCCTGTCGATAACCTATTCAGGTATCCCTCCCCTGGAAATGCTGTGCTTGCCCCTGAACTAGGCTGAAAACAACCTATAACAAAAATTGTCAGGGTGTGTTACCCTGTTAACAAAACAACACATGGGTGAGTTTTACATCTTAATGATCTTATCAATATATCTATTACAAAAATATTAAAATTTCTAAAATAACTTCAAGAGTTATATCTGTTGTATTCAATTAGATCAACTGGACTTGAAGTTTAGTTCTTGAAGACGTTTCGCTAGTCATCCGACTGGCTTTCTCAATTCAGAATGACTTGTACAAGAATCTGTGGCAATTATATACCCTGGAAAATCCCAATTAGCATATCACAGCCAAGTGTTAAGGGCGTGATTGGATAGTGGCTAAGAGGTGTTATAGGAACGCCCAGAGTAAGGTGTCAAAACAGCATTGTACATGGCAGACCAGGGGTGCCCCTACCATGATGCAAACTGAAACATTTGCTCAGGGCGCACTCCTGCGGAATACTTAAAAGGCGGCAGTTAAAAAAAAAACATCCTTCCTGCAATACTGCATTTTAGCACCAGTGCACCAATCAGTGTTAAGTCAGCCCTCCAGTTCACCTGTCAGTAGTAGTCAGCCCACCATACCCACCTGCGCTATCCATGCCTATGTTCCCTGATAAAGCCACACCCGTCTGCCGATAGGCGGCATATAAAAGTTGTTTCAGGTGTCAAAAACTCTAGGAACACCCCTGTGGCAGACAGTTGGTGTCGAAGCCCCCCACCTCTATTTAGGCTTGGTTTCTTCATTTTTACATAAATGGCCTCCTTAACACCTCTCTTGAACCAGTCACGTTCCTTTGCCAATATGTTAACATTACAATCTTCAAAGGTGTGTCCTTTATCCTTAAGATGCAGGTACACGGCTGAGTCCTGACCCGAGGAATTGGCTCTTCTGTGCTGGGCCATACGTTGATGCAGTTGCTGTTTGGTCTCCCCCACATACAAATCAGAGCATTCTTCACTGCACTGCACTGCGTATATGATGTCGCTTTTCCTGTGTTTGGGTATTGGGTCTTTCGGATGTACCAATTGCTGCCTCAGTGTGTTGTTTGGTTTAAAGCAGACAGGGATACGGTGTTTTTTGAAAATTCTTCTTAATTTCTCGGAGACCCCTGCTACATATGGGATGACCATGTCCTTTCTCCTGTCTTGCTTTTCCCCTTTACTGTTGGTATTCGTGTTCTTTTCTTTCCTTCTACTTCTTTTTACAAAGGCCCAGTCTGGATATCCACAAGTTTTAAGGGCTCCTCTGAGATGTTTAATTTCTTTAGTCTTCGCATGTGTGCTAGTGGGGATGTTCTCAGCTCTGTGTTGCAGGGTTCTGATGACACCCAGCTTGTGATCTAAAGGGTGGTGGGAGTCAAACATCAAATACTGATCTGTGTGTGTTGGTTTTCTGTAAACCTCTACTTCCAGTTTACCATTTTCCTTAACTTCTACCAAGCAGTCCAAGAAAGCCAGTTTGTTGTTTTGTACCTCTTCCCTTGTAAATTTGATGTTTTGGTCTACCGCATTGATATGTTCTGTGAAAGCTTGTACTTCCTTCTGGCGGATTTTAACCCAGGTGTCATCCACATATTTGAACCAATGGCTGGGTGCTATGCCCTTAAAGCGCCTGTTTTTCTACCTCCTCCATGTAAAGGTTGGCCACAATAGGTGAAACTGGAGATCCCATAGCACATCCGTGTTTTTGCTTATAGAACTATATAAGGAGGCCATTTATGTGAAAATGAAGAAACCAAGCCTAAATAGAGGCGGGGGGCTTCGACACCAACTGTCTGCCATGTACAATGCTGTTTTGACACCTTACTCTGGGTGTTCCTATAACACCTCTTAGCCACTATCCAATCACGCCCTTAACACTTGGCTGTGGTATGCTAATTGGGATTTTCCAGGGTATGTAATTGCCACAGATTCTTGTACAAGTCATTCTGAATTGAGAAAGCCAGTCGAATGCCTAGCGAAACGTCTTCAAGAACTAAACTTCAAGTCCAGTTGATCTAATTGAATACAACAGATATACCATGACCTGGATGAATGAGAACCTTCACAGGCAAACTTCAAGAGTTGTTAGGCTAATACTGTATTTGTAACAAAGATACTATCAGGGTTATTCAATAAAAGTTCTTATGGTTTAAATGGTGCTAATTTTGCCCCAACCAATCAGATGATAGTTTTCAAATGTTAAATAAGATCTGATTGGTTGGGGCAAAATTAGCACCATTTTAAACGATAAGAACTTTTATTGAATCTCTCTGTATATGTTCTGTGTATATTAGACGTTTTCCCTCTATTTGAAAAGTCACCAGGCTTTGTCATATATTTACAATCAATATGTCCTGGCCAATAATCAAAATGTTCTGGTTTGATTAGTCTAATTTACTCTTTTAAAGGGTATCTCCACCCTCTAACTCTCAGTTATAGTTGAGGTTCCCCAATCCTATTTTTTATTGTATTTACATTTTCCAAACATGTTTCTAAAGTTACTTACAGAACTTTACCCCATTTTCCCTAAGTAACATTTTGGTGAATAAGTGCACCTTCATCAGACAAGTATAAACAGATGAGAATTAGAAAGAGCCTAGAAATAGGCAAGGGAGACTGATATTGCCACCTAGTGGCACATATCAAAAAAAGACAAAACAATTACAAAATAACTAAACACATCATGAAACAAACAAAAAGGACATACTAAATCAACTTTTAAAAATGAAATATGATTGATTAACATTCAAACCTCCAGGTTGAAGTGCATCCAAGGTGAAAATCCAGTAGGACTCTCTACCTAGGAGGATATTGTGTCTGTTCCCATCCTGTTAGAGTGGAGGGACATGGTCAATGACTATCACAAGTAGAAAAGTAACCTATCCAAAATGAGTAGCAAAAGAGGAGTCATCAGATTTACTTTGGACAGAGGTGGACTTTTCGAGGGCAAGTTTAATATCGCACCTGTAATACTGAAATCATCCCTTGAATGACCCAAATGTCTTGCCAACACAATTCAGTGTTGCAATTGAAATATGCTGGGATTTTATATGATTGTCCTGAATAAGAAGAGGTAAATATGTCTCCAACCACCAAAGCATTTCAGTTGTTACAGTTACTATGTCAGAAGCAACTCTTACGGTAGGGCTTTTTTTAATTTAAGAAAGTAAAAGCAGAGTACTTGCAACAAAAAAAATAAGGAATATTCCTTTAAAGGGCAGGTCCACCCACAAAACTAAATTCTCCCCCAGGAGCCTGGCTGGGAGAGAAAACGTTTCCGCCTCTTAGCTGTCCTCTGAGAGGTTTCTGGCTTGCTCAGTGCAGCCCTTTACCCCTCACTCCCTCCCTATCCATGTTTGCTGCAGTGTGCTCTAGCGTGAAAACCCTTTTCTGTAATGTAGGGGACCCTCTCCCACCCCTAATATTTATTTGTAAAAAAACAAATCCGAACTGAACTTACAGAGCCTCATTCCCCTGGCGTTCCACACTGCTGGCAGCTGTGACTGTGATTGACTGCCTCTCAGCCAATCACATATGCGCCTGCGGGTCCGGCCCCCTACTTGCAGTTTCATGCAAGCAGAGGGCCGGGTCTGAATGCCGCGGGAACACGACTCTGTAAGTACAGTTCGGATTAGTTCTTTTACAAACAAATATAGTGGTTGGGGATGGGAGAGGGTCCCCTACATTACAGGATTTTTTTATAAGAGGTGGATAAGCCCTTTAATAGCAGTTCCCTCTCAATAAAATAAAGCGACACATATAAATTATCATAATCCTAAACACAAAAATATAAGAATATAAATAAGTAGTCCATTAAATAAATAAGCCCAGTCCATAAAGCACATAAGCCAGTGACCAGATCTGTTCAATAATAAGCATAAATGTCTGTAAACAGCCAGTGCATCCAAATGGCAAAAAAATAAAATCCGCTTACCCTTTTCTCTCCAAACCACAAGGTAAGTGTATCCAGACGAGCTTCACTACGAACCCCCAAACGGTCGACCTTAATACCTTCTGATGGCTGGCTCCTGCCAAGCTGTAATGCAGATCTCAGTGCTGGTGTATTTATTCTGGTGTCACGAATGCTGTTGCAGATACTTTACGTTCCGATAATCCCACTGGTCTTCGTGTCAATGATGCTCGTGCTGCACTCCTCGGTCAGACTCAGGTGTGAAAGGGGCTCAGAGTCCTGGATCATGAATCTGGAGAAGGGGAGGCTAGGTCAATTAGGCACACACGCCGTGGATGGCGTAAAGGTAAGTAAGTCAGCTCCCTAAAGGGGAAAAACAATTACCGTATATACTCGAGTATAAGCCGACTCGAATATAAGCCGTGGTACCCATTTTTGACTCCAAAAATGAGAAAACCATGATTGACTCGAGTATAAGCCGAGGGTAGATAGTTACCCTTTAAATGTACAGTAATCCCATACAGTAACCCTAATACCTTTCCACTGTAGAAAGGTATTCCACTGTACTTTCCTATAGTAGAAAGGTATTGGGTGTTACTGTATGGCATACTGTCCCCCACCCTAAAGCCCCCCCAGTTCACTTACCGTACTTGTCCAGTCTTCAGTCTTCATCTCTCCGCCGGCTGCCGCTCGCTCTGTGCAGAGCCGGCAGTTCCCAGTACTGCTT
Source organism: Hymenochirus boettgeri (assembly GCA_019447015.1). Classification (NCBI taxonomy): domain Eukaryota; kingdom Metazoa; phylum Chordata; class Amphibia; order Anura; family Pipidae; genus Hymenochirus; species Hymenochirus boettgeri. The sequence continues at coordinate 164,697,397 of CM033469.1, forward strand.
CGTGGCCACGCGATGACGTCATCATCCTGCACCTGCGAAGAACTACTGGGAACTGCCGGCTTTCCTTCCTGACTCGCGGCTGCATCTCGAATTAAGGTAAGTTTTCTCTTGACTCGAGTATAAGCCGAGGCAAGGTTTTTAGGTTGATTTTTAAACCTAAAAACCTCGGCTTATACTTGAGTATATACGGTATTTCCACATACATAAAGTAATAAAGTACTATAAAGTGACAATACAAAAACTGCTATCACATAAGGTACAATGCTACGTGTTTCGACACACCAGTGACTTTTTTTATTTGTAGACGGTATCTGCCTGAACCAATACAAGAGCGCCCATTTGTGAAAACACTAAAAGATTTGCACCATGTGTTACAGCTCAAGGATTTATCACCTTCAAAATATGGACAATATTTGTTAAGATTCTGTTTGATCACATGAGAACCGATTGAAAAGCAATGTACTGTATGAACAGAATTCCACACGCTTGTTCCTAAACTGCTCTTGAGATGCCCATTTTGATCCTGATCCAGGATAGCATGGTCCAGAATATTGATACGCTTTAAAACATACAATTGAGTTGAACCTTCCTGTCTCCAGGGTCAGAACAAATTCTATTGACATAATAATTCCGATTTAAGCAAACCTTTGAATACATGATGTGAGTGTAAGCTATGTAAAGTATTGTCAGTGGATTTACTAAATAGAAAAGTTTGTAGATCATGATCCTGTATCCCAAACTCCACGTCTAAATAGTGTATGATCTATCTTGAAATATCAACATATTGCCAAGGTCATAGCATGCAATTTACCCCGTGAAAACACCCTGTGTCTTTAATATACAAGGGTAATGAAAAAAAGTTACTATGGGTACATACACACAAAATAGGACAAAATTATGTTGGATATGTCAAAGTCTTCAATACGCTAGGTGCCAAATATTATCGATACAGCAATAATCCAATCAGACAGACAATTGGCTCTTTTATCAATCAATAGTCTGCTTGAAGGAAATATCACATCAGGATGGGCCCATAAGAACCAATCCTAAAGCTTCATAAACACAAGCAATCAAGGGGCCGGCCCGTGACGCACGATGTGTACGAAATCGGCCAACTATCATTAAGTGTATGGGCACTTGGTCAGGCATTGTTAATGTTTCGCCCTGGAGGATCATCAATGATGCCTGACCAAGCATAAACATAAATAATATTGTTGTGCATGTCACATGACTTCATCACAAAACACTGAAGCTATGTGCTTCATGTACAACGGTGGCCAGCAACAAATAATAAGACGGCACTGCGTGATAAATCCAGCCCAAAACATTTGTAAATGACTTTTAAAAATGATGAATTAGTAAAACTGTACACACGCTAGAGAATCATTGTCTTACATGCCCAACAATGTAGCATGTGTACAGCCAAATAGCAACTTTGTGTACTTATTTCCAATTTATGATCAGTGTAATATAGGCCTCTGGTTTTGCAATGTGAATCCCCTATGTACAGATATCACTAAAAAATATAATAACATATTTATTATGTTATTTATTTCTTAGTGATGTCTGTGGTCTATGTTACACTGATGATGGCTTTGAGGAAGTCTTTCCTTATTTGCATATAAGTAGGGGTTGTGTTAATGCCTTATACTCTCCCAATAAGGTCCCTGAGACAAAATCCTGAATATAGTCCCATAACAAACTTTAGAATATTTTCCCCACCACAAATGTTAGCTCTATAATGACTCATGAATTCATTTTTCATAAAGTTTTGGAACATTACTGATTATATAACTGTGCTTAAAGTTTATTAAGACTCCTAAATTACAAATGTGTAAGTGGCATGCTCAGGAATCCCCAGTCAATCATTGGCCATGGCCTCTTCACAACCATGATTGACAGCAGATGGACGGAGGCGGCAAGGACTTTCATCAAGTGATGCAGGACATGTTTTGGATTATTACAATGGACAGATCTGGTAGTATATACTGTAAAGGAAAGGTTGGTAGATTTGTAATTTGGGGCTGGATATGCCCAGTAATTGTTTATGAACCATAAGTTTAACCAGTGCAAATACTTCTACTAAACCATCCCAAGAGAAAAATACATTGAAATAAATAAAACTTTATCGTTCTGGAACTGAACAGATGATTTTACTTTCAAATAATGTTTCTTTTCCATAAAACAAGTTAAGCATTATTCATGTAATACATATTCCCAGGAAGAAAAAGAAGAATGCTGCACACACTATATGCAATATATATATATATATATATATATATATATATATATATATACAAGCCCTTAATAAATGGCACATATTATCGGGCATAACACCAGGGCAAACAGATTAAAATCACTTAAAAACATATATACAACAAAACAATGATCCCTAGCTCAAAATATAAGGCAAGTGCAGCTATCCCAAACATGGTCATATAGTAACTGATATATACAGTAGGTATCACCTGCTTGAGAAAGGGCCCTGTGAAGGTTGCAATAAAGCACTTGCTGATGCAGTAGCTACAGTGCGTGGCGTCCCCTTCATTATAATCTTTTTATGTGATATGTTCATATAGTAGTCAAGTAGTCACCAGGGGGGTCCATATATGAAAGAGCCAGAGCAGGGATCCCAAGGTGGGTCTGCCGGACATGTTCAGAAAGCCCCATTCTGGGGCGAAACGTGTCCAGCGGACCCTCCTTGTGATCCCTGCTGGTAAACCCACTGGTGCAACCTTTTCCATAAGACAGTTCTTCAGTTCGACATCCTTACTGTAAACAATCCTTATTCCACTAACCTTAATAGATGCCCCAATTAAAGCTTTTTTGGTTATAAAGCACCAAGACATTTTATTGTTAGGATTTTGGGATTGGGATTTTCCAGGGTACATAATTGCCACAGATTCTTGTACAAGTCATTCTGAATTGAGAAAGCCAGTCGGATGACTAGCGAAACGTCTTCAAGAACTAAACCTCAAGTCCAGTTGATCTAATTGAATACAACAGATATGTTAGGACCACTGATATATTTGTAAAATCTAATCCCCTCAATAGTACAGTATGTGCACACAGCCTTTGTGTGCCCATATTTTTTGCCTTTGTGTGCCCATATTTTTTTATTCAGAACTGAGTGGAATGCACTTCCATTAACTAGAGATATCGGGACTCTCCCAAGAGAACACTGTGCTTACTTTAGCTGCATACTGCTTAGAACACGACACCAGAGTAGTCTGTCATACTTCAGTTTATATTTAGAAAAATATTCCCAGGCATGCACATACACATACATATAAACAACCATAACAAAAAATCAACAATGAACAATGAAAGCATCCACATAAATGTATAACCACCAAAACAATCCTCAAACTAAATGAAATAGACATTTATTTTTTAAATGTGAGTAATACAGCTGCTATTTAATAACAAACGCAACAGATACACATGCTTTCTAACCAATCAATCTGCAGAGTGTCATATGGGTCGTATTTAAATAAAGTGTGCACATTGCACAGTAGGTAGGTGAAAAACATTAAAAACAATAACACTGAAATAAAAACACTAACCGTAATAACAAACAATAGCTACATACCTATATTCTGACAGACTTGCATGCTCACAGTTTAAACCTGAGTTCATAGATCTGATAGTGCACACTATCTACTATTTCTACAATTATATATTATAAATATATATAAACAGATACAGTATGCACTCAGTCCACCAATAAATCAATTGTCTGATAATGTCCAAGTATACATCAATTTTCACAAAACATCAACACTCCACAGGTCTTTCATTAAACTGCTTATTTATTTAAATACAGTGTAAAGTGCAACAGTAGCAAAGTTTCAGTCCTTGTATATCGGCTTTGACTATTTGACTTGAAATAAATGTGTATTTCTACTGTCTTGCTAAGTTGTTCTGAGTGCTTTCTGTTTGTGACTTTTTAACGGTCGGTGCATGTTTTAATATAGTAATTATTTGCAACACCCATAAGTGCACTGTGAATACTTACCTTTCTATCCTTTCTATGTTACCAGAGTGGTATGGTATGTTACCAAAGTGGTATGGTATGTTACCAGAGTGGTAGCACCCGGGCAAGTAACAGTGGCTTGAAGTGAGTGTGAGTGCCTGTGATATATATATATATATATATATATACATACAATACAAGAATTGTGGAAGCACTCCAATTAGGCTAATTTACAACTACATTTAGCGGAAGTGCTACTGATCTGGTCAAAACATTTATACAAACATAGAAAACATAATCAATGCACATTCCTAGGCCCCATACAATATCATATTATCTGCACACTGGCATACTTTAGTAACAAAGGGGTTTTAGTATACATTACTGTGATCACATGAATGAAAAGCCTTCCAACCACGTCAAGGTAACCCCAGTCTGGAAGGTCCTAACATCTAACCTTTTCAATTTCTTTTACTTCAATTACGATTAGGAAACTTTGTATAAATGTTTTGACCAGATCAGTAGCACTTCCGCTAAATGTAGTTGTAAATTAGCCTAATTGGAGTGCTTCCACAATTCTTGTATTGTATGTATTTATTGGGAGGCTTGGTCAAGCCTCCATGTGGTAATAGCACCCCCAACACGCCCCTTTAATGGGAGGTCCTCTGCCTTTAATATAAAGCACTGGATGGCCTCTTCCCTCATTTTAAAAAGCCAAAGGGCTGAGGGGGAAGGGAGAGAGCCTGTTAAATGGATCCAGTGTGTAAGAATGAGAAATGCAAAAGTTTGCTAATCGTAATTGAAGTAAAAGAAATTGAAAAGGTTAGACGTTAGGACCTTCCAGACTGGGGTTACCTTGACGTGGTTGGAAGGCTTTTTCATTCATGTGATCACAGTAATGTATACTAAAACCCCTTTGTTTATAAAGTATGCCAGTGTGCAGATAATATGATATTGTATGGGGCCTAGGAATGTGCATTGATTATCTTTTCTATGTTTGTATATATATATATATATATATATATATATATACTTCTTTATACCTCTAAAGATTAAAAACAATATATTAACCAATGTTTCATTGAACAAAATACCAGCAAACATAACACTTAAAAAAACATAGAATACATAAATCAAAACAAAGGTATTTCAATAAGTATAATTTTTTTTTGCAGTTTTAATGTTAAAACTCAACCCAAGTTTTCCGATGATGATGGGTTTTATCTTTTAAAAGACTCTGCGTGGTTCCAAGCATTAGTGTAAGTATACATCTTTCACACAGGTTATTTATTTATTTACATCTTTTTATTCTCATGATTTCCAAGACCCTGATAACTTTGTTAATAGATACTTAGATATCCAAAATGTAAAAGCAAGTTATGTCTATTCAAAATCAGCAAAAGAGAAAACCAAGTGAGCTTTTGAGAAGTTCAGCATTATTTGGTAATAGAAAACATCTGGAAGCTAAAAAAAACAAACATTGTAGTCTACTTCCTGAGGCATTTAAATGATCTTAGTATCTATAAAGTAGCATTATTAGCATTTCTGTGCGTAGAATTAGTATTAATTAAAAAAACAGGCAAAAACTTACTCTCAAATGCTTCTGACACAATCCTTTCTTCGTGCCTTGGCTACAAATGGACACAAATATTCACAACACTAAAGATTCCTTTCACGCGTTTTTGCAATGAATGAGAAAAACTCAATAGGGACCTAGCAAATAAGGAGGAGGGAAAATGAAGCTGGAGTTTTAGAACAAGTCAGGAAAGAAACTTAATCAAGGGTAGGAGGGCTCTCTCTTTCTGCCTCAGCATTTTAGTACCTCCACTAAGCACATAACTCTCAGCTGTTGGTAACATGTATTCTCAGGCCATGTGAATAAGCTAGCATTCAAATACCTTTAGCAAATAGAAAATCTTATAGGATATATTTAGGTTTTCTCATAATTGGTTTTATAAATGTAAATGTTTGTTTTTTGTTCAATTGTAAATCTCTGCCAGATTGCCAAATAATATACTATCAAAATTTTTTTTTTTAATTTTTAAATATTTTTTTTTAATTGTGAAAAATATGTAAATTACCTAGGTTTGTGTAATATAAATAATTAATTTTGAAAACATTTACCCTCTCCTAACTTTAAAGTCTTCTTACATGAGATTTGTTTAAACTGTTCCTGTCAGATCCATTTAACAAATGTAACATTTAGACAGTGTTTAACCAGTATGAGTCAGTAATGGTGTATTCGTAATCAGCCACCCCCTTTCCAAATAACAATTTTAAGGTGTATCCCCCAATGAGTTCTGTGTTGGGGCCACTTCTATTGAATCTGTTTATTAATGATTTGGTAGTGGGTATTGTCAGCAAGGTTTCTGTGTTTGCGGATGTCATAAAATTATTCCGAACATTAAAATCTACAGATAATGTGCAATTGTTGCAGGCAGATAGATTGTCACATTGGGCTGCTAAGTGGCAGATGAGATTCAAAGCTGACAGGGTGACATTTTGGAAATGAATAGGGTTCAAAATAGGGCAACTCAATTAATAAGGGTGAGCTTGAATATGAAGACAGATTGGAAGTTACAATTATGGACATTAGAAAAAAGGTGCTTGCGTGGGGATATGATTACTTTGTATTAATTTCATTAATGGGCCATACAATAAACTACAGTATCTGGGGCATTATTCACCAGAGGACACGCTGACATCCCTTAAAAATAGAAGAAGAGAAGTTTCATTTTCAAGTTCAGAAGGGTTTTTTAATGTGAAAACACTAAGGCTGGGTACACACGGGCAGATTTTTCGGCCGGGTCGGACGAATGGACATGTTGGTAAATCACAGCCAATTGTGCAGTTCCCTATAGGACCACACGATCGGTCGCAAGAACTGTCGGCTGCGGCCACTATTGCCGCAACCGACAGACATTTTGTCCCGACCGAGCAATGGCTCGGTCGGGACAAATAGCCCTCTCGTGTGTACCCAGCCTAAAACTATGGAACTGCCTTCCCTTGGAGGTCGTAATTGCAGGTTCGTTGGATAGTTTCAAAAGGAAGATGAATTTCTAAAAATAAAGAATGTTGTGTGTTACTGGTAATGATACATAAATTTGGAGTTGATCCAGGGATGTTTCCGATTGCCACTTGGATATAAGATTCCCCCCCACCCCACCTACTGGGTGTTATTTGCTTTCCTCTGGATCAACTGTTAGGCAGGAAATGTGGGTATTGCTGAGTAGGTTGGACTGGATGGACATATGTCTTTATTCAACCTCAAATACTATACTATACTATGCTATGTATGTATGTATAGTTTATTTATATGGCTCCACTTGGGGACGCTTAAAATCCAGTGCTTAAAATAGTGCTTAAATCCAGTTAATTAGTTCATTGGGTAACCCTACCATTTTTCTGCTGTAGTCAGGCAAATTAATGCTCATTTCCCTTTTCTGGCTGTGTCAGGCTACCAATAGTTTCCTGCTTAAAACATAATTCCTAAACTATACCCTGCCATATCATCATATAATCTGTAAGGATAGTTCATTATGCAGGAAGTCTAGGGGAATGATCAAAAAAGAACAATTATATGTCCTTTGCCTCAGAGATCCATGTGTAAATATTTTACCAAGGAGTAGGCATATAATCCAAAACATTTAATTTGAAGGAACAGACAAGAGAGGTCTGTAAAACAGGCTGGCCCTTGCTGGCCATTCCCACTCTTGAGCCCTGTGACCCTACTCTCATGGGGTCCCATTGCAACTCCCCAGGCAAGCCCCCTTGGTTCCTTCCCTTGCAGCACCACTTGTCCCTTTCTCTTGCAGCACCTCTTTTCACTCATGGACCCTGTGGCCCATCCTCTCATTGGGTACCATGGACTTTCCCCTTGCAGGCCTCCCTTGCAGGCCCCTTCCCTTGAAGCCCCCTTGGCTCTTACCCTTGAAGCCCCCCAAAGGCCCCTCCCACTAGTGGGCCCCATGGCCCCTCTCCATCATGGGGCACCCAGAGCCCCTCCTCCACTTGCACCACAGACCCTCCACCCCCATCCTCTTCAGAAAGCTGTGTAAGATTTATGGTTACTTTTTCTCTTCTTTATAATTTTGACAAAGCCAATTTTAACAGTAACTGTAAATATTCTTTTTCATAATGAAGAATAATGTACTGGTATGTACAAGGTATGACTATTTTATTTACTTCCTTCTTTCAGCAATTAGAAGCAGTTCCAGTTGCAGTATATCACAATGTAAGCAGCCAGTTTAGGGAAAGTTCAGCTGGAGTTAGTATTTGCATATGTGAAGTAAGCCCTTGTGACATATTTTTGTCATGACATAATCTACATCTGACAGCCATTCCATGAAATAAAGCAACCAAACAACTATTCAGTTTTCTTAACTTTCAGAAAACCTTTTGCATACTAATTTTCATTATTTGTAGTTATGTTACCCCTCTCAAGGTATAAAATATTAAAGAGATGTGTTTTAAATAGTGAGTTATATGTGTTTACATTCAGGTGCCCTTTGGTCAAACCAAGTACTGTTTGTGCCATAGAACAACCCTCACTATAGAATTAATGGGCTCTCATCTCCCAATTACTGTTAAGCTTCTTTCACACAAATAATATGCAAGGCATCAAAAGAGATGTAAAAGACATGTTGTTACTGTATTTCCTTGAGTGATTTCTTGTCTTATGCAGTCCACATGATTGATGTCTGTCCAATGAGTCAACAATTAATGTCTTTTTTGGGCAATAATCGCATGTGTGTTGCTGTTTGGTCATGTGTCATTCCTTGATCCTCTGGATCGAACCACCCACCATGACCAACAATTAATTGCCCATTCATTCACACTGAGCCTGTATATGGAACCTTAGTTACATTCCCATACATGATCATATGAACAACTGTGCTGGGTTACAATCCCTCACAATCTTACAGTTTCTATTGCAAGACTCTCTCTACCACAAGCTCAAACAAATTCCTAATTTCAAAAAAATTTGGTAATAGTGAAAATGTGGGACTATGGGAGAATAAAGCACCTTTTCACCAACAACCTCAAGAGTTTAATTTTTTTATTTTTTTTAATTTTACAATGTTTACAGGGTAACCCTTTTGAAATAAAAAAATTACAAAAGTGGTATAAAGGTGATACCTTTATTGGCTAACTAAGATAATCATAGCAAGCTTTCAGAACATTCTTGTTCTTTTTTCAAGCTGATTACAAACCTTTTCCTTGGATTTTATACATACACATATAGAGGGATGTATCGAGAGTCAAAAATACTAAGTTAGGAAAAGCACACTGCTAGCCTGACTGTGATCCTGTAAATCTGTAAACTCGCAATATAGTCCAAATAACACTCCAGCACACTGCTTGTTTGTTCTAATATATCTGTTGTATTCAATTAGATCAACTGGACTTGAAGTTTAGTTCTTGAAGACGTTTCGCTAGTCATCCGACTGGCTTTCTCAATTCAGAATGACTTGTACAAGAATCTGTGACAATTATGTACCCTGGAAAATCCCAATTAGCATATCACAGTCAAGTGTTAAGGGTGTGATTGGATAGTGGCTAAGAGGTGTTATAGGAACGCCCAGAGTAAGGTGTCAAAACAGCAATGTACATGGCAGACAGTTGGTGTCCCCCCCACTTCTATTTAGGCTTGGTTTCTTTATTTTCACATAAATGGCCTCCTTAACACCTCTCTTGAACCAGTCACGTTCCTTTGCCAATATGTTAACATTACAATCTTCAAAGGTATGTCCTTTATCCTTAAGATGCAGGTACACGGCTGAGTCCTGACCCGAGGAATTGGCTCTTCTGTGCTGGGCCATACGTTGATGCAGTTGCTGTTTGGTCTCCCCCACATACAAATCGGAGCATTCTTCACTGCACTGCACTGTGTATATGATGTCGCTTTTTCTTGTGTTTCGGTATTGGGTCTTTCGGATGTACCAATTGCTGCCTCAGTGTGTTGTTCAGTTTAAAGCAGACAGGGATACGGTGTTTTTTGAAAATTCTTCTTAATTTCTCGGAGACCCCTGCTACATATGGGATGACCATGTTCTTTCTCCTGTCTTGCTTTTCTCCTTCACTGTTGCGTTATTCGTTGTTCTTTCTTTCCTTCTACTTCTTTTGACAAAGGCCCAGTCTGGATATCCACAAGTTTTAAGGGCTCTCTGAGATGTTTCATTTCTTTAGCCTTCACCTCTGTGCTAGTGGGGATGTTCTCAGCTCTGTGTTGCAGGGTTCTGATGACACCCAGCTTGTGATCTAAAGGGTGGTGGGAGTCAAACATCAAATACTGATCTGTGTGTGTTGGTTTTCTGTAAATCTCTACTTCCAGTTTACCATTTTCCTTAACTTCTTAAAGCAGTCCAAGAAAGCCAGTTTGTTGTTTTGTACCTTGTAAATGGGAAGAGGTATATAGGTGAAACTATGGGATCTCCAGTTTCACCTATTGTGGCCAACCTTTACATGGTGGAGGTAGAAAAACAGGCGCTTAATATCTTTAAGGGCATAGCACCCAGCCACGGTTCAGATATGTGGATGACACCTGGGTTAAAATCCACCAGAAGAAGGTACAAGCTTTCACAGAACACATCAATGCGGTGTAGACCAAAACATCAACATCAAGGGAAGAGGTACAAAACAACAAACTGGCTTTCTTGGACTGCTTGGTAGAAGTTAAGGAAAATGGTAAACTGGAAGTAGAGGTTTACAGAAAACCAACACACACAGATCAGTATTTGATGTTTGACTCCCACCACCCTTTAGATCACAAGCTGGGTGTCATCAGAACCCTGCAACACAGAGCTGAGAACATCCCCACTAGCACAGAGGCGAAGGCTAAAGAAATGAAACATCTCAGAGGAGCCCTTAAAACTTGTGGATATCCAGACTGGGCCTTTGTCAAAAGAAGTAGAAGGAAAGAAAAGAACACGAATACCAACAGTGAAGGAGAAAAGCAAGACAGGAGAAAGAACATGGTCATCCCATATATAGCAGGGGTCTACGAGAAATTAAGAAGAATTTTCAAAAAAAAAACGTATCCCTGTCTGCTTTAAACCGAACAACACACTGAGGCAGCAATTGGTACATCCGAAAGACCCAATACCGAAACACAAGAAAAGCGGCATCATATATACGCAGTGCAGTGAAGAATGCTCTGATTTGTATGTGGGGGAGACCAAACAGCAACTGCATCAACGTATGGCCCAGCACAGAAGAGCCAATTCCTCGGGTCAGGACTCTGCATCTTAAGGATAAAGGACATACCTTTGAAGATTGTAATGTTAACATATTGGCAAAGGAATGTGATTAGTTCAAGAGAGGTGTTAAGGAGGCCATTTATGTGAAAACAAAGAAACCAAGCTTAAATAGAGGTTGGGGGGGGTTCAACACCAACTGTCTGCCATGTACAATGCTGTTTTGACACCTTACTCTGGGCGTTCCTATAACACCTCTTAGCGACTATCCAATCACACCCTTAACACTTGGCTGTGATATGCTAATTGGGATTTTCCAGGGTACATAATTGACAAAGATTCTTGTACAAGTCATTCTGAATTGAGAAAGCCAGTCGGATGACTAGCGAAACGTCTTCAAGAACTAAACTTCAAGTCCAGTTGATCTAATTGAATACAACAGATATACCATGACCTGGATGAATGAGAACCTTCACAAGCATGTTTGTTCTAATGTTTTGGTCAGATCAGTAGCACTTCCACTATTTGTTATAAAGTAATTTTGCCACAGGAATGCTCCCACAGCCCCCCCTTTGTGTATATATTGTAGCAGAGTTTCTCTGCAGGAAGATTGACCAAGCTTCCATGTGGTAGTAGCCCCATCCCCCAACACATGCCTTTAATTGGAGGTCTTATGCCTTGAATACTAAACATTGGATGAAAGGCCTCTTCCCTCCTTGTTAAAAGCCAGTAGGCAGGGGGAAGTGATAGCCTGTCATACTAATCCAATGCAAAGTCAGGGAGACAACCTTCCCAAGAAAATGCTACCAAGCAGGGAGTGTCAGCCCAGATAAATGACCCAAGGTAAACTGTTAGGACCTTCCATACTGGGGTTACCTTGACGTGGTTGGAAGGCTTTTCACTTTTATGCATAAAATTGTAACTAAAACCCCGCATGTTTTTACTGTTTGCACTAGCATAGATATTATGATATATGGGGCCCAGGAATGTGCATTGATCATCTCTTTTCTTGTTTGTTCTAATGTTTTGGTCAGATCAGTAGCACTTCCACTATTTGTTATAAAGAAATTTTGCCACAGGAATGCTCCCACAGCCCCCCCTTTGTGTATATATTGTAGCAGAGTTTCTCTGCAGGAAGATTGACCAAGCTTCCATGTGGTAGTAGCACCCCCAACACGTGCCTTTAATTGGAGGTCTTATGCCTTGAATAATAAACATTGGATGAAAGGCCTCTTCCCTCCTTGTTAAAAGCAGTAGGCGGGGGTAAGTGATAGCCTGTAATACTAATCCAATGCAAGGTCAGGGAGACAACCTTCCCAAGAAAATGCAACCAAGTAGGGAGTGTCAGCCCAAATAAATGACCCAAGGTAAATTGTTAGGACCTTCCATACTGGGGTTACCTTGACGTGGCTGGAAGGCTTTTCACTTTTATGCATAAAATTGTAACTAAAACCCCCCATGTTTTTACTGTTTGCACTAGCTTAGATATTATGATATATGGGGCCCAGGAATGTGCATTGATCATCTCTTTTCTTGTTTGTTTTAGAACACTGCTTGTAGGCGGTTTGCCAGACAATAGTGAGCTGCAGCCCTCTTGCTCCCTACTCCCAGGGCTGCGGAACTCCAAATAGACACAAGGATGGAGAAGAACACCCTCTCTGTGGTTCAGTGATTTATTAAAACAACAAACTTACCACGTTTCGGAACACACTGTCCCTTCTTCAGGTATTTGTAAGTTTGTTATTTTAATATTTCAATGAACCACAGAGATAGTGTTCTCCTCCATCCTTGTTTCTATCTGAAACTGTAAACTCATTTGCAAGACTTCCTGCATCACAGGCTCTTGGTCAGGTAACACTTGCGCTTTACGCCTCCATAGAAAATCTTTGAGCAAATCTCAAAGGGTATGTCCACTTTAAAAATAACTATTTGCTGTAGTGTAGGCACCCTCCTCCCAACCCTAACTGCATGCTTTAAATTGTAAAAGAAGTAGCAAATAACTTACCAGCCTTTGATCCCGTGGCCAAGGACTCTTATGATACCAGCTTTGTCTGTGATTGGCTGAGAGGTAGCCAATTACAGACGCAGCTGCTGGTTATTAAGAAAGGTGAAGAAAAGCGGGGGAAGAGCAGGGAAGAGGCAGAAACCTTTCATTTTCATTCACAGGAAGGCTCATACTATTTGGAGCAGAGGTTACATTTTTTAACACTACACTGGGGCCAGAAATGTTTAGTTTTGGGGTGGACGTGCCTCTTTCCACCCTTTAGAAAAACTTGTAATATGATAACCAGCACCACTTAAAACTTAAGTTCCAAATTGGTTAATGTTATTCAATATGCTCCCAGACAGAGATCTCATACTTACAAGTTTGTGATCCACCGTCACTTCCTCCCTCTTCACTGTTGCTGCTCCATTCTTTTTATGTTCCCGAGCAGCAGCAGTGGATGCTTGTCCATGAATGGCAGTCAGCATTTGGCTGTGATGTCACTGTCATTGCCATGTCTGAGTGCCTTACCTGGAAGTAGAGAGTCAAGTGCAGAGCCACGGTGGTGGATCGCGGAGCTTGTAAGCATGAGATCTCTGTCTGGGAATGTATTTAAAAGATTTAAACCACACAGAACTTAGTGGTTCTGGTTATCATATTAAAAGTTTTTCTGAGGGGATGGGGATTGGCTCCCACCACTTGTGTGCCGACAGATACCAATGTGATCTTTCATCACATTGCGATGGAATTTCCATGTGTATAGGAGGGCGTTAAGCTATATTTTTCTCATACATTCTGAATAGGTATGTTAACAGTACGGGAATGTGCCATACTATGTAAATCTAACAGTAGAACAAAGATTCTCTTTCTAACCTTGAGTTATAAACTATGATTCATTAATGCTGCAGTTTTAAGTGTTTCTTGCAACCTTTTATATAAACATAATTTCTTGTGACAATGTTCAATTGTAGGGATTTTTAGGGTGGTGCATTGCACGATCACAATAAGGAAACTCAGCTAGAATCTCTTTTGTGTGTTATGTTTTACTCTAAATGCTGTATTGCCTAGGTTGCACTGTGCGATTTCCATAAAGTTTATTGTAAAATCCATGCTAACCTGAAATACATTGTGTGGCATGGTTTTTACACTGATTTTGCCAGTAAGTGGCCATTAATACATCACCCCCATAATGTGGTTTTGTTAAATAGATTCTCTGCTTTTTATATTTTGAAATGTAGATTATATTTTGCCACGTAACCCCACCGACCCGCTCCTTACTAACATAGTTAAATATTTCAATTCAGTTAAAAACTGTAATAAACAAATGTTCATCAAATCCAACCCTTGTGAGCAAATCCCAGCTCCAATGACCCAATTCCCCCAACAATCAGAGAAAACAGATCTCCAAAGCTTTAGCTGCAAATGCCTTTCCTCTAGTCTAAATTTGTCTCTATTTTAGTTGTTTTTAATCATGTTGGTAAACATTAAATGCTGGCACCCATCCAGTTTCTATTTCAGTCTGCTAATTCCTCTAACACTGCCAGCATATAGAACCCTGTGGATAAATACATAAGAAGCTGATATATCCTCCGGTTCCCCTTCCCTTCACTGGTTCTTTTAAAATTAGAGTTTGCATAAATGCATTAGTGCACAGTGGGAATTATTTGTGTGTTATTATTTTTATGTTTGTCTATGTGTGGATACATAATTACATAGCAATTGAGGTTGAATAAAGACATACATCTATCCAGTCCAACCTTTATAGCCTACTCATGCGCTATCCAGAGAAAGGCAAAACAAAAACCACAGCTGAAAAGGTGAGGGAAATTCACAGCTCTACACAGAACTATATATGTATTAATACCAGTAATTTTCAATATTTTTTAGTTTTAGAACTGTATTCAGCCCAATCTTAAAGCCATTTAATAAATTTCCCATTACCAATTTGCTGGAAGACATTGCTCTTACTGTAAAGAAAATCTTTCCTAACCTGAAGATGAAACTTCTTTTCTCTAATCCTATAGGATGTCTGTTCTCTGAAATTAACTAGTTTATTATATGGCCTATTTAATATATTTGTTTAAGGTGATCATATTTGTTTAATGTGATCATATTCCCACTTCTCCAGTGTAAATAGCCCTCAATAGTCTAATCTGTCTGCGTAATCTTTAAAAAATGACAGACCAAATCTTAAAGATTCTTTCTGTCATCTTAAAGATCTTTACAGTGTGTATTCAGTTTAACATTCAGCTAAAACAAAGCTCTAAGGCTGGGTACACACCAGCCGATATTTTCGGCTGACCAACCGATTTACGGCACTCGCTCGGTCGAAAATATTGGCTGGTGTGGGGCGGCTGGCCACATTCGACATCGATCATTCATTCGTCCCGATCAGATGAATGAACGAACGGATGCTTCGAAAATTCCAATCGATCGTTCGCAAATTCGGCCATGGCAGAATTTGCCGCGACCAACGGAAATTTGTCGTGGCCGAGCGCTCACTCGGGACAAATAGTCCGGCCGTGTGTACCCAGCCTAAGAACTCGCAAAGATTGTATCTTTTACTCAGGTGATAATCAATAAAAGATACAATATTGCAAGTGCTTAGAGCTTTGCTTCAGCAGAATGTTAAAGGGCATGTCCACCCCCAACTAAAATTTGCCCCACTGCTGGCCCCACTGTGTAGTGTTAAAAAATCTTTCTCCTCTGCTCCTTATGGTTCTCTTGCCAGGCCTAATGAAAATCTAGAAAAGTGAAGAGTAGGAGCCTCTCTGTGCAAAACGATGCCTGCTACTTCCTGCTCCTCTTAAAAGGACTCTGGCATGCACACCGGTGCTTTCCCCCCCTTCAGATCCCTTGAAAAACTAGAAATCAGCCCTGAAAACCCTACCTCGTTCCCTTGGCTCCCGGGCAGCCATATCTGTGATTGGCTGACTCTCAGTCAATCACAGACGCGGCTGCCGTTCTAGACCCTTCTGCTCTTCCGTTTCCAGAAGAAGCAGAAGAGGCCCAAACCAAGGCAACGAAGATGGGTAAGTACATTTCATGGCAGATTTCAAGGTTTTCAAGCTGGCATATAGGGTTGTGCGCGTGGAGGGGGTGACCCTACATTATATGATTTTTTTAAATTTGGGGGTGGACATACCCTTTAAGCTGGCCAGGTGATTGTAATTGGTGACAGGCAGTGAAAAACCCAACGCAGAACCTCGAAAATAGATTAACGTGAAGAAAGTTAGATTTTTAATACATTCTGGTTATTTGTGTGTGTTACACAGACTATTTCCCAGTTCCTGATCCATTTACACTAACATACTATTGTTATTTATGCCTTAAATTCAATCAGAACTTTGAATTTGTTTTCTCCTATTGACTTCTATGGGTTCGATTTAAAATTTTTGAACTTTTTCGGAATTCCAAAAAATTTAAAAGGTACACATGAGTGTGCTAAAAGGTTTGGACTAGATGCATGTATGTCTTTTTTCAGTCTCCATTACTATATCAATATGTCAGACATCCACCCACCTCTCCCTAAAATTAAGTGAGTATCCCTGTAGCAGATCCCTGACTCCCTGAAATTATATTCAATTTATCCCTAAAATTAATGTTAGTTAAGCGATCGCAACAAATCCTGAGCTGATTGATGAAAAGTAAGTGTAATGGTTATGTTTACTCTGCATCTCCTGCGATAAGCTTGGGGATCATTAGCACTCTACTCAGTCTACTCATGGTAATGAGAGCTTACTAGAGAATGTACTAGAGATAGTTCTAGACAGTACACTAGAGAGTGTACCAAAGAGAGTTCTAGAGAGAGTAATAGAGAGTCAAGGTAGGACTGAGCAAGTGGGCAAAGGGGAAATTTCCCCTGGGCTACTCTTTGCTACACTAATTGCGCCATGGCTGGTGTTGTGACATCATGCTACAAGACCACACAGAATTGAACAAGCCTGCCATAGTCCTAATAATGTCAAATCTTCCTGGGGGTTTGTGAGATTCAAACCCTCAACTGCAAACTGTATGCAGGGGTGTTGTTCTAATGAGGAAATTGAACTCACTACAATGTTGCAAACTAAAGCAGCTGAACCTACTGAAGGGGAAAAGAAGAAGGTGGGAGAAAGAGCTTAGCTTAAAAAACATAGAAGAGCAGACCTAAAAACAGCAAGCAAAAGTTTTTTTTATGTCTGGGGATATGTACTTTATAACATGATTATTGTATAAATGACAGTGCCACATAAAATTAAAATGTAAAAATTGTTAAGACTAATACAGTGGAAAAGGATCTCAAAATACCTCTAACTTGTCAAATTGTGTCTGTCCATCTATCCTCTCTATATTTATATTTATTTATTTATTTCTGTCTGTTTAATTGTGTCTGTCCCTGTCTGTCAATCTATCTGTCCCTGTCTGTCTGTCAATCTCTCTCTCTTCTCTTTTTTTTTACTTTGCCAGTTATCCACCTTGTCCTTCAACAGTAACTCATCAGCATCTCTTTGACTGTTTGGCAATGCCTACCACTGCAACCACAACCATCTCGCCATGACAGTGCGCTACGTGCACCACCTATTACTTAATTAGGGGCCCATTTTTTCCAGCAATAAAAAATATTTTAGTGCTACCAAATAGCACAGGCCCATTTGCACAAGAAGATCTGTGCTCCACCTACTACAAAAGGGCAACTTTTATGTGTCCACAAAGTCCCGACCTCCACTTTAGACATGGACTATGCATACTGACTTGTTTTTCTAATTGCTAAGTAGATGGATCAGAAATGTCTTATTAAGCAGGCTTTATTTTTTGGTTGGGCGGTGGGGAGCCTCCCTGAAATGGGTTCTTGCTGGGTGGGATGTAGTAATCTGTTTTCTTTATTAAAATCCATTTTCTGATACAGAACTTGTACATATGCAGAGTAATGGCAAAATATAGAGTGATGTTTCATTAAAAGTGTCCCTAAGAGAGAGGGCCAGGTTTACCATTAGGCACAGTAGACACGCACCAAAGGGTGCCTGAGGTTGGAGGGGTGGGGCAGCTGTCAATCTCCTTCCACCAATCCAACCCCTTTATAGTCTATTTTCTTCCCCCAAAAGAGAAAATGGGTGTGGTTTAGGGGTGTGGTCTGTGTTTAGGGGAGGGGCTAAGGATGCCAGGCTCTTTGGGCCTACAGGCTCAATGTTGGCAACTATGAAAATGTTAATGAATAGAGACACTACATTGTAATTTACATACAAGTCCATTCTTCTGGAATATTGTGTGATAGTGAGTAGAGATGGTTTTGTTCCATTTTTGGATTTCCGGATCTCGGGAAAATCGCGAAAGATCCGAAACTGGAACCAATTTTAGATAATTTTTTAACGTATAGGGCTATTTTTCGAACGTTCGAAGATTTTCAAATGTTCGAGGCTATTATCAAAAATTAACGAAAATAGCCTTGAATGTTTGATTTTTGAAAATACGATCCGAAACTTGAAAATGGTCTCCGATTGTACTTTCGAAAATTATCGAAAATAGCCCCGTACATTCGAAAATTATCGAAAATGTCTTTCGAAGTCCTGAAATCTGGAGGATCCGTCTGAATCATTCGGACGAATTTCGGAACCGAGGGGTTCCGTGTCGGATCCGGGTTTGTATCGAATCCTGATCCCATCTCTAATAGTGAGTTACTTCTTGTACAGAAGGCATTAGAGTGTGATACCAACTGTGATATAAATGGTGAAGATCTTCAGGTCCTAAACTTTATAAGCAAAAATGCACTGACTGACACCTTTTCCAATATATGGGTGGCACTTCGAATTCTCCTTACAATCCCAGTCACTGTGGTTTCTGGAGAACGTAGCTTTTCAAAACTGAAGCTCATTAAAACTTACCTCAGTTCATCAATGACAGATGATAGGCTATCTGCTTTAGCAGTTCTGTCAATTGAGAATGACATTGTGCACACACTGGATGTGAATGCGACCATTATGGAATTTGCACGCGCAATATCACGAAAAGTTTTATTCTGATATCCATAAGTATTTTTCTTATATGTAATTATAATATTTTGATGGAAATTCTTGATGTTTTATTTGACATTATTGCTGCTGTTCTTACAATATCCTAAATGCTTGACTAAGTATTTTATTTTAAGTTATTGTTATTATAATGTTAGTAATTCTTAACTTCGCACTTTATTTTAAGTTTTTGGTATTAATTTGGCTTGAAAAAGCCAAATCCCTGTTCTTTCTATTTCTTCTTCTTCTGTTTTATTCTTCCACTTTTTTGAACTGTATCTCCTCCCACAGTTTTTGAGCTAGAGACATGAAATTCGGTGCAGACACGCGGGGCATATAGGAGAAGTGTGCTATTACCTAGCTAAGGAATCTGCGGGAATGTTAATCTGTGAATTTCCGGACATTTTTTCCCATAGACTATAATGGTAACAATCCTCAAATGTGGATATTTCCAAACAGTTTGTTTTATGGTCATAAATACAAATGGTGATACCCCCAAACCCCCACACAGACACAGGTACACCCACCTACTGACCTACCTTTCCATTCCCATGGAAGCCATATTTCAAGGGTAACTAAAGTAAAAAAAAATAATTTAGATTTATTCTCAATAAAAGATAGTTTTGTGGTTGTAAACACAAAAAAAGACATACCCCCTCAACCAGACCCAGGTTCACACACCTACTAATCTACTTATCCATTACTGTGGCAGCCATACTTAAAGGGTAACTAAAGTAAAAAAACGAATTTAGATTTATCCTTAATAAAAGATAGTTTGATGGTTGTAAACACAAAAAAGTCATACCCACTCAACCAGACCCAGTTACACACAACTACTGATCTACTTATCCATTACAGTGGCAGTGATACTTAAAGGGTAACTAAAGTCAAAAAAACTAATTTAGATTTTTCCTCAATAAAAGATAGTTTTATGGTTGTAAACACAAAAAAGACATACCCCCTTAACCAGACCCAGGTACACACACCTACTGATCTACTTATCCATTACTGTGGCAGCCATACTTAAAGGGAAACAAAAGTAAAAAAAAAAGAATTTTGACCAATCATCAAAAAAGTTTGTTTTTTTTAACCCCCAACCCGACACAGGTACACACACCTACTGATCTACTTATCCATTACTATGGCAGCCATACGTAAAGGGTAACTAAAAAAACAAAAAAAAATTATTTTCATCAATAATCAAAAGTTTGTTTTTTTAACTTCCAACCTGATCCAGGTTCACACACCTACTGACCCACCCTTCCATTTCCATGGCAGCCATATTTAAAGGGTAACTATAGTCAAAAAAACACATTTTGACCATTTTTGATCATCAAAAAAGTAAGTATTTTATCCCCCAACCTGATATGAATACACACACCAACCTTTAACCCTTTCACTGCCACAGATCGTATATTCACGATCTGTGCAGTGAATGCA
The DNA here is from genome assembly GCA_019447015.1 of Hymenochirus boettgeri. Lineage (NCBI taxonomy): Eukaryota > Metazoa > Chordata > Amphibia > Anura > Pipidae > Hymenochirus > Hymenochirus boettgeri. Next base: position 164,717,977 of record CM033469.1, read on the forward strand.
CAAACTGCCACAGATCGTGAATATACGATCTGTGGCTTCCCCCCTCCCCCCAAAAATTTGCCCCCCTCTAGCCACGATCGGGGGGCAGCATTCGACTGCCCTCCTACCCCCCTCGATCCCCCCTCGGATTTGGACCGATCGGGAGAAAACTCACTGTTTCTGCCGTGACCGTATAGGAGGAGTTCGGTCCCACGTGGAGCTCTCTTCTGAGCCGGAAAGGAAGACCCCGGTGACTCACAGAACTTCCTCCTTCACCGGGGTCTTCCCTAAGAACTGTACCATGCTGCCCCTGGTGGTCTAGTGAAGGTACTGCAGTGTGATCTCCATATAGATCATGCTGCAGTACCTGGTTTAGCACAAGCTGTCATGCTGACAGCTGTACTATACATTTTGTGAATGGAACTCAAAGTTCCATTCACAAATAGGATTTTTTCTAAGTCTTTAAATGGGGACAGAGATCAAAATTTGGTGATCACTTCTGATCACCAAATTATTGATCTTTGCCAATGAATGAAAAATCACTTCCTGGAAAATGATTTCCAGGAAGTGATTTTTCCGATCGGATTTCGAATTGGAAAACGGGCCCGTATTCCAAGTTCGGTATCATTCCCTAAGATGATTTGATGATCATCTTTGGGAATGATCCAAAAAAAAAGGGGGAAAGTGATACACACACCTTTTTTTTTTTTTTACCCTAAAACTATAAATTAGCAAAAAACTTTGTCTTCTGCAAGCTTCCCAATGTCCCCGGTGATATTGGTAAAGTAAACGCGGATCATTTATTTGTTGGATTTTAAGGGAAACTAAGCCTGTTTTAGTAGGAAATTTTGCAGAGGTACGAAAAAAAGACCGTATTGAATTTTTAGGATCAGTAAAGTGTGCAAAAACTTGTGTGACTCTCCGTACTAACTGGTTTTCACTAAAATACCACTAAAAGGGGGAGTGGGGATAGGGGTGGGGGGTGGGTTGTGGCGTTTTTTAATTTTTTCTTGTAATTGCAATTGCGCATGGATCCCATTTGAGCTAGTTGGTGGCCCCGTCTCTGTTTGCACCCACCCTTATGGCATACCGTTTGATTCAGGACATGTAGGAGATTACCATTTAGTGGGGGTTTTTACTTGCCAAGTGGGTTTAGGTAGGATTTCAACCCTTGAATCATCTTATTTTATTTTTTCACAAAACCTCCTAAAAACACGGAATTCTTTGGATCAGTGGGTGGGTCTGGAATTCTTCATGTATGTATGAAAGCATGGCATCGTAATGTAGCTGAAGGTGTGTAGATTCCAAAAATATATAGTTTGTGGGGGGAATTTCCATGTTTCGGGACTGTTTCCTTAGAAAAAGTGTAGGCTGTTCAAATTACAGAGCACTTTGATTCTTTCTTGTAATTGCATTTGTGCATGCGTCCCATTTGAGCTAGTTGGTGGTCTCTGTGTGCATCCACGCATATGGCATAACGTTTGATTCAGAACATGTGGGAGATTGATATTTAGTGGGGGGTTTAATTTGTGGGGGACATTTCCAAGTTTTGGGGCTGTTTGAAATTACAGAGCACTTTGATTTTTTTCTTGTAATTACACTTGTGCATGCGTCCGATTTGAGCTAGTTCGTGGCCACGTCTCTGTGTACATCCACGCATATGGCATACTGTTTGATTCAGAACATGCGGGAGAGTGATATTTAGTGGGGGGGTTTATTCGTGGGGGGCATTTCCAAGTTTTGAGGCTGTTTGAAATTACAGACAACTTTGATTTTTTTCTTGTAATGACACTTGTGCATGTGTCCCATTTGAGCTAGTTGGTGGCCACATCTCTGTGTGCACCCACACATATCGCATACCGTTTGATGCAGGATATGTGGGAGATTGATATTTAGTGGGGTTTTTTGCTTGTCAAGTTGGTTTAGGTAGGATTGAATCATCTTATTTTATTTTTCACAAAACCTCCTAAAAACACGGACTTCTTTGGATCACTGGGTCTGGAATTCTTCATGTATGTAATGTATGTATGAAAGCATGGCATCGTAACGTAGCTGAAGGTGTGTAGATTCCAAAAATATATAGTTTGTGGGGGGAATTTCCATGTTTCGGGACTGTTTCCTTAGAAAAAGGGTAGGCTGTTCAAATTACAGAGCACTTTGATTTTTTCTTGTAATTGCATTTGTGCATGCGTCCAATTTGAGCTAGTTGGTGGCCACGTCTCTGTGTGCATCCACACATAGGGCATACCGTTTGATTTAGAACATGTGGGAGATTGATATTTAGTTGGGGGTTTTATTTGTGGGGGGCATTTCCAAGTTTTGGGGCTGTTTGAAATTACAGAGCACTTTGATTTTTTTCTTGTAATTACACTTGTGCATGTGTCCCATTTGAGCTAATTGGTGGCCATGTCCCTGTGTACATCCACGCATATGGCATACCGTTTGATTCAGGGCATTTGGAAGATTGATAATTGACAAGTTTTTTTTTACATGACATGGAAATTTGCCATGATTTTTAACTTTGAATTGTATTTTTATAAATTTTTCCTGAAAATCTGGTAAAAAAGCGAAATTTTACATGAAACTGCGCCCACACCATTGATGGTATGCATAAAGGAATCAGACCATTATCTAGCTGAAGGTGTGTAGATTCCAAGAATATATAGTTTGGGGGGGTATTTCTAATATAGAGGGGTGTTTAGTCTGACAAATCTGAAAAGTTGCTGTAATTGGGCCATTGTTCATTGGCTCACTTTGTGGCTAGTTGATTCCACGTTTGCGTGTGTAACCATACATAGGGCATACCGTTTGATTCAGGACATTTGGGAGATTGATATTTGGTAAATTTTTTTTACATTACTTGGGATTTTGGCATGATTTCTACCTTTGAGAGTGTTTTTTTTTCAATTTTTTTAGAAAATCTGCTAAAACTGTGAACTTCTACGAAGAACTGCGCCCATACCATTGATGGTACGAATGAACAAACTACAGAATTTCGTAGATAAAGGTGTGTGGATTTGAGAAATATATGGTTTGTGGGGGTTGTTTTGTGGGGAAAAATGGCACTGTTCAAATTCAGATTTGGCTGGATATTTTTGCTGTTTCTGAGCCATTGTGCATTGTTTCACTTTGTGGCTTTTGGCTTCCATGTCCACGTGTGTAACCACACATATGGCATATCGTTTGATTCAGAACATTTGGGAGATTGATATTTAGTAACTTTTTTACATTCCATGAGGTTTTGGCATGATTTCTACCTTTTGAAGTTGTTTTTTGTTCATTTTTTCAGACAAATGCGAACTTCTACGAAGAACTGCGCCCACACCATCGATGGTACGAATGAACAAACTACAGAATTTCGTAGATAAATGTGTGTGGATTCGAGAAATATATGGATTGTGGGGGTTGTTTTGTGGGGAAAAATTGCACTGTTCAAATTCAGATTTGGCTGAATATTTTTGCTGTTTCTGAGCCATTGTGCATTGTTTCACTTTGTGGCTTTTGGCTTCCACGTCCACGTGTGTAACCACACATATGGCATATCGTTTGATTCAGGACATTTGGGAGATTGATATTTAGTAACTTTTTTTTACATTCCATGAGGTTTTGGCATGATTTCTACCTTTTGAAGTTGTTTTTTGTTCATTTTTTCAGACAAATGCGAACTTCTACAAAGAACTGCGCCCACACCATTGATGGTATGAATAAACAAACTACAGTGTTACATAGCTGAAGGTGTGCAGATTTCAGGAATATATAGTTTGGGGGGGTTATTTCTAAGTTACGGGGGTGTTTTGTGGAAAAAACTGCAGACTGTCCAAATTCGGAGTTGGCTAAATATTTTCGCTGTTTCTGAGCCATCGTGCATTGTCTCACTTTGTGGCTTTTCGCTTCCACGTCCGCGTGTGTAACCACACATATGGCATACCGTTTGATTCAGAACATTTGGGAGATTGATATTTGGTAACTTTTTTTTACATTCCATGGGGTTTTGGCATGATTTCTACCTTTTTGAATGTTGTTTGATGTTCATTTTTTTTGGAAAATCTGGTAAAAGTGCAAACTTCTACTAAGAACTGCGCCCACACCATTGATGGTATGAATGAACGAACTACAGCGTTACATAGCTTTCAGGAATATATAGTTTGTGGGGGGTATTTCTGAGTTGGGGGGGCATTTTGTGGAAAAACTGCAGACTGTTCAAATACAAAACTGGCTAATTTTTTTTTTTGCTGCTACTGACATTTGGCACTGGTCACGCTCTGGGTTAGTTGGTAGCCATGTCTCTGGGTACATCCATGAATGTGGCATACCGTTTTATTCGGGAGGGGTTAGGCTTTCATATGTGAGATGTGTTTGAACTTTCCTCCACAGTTTTTAGCTGAAATTCGCATTTGATTTTGTCTCTGATTTTACAGTTAAGGAAAAAAAGGAAAATGTGAGAAAATAACTTACAATTGGACGAAGAGCTGCGTCCGGGTATCTGCCTTTTGATCGAAACTAACCTCACTCATAAAATCTTGTGGGTGTGTAGTTTCTAAAAATATCTCACTTGTGTGGATATTTTAGTTAATTTGGTAGATATTCTATGTTAACTGTCAGTAGTGGTTATACATTTTAATTTGGTGTAATATTCTAGGAGGTGCAGTTTTAGTTTGGGGCGGTCTCCTGTACAGGAAAAGTGGGGTACCTACATATATCTGGTACTGTTGTACTCGGGAGTATCAGAGCTTTTAGAAACAGTAAGATTTTTGTGTGTAACCTTAAGATAACTGTAAGTAAAAATGGGAAAAATCCATGAAAATTTGCAAATTTTTCATTTTTTTTACATTTTACCCATAATTCCAGTAAAATTTCCAGAAAAGTTACAAAATTCTGTTACCATGTTAAAGTACACTTTGTGCTGAAAAAAACAATGTATAATATTCCTGATTTACTGCAAGGTTTCCTATTGTAAAATTAGTCTAAAGCGATTAAGGGCAAAATCCAGAAAATTCTTCTGGCAGTTAACGCAAAAAAAAATGAAAATCTCCTGGCAGTGAAAGGGCTAATGCATGTGACAAGTAAAAAACAACAATGTCCTCTTCATTGGCATTATTGAGTTTTAAAATCTGCAGCACAAACACACAGATTCTCTTCCAAAATGCAGTCTTTCAAGCCAAATTCAAAGTTTATACTTTCCCTTTCTAGTTCCTGTTCCTACTTTATTTTGTTTTGAAACCTTTGGTATTAAATTGTTGTTGTTCTTTTTAACACGGGATGGTAAGGGGGGGGGGTGCCAGAAACAAATCTTGAACGAGGTGCCCTGGGTACAAGCGTTCAATGATTTTTTAAAAACACTTCCTTAACTACAACTCAACATACACTAACCATTTAGTGAGTTGAATAGTGTTCCATTCTGACAAACCTGCGTTTGAAACATTTATTTCCCTAAAAATCCATTAGGTGGCGCTAGGAGACCAATCCAACAACATGTCCACAGTTAATTAGAGGAGGTGGAGAAAGGCATGGGGAAGGAATTTAAATCCAGCCCATTTGTTCAACAATGACAAGCTAGATTTGTTGTATTTCCTCCAGCAAAAGAATTGACTTGCTATTAGAGAGCGGCAGATACTGATATAGGAACTTTCTATTTATTTGAGGGAGGGCGATGATCTGCAGATTGGCACTTGGCTGTTTAAATGGTTTCTGAACCCTGTCAGGTAAGGGACAATCCCACTTTTCACTAGTTAGAAACTTTGTTGTGAACAGTGTCTGGATCACTATGTTTATGTTAAGTATGCTTGTGAATGGTGAAGGATCATGGGTCTGCCTGTATTTAGAACTAACTAGCTTTCAGCTGAAGGATACTGTAGGGTTCTGGGAGTTGTAGTTTGGATGGGCCTAGGGTTGATGATTGTATATATAGCAAGCTGGAGATTCCCATCCATTAGGCAGTAGGAATGTATAGAATGTTCTCATTGCAGTGATCTGCTAAAATTCTCAATGTCTTAAAGTTAAAAATCTAATATTACAATGGCTTTGTCTGCTTTCTTGTTGGGAGATCAACATTTTTGTGGTTTAAGGACTTGAGCCAAATACAAGAGAAAGTATGCATTTAAATAAGAACCTCACCCATCCCTTAAACATACTGTACTAAAAATAGCCACTTCACCATTAACATTTTAGCTCTCAAGTTGTGTTTTAACTTCAGAAATAAATAGCATGCATCTTAAATCCTACAAAGAGTTTAGACATAAAGTGCTAAAATAAGTTTCTCACTTCTAACATGACCTAAGCTGTGTACACACAAGCAGACATTTTTGGTCAGTCAGCCCGAAATGTCTCTTGTACTGGTATGTGGCAGGATTGGATGAAAGAAATGGTCTTAATGGTTGTAATGTGGTTGAAACTTGCAGCATTGCGAACCCACTTTTCACAAGTGTTGCCTTTCGTTGATAGTTTGGCCGCAGCCTAAAGGTACATTGGTTCAGGCCTATCGATTGAAGTCTATGATTTCTATGAAAAGCTGAATTGCCTCCCAGAATTGAATGGCTGGCTCAAATTTGTAGTTGTATGTATATGTTTATTTATATAGTGCCGCTTGGGGACGCAGCACTGTACAGTATTAAAATACAATAAATTCATACAGTGTGTTTGTGTCAGAGAGACACAGTGTGTAGTTATGAGGGTGTGGCCCCACTTGAGTGCATGGGAAAATGTGCGATTGTGCTTGCTCTCATGCGTGATTCAGTGCGCTGCATTTCCCGCTATTAAGCTCTATTATAGCGCATGCGATACCCATCAAAAATGGTGATCACACGTGCTTTCATAGTGCATGTAGTGGGGCCAGTCCCATAGGATTCAACATGCCCTGCGCTTACACTGGAAGGATTGGATTACAAATCCTATCCAAAATGCGCTAGTGGGGCCTAGGACTTAGTCTAGCCTTGAACCCAGATGCATTTTGTACAGAAAATGACAGTTGGGATTTGATTTGATTATGTGACCCTGAACAGTTTCACAAACTGTGGTAACGATTGCAAGGATTCCTTTGCAAAGTAATAGTACACTTCTCCTATGTTTCAGACCCATGTGTAACAAATGTTGTGTCTCTAGCTCAAAAACAGTGGGAGGAGATACTGTCAAAAAAGCTGAAGAATAGAATGAACAGGAATTCAGGTTCTTTCAAGTTAAATTAAATATGCCGGACTATACAGCCATTTAATAATAATGTATAAATATGGAAGTTGATACCTTGATATGTGAATCAGGTTTTAACCTGCATGATACCATCTATAAAAGGGCATGTCCACCCCCAGAACACAAATCTATACTCGCCTGTTACACCCCCAACCGTGAGATCTTTATTGTTACCTCCTACGCTCCCTAAAGCGCATAATCCTTACATTTCTCTATCTCACAAAAGCTGGCTTTCTTCCGTGTTGCAGCAGCCAGTCACTGCCGTGATGGTGATGTCATGGCCAATGGCTGAGTGAATAATGACACACTCATTCTTCCCTGTGCATGATCTGTGTAAAAGCTCTTTGAGCTTGCAAAGGAGGGGAGGACAAGTGTGGCAAGAGAAAGGTAAGGATTATGCCACTGGGGTCAGACATTTTTTCTTTTTTTTTTTTAACCCACAAGGGAGTATGATAAAATATGGCAACAAAAAAGTACATGCAGATTACTCACAATTCATTATAACTCTTAGGCTGTGAGTCTACTCCACTCTGTCATCAGTGGCATAGACATCAACAACAAACAAAATCTGTAGATGAGCCTCAGGCAGTAGGAATAATCTGCATCAAACTTTTATTGTGCTTAAGCTGAAATATACAATATAAGGTTTGATGCAGTTTATTACTGCCTGAGGCTCGTCTACAGATTTTGTTTGTTGTTGAGTGTTACAAAATACAATATTGAAAGGAAATTTGGAACCAAATGTTCTAATTTAAAGGATGCTCCTACTAGTTGAGTCGATTACCAATTGTAGAATATATTAGGGCAGTGGTTCTCAAACTTTTTTAGACAATGGCACACTTGTCAATGAAAATTTTTCTCGCAGCTCACCTGTGTTTTAATGTTGGACTTAATGTTCCATATTTTATAGTTTATATTGTAAACAAATTTGATAAGTAATGCAGTAAGACACTACATTGATGGCACTGAAATTTCTATCATAAGAGTATTCAAGCATATAGTGTGCACTCTACCTTCTTGGCTCCAGTCTGGATCCCAAAATGTAGTAATATGTCATACTGAAGCACTCTCAGGTCTTGTGGAAAAACCATATTTATTGTTTCATGTGCAAAACAGCAACGTTTCAGTCTGGTACCAAGACCTTTATAATACATAAGGCTCTGGCATTTCAATGGGGAGGTGCAGTGGCGAGAATCTATATAATCAGTCACTCAGTGATGTCATTGAGTGACTTCCTGTCCACCCCCCCCCCCCCCCCCCCCGCCTATCTCCCTGCCTGTATTAGTAATGTAGATAACAAGCCCGTTTTGTACACTGACTGGCTGACTGAATTACTGTGCTGATAAGGAGGAGCAAGCGACCAAGTCAATTATGACTCACAGGAATGCGCTCGCTACTCCTTATCAGCACAGTAATTCAGTCAGTGTAATAAACCAGAACAGCACCGGGTGAGAGACAATGTTTATTCTCTTCTTTTAGTTTGAGATAGAAACGGCAGTTAACTATTTTGTATCTGTTGTATTCAATTAGATCAACTGGACTTGAAATGTAGTTCTTGAAGACGTTTCGCTAGTCATCCGACTGGCTTTCTCAATTCAGAATGACTTGTACAAGAATCTGTGGCAATTATGTACCCTGGAAAACCAGAATTTAACTTTGCAATGGGCCAATGTGTTTTTTACACAATAGATGCCCATTAAGCCATGCCATGATAAAGGTCTTAGTACCAGACGGAAATGTTGCTGTTTTGCACATGGAACAATAACTATTTTGTATTTACAAAAATGGGCTTGTTATCTACATACATCCTAACACAGGGAGAGACAGAGTGCCTGTGCTGAAATTTTTCTTTTTTTGACCTTATGGGTTATAAGGGATAATATGCTACCTACAGTATAATATACAGTATAATATATGGATATTACTTCACCCCGGAGTTCACAACGGAGTTGTAACAGTACGAGCGGCGTGATGACGTCACTCTGAGTCGTGCACGCGCTGATGTTGCGTGCATTGTGACGTCACTTGTGCGCGCGGGATCGCACGGAGGGAACTGCCACTGGATCTTTGGACACAGCCAGGAATGAGGTCCAACAGGTCTCGGGGGACGAAGCTTACCTGACAGCACACTGTATCCAAGATGGCCAGCACTTTACAAGGCCACAGGTAGGCTCTGGAGAGACCTAAAAAAAACAGAAAAAGGTTAGTTAGGGATACAGCTTCTCTTTAAACTTTATTTGTTTTTTGACTGTACTTATCCTTTAACTTCTACTGCACATGAAAAGCTTGTCGGTTAGCTGGAGCTGAGACATGGAGGAGGTAACAGAGGGGAGGGGGAAGTGCTGCACAGAGATCTGACACCATGGAAAAACAAAGTCATTGACAGAGGTAGGATAAAGGCAGCACAAAGTACATGAATTTAACTTTGCAATGTGCCGATGTGTTTTTTTCACTATAGATGCCCATTAAGCCATGCCATGATAAAGGTCTTAGTACCAGACGGAAATGTTGCTGTTTTGCACATGGAACAATAAATACGTTTTTTTACAAGACCTGAGAGTGCTCTATGTTATATATATTACTACAATAATAATATCTTTAGATTTAGGATTTGGCCACACTATTGTGATTTCTCACACTTTTATAATCGCTCTTGTGAGAATCGCAGCACGGAATGCAGTGCAAACGGATCGTAACACATGTGAAACGCTTGCTGCTGACAGCTGTACAGCACAGTGAGGTCTCGACCTAAAACAGAACAAAAATATATGTAATACTAGTGAAATGTTTCCACTACCAAAATTCTGAGGCTCACCTCTGGCAGTCTCACACCAGTGTGGCTAGGCTGAAAAAGTTTGTACAATATGTATGCTTGTAACTACTATTGTTTACCTGTAACTAGTATATTGTGTTTGTTATTGAAAATATGCCTGGTAAACCCAGTCCAATTTCACCCCCAATAAATTTACTGATCAAAGGTTAAAATTTCTCTCTCGGATCAGCAGACAACCATAAATCAATAATTGAAACAGTTGTGTTTCAATGACTGCCCTTTGTCCAAAACAGGTCTATTGTCACAGAATATTACTATATTTCAACCTAAAACCTCGTACACACGCTCGATTTTCGAACGAGGCACGACCCCCGACTGCAGAGCGGTACACCCAACTAATGGCCGTTTCTCAGCCGAAGCGGCTTGAAAATTGTGTTCAAGCCTTAAGCCACTAGAATAGTCAATCTGGCTATCATTTTGAAGGTCCTGTGTTTTTAGACCACAGTTCCCCTTTAAGACTAGAACTTGTAGCATTATTAATTAATAATAAAGTGCTATAAAAATATCAAGTGCGCTGTTGGAGATTGTAACCTGAGTACACTGAAGCATGAAGGCACTTGAAGGCTTATATTACAAGTTAACTGTCCTTTCTGTGGCACAGTGCTCCCCCTTTTCGTTTGGTATTACAGGAGTGTCAACCCTCCTTTTGCAAATCACAGAAATCATATCATTCTGCAGTGCACATGCTCAGTGAGTTTAATATTCTTTTTAACAATCAACATATTATTAAAGGACAATTATACTGCTTCTCCCTACCACATTCCCAATATACAGTAAGTATATATACTTATATTGGGAATTATATTTATATAAAAGTATCCAGGGTTTCTCATCCCTGGGGTAGCATAGAGCGAGACCCAGCTTGTGCATGGAACATGGCCAATGGTAACATGCACCTCTAGCAGAGCATGCCTTTCATTGGCCAAGTCCCAGACTCAAGCCAGACAGGGCTTAAGCCAGTGATCATGCATGAATTTCACATTAAGCCCAGGGATGAGGACCTGGATTTTAGGTACTCTACCTGGGTATTTTTATTAGGAGTACACACAGTTCCAAGACAGATCCTGCTTGATACAATGGGATTGGCATTTAATTGTCTGTATGATGTAGAAATAACAATCCTGTGGCTGATCGCTACCTGAGCGATTTCTCTATACAGGAATAGAAAATTTATAGTTGATGACGGGCAGGTTCCAATGTTAATGCTCTTTGTGGTCTGCTAAAAAATCTTTACTATGTGTACCCAACTTAAATCTTAACTATGTGTACCCAAATTAAAGGTGCTCATACATTAGAACTTGCCTTCTGACCACACAACTTTCTATCTATTCTTCTGTTCCTTTTGTGACCTACATATGATCGAGGTGGTCCCGCCTGGTCCTTATTATTTTGCGATTGTATGTCGGACGCGTAAGAACAGAAAAGGCGGTTCCTGAAGAATTGATTGAATGTTGTGGGATATGTCGGGAGGTGAGTTCTAATGTATGGGCACCTTAAGAAGTACTAAAACTATTATTCACTAAGGAGAGGACAGCTACAAAATCCCGTAGAATTATATTATTCTTAAAATGCTGCAAATACTAAAGTTGAGAAACGTTATTGCCCAACACTTTCCTAAAAAGAAAACTTTGCTAAACACACTTTTTACTGATTAAAATAAACACATTTTTTATTTAATGCTTAAATAATTCCTAACCAAAGGTTTGGCTATGTGAAAAAGGTAAAATATTACACAACCTAACACAGAGATAAAAAGTAGTACAACAGGCAACTCCTTCCTCTTATTACAGATTAAGCGTGTGCATTGGGGAGGAGAAGATGTTAGAAATGACTGGAGGGCTTAATTAACAAAAGACGAATGATAAAAATGTTTACCCCAATAAAAATTATAACATCACATAGTGTATGTACTGTATATATTATAGTATAAGTTTAGCTTACTTATGTGGGTATTGCTGAGTAGGTTGGACTAGATGGATGCATGTCTTTATTCAACCTCAAAATACTATACTATGCTACTTACAGCAGGCATGACAAAATTGACAGAAAAGTAATCTCTTAATCGGGTAACCCTAAATACTCGGGTGGTTACTGTAGATAAGCCACTTGGATAAAATGGTCATGCTCACACTCCCTTGAAGCTTATTTCCCATAATCGCACCATATTTATCATGAGTTGGTCATCAGAAACAAGAATTTCTAACAACACTATTAAAAATGTATTTTTGTCATAGCTGGCCTTAGGCAGAGGGTGGGACCATACATACTGATGCACTTTCAGAGTACACCCTGGATAGGGAGAAAAATGTTGTGGTCCTGAAAAATACTGTGATACTTTGATAAGCATTGCTTTCTATCAATAAATACTTTAATCCAAATAATAATTTACCATACATGTTAGCTGCACAATGTCAGAACTGTAGTGCCCAAGCAGCAATCTTTTAAATGTACTTTGCAGCCAAGGAATGCTGGGAATTGTATTTTTACATATATATGTATGGACGTGGTGGACATCCTTGATTTTAATGATTCTAATTCTAGTGGTGATGTCACTACATTTAGTTATACACACAAGAAAGGTCCTCCAAAATCCCAAGACTGTAATACTTCCCTGCTTCCGTGGCATCTTCTTTCTCTCCAGCCAACGATCCTGAATGGGAACCACAAATTGACATTTTCCATCTTGCACGTCCCCTATACTGCGGTAGTATGTCAGCTATGGGACCTCTTAATATACATTCACGATATTCAGCAAATTCTGTCAGTGTCACAGCTCTGACATTTATTATAAATGTAAATGTTAAAGGTGTATTTCTTAGTAAGGCAAGTAAAACAGAAGGTAAAATGAATATACTTTAATAACAAGTGTAGTAAAAGTGTTTATCTGTAATGGCTAAATGTGATGGCAATCATGGCAAGTAGAGAATATATAATATATTAACTTTTTTGTTTGATGGTAACCCATTCAGGACCTCCATGCCCCTGACAATCCTGTCTGTGCCCCATTCATTTTATGTGCCAGTTAATAACTGCAGCAGAAATGCACTACAGAAAACAGAGGGTAAAAATACACATACAGACAATTTTCTTTATACATATAAAAAACATCAGAACACCTGAATAGCAAGAGAAAAAAAAGCTTCTTATTTTTCTATCTATCACTAAGTTTAAAAGAGTGGTGATCTATAGTGAGGTTTGTATTGCTGAATACATGCGAGCAGATATTCTGGGCTGGCCAACATTGTGCCTGCAACCATCTGATCGGTATTCTAGTCGGATCAGATAAAAGCCAGATAGGACATGGCAGAAAATCCTGGCCGGTTGTGCAGTCTTTCATGGACCACGTGATCGCTTGCGCCAAATCACTATGTAAGTGGTGACTGATGTTGTTTCTATACAGCTTTAATTGCAAATACCGAGGACCCTATTCTAGCTGTCAAAATGAAATTTACCCTTTCAAGAAATGATATCTAGTCCCCTTTCTTGCTTCCTTAACCAATCAGGAATGGTAACTACTTTTTTAAAAAAGACAATGATGTCCGTGAGTCCACAAATTATAGACCTGCCCCTAAGATAATTTTAAAAATTATACTTGTTAATTGTAGCTTAATTTTAGAAGCAGCAGTAAAATAACCAATTTAATTCACGTCTTTTTCTTTTTTCAGGAAATATGGATGCAGTATTAAATGAGAAAAACTGTTCCCGTATTCCAAATGTACTTTTTTGTTAAGTAAACAAGATCATAGGGTCTCAACGCACAATATTGGTTGGGGTTTGTATATATATATATTTCTACCAACTTATTACCCACTAAACCACCAACCATGCTTAAGCAGATATTAGCAGATATGTATATTGATCCTGAACTACTGGCTGAACTTAGTGAAGAGCAAAAACAAATTCTCTTCTTCAAAATGAGAGAGGAACAGATAAAACGATGGAAAGAAAGAGAAGCAACAAATGAACAGAATGCAGACTTAACTAGGAATTCACGTCAAAAAGGTAAAGCCTTGTCTTGGTGAATCTTTGTCTATTTACCTGAAAACATGTTACTTAGAGTGATACAGGACATGAGAAATCCATTTTGTTATTTTTACCAAATCAGTTTCCTTCCTAGGTTATATTCTTTGTGGGTTGTCTTGCATTTTTCTGCTTCCTTTTACCGTAACTTTGTCTTTGTAGGTTTTGTTTCTCACCCCTTTTCACTTGTCTAGACATCTTAAGTACATGAACACGTGAGGATACGTTGCATGCAAATTGTTTTAAATGTTATATTTGGTTTTATACTTTAATTTCTGTTTTGGTTTGCGCAGGAAGATTTTGATTTTCTTAAGCGTTTATTTGTGATTTGACAGACATATGACATAGAATGTTATTTAATCCAGTGCTGGACAAATCATTTAAATATTTAGGAGCCGCTCCAAAAAGTTAGAGGCCAGTATACATACCTCCCAATATACTATAACTAACAGGACATCCTAACCCCAGTCAACTTAAGCCCCACCCATTACAAATGACTTAACTTTTACAGTTAAATATAAGATAGATGGACAGGGACAGAGAGATTGACAGACAGGGATAGATAGACAGACAAACCGGTAGATTGACAGACACAAATAGACAGAAAGATAGATATAGAGAGAAGGGTCGACAGACTGAGTTTGGGGGAGTTGGAGATCCTTTTGTACATTATTAAGGCAGCGATACATTAGAACTTGCCTTCCAACATTCCCATGACATTCGAGCAACACAGCTGGAATCATCTTACCCATTCTTTTTTTGCGATAACAAAATAAATGGGCCAGGCTCGGCTGTTGCAGGAACATTGTAAGGTAAGAAACTAAAGGCGCTAAAGACATTAGACAGATAAGACATTCGTTGCTGAGTTCAGCGCTCTCTATTTGCTTCAGTTTTGCAAATTAAAGCAGCTAAATGTACTGAAGGGGAGGGAAAGAGCTCAGCTTAAACAAACAGCGGAGAGCAGTTCTAAACAGATGGATAGATCAAGTTTGTGATTGATATTGCAATCATAATTGCGACCGCTTCAGAAGGCATTTGTACTTTAGAGATTGCAGGACTACAACTGCAAAAACTGCTGACAACCTTTTATGATAGGAATCTATCCCTTACACCAGGGCAAAGAGGTGTCTCTGCTCTTAATGTAAAGGTTTTTTAACACTGATCTTACCCTTCATGTTTGCAAAGCAAATCCTGACCCAGCCTAGCAGGAGTGGCTCATTTAGTGCAGAAAAACAAGTCCGTCTTGTTGCTTTTTTTTTTTTTTTTTTTTAACCCTGGGTCATTTTACTTTTTTTTTTTTTTGGAAACCAAAATAACCACGTGGTACTTTAAACAGCTACATCTTATTAATAAACTTGGATTTAAGCTAGGTACACACACTGACGATAAAGCCCCGATACCGTTTGTTCCGATGGTATCTGGGCTTTTTCGGCAGTGTGTGTAGAGTACACAAGGTGTAATGATAGATGCAAAACTGCTTATATCATTACACATTTCACATAAAGGCTTTGAAACTTTTCAGCAACAATTAAGGAACAAAGACTTCTGGGAATTTATGTTTTCAAGGAAGCTTTATCTTTAAAAAGAATTTTGCAGCATTCCGCAAGCTAAATGCAAAACCAGAGCGCCAACTACAGACCAGTTTCAGCTTTATTGAGCCATCATCAGTGTAGTGTAGGCCTCTGGTTTTGCAGTGTGAAGCGCCTATAGACCAAGGTCACCAATAAATTAAATAGGATAGGAAGAGAAATGAAGTCTTTTAATATGCCAGTAAGAAGCAAAGACTTCTGGGTGTTTACCATGTTTTCATGGAAGCTTTTTACTGAGGCATCCTTTGTAAATATAAAACAAATAAAAATGGAAGGGCGCAAAAGTCACTGCAGCTCAGGGTAAATCTCCCTAACAATGTTAATAAGAGTTGTCTAGGATCCAAGTGCAGTTCAAGAAGTGATGGTTGGGACTACAACCTCAAATGTTTGCATTTGAAGGTTCTTCTCCTTTAAGTGCAAAAAATGGCCATGAATTTGTTAATGACTAGGAAACGCTTTAATGAATTGCTTAGCAAGAAGAAAGTCCACTTCACTTATATGTACCACACATCTTTTTTATTTTTTGTTCGAAAACTGGGAGGAGACACAGTCAGAAAAATGATGGAATAGATAATATTTTACACAAATAATTTTGCAGAAATGTGGTACGGTATTTGTTTTTCTGAACCATTTTGGTTAAAGACGAACATAAGTGAAAATAATGGTGCCCTCCATTAAGCAGCATTAAGGTTCCCTCCCACTGTTGTGTGCGCTACACACAACAGTGCTGAAAGGGTATATACACTGGCAAAATAGTTTTTTTTAAAAATTTTAGTGGAAACTATAATTCATACCAACTATCTCTTGTATCATTATTTTTCTTTTTTATGTTGATCTGCCCCCTATTTCTTTAGATAGCCATCTTGCATTTCTGTAAGCAGTTTTGCTGTAGCTGGAATGGTCTGACAGTTGGTATTGGGGGGGAAAATAGTCAGGTCAGTGGTCAGAGCCTGAGCAAAAAAAATACTTTATGGGATCTTGTGGTATCTAAGGGCTAGGCCACACTAGCGCGTTTTTCGCGCGTTTGCGCATGCGTTTTGTTCTCTCGATTGCGCCTGCGATTTTTGCTAAAATGGAAATCGCGGGAACATTAAAATTTTCGCGATTTCCGATGCGATGTCCGTTCGTGTTTTGGTAACGCATGCGTTCACCATTTTTGGTGCGTTAACGCATGCATTTCCAGAACAGAAAACTGCAAAATCGCATGTGCAAAACGCACAAGAATCGTGTACACAATTGCGTGCAATTACTCTCACGATTATGTGCGCGATTTGGTGCGTAGTGTGGCCACGGCCTAAATGGGTAAAGATACCCATTAAAGAGCCTGAAATCTTTATAGTTAGAAAACTTACACATTTATTTAATAAGAGGTGCAAAAATTTTCTAGTGCTGTTATGTCGAAGCAACCAATCAGATGTCTAGTTAGTACAGTAAAAAAACATTTGATATAACATCTGATTGGTTGCTGCATATTAACTGCACTGGGACATTTTTGCATCTCTTATTAAATAAGGCAATAAGTACTCTAACTGTAAAAATCTTATGCTCTTTTTTGCCCCATTAGGGCTAGGCCACACTGAAACGCAAATGCAATCGCATGCGATTTCATGTGCGATTTTGTTGCGTTTGCGATTTCTTCAATAAGTATAGGAAATCGCATGCGATTGTGATTAAAAATGCAAAACGCAATCGCACCGAAAAACGCGAAAATGATTTTTGGGATTATTTTTAACACCACTAAAATGATAGTCTTAAGCAGATGTAAAAAGAAATCTTATTACGTGATTGAAGTGTATGCTGGAATCATGTGATCGAAAACTCAATAGTAAAATAGTTTAATAGTCTGCCATTTTAAGAGTACAATCGGTTCATGCAAAGCACAAATATGGTAAATGAAATATTAATACTGGATATTACTGGTTTTGCATGAAACTGTTTAAACGGGAACTTCATGACAGATACATGTAGGATATAGAAAATAGACTTTCTTTTACAGATCTATATGACATACGTAACTAAAAATCACGTTAATGGCAGTGAGTAGACCCAACTTAACACAAAGAGTTTTGGAATAATGTTTTGTCACTTAAATTCTGATTAACAAACTACTGTTTGTTATATAAGTAAGTCTGTTGATGAGAATTTTGGATCTTAAGGTTCTTACACACCTGAAGATTTGTACCAGACCCCTGAGCCCCGACCGACCCCCAGAGCCCAACGAAAGGCCAGACGGATCGCCAAACGACCCCTGACTGAATGCATACACCCGTGACTATCGGCGCGGGTGTTAGTTGGGGTCGCTCGGGGTCCGGTACAAATCTTCATGTGTGTACGAACCGTTAGTTGGTCATTGTGTACTGGCCCTTATTGTTTGAAGTGAAGAATACATTTTGTACATGAAGCCAAACGTATCAGACAGAACTTAATGTTTGTTGACAAAAATACTGATAGATTATGTTAAGTAGATGCTGAACATGTCTACATAGTAATGGAGGTTGAATTAACACATATGTTCATCTAGTCCAACCTCCATAGCTTACTCATTAAATGTTGATCCATGTAAGAAAGGCACAGATTGCATTTCAAGCGGACGTTAACTTGTGGAATACCGCATGTGTGCATGCGTTTTCCCACACGTTGCTGATCGCCGTAGTGTGGCTTAATTTAAATCACTTGTTTTTGTATTGTCTCCCTTCATTTAGAAATTTGTTATTCCTTCTTTTCTTCACAAAATGATTGATCCAGGCAGTTGTAGGAACGTTGGCAGGTACATTGCGTAGTATTCTGCTGCTAAAATGGTTTTAAACTTCTTTATTTTTGCAGAATCTCTTACAAAAAAATATGTTCTTTACTTTTATTTATCTATTTCTTTCCCTGCCATCAATTCATCAAAATAACTAATTTATACAAATATAGCTAATCCATAAATATATCTATAAATATGTTGATAAAAAATGTACTCAAATTTATAACCAGTGTGTATCTGTACAGTTTCTGTCACTTTCTATAGAGGGCCCCAGACCCTTGGTTGAGAAACACTTGCATTAGAGGATAAATTTCATGTGATGTATTTGCTTTTCCTGCACATGGGGTAGCCAGGTGTTCTTGCATCGTTCCCTATTCATCTTTCATGCAAGCAAACTGTATAATGTGAATATCATACACAAATTAACCACAAAGACTGCATGTGTGAAATAGCACTGCTAATCAATAGTGATTTATGGCAATAAGCCACATGCTTTAGATGGAAAACCATTTAGGGCATATCCATCCTTAAAAACAAAAAAAATGGTGACTTGCCGGCAACTCAAATTGCTATTTCTACCAGTTTATTAGATGCTTTTGTAACCAGATATTTAATCCGTTCTGAAAAAGCTATCTGTGTCTGCTCAATAAGCTTTTTATAAGCATGTGCAGAGGAGGCAGCAGAGGAAACGGCAGTCAATCATTGGTTGTGATGTCTGCAGTCAGTGTTTATTGATTGCATGAAGGGAGGAGCCAGCTCATTTATCCAGAATGGAGGCAATAATTATACTTAAATATATGGTTAATAATACATCTAATAATGTGCTGAATATATCCGTCGGAGGCAAGTAACGGACGTTGACCAGTTTTTTGTTTTAAGCCGGGACATGCCCTTTAATAGGCATGACTCATTCATTGTGAAGCAGTACAAATGCAAACATGGACTTTGTACAGAGAAGAGAAACTATTGTGAGAAGATTTTACTTGAACTATAGAATCTGAGCTGAAAAAACAGATCTATATTAATCTCATTTCAGTTGCCATGTTTAGAAGGGTTATATAATACTTGTACCGTTCATGTTAATAAACTGAACTTTTTAAAAAAGAAAATAGACTTTTATGTGAATGTTATAGCCTGTTCAAATTAACTGTGACAAATATTATTGCAGAGATTTAAAAAAATCAATTCAACTGTGCAGTTGCCCCACAATAATTATACATTTCATAATGCAAATTAGAAAACAAGGCAAAACTCATTACATATTACATAACCCTATAGGTATGCATTACCGTATGTATATTGTAGGTCAGGGGTTTGCAACCCATCAGTTCAGTTACCTGTCCTTTGGTGGTAGGTAACTGCTAGATAACAGGGGTTTTCAATTTCAGTAGCAAACCTGTAGCAGACCAACCCCATATGGCGAGGGCTGAATCAGGTTGCCACACTGCAACATTGCTAAGTTTTTTATGTGCTCTGATCTTGCATGATGAGGGATGAACCATCATTACAACAGTGATGAGCCATGCAAGAGCTACCCAGCTATCTAGGCCTAGGCCATTATCACGCAAGCTGGCTAGTCAGCTGGTCTAATATAATAACAGACCTTATAATCACTGGCTAACTGAATTGGCCTTATTAAGTTCTTTCCATTTTTTTCAAAAGAGATCTGCATGGATTTTTTTCCAGATATTGGCAAGAACTTTTGTGTTTTCAGGTGTTAGTTGAAAATGTTTAATGAGTAAAAGTGCTTATTGAAAGGAAAAATTGTATTGTGTAAATGGATTGTTAAAAGTTAACACTACCTCATTCCTATAAACATGTCAAACATACCAATCTGTGTGGGCAACAGAAGGCATAGTGTGTCTAGACATTACTATGTAGGTTGTGATCATGCCTAGCAGCAAACTTCGATTTCTTTAAATGAACTTTAATATGATTAGGAAACAAGAGTTTTAAGTTACTTTTAAGTTTTTGGGCAGTAAGTGAAGTTAAAAGACTCGTACACATGTGCGATCATTCACGCAACCGCCAACAAGCAAGCTGCTGATGAATGCCCATACTGGATGATAATCTTACATGTGTGGCCACTAGGTTTGCCATCATTGGTGGTCCGAAACTCAATCATGCTAAACCAAATTCTCCTACCATCACCTGCTTCATGTTCATCTGTACGCAGAATCCAATTAAAATGACAATAAATGGGTCCCTAGGCGTGTTGTATTTTTGGGCCTTTCTTCTTTGCTGTATGCATAGTGTGCTAATTTCTAAAGAGTGGGTACCTTTAAGAAACAGTGGTTTTGTTATTTTAAGCTCTAAAAAATATAGAAAATATTATGGCAGTGACTGGGCCGGTATCTGAATATTCAGTGTGAGGCAGTTCAAGAAAGTCCAGGAGCCGCTTTAATCTTACCTGTGTGAAGTCCCGCCGGATGCCGGTATAAACGCGGGGGCAGCTGGACACATTTGGTAACTGTATCCATACCAGTCTGGTTACTATTGTATGGCTGCAAGTGTTACATGGTCTATTTGACTAAGACAACTTTACTGCTACATTTGTGGGACGCCCCGGTTTTAGTGTTTTGATGTGGGGAGGGGAGGGTTATGGTGTATTTTTACGGCTATTTTTGTGATGTTTGGTATTATGGCTGAATAAAGATTTAAAATGTTGCGGTTAAACAGCATAGTGCTCCATAGGTGTGTACTTTTTAAAAAAAAGGGGGCCTATGGTTCACTTTGGGAGTGTTTTATGTATAACTATGCCTGCTTCAGGCTTTAGTGCCAGATTCATATGTGTGCACCCAGTGTCGGACTGGACTGTTGGGGCCCACCAGGAAATCTGAGACTAGGGGCACCTGGATGAATTTAGATTCCACTTTATATTTCATATCTCTATTATCACTTTTACATATTTATCTTACTCCTACTGACTCCTATTGTTTATTAAAATGCATTACTTACTGTCCCTTTGATTCTGTATTGAAATTTTAGCGGTTGGGTAAACAGGCTTTGGGCCCAGGGGGGGTATTCCCCTGTCACCCTTTGGCCATTCCGACACTGTGTGCCCCTGTAGCTTTTAAATTGATTTGGAAAAACAGGCAAGAGATTATAAGTGCATTTGAATAAGTATAATCAGCCACTTATTTGTTCTGTGCAATTACAGTAATAAAATTATATTCTGTGTACCAGGACATTATGCATGCCATTTGTTTTTTTTAGCTTCCAAGAAAACTGTTTGCTGGAAACTTGGATCAGATCAGGAAGTATGGGTCTGGGTTATGGGCGAACATTCATCAGATAAACCTTATGATGTCATCTGTGATGAAATTATAAATGAGCATGCCCGCGAACTGGCAGAGAAAGAGGCAGAGGAGCTAAGGTAAAGTTGTTTTGAGTCCCTAAACTGAAAAACAACTGAGCAATACCTTTTAGCAGATTATTTATACTAAATATAGAAACAGCTACATGTTTCAGGCAAAAAGCAAAACGTGACAGGCATGGAAATTATGGAAAATAAATCCAAGTTACCGGGAAAAGAAAGTGAATAAAAAAGGTGTTTATATTTTGCAAAAGTGCTAATGATCTGGTCAAAACATTTATACAAACATAGAAAAAATAATCAATTCACATTCCTAGGCCCCATACAATATCGGATAATCTGCAAACGTTCATACTTTATAAACAAAGGGGTTTTAGTATACACTACTGTGATCACATGAATGAAAAGCCCTCCAACCACGTCAAGGTAACCCCAATGTGAAAGGTCCTTTTGAGAACAATAAAATTATGGAACTCTCTTCCATTAAATGTCGTGATGGCAGGTTTATTGGATATTTAAAAAAAAAATCCTAACGGTTGATCCAGGGATAATTCCAACCATTTGGAGTCGGAAAGGAACTTTTTCCCCCTTCCTTCTGTGTGTTGTTTTTTTTTTGCTCTCTGGATCAACTGTTAGTCAGGAAATGTGGGTATTGCTGAGTAAGTTGTACTATATGTATGTATGTATGTATGTATGTATGTCTTAATTGAACCTCAAATACTATATCATACACAACGAGTTGTCCAAAACTCTAGCTGTACAATGCTTTAAATAAATAGGCATCAATGGTAGAGTAAAAGTATGTCTATATACAGCCTTGAGAACTGTTACTTTGGAAAGGCTTTAAAACAATTACATAGTAGTAACTTTTGAGAATTCTATTTTCTCATTGATGACTGTACAATATTTTCTACTTAGGAAAAAACAAGAAGAGGAATTTGCCAAGTTGCCCATGCCCCCAACATTACATTCTAAGAACAACACTATTAGTAGATTAAAAGAGATTGAAAACAAGAACTTAAGCAATGAAGATTTCATTATAGTTAATCGGCAAGAAATGAATGAAGAAAATCAGGTAAAACCCCTTTATAAAAACATTTTGGTATGCACTCGAAATAAAATAAATACATTTTTTAAAAAGTAAAGTAGTAAAGTAACTTGCTGTATGTAACATAAATGATTTACATTTTTTAAGCAACGCGTGGACTACTATAATAGAAAGCCTACTCTAGAGCATTAGCATGGTAGCTCATTAGGTGAAAGTGTTATGCTTCCTGCTAAATATCTTAATTATATTAAGGAAATGATGGGCATTTTGTTTCTACTCTGCGGTCTCCCGATTGCTCCCCCCTCCGTACAGTACAGAACAGGCTGCTAGGGTATATAATAGCATATACTGTACACACTACCATTCTTGATCACATGTATTGAAATGTAAAGCTGCCATATTTTGTTTATGAACATACTGTAGCTTGCTCTTTATACCCAGGAATCCCTTGGCAAAGGCTAAGACTTGGCCACATTATCAAGACATGTTTGGCAAAAACCTGCAAAGCAAATAGGATATTTGTTACCTTTGTTGAATAAAGCTTTACATATCTGTTGTATTCAATTAGATCAACTGGACTTGAAGTTTAGTTCTTGAAGACGTTTCGCTAGTCATCCGACTGGCTTTCTCAATTCAGAATGACTTGAACAAGAATCTGTGGCAATTATGTACCCTGGAAAATCCCAATTAGCATATCACAGCCAAGTGTTAAGGGCTGTGATTGGATAGTGGCTAAGAGGTTTTATAGCAACGTCAGAGTAAGGTGTCAAAACAGCCATTGTACATGGCAGACAGATGGTGTTGAACCCCCCCCCCCACCTCTATTTAGGCTTGATTTCTTTATTTTCACATAAATGGCCTCCTTAACACCTATCTTGAACCAGCCACGTTCCTTTGCCAATATGTTAACATTACAATCTTCAAAGGTATGTCCTTTATCTTAAGATGCAGATACACGGCTGGTCCTGACCCGAGGAATGGCTCTTCTGTGCTGGGCCATACATTGAGCAGTTGCTGTTTGGTCTCCCCCACATACAAATCAGAGCATTCTTCACTGCACTGCGTATATGATGTCGCTTTTCTTGTGTTTCGGTATTGGGTCTTTCGGATGTACCAATTGTTGCCTCAGTGTGTTGTTTGGTTTAAAGCAGACAGGGATAAGATATTCTTCTTCTTAATTTCTCGGAGACCCCTGCTACATATGGGATGACCATGTTCTTTCTCCTGTCTTGCTTCTCCCCTTCACTGTTGGTATTCATGTTCTTTTCTTTCCTTCTACTTCTTTTGACAAAGGCCCAGTCTGGATACCCACAAGTTTTAAGGGCTCCTCTGAGATGTTTCATTTTCTTAGCCTTCGCCTCTGTGCTAGGGGGATGTTCTCCAGCTCTGTGTTGAGGGTTCTGATGACACCCAGCTTGTGATCAAGGGTGGTGGGAGTCAAAAATCAAATACTGATCTGTGGTGTGTTGGTTTTCTGTAAACCTCTACTTCCAGTACCATTTTCCTTAACTTCTACAAAGCAGTCCAAGAAAGCCAGTTTGTTGTTTTGTACCTCTTCCCTTGTAAATTTGATGTTTTGGTCTACCACATTGATGTGTTCTGTGAAAGCTTGTACTTCCTTCTGGCAGATTTTAACCCAGGTGTCATCCACATATCTGAACCAGTGGCTGGGTGCTATGCCCTTAAAGGTATTAAGCAGCTGTTTTTCCACCTCCTCCATGTAAAGGTTGGCCACAATAGGAGAAACTGGAGATCCCATAGCACATCCGTGTTTTTGCTTATAGAACTTATCCCTGTATTTGAAATAGTTGGTATTCAGGCACAAGTCCAGTAAGGAACACACCTGTTCTGGGTTGAGATCAGTTCTGCTGGTAAGCGTGCAGTCTTGGCCTAGCCAACTGTCTGCCATGTACAATGCTGGGCGTTCCTATAACACCTCTTAGCCACTATCCAATCACGCCCTTAACACTTGGTTGTGATATACTAATTGGGATTTTCCAGGGTACATAATTGCCACAAATTCTTGTACAAGTCATTCTGAATTGAGAGATCCAGTCGGATGACTAGCGAAACGTCTTCAAGAACTAAACTTCAAGTCCAGTTGATCTAATTGAATACAACAGATATACCATGACCTGGATGAATGAGAACCTTCACAAGCAAAGCTTTACATGTTTTTCATTTCACCTTCATGTCAAAATGGCTTTAAATGAAGATATAAAAATGTCCTCATATGTTAAAAGGGAAAAATCTTTATATGGAGTTGACTTTTTCACATGACTATATGGTCATTGCCAGTCAAAGAATTAACTTCTTGTTGTTCTCTCTGACCGCAGCAGGGAAATACAGTATTCTGTTGATTCTGCATGCAGTATTCTGACTGCATATACAATATTCTGATGATGTACATGCAATATTATGATTGCAGTATTCTGATGATTGTACATACAGTACTCTGATTGTGCATGTTCTGTGTATACAGTATAATGATTGTACTGTATATTCTGATGATTGCACATACAGTATTCTGAATCTATATGCAATACTTAAATGATTCTACATACAGTACTATGATTGTACATTTTTTCCAAATAATATACTACTCCATGTCAGCTTACAAAAAAAACCCATTGTTTTATTAATCCTAAACTACAAAATGTATACCCTGCCAATGAATCACCTAAATTAAATATTTACTTTAGGTCTAGCTTGCATTATATTAAGCACAGTGTTGGGCTGAAATCATATGCTGCACATCACTTGAGTAAATTTGTTTTCCTGAAAATAAAACAATCATTCAATTTCCTCATTCCCCGCTCTATTTGACTTGGGCAATTCCAGCCCCAGGTGCAGTGATTTATAACCCAACTTGTATTCTAAGCAATGTGGTTTGCATAAATGTTTCTTTCCTTTTAAACAATACAAATGGTTTTAAGAACATTTTATCACCCTTCTACTGGCTGGAACTAAACACTTGCGAATTGAACAAAATAAAATCATAACCTCCCTAGCACATATTGGATTTAACAAAAAAAAAAACTAAATTCTGTTGGGATTAAAGGATAACTGTATTGCCTCACTGCATTTTTTTTTTTAAAGAGTAAAGGTATGCAGCCCCCCCCCGATTTCGAGCCTCTCTCTGCCTTCAATTAGCTTTCAATTAGCCATGCTGTGAAGGGGACATAACGATTCTGTCTGCCTCTAACTGTCACTCAAAGCTAGCAAGTGAGAAAACACTCCTCCATCCATCCTTGATTATGTAGGTTGTATCCTAGCAACAGGACATTTTAAGTTTGTTTGTTTGACTGGCAGAGGAGGAGGAGAGAGGTTGTAACAGATATTCCCACCAGCCAATGACAAGTGTTATGTTAACCATGGCCCTGGGCCATCTAGGAGGCGGGCTTTTAGCACTCATCTTTGTTGTGTGATGTTTAAGGGAGGGCAGCACGGTTTGTAAATGTGAGTAAGCGATTTACGCTGCTGAAAGTGTGGACATGTAATTGGGGTAATTTTTTTTTTATTTTTTATTGTTGTCCTTTTAAGCTTTCATGTAATTTTCTAGGATTAATAAAATAATTACAATTTCTTTTTCTACAAAAATTGTAAACCTTAAAAAGACAATTGTAGTATTGTTTCTCTTTCCTCTTCTGGCCTAGAGCCCAACAAATGGGAAGTTGCACTCTGCAAGAAAACCTTTTTCCCATTTGAAAGATCCCAGCCCGTGGAGGACAGAGCTTGGACAGTACAGTTTTTTCCTTTAAATGTACAACATAATTCCAGAATTGCACCCTGTAAACATTGCACTTTTCCTTCTCTGCTTAGCACCTGTCCCATTCTGAAACTTGGAGACTCTTAGTGAAGACCAGAGACATTCAGTTTTTAGCCAGCTGTCACTTAGCCTTACTGCAGTGCATGTAACAGCTTTTAAAAATGTCAGGGTACATTGCTTTCTTTAGGGGGCAATGCCCTAAGAAAAGTTATGCTGTAAAGTAGGAAAAAAAGGCACCCACCCTCATCATCTGTGTGCCATGTACAATGCTGTTTTGACACCTTACCCTGAGCAGTTTCGATAACACCTCTTAGCCACAACGCATTCAACACCTTTCATTCAGAAGGTCCCTAACACCTGGCTGTCATATTCTAATTGGGACTTTCCAGGGTACTTAATTGCTGAAGGATTCTTGTACAAGTCATTCTGAATTGAGAAAGCCAGTTGGATATCTAGCAAAACGTCTTCAAAAATTAAACTTAAGTCCAGTTGAATATCACAGATACAGTACATAAGAAAGCACTGGTAAGGCCTTATTTTGAATATGTTGTGAAGTTTAAATTTTGTATACAAAAAGGACATATTGGAAATGGAAAGGGTTCATAGAAGGGCACCTTGAATATGAACAATACTGTACACAAGAGAAAAGGCACTTGCTTGGGGATATGATCACTGTGTATAAATACATTCATGGGCCATACAAAAAACTATCTGGTGCATTTTTCATCAATGGAAAATGTTGGAGGGCACACGGACATCTTTTAAGACTGGATAAAGTATACATATAGAGAATCCTGGTCCTTATTGCAGAACCAACGGTATGGTGAAAATAAATAGTCATGTACCAGAGGTATATTGAGGATTTGATCTGGAATGATACAGAGAAGTCCTTTGAAGAATGCATGGTTTCTTTAAATAACACTATCTATAATCTTCAATTTACATATACATTTATTCAATATCTAGATATAACAATATTGTTAACAAATGATAAAATATATACAGTTAGTTACAGAAGCAGCAAATTAAGTATATTAAGAGCTGATTCTTGCCATCCACAACACATTGTGATGATGTTATTTTTTTTTCTACTAAATATAGCTCCCAATACACTTAAATAGCGAGTATTACAAAAAATATCTTCCTATACTGGACCATGATTTGTCCCAAAGAGGGCTAAATCAATAAGACACATTCTAGCCCCTAGTGATATAGAAACCATGAATCCTACAGATGATTCATGGTTAAAATACAGGGATACATACCCATGTGGGGCTAAAAAATGTATTACTTGCAATTATGTTGATGATAAAAACACAATGTATAAGTACTGTGACAAAAAAGGAATACACATTAAATGATTATATTAATTGTAATATCACATATGTGGTGTATGTATTAAGATGCACCAACCTTAACAGTCAATATGTGGGTTGCACTTCTAGAACCCTTAAATCACGGATAAGAGAGCACATTAGAGATATTACAAATAATAGCCTGAAGAGTCTGGTGGCACGCCACTTTTAATGTGTGTAATGGCAGTCTTATTCGACACCTTAAAGTACAAGGTGTGCAGCACGTAAAAGCTGATAAAAGAAACAGAGACAGACTGAGGATGTTAAGGCAAGCTGAATTTAAATGGATTTTTAATCAATGTACTTGAGTTCCAGCAGGTATGAACTAAGTGTACGATGTAACATGTTAAATTGACTAAATTATATAGCTAAGCTAATTCTGAACCAGATAATGTATAAAAATATAGGTACCTTGTATATATAGATCATGTTCATAGTGCTTTATATTATGTCCAATTCCTTAGGGTCACTAAATGCATTGTCCATTTGTATAACATATGTATAGATGGATGGCGTTCTGGAGTTCATTGAATCCAGGATAGTAATCTTTGCACAGTGGGTTGTAGTTTTTAACTGTCAGATCCTTTATGTGGAGTTTCCTTTAGGAGGGGCGTTACCACTGGGGCGTGTCTCTTACCAGTGGGTGCGTCATCTCCCCGTTTTACAAGAGGTTCAGCATGGCTAGTATGGCAGCCTATGATTAAGGACCGTAATGGTCCCAAACACGTAAGGCGTTATTACCTCTAGCCGGTACCAGTGGTGTTGGAATATGTAAACCAGAATAAAGATTTGTTTTAATCCAAGTGGAGCGGTTGTATCAATTCTTCATGCGGTGTATCAAGACCCCTTTGTCGAATACTTACCTCCAACGGTATGGTCCTTTATCTCCTTACTGTGTGTACCCACCTTAACATTAGTTATAGGGAAGATACTAGAAACTTTGTTACGGGATCATATTCTGGTCTCCAGAACTGATCTCATATGTAGCAGTTGGCATGGATTCGTGAGAAATACATCTTGTCAAATTAACTTGCTTGGCTTTTTTGAAGAGGTGAGTAAGAATATAGTTGGTTGGAAGTGGGACAGGGAAGGTTGAGGGGGGAGGTAGTTTTGTTAGGGTTACTAGGGGAAGTGGGGGACAGAAGGGTAGGGTGGCTTCTTCCCAGATTGCCCATCCCAACAGATTTAGGTAATGAAGTGGAGGAGGACATCTCAGAATTAGCGTATATGGAGGGGGCTAGTCCCTTGAGTACCCAGGGGACTGCCATCTCTGATACAAGTAGGGAGGAACTAAGGATCAGGAATGCTAGGTAGGTGGTAGTGGTAGGGGACTCCATTATAAGGAAGGTAGATAGGGTAATCTGCCGCCAAGACCCTACATGCCAAACATGATTTCCGAGAGCTAGGGGCCACGTTAAAAGCAAGGACCTCCAGGGTGATGGCGTTGAATGAAAAGTATCATGTAATAGGTATAGCAGAAACGAGGTTGAACAGTTCTCACGACTGGGCTGTACATTTAGAAGGATATGCCTTGTTTAGGCAGGACAGAGAAAAAAGGAAAGGGGGAGGAGTATGTGTTTATGTTAAAAAAGAATTGAAGCCAAATTGAAAAGAAGTGATAACTGGCGATATGGATGTTAAAGTGGAGGCATTATGGGTGGAATTAGGCAAGAGGAAAGGGGGTAATGTCATTGTTGGTGTCTGCTATAAGCTGCCAAATGCTAGCAGAGAGGAGGTGAGTCAACTTCATATGCAGTTGGCAAGGGCTGCAAGTTTGGGGAGTGTGCTCATTATGGGGGACTTTAATTACCCTGACATTAATTGGTGTAGTGGAACTGCCATCACAGAAAAAGGCGACGAGTTCCTGAATTTGCTGCAGGATAATTTTCTCTTGAGGTGGTTTCTCTGAGGAGGTTGAGGTTCCTACTAGAAAAGTAGCTCTGTTGGATCTGGTAATATCTAACATCGTGGAGCGCATTATAGATATAAAGGTAACTGGAGGCTTAGAAAATAGTGATCGTGAAATAGTGTTGTTTGGACTTTGTTATCAAAAGGCAAATTGCGCTGGGTTAACAAAGGCTTTTAATTTTGGGAAGGCAAATTTTCCCAGGTTAAGAGCAGCTCTTCAGAATGTCAACTGGGATAATGTATTATCAGGTAAAGGTACTGAACAGAAGTGGACTGTGTTTAAGGGGATTTTAAGCCTGTTCACATCTAAATTTGGGTACCTACTTGGGTACTGGGGCATACCTACTTGGGGGCTGGGGCCTACCTACTTGTGTGCTGAGGGGGACAACCTTCCTACTTGTGTGCTGAGTGGGCCTACCTACATGTCTGCTGGGGACTACCTACCTACTTGTGTGCTTGATGCCCTCTTGCTGAAGAAAATAGAAGACGGCACCAGATAATACAATGTTTAATGGTATTGAAAAGTTTTGACCAAAAAATTTAACTAAATGACTCTTGTTGAATTTGCCTAAATTACAGATATGATGGGGACTACAGATTTTTACCAGATTGCTCTACCAAACACATTTTGCCGCCTGTGTTTTTAAATATTTTTCTTTCACTAAAGATGTGTTGGATATTGTTAAAAGGAATTTCATATGGTTAAGCTAGCTTTAGATTTTTTTTTTTTTTTTTTAAGGTTAGGTTAGTTAGGGCCCTGCTGAAAGAGTCTACATTGACGTGGCAGGCTTACAAATCTTTTCGCCAACATCTTTTATTTTAGAGAAGGTACATTTTTATGTGTTATACCAATGAAGAACTGTATAAATAACTTCAAATACAAAATTATCAAAAGTTTTGCCACACCTGGCAAAGAAGCCACACCCATTTTGTGCGCTGCTGCACATCCGCCTAGAGGTTGCATTTTAAAGTTGTTTCAGGTGTCACAAACCCTAGGGACACCCCTGCTTATCTTTACACTATGGTCTGTTGGAGTAGAAATAAAACATTTGTACATGGATAGAGAATTGGTTGTTGCATCACATACAGAGAGAAGTGGTCAATGGAGCTGCATCAATGTGGGGTGCCTCAGGGTTCTGTACTGGGGCAATGTCTATTTAATGGGTTATATAGCAAATTCTCACTACACTACAGAACAGGAGCAGATGGATCCTCCAGGAGGACAAGAAAGTAGCAGGGACCGAATGACACATGGACATCTACTACACTTTACTTTCTGGGAATTTTTAAAGGCACTGCAGGAGAACCATAAGGAGCAGATGAGTAAGGTAAAGATTTCTGAACACTACACATTGGGACCAGTAGTGGGTTAGATTTTAGTTTTGAGGGTGGACATGCCCTTCAAGGTCTTCAAGTTTTTAGGGTATTGTCTGTGAATAGGATGGAATGGTATTTATTCACCAAGCAAATCCAGTCCTGAATTGTTGGTACATGTTCAGCCATCCACCTGAGGATTAATGCTGTGAGTGAGTGAAATGTGTGGTGGGCTTTTAATGCTTTTATTTCATTTAAATGTGTTTATGTGTAGTATTTTTGGGTATTTACACACATTAATCCTACATTGTAACTTGCTATAATTTACTTTTCCTCTTTGCAGTCCATTACTAGAAGGTCAAGAACTGTGGAAGATATACTTTCATCTGCCACAAACCAAATAAAAAGCCATGGATTTGAAAGGGTAAGGTACATCGATAAAGTGTCATTTCCATTGACCTAATTAAAATGATCATGATCTGTATACAGTGAAGGTTTGAACTTTTTGTTCCAGGGTGTTTTTAGTAAATGAAAAAAATAGGGATAATCAGAATCTGGGCTCTATAGCTAACTGAGTGGAATAATCTAATTAAAAAACACTTAATATGCCAAGCTGTAGACTCGAAATACAGATACATTTTAAACCATTTCCTATGCTGATATTGTAAAGGATCACAGTATGTAAAACTTAGATGAGAATACTGCAGACAGGGGCGTGTTTAGAGGGTGATTTCTGGTGCCTGGAATCCCCCCTTTCTGCTTGCTCAGTGCAGTCTGCTGTTCTACCTCTCCTGGTGTCCATAGATTGTTATATACATTGTTAATTGAGCTGTGAGTGAGAAGCAGCATTTATATGTTTCAAAAATGTCTCCAGTCTGCCCTGTGATTGACAGCAGCATAGAGATCTGTATCAATATTAACCCTGCAGCTGCCTGAGGTGATTACTGAGACTGGGTTTATATATAGACTTACTGTACCTACTAAACTGTGATGGAGCTTAGTGAGCAGGAATAGGGACATTAAGAAATCATGGAGGTGGGTGTATAGCGGACTTTCAACATTGCATTATTTTATATATATATATATATATATATATATATATATATATATATACACACACACATACACAGGAGTGATTGTTCCATTACGGTAATTCTTTATAAAGAATGATTTTCTCTG
This sequence comes from Hymenochirus boettgeri, assembly GCA_019447015.1. Classification (NCBI taxonomy): domain Eukaryota; kingdom Metazoa; phylum Chordata; class Amphibia; order Anura; family Pipidae; genus Hymenochirus; species Hymenochirus boettgeri. The sequence goes on from CM033469.1 coordinate 164,750,215, forward strand.
GCTTTAAAAGACACTAATGGTAAAGTAGTGTAAATGTGAATTTATCAGTAAAACAGAACATTAGGCTGGGTACACATGGACAAATGTTCTGTCCTGAACTTTCGCCGCTATAAGGTGGTCGACCACAGCAAATGTCTCCTATGGACCACAGCATTCACTGCCACTGCCGAAATCACCTCAGATTTTTTCGGTCTGACCTACCAATACACAGAAATATCTGTTGGTTTGTGTGTACCCAGCCTTAGTAAGTATATACTTTATAACAAAAGAAAAGGGAATATCTGTATTGGCCAACTGTGATGATAATCATGGCACCTACAGTATAATATAAGGATATTACGCCACCGAGGAGTTCCCTGACCATATAAAAACACGAGGCCGTTTTAATAGAGTTTAGGGAACTCCGAGGTGAAGTAATATCCATATATAATTCTGTAGGTAGCGTATTATTCGATATAATACATAAAGTCAAAAAAAGAAAAATTCAGCACAGGCATTCTGTCTCCCCTCCCTGCTTCTCCCTCCCTGTATTAGTAATGTAGATAACAAGCCTGTTTTTGTACATACAAATAGTTACAGTGACTGCCGTTTCTATCTCAAACTAAAAGAAGACAATAAACATTGTCTCTCACCCGGTGCAGTTCTGGGTTTGTTACACTGACTGACTGAATTACTGTGTTGATAAGGAGGAGCAAGCGCATTCCTGTGAGTCATACATTGGCCGCTTGCTCCTCCTTATCAGCACAGCAATTCAGTCAATCAGTCAGTGTACAAAAACGGGCTTCTTATCTACATTACTAATACAGGGAGAGAGAAATGGGGAGGGGCAGTGGAATACAGGAAGTCACTCAGTGACATCACTGAGTGACTGATTGATTATATAGATTCTCACCACTGCACCTCCCCATTGAAATGCCGGAGCCTTATGTATTATATAATATTATTATATGATCCATATATAATAGAACACATGAATGTATTTGGTCGTGAACCTCCTTCTGGGCTTATTCAGTGGTAACCCATTTAGGAATCCCCCCCCTGAAAATCCTGTGCTTGCCCCTGGCAGACTGACGGCAACCTGTCTTTTCTCTTCTTATGTATGTGTGTATAAAAAAGGGAAAATGTGCTACTGACAGTGTAATGTTACGTTGCCAAGAAGTTCCATGACCATATAAAAGCTCTTAAAGGGCATCTCCACCCTAAATTGTTACTTTTAATTGTCTATTTTATGCGCTGTGTAAAAATGTAGGCTCTTCACTGTACCGTACAAGAGCCCCCAATCGCTCTCTCGCCTCTTGTTAGTATTGTGTTTCTTTTCACCTATTAAAGGGGAACTGGGGGGGGGTCCATACAAATGGCCTTTATTAAAAAGACCACATTTATTTCTACCACTGGGAGCTATCTCTAGCACAACTGCTCTGTCCTCAAGGTTGTAGCATGCCCACTGCTGGGATAGAGCATCCTAAGCCCCACCCTCAACTCAATAATTTTTAAAACTAGCCAAAATACTTTTTTTTTTTTTCTCCCTAAGGTGTCCCATAGTAAAGGAAAGGACGGGGAATAGTTGCAGGTCTGTAACTAGCTTCAGAAAAGATTTAAAATATTTTTTTTGGGGGGGTTTGCTTCTTACACAGCATTGCAGGAGCCTGTGGGTGCTTGGTTGTCCGAAACAGACGTTGAGTTGGGCATCGTCGATCTGCCAGTTTGGATGCCTGGCCAAGCGCCCTTACACTTACCAATAGTCATCCAAAATAACCTCTCCTGCACATCGTGAGTCACAGGACAGGCACCCATGATCGCACATGTGTATGAAGCTTATGAAAGTCAGGACAGACAAAGAGGTCTATAACTTAAGATCCAGAGAAGCTGTATACATTATCCTGTAATGTATATGGTATGAGTGAGATTTTATTCAATAGATGACACTTGTATGGAGACCACAGTTACCCTTTCAAGTCATTTTTATTGCCATTTACATTAAGTACAGAAAAAACATATATATATATATATATATATATTATATATATATATATATGCACATTATTTTGTAGCAGCATAGCACATAGAGATAAAACCAGAAGTGGTAAGTGTTTGGGGGGGGGGGGGGTTTGAGTGAGAAAATTGGGTGTTTTGTTAGCAACCAGTCTTATTGTTCTTGGGAAGAAACTGTTTAGGTGTCTGTTTTTTCTCCCCGAGATTTCCTATGTGCATGTGATTGCGTGTCTGGTCGTGTTTTGGTAACTCATGCATTCACCATTTTTGGTGCGTTAACGCATGCATTTCCATAACAGGAAACGTCAAAATTGCATGAGCAAATGCACACGCAAACGTAAAACGCACAAGAATCGTGTGATAACACTCGCAATTGTGTGCGGGATTTAGTGCGTTGTAGTGGGGTCCCGGACCTAAAATGAAAACCTATATACAGGTAAATCACCCCCCAAATCTGAATAAACTGTAATAGTTTGAAATCAGAAATATATATGTCTAACCTGAAATGCACCACAGTGTCCTGTTGCCTCTGCTTCCTGATTTTTCCAGTTTGCAACAGTTGTATAAAAAAGGGAAAATGTGCTACTGTAATATATGTAATATTACGTTGCCAAGAAGTTCCATGACCATATAAAAGCTTTTAAAGGGCATCTCCACCCTAAATTGTTACTTTTAATATGTTGTTTGGGGGTAGACATGCCCTTTAAATTTGGCCACAGAACTATGAGGTAAAATCCTTATATTACACTCTCAATATTTTATGCGCTGTGCAAAAATGTAGGCTCTTCACTGTACCGTACCAGATGTTTTATTTCCTTTATTTCCTTCGATTGCGTGCGCGATTTAGTGCATTGTAGTGGGTCCATGCCCTAAAAGGCCCGGGCCTAAAATGAAAACTTATATACACATAAATCACCCCCCAAAACTGAATAAACTGTAATCATTTGAATTCAGAAATATATATGTCTAACCTGAAATGCATCACAGTGTCCTGTTGCCTCTGCGTCCTGATTTTTCCAGTTTGCAACAGTTGACATCACAGCCAATGATTGAATGCTATTTCCCTAGCTCCCACTTCTGAGCATGCTCAAGCTCAGTACCAGGCCTCTGAATTGTTTAGTTTCCATGAGGCATCCAGAAGCATAGCAGGCATACAGTTATGAATTCAGATGACAAAATATGTCAACACATTTTAAAGAGGCCATTCTTTCCAAAAGATTTTATTATGAGGGTGGAGTTGTCCTTTAATTCTTTCCAGGTCCTTGTTCCTTCTATTATATTATATTGCACCTGCAATGTCTAATATGGCTAGTTGTTGAAGGTTTGAATTACTGGTGCCTATTACAGTAAATACCATAAAATTGTTAAAAGTATGACATTTTTAGCACAAATAGCTAATTAAATGAGCCCACTCTCAATCACTCATTTTTATTAGCCTTTTCTGCTCTCTTGTTGGGACTAAACCCCAATTTTTATACTGCATCATTTGTAAACCTTTCCCTAAGAACAGCAATAAACTGTAAAATCTCACTTTACATCAAACTGTAAATGGTATTACAGTAAATGTAACCATCTAAATAAACAGCTAAAAATAGCTGTCTATGTATGTGCACTGTCAGGCCACCGCTCAGTTGCATGCTCCTTTACATAATCTAGGCCGTAACAGGATTGTCTAGAGCCTACTATTAAGCATGAGCTGTGCAAAGCCAGTGACCAAACTGTGCAATAATGAAATGCTTTGTGCTTTGTGATCTGCTATGACATTTTATGTATAATGTTTATAAATTGTGATAAGTAGGCCCCACTGTGCGCGCTGCGATACACTGATTTTCTAGCGAATGCGATCACCATTTTTGGTCTGTTTCTGTCTAATTCACACTTCATGAGTTTATGGAAGCATGTGCAATAGCAGACACAAATCAATAGGACATGCACTTTTATTTTTACCCATAACCCCCTGGGAAACCCTGCACAGAAACGCACAGCTTTTTTGTGTGTATTGCAGTGGGCCTCAGCCTTTAGTAAGGTAAACTTTCCAGCACCCACATCACATTATTTTGCTTTATTTAGTTTTCTATCATGAATAAATTTGTTTTCCAACAGTATATCCTTCCTCTTTCCCCCAAAATTAAACTTTGCTCTCTTCTTCACTTTCTATTTTATTCCTTTAATGCAACTGTTACTGCACAGTTTTTACATATATATCAAATCTGTAGCATACAAATTGTATTTAAAACAAACTTGAAATGTATTTGCTATATAAAAGGAATATGTGTATGCAGATAATCTAAATGTAACCTTTTAATTAGTCTTTCATGCTAGCATGGCCTTAGCAGAACCACACCCCATACAGACTATTGAATACAGACTTTTGTTTGAAAGGTAGATTGGAGAAGATAGGAGTTTCTTCAAGTTATCCATTAAAACTAGTTTATACTAGGGCAAAGTTAATATGTACTGGACATTTGTTCTGCAAGAATAGTTATAGAGCACTTGACTGATAGCTATAAGGATGATTTTGGCACAATAAAATTGTAAATCATGGCTGCTCCTGTGCTCTTTAATAGGCTGTACAACTGGTCAGGCTACAATATTGTCCATACCAATTTAATTTTGTCCTTCAGACTACCTTTTGACTGGTAAATCTGTTGGCTGATATTAACAGGTCAAAGCTGCCTTAATTCTTTAATAAAACAACTGGAGTGGAAATTACAAGTATAATCAGAGACCAAGAAACAAGTATACAAATTTTAAAGCACAACTACTATATATTAAAGGGTATCTCCACCCCAAAATCTAAACTTTTCTGTAGTGTAGGGGACCCCCCTCCAAACCCTCAATGCCATTTATTACTTTAAAAAGGTGCCCAGAAAAAGACTTACCAACTTTGTTCCCTCAGCCTCTGCTGTTACTTCCGGGAATGGAGTAGTAATAGGGACTGGACCGGCAACCGCGTCTGTGAGTCAGCCAATCACGCATCTGCCGGCTAATTGAGGTAAATCTATTTACCTTTTTAAAGTTATAAACCTGACATTTAGGGTTGGAGGGGGGGGGTCCCCTACACTACAGAAAAGTTTATTTTTTTAAAAAAAAATATTGAGGGGGAAGGGTGGCAATGCCCTTTAACCTCCCCTGCCTTCTCTTTTCCTTGCTATTTATATTCCTCACCCCTAGGTTTACCCTTAATCGGCAGTTCGAATTTTCTTAATTTTTTAGTCGCCGATCCAGTCCTGATCTGCTCCCTTCTTAAAGGACAACTCCAGCCTCATAAGAATATCTTTTAGAAAGAATGGCCTCTTTAAATTATGTTGATATATCATAGTTTGTCCTATGAATTCATTACTGTATGTCTGCTATACTTCTGGATGCCTCATGGAAACTAAGCAATTTAGAAACCTGTACTGAGCCTGAGCATGCTCAGAAGAGGCAGACGGGATTACCATTCAGCCATTGGCTGTGATGTTAACTGTCAAATTCATAACTGACAGTTGTTAACTGGAAGAACCAGGAAGCAGAAACAGGACATTGTGCAGGATTTCAGGTTAGACTCATATATTTCAGATTTTAAACTTTAGGGTTTTGGGGGGTGATTTTCCTGTATGTAATTTTTATTTTGGTGCTGGACTTGTCCTTTAAGTTCAAAACATTGTCAAATGTAAGATGTACTTCTTGCAGAGCCCATCTTCCCATAGGTCTCATCGACAATAGAGGTAAGGGTGGATATTGGATTGATGTTTAGAAATTTGGAATCCCATATACAAAGGGGACATCTTGAAAATGGAAACAGTTCAGAGAAGGTCAACTAAATTAAAGTGGAATAGAGGGGCTTGACTATGCAGAACGATTAGACAAGTCAGCGGTGTTATCTGTTGTACACTGGAGAATCAGTGATTGCGAGAGGATATGATCACTTTATAATAATATATTAATAGGCCATATTTAAAACTATATACATTAGACAGCACATGCATATTGATAAAAGTTCATACCATAATTGCAATCCCCATGGATAAAAAGACTTCAGGCCTACTTGTCTCACAAGGCTAATAAAAATGTAAAAATGTTCCAGTATTAGCCATGTGAGCTGAGTAGGCCTGAAGCCTTTTTATCCATGGGGATTGTAATAAAGGTATGAACTTTTATCAATATGCATGTGCTGTCTATAGTATATAGATGTATAAGAGGTGGAATGAAGCCTTTTGACATGCACCTCGACTTAAAAAGCGGATTCAAGATTGCCAGTGCCGTTATAGATATTTATATGTTTTTGGACCATACAAAACTATCTAGTGCATAGTTCACCAATAAGTACCGTAATTTTACAGGACTCATGGACATTCTTTAAGATTAGAAGTAAGTTTAGTCTTCATGTTAGGAAAGGTTTCTTTACAGTGATAAAAGTATCATTAGATAAGCATTTAGAAGACCAAGAGGGGAATTTACTGAGAATGATGATTTAATATCATGCTTGGGGCTCTCTGTAAATTTCCCTCTTGGTCTTCTAATATAAAAATGTATAGTTTGGGTTCTGTTCGGGACAATGTTAGCAACACAGGTTCTAAAAATAATTGTATAGATACTGTAATGAAAAAAGGCAAAATACACAAAATTCTGTCCTGTACATTTTAAATGCCTCATTAAAAAATAAATCTTGCATGAGAGAAATTAAGCGCACATAAGGTATTTTTTTTATTTATTCTAAAGAGTCAAGAAAAAGAAAATGACAGACTTCAAGAAAGAACTCAAGAAATTTACATGAACTGGAAAGAAGCACAAGAGGTTAAACAGAAATTAGAAAAAGAAGATGCTGAGTGGCAGGAATCACGTACGTTTTAATACAATAGTTGTAACAGCACAAAAAGAATTGAATGTAAAGCAAATAGAAATTGGTATGAAATTTAAGATACATTAGGCAGCATCAGGTAAACCAACAGTTCAAACCAGCAAATTACTAAGAGCATATAGAATCAAACCTGTCAGGGAGCTTTTGGCGTTATCATGGTTTAATGTTATAATAAACTTAGTTCATCCACTTTGATAAGTGATATGCTGGGTATAGTCTTCATCTGGTGTGCGCTAACACCTATTTCCTGGCTTGGACTGATTGTGAAGAATGCATGGATCTACGTGTCTGGAGCGACAGCACCAACACGGTGAGCAAACAAGCTTTTTGTTTTTTTTTTTATAGAGCCTAATACTTTATTATTTATTTTTCTTTATTATTACAGGCCAGGCAGTCTGTTCAGGGACATGACACAGGAATGGCATATTATAGGTCCTAATTGATGCACTATTTTTTGTAACTAAATCTCCATTTTCTTTTGCACCCATTTTGCTAGAAGTAGAAATGGTTACATTCTTTCCATGTTTTTGAGAGAGCTAACCTGGCTTTACCTGCCAATTGGTTAAAATTGTTTTTATTTATTGGCTCTTAGTTATCTTATAGTACTTGACCTTGTGCTGGGTCAAGCTGCAGAGCACTGCCTCTTTCAGTGGTCCCGAGTTCTGGTAGTGTTACTCCGTTCAGGAACGATGGGGCAAAAAAGATTGGGCCAGGTGGTTCTTTGGATGTCCTGGAATGTTGGGAAAACATTGCAGGAACACTCAAAGGTAAAGGTTAAGTGAATACTAATTGCATACAAAAAGATGTTCTTTCTGTGCCTGGGTGGAGTTCACATACTGTATCACTGGCACATCAACTAAACACTACTTTCACCGAGACTTGGCTTCAATGATTTGTTTCTAAATAATTAAAGTTGTTGCCTAATGAGTCACTGTGGTACAATCTCCTGTGTGGTCGTAGGTCTGATGCTTTTATATAATCTGCTAATGCCCTCTAGAGCTTGCTGTATAGATTGAAACAGTTAGCTCTTTTCCTTGCAAATCCATAGTATGTAGGATTGAGTGATCTCTTTAGACCTCTTCTTCTAGTTAATTATAACCTTTGAATGTTTCAGCACAGAGGGTGTTTTCATTCTGCTGCCTAGGAGGATCGCTTCATGTTACCTTGTGGCAGAATTTCCTGTGGTAGACACATTTTGTTTACATTTTTATTTACAGGGAGATTCAATAACAGTTTTTATTGTTAAAAATGGTGCTAATTTTGTCCCAATCCATCAGATATTAGCTTTCAAATGTTTAATAAGATCTGATTGATTGGGCCAAATTTGCACCATTTTTAACCAAAAGAACTGCTATTGAATCTCCCTGTTAGTGCTATAAGTTCACAAGATTGATAGAAAATGTTATACTATATGACCACACTAGACTGGCTTTAAAATGTTTTCGTTCATCCAGGTCATGGATCTAACTTAATCAAATAGAACGTACCGGAGCATAGACACTCCCGGTTACAAAAGTATCCCTCAAGAGCTGCAACAAGCTATTCACACCAGATACATATTAAAATTAGCAACCTTTATTCATGTATAGATAAATGGAAGTCGAATTTGACTATTGGTGAAAAAGAAGCCCTTAAACGTCTCTCTAGGAGGGATGACTTGGTACTCAGGGCTGCCGACAAGGGTGGGAATGTGGTAATAATGTCAAAAGAACAGTACCTTTTGGAAGCGGTTCGGCAATTAACTGATAAAAGTCAATATGAATGTTTAAGCTCGAATCCTCTCCAGGAAGTGAACTTATCACTTAAGAAACTCATTTATTCTGGTTGGGAAAGGGGCTTGCTGAATAAAAAGGAAAGGGACTTTATTTGTAATGATCATGCGAGGTTACCCACATTCTATACCATCCCTAAGGTACATAAAAAGAAAAGCTTCCCACCGGGCAGGCCCATAATATCGGGCATTGGGGGCCCGACTAAAAGAGCAGGTAGGTACGTGGATGAAATTCTATGTCCTAACCTCCAAACGTTGGACTCCGTCGTCCTGGATACGGGGGATGTCCTGAAAAAAATTAATGGTTTAGGAGTGGATGATAATGTACTTATGGTGGCCCTTGACATTGAGGGTCTATATTCCTCCATCCCCCATGAGTGGGGGTTGGGGGCAGTTAGAGCATTTTTGAGTTCTAGAGGAACTGAGTTCCAGCATCATACTAATTTTGTTGTAGAAGTTATGTCTTTTATGCTCAATAACAATGTCTTCACCTTTAATCGAAAGTATTACAGACAGATACGCAGGATGGCGATGGGGGCGGTTTGCGCCCCCACGTACGCGTGTCTTCATCTAGGATTTTGGGAGATGGAGGATGTTAATAGGGTGGCTTCAGATCTGCGATGTGAGGATAAAATCATTTTATGGCTACGTTATGCAGACGACGTTCTGCTCCTTTGGGGTGGATCGGAAGAGGAGTTGGAGAGGTTTCTCAACTCCCTAAATAAGAATAAAAGAAACATCAAATTAACGGCAGAATGGAGCATGGTATCGGTTAACTTTCTGGATTTATGTATTTATAAAGAAAATGGCCTGTTGGCTACTAAAACATTTAGAAAAAGTAAGGCCACCAATAGCCTATTAAGTGCGGATAGTCATCATCCTCCATCTCTCATTAAGGGTATCCCGGTTGGACAATTCATCTAGATGAGGAGGAATTGTTCTTCTGAGAAAGTATTTGTGGAGCAATCTAGGATCTTGAAGAATAGATTTAAAGCTAGGGGATACCCTAAACGTTGGATAGACAGAGGCTATACCAGGGCCAAACTAGATAGTAGAGATGATATGTTATATAAGTATGAAGGGAAGGCACTGAAAGGAAAGAACGTAAAAGACAACGATAAACTTAGGATAATAACAACTTACAATTCCAACTGACTGGATATCAGAGATATCCTAACGAAATATTGGTTGATCCTGGAAGGCAATGAATTTATCAAGAAAAAGATTGGGCCTGTACCCCTCTTAATGGCAAGGAGATCCAGTAGTCTGAGAGACAGACTAAGCAGAAGTCACTTTGAGGTGCCGAAATGTGACCTTACATCTTGGTTGGGAAGAGCCCCAAGAAAAGGGAATCAAAAATGCGGCAAATGCTGTGTATGTGAATTGATGAATGAGCTAGGGATGTTTGAAGGCCCAGATGGTAGGAGATGGTGGATAAAAGATCACATCACATGTCAGATGACATATATCTATTAAAATGTGAATGTGGAGACTTGTATGTAGGTCAAACTAAACGGAAGCTCACACAGAGAATACAAGAACATGTGAGAGCTGTTAAAAATGGTAAGCCGGAGGTGAGTGCAATGGCTAAACATATGTGTGAAAGACATGAGGGTAGACGTTTAAGGTTCTCCTTTATGGGCCTAGAAAAAATTAACCTTGGGATTAGAGGAGGTGACGTCACCCAAAGACTACTAAGGGCAGAATGCAGGTGGATTTTTAACCTACAGACCAAGAGCCCGGATGGTCTCAATGATGAACTGTTTTTCATGCTTTTTGGACAGATAGTTCAAAGCCAGGAGAGTGAACTTCCAACTAGTTAATAATTATAACAATATAAGTCTGTATACTGCTATCTGAGCAGGTTGTGAATGTTGTAAATTTAGAGAAAGCCATGATGTAAACTGATTGGTCTATTGATAGCTATGATGTGAAATGACTTGGTTCAAAACCATAGATTTATCTTAGGTAATTTTTAGGCCATATGGGCACATGAATTATTGCAATTGGACCAGTGTGGATGTAAATTCATTCATTGATCTCTGAAGTTGCCACTTACTTTGCCTCTATGTATCACTTGACCTTTAAACAGGGCGGGGGAACTCTATTGGGGAAAGGGTAATTGATAGCTATTTAAGGATCTCCATAAGAGCCCTCGTGAGACCCTGACGAAGTCTCAATGAGACGAAACGCGTAGGTCCGTTTAGTTTCCAGACCACAGCGGAGTCATTTGAAGGGGAGCGTTCCGGACGTGTTTGGCTATTCGTGTGGAGAAGCAACAGCAAAACCTGGTACTCTAATGGAGTTGGGTCAACCGAAGGCGGCATCAGCATAATGGGACTTAACACTTAAGTACAAGTGAAGAACTATTTTCCATTTTCAGCTACCTCATTTGGCCCAGAGAGTCCGAAGAGGAATGGACACGTGATCCTTTGAGAGGCATTCAGTTCTTGTAAGTCCTGTCCTAGTGTAACATTTGATTCTTTGATAATTTGATATGCGGATTCAGCTCTGATATTTATCCGTAACAAGGAAATACAAAGTTGTTGCTGACACACAATAGTCCGGATAGTTACAATTGTGGACACATAATGTCCGTCTCGGAGTAAAAGCATCTGAACATTGTAGCTGCTATCGGATACATTGGATACACTGGAGCAACCGATGGATGGATACTGTTACCGCTCCCTGATTTAGACTCTTTAGATGATGTTGAAGTGCTGGTAGGGGGACGCCCCACCGACACTTAGCTGTTGATGGTTTAGGTGTTAGTAATTTATGTTTTTATTAATGTTTGTGGGGATATAGTGGAGGGAGGTAGGTGTGGATTTATTTGTTTAAAACTTTTTTTCTTGACCACATTAGTGTATTATATACCGCTATGAATCAAGGTTGCTAATTTTAATATGTATCGGGTGTGAATAGCTTGTTGCAGCTCTTGAGGGATACTTTTGTAACCGGGAGTGTCTATGATCCGGTACGTTCTATTTGATTATGTTTATGTAGGTCCCTGCTTGCACCGCACTATTGTGCGTAGCTACACCCTTGATTAAGTGGTGCACACTTCACATTATTGTATTGATTTCATGGATCGAACTTATTAAAATAGATAGACTGGCTTTACACTCCCCCATTTGTTGGGCTGCAAAAAAAAGTTCTCAAGAATATTGTCCACTTGCTCTGAAAATATTTTTTAAGGATTAAGTAAGCTTGTTTGTTATTGTAAGTGTTGTTTGGCAAAGATCACCCCAGTTGAAAGGGAATTGGCCTGAAAAAAAGGGAAATATTTGTATTCAGACATATTAACAGGCAAAGTATTTAAGAAGGAAGATAACTTATGATGTGGATTACTTCCAACTAGTAAATGCAGAGCTGGATTAATGCCCTGTTTTATTAGGCAGCAAACTTATTTGTGGAAAAATGATTGTAGTTAATTTTGTAAGAATCTTTGCTCCATCTCTCTCTCTCACACACACACACACACACACACGCTTAAATATAATATTTTTTAGTGGTAAGTATAAATTATTAATTAATTTATAGTACGGAAGGAAAGGTGATTTACTGTGAGTCGGCAGAACACCAAGAAATGCACTGGCTAATATGATAGACATCACTGTTTCACAAAGTGTTTTCTATTTTCATTGTCCAGTAAGAAAATCAAAAGCAGCTGACCAACGGAGGAGGTCTGTGGCAAAACAGGCCAGAGATGACTATAAGAGGCTATCAATGCAGGCCATTGAACAAGGAAGTGTGTCTGAAAAAGCCAAGAGTTTTGGACAAGTGAAACGCCCTCCTTTACCTCCAAAACCAAAATTTATTACAACTACCAACAACAACTGCAGCACAAACAGGTAGTGTAAATTTACACATATCAATATTAGGTGCTTATAATTATATATATATATATATATATATCCAATGGTATATACGACACACAGGTCTTCAATGCAAACTTTTTTATTACATCAACGTGCCATAAACATCAAGCAACATTTCGAAACTACAAACCTCTTTTTTCAAGCTTATACAAAAAATGGCATCCACATGGGAGAGCCCTCCCACTTCCTTACATACTGATTAGAAGGAAATGACATCACATGTTACACCTATAAACAATTCAGCACATGGCAATCACAATTTTTTTAGTTTTCTAACTTCAATTAGAATTCTATTGCTTATATATATCGCGCCCCAACCCACAACAGCATAGCCTACAAGGGAAAGCAGGACTGATTCCATACCCAATAACCACACTCACAGGAATAAAAACAAATCATAGTCTCTGTTGAGACCATGTGGTGTCAGTGTGTTCAACCTGTGAACCCACCACACCACCCTTTGCTTTAGCCTCTGTATACGGTCTCCTCCACGACGTGGCACAGGAACGAATTCCAGTGCCATGTATCTCAAATCAGAGTCACTGTGGCCCTCCTGCTTATAATGTTTAGAGACCGGTAATCTATCATCCCTCTGTCTTATGCTGGATCTGTGCTGTGATATCCTTGATTTCAGGGGTTGCGTGGTTTCCCCCACTTACAATTTTTGACAAGGACACACAGCACATAAACCTCATAGGAAGTGTCACATGTCATACTAGGTTTCATTTTGAAAACTTCTCCAGTCTGGGGATGGATGAATTCCTGTCCTCTGTGCACAAATTTGCACTGTGCGCAGCGTAGACACGGAAACATCCCCATCTTTTTATTCCCCAAAAAGGTAACCCTTTTCTCTTTTGGGGGGACATTCTGATCTTACTAAAAGTCGACCCACCGTGCAACCTTTTCTATATGAGATCCTCGGGGCCTCTTGGAATTCCTCTACCTCCGGGTAGGCATTCTTAAGGACATGCCAGTGTCTCCTCACAACCTGGCCGATCCTATCACTGCCCACCCCAAAATCCATAATAAGTGGAATACGTTTTTCTTTAGTTTTTACTAACACTTGTCCTGTCCCGGAACAATTTTCTCTCGCTGTTGTGAGTACTCCCTCTGGGTAACCCCTATTTCGTAATTTTTGCATAGTCACTTGTATCTGGGCCTCCCTCTTCATGGGATCCGAAACTATCCTGTTGACTCTCTTCAACTGCCCCATAGGTATCGCTTTTTTTACATACCCAGGATGGAAACTCTTATACGAAAGCAGCTGGTTTTGATCAGTCGCCTTCGTATAGAGCTCCGTATGTATGCATGTATCCTTCAATACTCTCACATCCAAAAAACTAATTGTATGTAAATCATAATTCAGAGTGTATTTAATATCTGGATGTATGGCATTCAGAAATATAAAGAACTCCTCCAGTTATAAAACTAAAAAAATTGTGATGTGTTAGCCATGTGCTGAATTGTTTATGGGTGTAACATGTGATGTAATTTCCTTCTAATCCGTATATAAGGAAGTGGGAGGGCTCTCCCATGTGGATGCCATTTTTTGTATAAGCTTGAAAAAGGAGTTTGTAGCTCCGAAACGTTGCATGATGTTTATGGCACATTGATGTAATAAAAAAGTTTGCATTGAAGACCTGTGTGCCGTATATACCATTGGATGTATTTGGAAGGAGCCATACAGTGAGACTCCCTTTATACTGGCACCAGGCAGGACAGATACAGCCTCCTCCCGGTAAACCACTGTATATGAAGCAGGAAGAGGGGCCCCATCATAGTTGCTGGGGGCCCAGTGGTTTCTTGTTACACCACTGGTTGGAACTCCTGGACATACCATATTTACTTGAGTATATAAGTCGAGGTTTGTAGGCTTTAAAAATAGCCTAAAAATTGAACCTTGACTTATACTCTGGTTACTCACTTGTGAATCCAGTAATCCGGCTGCCACTTGCTTCCACATCCTCTGTTCTGGTGGCTGACGCTGGTCTCACTTCCTGGTGCCAAGTAGTGACGCCAGGCTCCAGAACAGTGGATGCGGAGCCAGAGATTGCTGATTGATCGCGGCAGCTGGATTACTGAGATCCACTGCATTACACAGGCAAGTCCTCTCCTGTACTGAACCGGGGGGGAGGGGCTCTAAAGTGGCGGTGCAGTGCTTTTGCCGCTGCAGATGTTTGGAAACCAACTCCCAGCAACTAAAGAATGCTGGGAGCTGTAGTTTCCAAACATCTGGAGTGGCAAGAAATTGGGGGTTACACTCCATTTAAAGGGCAACTTATCCCTCAAAACAATACAGAATCTGGAGGATGATATCTATTTATACACAGTGAAGATATCCCGTGTAAACTGGTTCATGTGGGCTTTTGAAGTGTTTTGCAGTGAGTGCACTATATTTAAAAATTAACTAATGCAGAAACAAATAAGAACAGGATTTTCTTCACTTTTTTACATTTTTAAGTAAGTTGTGGTAATAATCAGATGCAAAGGGTTAGGACAGTAAACAGAATGCAGCATGAGGCATAACAGGAATACTGCATTGTGGGAGCTGGGAGCGATAATGAAAAATAGGCTTCTCCCTTTAAGTTACATGTGAAAAATTAAGATTCTTTAGGTATTCATTTTGCTGTTTATTTGTGCTTTAAATGCTTAAAATAAAAAAATGTACATTTATTTTTCTTTAATCCTATTTTATTCTAAATATTGAGAATGGGGTGTGGAATCTAGTACTTGACAGGACATATATAGCTTGTAATCCTTTAAATGCCAGGTGTAATTTTATGCATTTACATGCACATACAATTATATCTATTACTAATTTTAGTATTTAAAAGCTGCTGGGAATAGTCATTAAACCAAAAGGTTTTGCCAGTTACTCAAAACTCACCATAGCCTATAGGACTTACAGGGTTATTCAATAAAAGTTCTTTCATCATTTAAAATGGTGCTAATTTTTCCCCAACCAATCAGATGTTAGCTTTCAAATGTTAAATAAGATCTGATTGGTTGGGGCAAAATTAGCACCATGTAACAAAAGACAAATTTTGGAAGTTTACAAGGAGATTCAATAAAAGTTCTTATCGTTAAAAATGGTGCTAATTTTGCCCCAACCAGATAAATCGGATATTATTTAACATTTGAAAGCTAACCTCTAAATAATTAGTTGGGCCAAAATTAGCACTATTTTTAATGATAAGAACGTTTATTGAATAAACCTGTAGGTTTACAAAAGCATTTTGGGTTAGTGGTTAAAAGACCCACCCTAGATATGCACACTTAATTTGGGCTGGCGGGGCTCTTGGTATATAGCTTAAAGCTGGCTTCACAGAACAGAACTTGACATTTTCAGGGAGATTCAATAAAAGTTCTTATCGTTTAAAATGGTGCTAATTTTGCCCCAACCAATCAGATTTTATTTAACATTTGAAAGCTTACATCTGATTGGTTGGGGCAAAATTAGCACCATTTTAAACGATAAGAACTTTTTTTGAACAACCCTGTTTATTTTTTAAGAAGCTGGATGAGAATTGGAGCTATTCAGTTAAAGCTGTATTTATGTCCAACATAAAAATAAAGATTTTTCTGTAATGTAGCCCCCTCCTAACCCTAACCCCATTGTCTGTTTGGGGGAAAAACTATTTACCAGACCGGGATCCCTTGGATTCAATCTCCAATGCAACTTCCGATTGCATTGGGGGCTTGGCCGGCAGCCACGTTTGTGATTGGCTGAGAGTCCGCCTATCACAGACGCGGCTGCCAACTATTGATTTAATGTAGCTGAGGGATCTCGGGCTGGTAAGTAAGTTTCTATGGACTTTTACAAGGGGGGAAGCTACACCATAGGAAAGGGTTTCATGCTAAATTAAAAGTGCAGTGCGATGGATCTGGATGGAGGAAGGAAGGGGGTGAATCGGCTCCACAGTGCAAGACTGAGTTCCTCCCAGAGGACAGAGAAGAGGCAGAAACCTTTTCACAGGAAGACAGCTCCTACTCTTCAGTTTCCTGGACTTTCATAAGGTACTGAAGGTGAACCATTTGGACAGGGGCGTACCTGGGCTTGTGGCGGGCCCTACTACCAACACTGCATTTGGAGCAGTGATGTAAGGTAAAGATTTTTTAACACAGTGGGGCCAGCATAGGGTTAAATTTTGGTTTTGGGGGTGGATATGCCCTTTAAGCTAACATTCAAGATTCAGTTATTTAAATGGGGGTCCAGACAGCTCTGAATCTGGAGATGGGATGAAACCATCATGTAGTTATTGCTTGTAAAACCTGAACAGTAGACCAAGAAAATAATTTGTAACGTTGCCGAATTAACATTAATTGCTTTAAATATGAAATGGTGTTTGTTTTGAGGTTGGAACGTAGGCAAGGGATTCGAAGACTGAACTCTAGCACCACTCGTGATAATATCATTAAATGGTTTAAAGATGAGCAGATACCTTTAGGAGCAGGATGGGATAAGTCTGGATCCTACATCGAACCATGGTTTCATGGTAAGATATTATATACATCACGCATATCAAATGGCACAGTGTAATTCCTTGTAATCTTCCCACAATAATTGCTTTCTTGGAGATTGAAATACAATGCAAATGCAAATATAGCTGGGTACATATATTTTTGTTAAAGGGACAATGGATCATTTTAGTTAGTTGCGGACGGCACCCTGTACTAGGAATATTATAGGGAGTCGGCAGCAATTGTTAGGTCTATACTTTTTATAGGAGAGTGCTTGTGATTGTGTTTAGCCACATATTTCAAAGATGACATACAGGGAGATTCAATAAAAGTTCTTATCGTTAAAAATGGTGCTAATTTTTCCCCAACCAATCAGATTTTATGTAACATTTGAAAGCTAACATCTGATCGGTTGGGGCAAAATCAGCACCATTTTAAACGATAAGAACTTTTATTGAATAACCCTGATAATCTTTCAGATTGATACTGTGTGTACACACCTTTAGGCTGAGTACACATGGTCCGATACTTTGTCTGTGACTGAAAAATCGGTTTTCTGTCTATTGAAATCTCACTGTTGCAAGCCCGATATTTCAGCTTGATAATGCATCCTGTTTAAGATCCCTGGCTTTGTTTAAAAATTGGTCAAAAAACATGTAAATATCCAACATCAATCATCTAGACGTTCTTACCACACTGTCAGCCCAGGTGATCGTTTGAACTTTGTAAGCTGTTTGCCTAGGGAACAACTCCTTTTCGATTATCAAAAGTCAACAACTTCTGTGACCACGTGAGTGTTTAACTATACTGATCACCGAATTCCAAAGGTCATTTTTACATTCCTAATATTTTACTCTTGAGAGCCTTTTATGATAAACTTGTTGCTGATATCTCACTGTACTTAATACTGTAGGTTTATAAATGGAAATCGGTAGTCCAGGGTGTAAGTTAGTCTTGTCTTAAAATTCCATATTTAACCCTTCCCTTTCCTTCAAGTAGAATAAAGCATAAGAATAAAATAATTGTTGTAGGTGAAATGCTGTTTCTGTTCCTAGCCTCTATATTTTCTTTGTGGTGTGTACAGGTATCATATCTAGACAAGAGGCAGAGGAGCTGCTGAAAACGAAAGGGCGTGGAAGCTTCCTGTTGCGTGTCAGTGAGAAGATACAAGGCTATGTTCTCTCTTACTGCTCTGAAGAAGGATGCGCACACTTCCTCATAGATGCTTCTGGCACGACGTACAGTTTCTTGGGAGTGGATCAGTTGCAGCATGCAGCTTTAGCTGATCTAGTTGAATATCATAAGGTAGGCATTGGTTATTAATGTCTTAATGTCTTCATCTTCTTAGCCATTGCTTTGCACATGATGGATTAGAAATCTTAGCATAATCATGCAAAAAATAATCCTTCTTCTTTTGCTTACAATGTAACAAGATTTTGTTTTTCGAATTTACGAAGTTATAATAGTGAATTAAACTTCAGTAGCAGCAGTAAGAAACGTATTGTTACTGTAATCTGTAATATTTTGTGTCCATTGTTTATGATCTAGGCTGTTTAAGAGAGAATATTGAAATACAGTAATGCTATACTGTATATATTTTCCATTTTCACAGTAAACTTTAGCTGATCTTCATCCTTTTTTATGTTAAACTTTTAATCAGTATTCTTTATTTTTGTATAGGCTAGGGGCTATATTGTGCTTTATTGTTGGCCCTCATTTGTATATTTAAGGGAGAACTAAACCTAAAATGTAAATGTCTGTGTCTTTAATTTGTTTTGAACAATTAGTAGTTGAATTCAAGATTTCTGTGGCAACTTTTCTTGTTACTGCTCTTTAGTGTTGCCCTTCTATAAGATGTTGTGTACAGCTCACTAATATGTCATGTATATCATTCTAATTGCTACTTTTATACATGCATAGAATTGTAACGTTATTGTTAGAAAATACAAGAGTGCCTATTCTGCAAGGGCATAAGGGCCACACAAGTGGCTCTTTAACTGACGGGCCTATTATGGCAATTCTGCTCATACCTGCCCCAACACCACCTTCGCTATGCCCACTCTCCCAAACTCAGACCACCAATTGGGCACCCAAGACTTGATAGTTTTCAGTTTTACTTATTTACTATTTGAACTATGGTTTGAACTTTACCAGCCACTAGATGGCACTATTATACCTCATATCCCTTAAGAAGGGTATAGATCTGCACAAAATGTTTTTTTATGGAACTGGTTAAAAAAAATGTAAAGGTTGATTTGATCACGCCTTAGGATATCAAAATTTCATGTCAGTTGAGGTATAAGGAGCCTAATTACAGTAAATTTAAAATATGATAATTTACCCTAGCAGCAGACAGATTTTGCTGTAAATATTTGATTTTTTGAAAAGTGGAGCAACTCTACTGTCCGATCCAAATCTCAAATATAGTATTTGAGGTTTGCCAAAGACATGTATCATCTAGTCCAACCTACTCGGCAATTACCCACATTTCCTGCCTAAAAGTTTATCCAACACATGAATATGTTTATTTATAAAGTGCTCCTTGGGTATGCAGCACTGTACATTCTAAAAATCCAGTCAAGGAGATATGTGCAAGTAGTTGTATAGATAAATAAAATTACATAAATATTTAAAAAGTTTCAAAAATAAGCAATAGGTACCATTGTTAGTAAAAAATGGGGTAAGGCAGATTATTAATATTTTTGCCTAAGTCACTGATATGACATTGTAAATATCCATAACAATATAACGTTCCTGTTTTTCTTATTGTTTTTATTATAGAGAAAAACTACTGTCATACATTAACTTACTTTAACTTTTGTTTCATAGACTGAGCCTATTCCTTCAATGGGAAGGGAGTTGCTTCTGTATCCTTGTGCCCAAAGAACAGGTGTCTGTGACTACAATGATCTTCTAGAATGAATCTATCAAAATGAGGATGCACTTCTATAAGAACAAATGTATTGGTTACACAGCTGTATTCCAGATGCCTTAAAGCAGCAGTGCTGCTAAGTTTATTGTGCCTTATTTGGCATTTCCATAACTGTGTCTAATCCAGAAATCTATTATTCTTAAAAGGACACTGTAAAAATTAATAATGGTGTGCAATGAATTTCAGCTGTTCACTTCCCCCACTTTTTACTATTTATATATGTGTACAGCAGCAACAAAACAGTTTAGTTCTACTGTAATCACAATTATCAACATGGTGGACTTGCTTTTAGGATTTTCAACCTAGGCATAATAGGACCTGGGTCTCATAGGCCTGTTATTTATTATGGCAGTGTAATATAACCCCAAGATTGGTAGAAGTAATTGGACCGAACATTTGTATTGTAATGTGCCATATTACATATATATATGGAATTGCTCTCTCTTTGAAAGGTCTTTTCAATTTCTTTGTCACCTAGGAGATATATTTGGTTAGTTACCTCTTTGTGCTGTTAACGTTTCACATTTGAATTGCTCAGTAACCAGTCAGGCTGACATTTGGAATGACAATCTAAAGAAGGTAATTTACAGTGGTGTTGTAGGGAAGGGAGTTACCTCGATGTTACCCATAATGATTTTGTTTTAGACAATAACTGGGTAGCATTACAAAAGATATGTGCTTTTAAAAAAATGACACTGTGATATAGTATGACCAGTATTTGCACTTTACATATGTTTATTATAGTATTTAGTACAACTGGCTAGTCACATCTTAACCAACCTGGATAGGTGCATGTGTTCATATATTCTATACCAGTGATGATGAATCTTAGCCCTCCAGATGTTTGGAAACTACAAATCCAAACATGCCTTGTTTATTCTGCAAATAAGACATGCTGGGAATGGTAGTTTCTAAACATCAAGTGTGCGAACGTTCAGTCACTGTTCTATACCAAAAAGTGTTTTTGGGATCATATAGAAATTGAGTACAGTACATTTTTTTTTTGGCAAACAAATCTTAATTTGAAGATAGTTTTATATAACTTTTTTAGTGTTAAACTATACTGCACCAACCTACTGCAAATAGTACCAAGGATAAAGACCTAAACCACTTGTAGGGTACTAGACACTATAGTTCTCTATTAAAAAATAAAGTGGTTCCAGTTGTTATTATATAGGAGATTACCTGAACTAAACTAGACATTACAAAAAGCTTTCCCTCCCCTGTGTCATATGAGAGAAATCTCATAGGACAATCCTTCTCAAGTAAAAACCACTGAAAGTACCTAAGCAGGATTAGGGCTTGGTAAACTTTGGTTGATATCTTGGGCCATACAACGCCGTGTCTGTGTTTTGGTCAATTGGGCTGAAATATTGGCTGTAATTTTGATGTGACCAATCGATCCCTATAATTTTTAGACTGAAAGATTGGACTGATATATATCAACACTTTATCCTGTCTGACAGATTACTAATTGGTTTAATGATTATAAAGTCAGCTGAAATAGTGGGCATACCTCTGCCAGTGCATATCAGGCCTAACAAATGACTGGAGGGCTTAATTTTGCAAAAGGTGGATCTTTGATTAGGAACGTAGAAATAATACATTATTTAATCAGCAGTTTATGAGCTGTAAATCAAGAAAATATGTGTTAAGTTCTATTTTAAAATATTTCAAAACACACAGTTTTTGTATTGTGTGTGGCTGAATATCTATTATAAACCATTGTTTAAAATCCCCCACATCCTTTGCATGCTGTAAGCTTTGAGGTTCTGAAATGCCAAACTGTAATTAAATGTATTATATAAATTGTATGTAAATGTGTAAAAATTAAATTTAGCTATCAAGAACTTTGTTGTTTTATAGCGTACTATTAAGAGTAAAATCTGTAAATATGCAGGGTGTGGAATTCATGTGGAAATGCTGGTCAACTATTTCCTATTATTATTTGGTTGTAGATGTTACTCCATCCCCCTCTATTGGCCACCAATAAAAAATGTAAGGGAGATTCACCCAGAGCTGCAGGTGCTCTGGATTAACCCCCCACAAGAGATTCACCAGTGCCTGTGCATCTCTGGGCTAATTTCACCCAAAGTAAGTATTAAACATCAGCTAGTGTTAAATACTTACACATGATCTACCACACACCACAAGCTAAGGGTTAAAGTCAGGCTAACGCATAAATGTAATCTCTTCTAAAGGAGTGGCGAGGCTCTGGGTGAATTAAAGGGCATGTCCACCCCAAAACTATAATTTAACTCCATACTGGCCTGCCTCTGTTTAGTTTAAAATAAACCTTACCTTACATCTCTGAAAAGGCGTAGCTGGAGAATCATAAGGAAAAAAGTTCAAGAAACTGAAGACTCCAAGCTGTCTGTGAGCCATCTGTTCCATGCTGATTCCTCATCCTCATCAAGGTCTGAGGCATGCACAGTCCCCCCCCCCCCCCCCCACCATCCGTGTCCTCTCAGTCATTGTTGCACCTAGCTTGAAATCCTTTGGAGGTAAGGTAACACCTGCCCGACCCAACCGCCGCAATATTCCTAAAAAAAAAAAAAACAATCAGTACTTACAGAGCCTTCACTCCCATGGCGTTTCCAGTGACTTCTGTGATTGGCTGAGGTCCGACCCCTCCGGCCAGATCTGATCACCATGGGAGAGAAGGCTGTGTAAGTAGAAATCTGGGAATTTTTTTTTTTTAAGAATTATGGCGGAGGTTGGGGTTGGGTAGGGGTTACCTACCTTACCCCAGTGGCGTATCTACGTTAAAACATTCGGGGCACGTGCCCCGGATGTTTTGCAAAGTGCCCCGAATGTTTTACTGACTTGTGCCCCTAGTTCCGGACTCCCCGGCGGACTCCGCCGGCGCGATGACGTCACGCGTGCGACGGCGCAGAACATTACAGACGCCTCTGCCTTCCGGCCTTCCCCTACTCTGACTGAGTGTCTTGTGTCTCACTGTCTCTAATATTAGATGATAGATAGTCGATAGCTAGCAGAGTGTAGATAGCAAGTTAGGATAGATATGCAGAGTTAGATAGATAGCAGAGTTATATAGATAGCAGAGTTAGATAGATAGCAGAGTTAGATAGATAGCAGAGTTAGATAGATAGCATGAGTTAGATGAAGCTAGATAGACAGAGTTAGAAGATAATAGCAGAGTTAGATAGATAGCAGGTTATAGATAAAGAGTTAGATAGATAGGCAGATTAGATAGATAGCAGAGTTGATAGATAATAGATCGCAGAGTTAGAATAGATAGTACAGAGATAAGATAGCAGAGTATATAGATAGATAGATAGAGCAGAGTTTAGATAGATAGATAGATAGCAGAGTTAGATAGATGATAGATAGCAGAGTTAGATAGATAGATAGATAGCAGAGTTAGATAGATTAGATAGATAGCAGAGTTAGATAATAGATAGCAGATTTAGATGATAGATAGCAGAGTTAGATAGATGATAGATAGATAGCAGAGTTTAGATAGATAGATGATAGCAGAGTTAGATAGATTATGCAAGTTAGATAGAATAGCAGATTAGATAGAGCGAGTTAGATAGATAGCAGAGTTAGATAGATAGATAGATAGCAAGTATAGAAGATAGATAGCAGAGATAGATAGATAGCAGAGTTAGAAGATAGATAGATAGCAGAGTTGATAGATAGATAGATAGCAGAAATAGAGAGTTAGATAGAAGATTAGATGCAGAGTTAATAGATAGATAGATAGCAGAGTTAGATAGATAGATAGATAGCAGAGTTAGATAGATAGATAGCAAGTTAGATAGATAGATATCAGATTAGATAGATAGATAGATAGATAGCAGAGTTGGATATTAGATAGATAGATAGCAGAGTAGTAGATAGAGATAGATAGATAATCAGAGTTGATAGATAGATAGTCGAGTAGTAGATGATAAGAGAGAATAGATGCAGAGTTAGATAGATAGATAGATGCTAGCAGTTATATAGTATAGATAGATAGCAGAGTTAGATAGATAGATAGCAGTATGATAGATAGATCGCAGAGTTAGATAGATAGAAGATAGCAGAGTTAGAAGATAGATAGATAGATAGATACAGAGTTAGATAGATAGCAGAGTTAGATAGATAGATAGAGTTGATAATAGATAGATAGATAGCAGAGTTAGATAGATAGAAATGATAGCAGAGTTAGATAAGATAGAAGATAGCGAGTTGATAGATAGATAGCAGATTTAGATAGATATAATAGATAGCAAGTTAGATAGATAGATAGATAGCAGAGTTAGATAGATAGATAGCAGAGTTAGATAGATAGATAGCAGAGTTAGATAAGATAGATACAGAGTTAGATAGATAGATAGCAGAGTTAGATAGATAGCAGAGTTAGTAGATAGATAGTAGATAGATAGATAGATCATAGCATTTAGATAGATAATAGCAGAGTTAATAGATAGCAGAGTTAGATAGAGTAGATAGATGCATAGATAGATAGATAGCAGAGTTGTTAGATAGATAAGTTAGATAGAGAGTAGATAGATTAGATAGAAGAAGTTAGATATAAGATAGAATAGATAGCGAGTAAAGATAGCAAGTTAGATAGATATATTATGTAGCAGATTAAGATACAGAGTTAGACAGATAGATGAGAGATATAGATAGCAGAGTTAGATAGATAGAAGTTAGATAGATAGCAGGTTAGATATAGAGTTAGATAGTAGGCAAGTTAGATAATAGATAGCAGAGTAAGATAGTAGTATAGCAATAAGCAAGTTAGATAGATTGTGCGTAGTAATATCATAATGATAATAAAGAGCATCGTAGAGAACAGGATTGAGTAGATACGTAGTAGTCGCAAACTATAATTTACTCCATACTGGCCTGCCTCTGTTTAGTTTAAAATAAACCTTACCTTACATCTCTGAAAAGGCGTAGCTGGAGAATCATAAGAAAAAGTTCCAAGAAACTGAAGACTCCAAGCTGTCTGTGAGCCATCTGTTTCCATGCTGATTCCTCATCCTCATCAAGTGTCTGAGGCATGCACAGTCCCCCCCCCCCCCCCACCATCCGTGTCCATCTTCAGTCATTGTTGCACCTAGCTTGAAATCCTTTGGAGGTAAGGTACACCTGCCCGACCCAACCGCCGCAATATTCCTAAAAAAAAAAAAACAATCAGACTTACAGAGCCTTCACTCCCATGGCGTTTCCAGTGACTTCTGTGATTGGCTGAGGTCCGACCCCTCCGCCAGATCTGATCACCATGGAGAGAAGGCTGTTTAAGTAGAAATCTGGAATTTTTTTTTTAAAGAATTATGGCGGAGGTTGGGGTTGGGTAGGGTTACCTACCTTACCCCGTGGCGTATCTACGTTAAAACATTCGGGCACGTGCCCGGATGTTTTGCAAAGTGCCCCGAATGTTTTACTGACTTGTGCCCCTAGTTCCGGACTCCCCCGGCGGACTCCGCCGGCGCGATACGTCACGCGGCGACGGCGCAGAACATTACAGACGGCCTCTGCGCTCCCGGCCTTCCCCTACTCTGACTGAGTGTCTTGTGTCTCACTGTCCTACAGATTAGATAGATAGCAGAGTTAGATAGATAGACAGAGTCGATAGATACCAGAGTTAGTAGATAGCAGAGTTGATAGATACGAGAATGTAGATCGATAGCGAGTTAGATAGATGCAGAGTTAGATAGATAGCAGAGTTAGATAATAGATAGATAGCAAGTTAACAGATAGATAGCAGAGTTAGATAGATAGCAGAGTTAGATAGATAGCAGAGTAGATAGATAGATAGATAGATAGTCAGAGTTAGACAGATAGATAGCAGAGATAGATAGATAGCAGAGTTAGATAGATAGATATAGTAGATAGTTTCGATAGATAATAGCAGAGTTAGATAGATAGATAGAGTAGATAGATAGCAGAGTTAGATAGATAGATAGTAGATAGCAGAGTTAGATAGATAGATAGCAGAGTTAAGACAGATAGATGAGATAGTAGATTAGATAGATAGATAGATAGATAGATAAGTTAGATAGATAGCAGTTAGATGATAGATAGCAGAGTTAGATAGATAATGCAGAGTTAGATAGAATAGATATCAGAGAGAGATAGATAGCAGAGTTAAGATAATAGATAGATAGATAGCAGAGTTAGATAATAGATAGATAGCAGAGTTAGATAGATAGATAGCAGTTAGATAGATAGATAGATAGCAGAGTTAGATAGATGAAAGATGCAGAGTTAAGATAGATAGATGAATAGTGATAGATAGCAGAGTTAGATGATGCAGAGTTAGATAGATAGATAGAGTTAGATAGATAGATAGATAGCACAGTTAGTAGATAGAAAGATAGCAGTTAGATATAGATAGCAGAGTTTAGATAGATATATAGATGCAGAGTTAGATAGATAGATAGCAGAGTTAGATAGATTAAGAGCCACAGAGTTAGATAGTGATAATAGATGATAGCAGAGTTGATAGATAGATAGCAAGTTAGATAGATAATAGCAGTTTAGCATAGTATAGATAGATAGCAGAGTTAATAGATAGATAGATAGATAGATAGCAGAGTTAGATAGATAGAGATATAGATAGCAGGTTAGATAGATAGATAGCAGAGTTTAGATAGATGATAGATAGCAGAGATAGATGATAGCAGAGTTAGATAGATAGATAGATAGCAGAGAAGATAGATAGCAGAGTTTAGATAGATGATAGCAGTTAGATAGATAGATAGATAGCCAGAGTTAGATAGGTAGATAGCAGTTAATAGATATATAGATAGCAGAGTTTAGATAGAATAGATAGCAGAGTTAGATAGATAAGATAGATAGATATGATAGATAGATAGCAGAGTTAGATAGATAGCAGAGTTAGATGATAGATAGCAGAGTTAGACATAGATAGATAGCAGAGATAGATAGAGAGTTAGAGATAGATATAAGCAGAGTAGATAAGAAGAGTTAGATAGATAGCAGAGTTAGATAGATAGATAGCAGAGTTAGATAGATAGATAGCAGAGTTAGCAGTAGATAGATAGATTAGAGGTTAATAGATTATATCAGATAGTTAGATAGATAGATAATAGATAGCAGAGTTAGATAGATAGCGAGTAGATAGTAGATAGATAGCAGAGTTAGATAGATAGCAAGTTAGAAGATAGCAGAGTTAGATAGATAGATGCAGAGTAAGATAGATAGATAGCAAGTTAGATAGATAGATAGCAGAGAGAGATAGTGCAGATTTAGATATAGATAGCAAGTTAGATAGATAGATAGATAGCAGAGTTAGATAGATATAGCAGTTTAGATGATGATGATAGATATAGTTAGATAGATAGATAAGATAGCAGAGTTTAGAGATAGATAGATAGATAGCAGAGTAGATAGATAGCAAGAGTTAGAGATAATAGAGTTAGATAGATAGATAGATACGAGTTAGATAGATAGAAAGTAGATAGATCAGAGTTAGATAGATAGATAGATAGATAGATAGCAGAGTTAGATATATAGATAGATAGCAGAGTTAGATAGATAGATAGATATGCAGAGTGTAGATAGATAGATAGTATAGGCAGAGTTAGATGAATATAGATAGCGAGTTAGATAGAGATAGATAGCAGAGTTAGATAGATAGATAGCAGAGTTAGATATAGATAGCAAGTAGATAGATATAGATAGCAGAGTTATAGATAGATAGATATGCGAGTTATATAGATAGATAGAATATCAGAGTTAGATCGATAGAATTAGATAGCAAGTTAGTAGATAGATAGATAGATAGCAAGTTGATAGATATATAGTCAGAGTTAGATATATATAGAGTAGATAGATAGATAGCAGTTAGATAGATAGATAGATAGATGCATAGTAATAGATAGATGATGATGAGAGTTAGATAGATGATAGATATAGCAGAGTTAGATAGATAGATAGATAGATAGATAGCAGAGTTAGATATATAGATAGATAGATAGATCGATAGCATAGTTAGATAGATAGATAGATAGATAGCAAGTTAGATAGATGATAGCAGAGTTTAGATAATAGATAGATAGCAGAATAGATATATAGCAGAGTTAGATAGATAAATGATAGCAGAGATAGTAGATAGCAGAGTTAGATAGATAGATAGTAGCAGTTAGATAGATAGAGAGGATAGCAAGTTAGATAGATAGATAGTACAGTTAGATAGATAGATAGATAGCATAGTTAGATAGATACAGATAGCAGAAGATTAGATAGATAGCAGAGTTAGATAGATAGATAGATAGCAAGTTATATAGATTCAGAGTTAAGATAGAATAGCAGAGTTAGATAGTAGATAGATAGATAGATAGATAGCAGATTAGATAGCAGAGTTATATAGATAAGATAGATGATAGCATAGTAGACGATAGATAGATAGATAGTAGATAGATAGATAGATAGATAGCGAGTTAGATAGGATATAGATTTAGATAGATACGATAGATAGCAGAGTTAGATAGATAGATAGAGAGTAGATAGATAGATTAGTAGATAGATAGCAGAGGAGAGTTAGATAGTAGAGTTAGATAGATAGATAGCAGAGTGAGTATAGATAGCGAGAGATAGATAGCAGAGTTATAGATAGAATATAGCAAGTTAGATAGCAGAGTTAGATAGATAGTAGATGAAGAGAGTAATAGATAGCAGAGTTAGATAGATAGTATAGATAAGTAGATGATAGATAGATAGATAGCAGAGTTCGAATAGATAGAAGATAAGCATAGTTAGATGATAGATAGATAGCAAAGTTAGATAGATAATACGATTTAGATATATAGATAGCAGAGTAGATAGATAGATAGATAGCAGAGTTAGATGATAGATAGATAGATAGCAGAGTTAGATAGATGATAGATAGCAAGATGATAGATAGATCAGAGTAGATAGATAGATAGATATATGCAGAGTTAGATGAGCAGAGTTAGATAGAATAGTAGATAGCAGAGTTAGATAGATGATAGATAGCAGAGATATATTGATAGCAGATTAGATAGATAGTATAGCCAGATTAGATAGATGATAGATCGCAGAGTTTAGATAGATAGTAGCAGAGTTGATAGGATAATAGATAGCAAGAGTTAGATAGATAGCGATTAGATGATAGATAGATAGCAGAGTTAGATACAGATAGATAGCAGAGTTAGATCAGAGTAGATAGATAGCAGAGTTAGATAGATAGCATAGATTAGATCGATAGCATAGATATCAGTAGACAATAGATAGCAGAGATAGATAGTATCAGAGTAGATAGATAGCAGAGTTAGATAGATAGATAGATAGCAGTAGTTAGATAGATAGATAGCAGGTTAGATAGACGATAGTAGATAGATAGCAGAGTTAGATGATAGAGTAGATTATAAGATAGAGAGTAGACAGATAGATAGCAGAGATAGATAGATGCAGAGTTGATAGATAGAAGTTAATAGATATAGCAGAGTTTAGATAGATGATCAGAGTTAGATAGATAGATAGATAGATAGCAGATTAGATAGATAATAGCAGAGTTAGATAGATAGATAGATAGATAGCAGAGTTAGATGATAGATAGCAGAGTTAGATAGATAGATAGATAGATAGCAGAGTTAGATAGATAGCAGAGTTAGATAGATAGCAGCTAGATAGATAGCAAAACTATAATTTAACTCCATACTGGCCTGCCTCTGTTTAGTTTAAAATAAACCTTACCTTACATCTCTGAAAAGGCGTAGCTGGAGAATCATAAGGAAAAAGTTCAAGAAACTGAAGACTCCAGCTGTCTGTGAGCCATCTGTTCCATGCGATTCTCATCTCATCAAGGTCTGAGGCATGCACAGTCCCCCCCCCCCCCCACCATCCGTGTCCATCTCAGTCATTGTTGCACCTAGCTTGAATCCTTTGGAGGTAAGGTAACACCTGCCCGACCCCAACCGCCGCAATATTCCTAAAAAAAAAAAAAACAATCAGTACTTACAGAGCCTTCACTCCCATGGCGTTCCAGTGACTTTGTGATTGGCTGAGGTCCGACCCCTCCGGCCAGATCTGATCACCATGGGAGAGAAGGCTGTGTAAGTAGAAATCTGGGAATTTTTTTTTTAAAGAATTATGGCGGAGGTTGGGGTTGGGTAGGGGTTACCTACCTTACCCCAGTGGCGTATCTACGTTAAACATTCGGGGCACGTGCCCCGGATGTTTTGCAAATGCCCCGAATGTTTTACTGACTTGTGCCCCTAGTTCCGGGACTCCCCGGCGGACTCCGCCGGCGCGATGACGTCACGGCGTGGACGGCGCAGACATTACAGACGGCCTCTGCGCTCCCGGCCTCCCTACTCTGACTGAGTGTCTGTGTCTCACTGTTCTACGATAGATGATGAGTTAGATAGATAGCAGAGTCAGATACGATAGCAGAGTTAGATAGATAGCAGAGTTAGATAGATAGCAGAGTTAGATAGATAGCAGAGTAGATAGATAGCAGTTAGATAGATAGCAGATTAGATAGATAGATAGATAGCAGAGTTACAGATAGATAGCAGAGTTAGATAGATATCGTATAGATAGCAGAGTTAGATAGATAAGTATGCCGTATCGAGATTAGATAGATAGATAGCAGCAGAGTTTAGATAGACTAGATCAGCTGTTAGATCTAGATAGCAGATAGATGAAGCAGATAGTATATACATAGTAGCATAGTAAATAGAACAATAGATGAATATGTCGCAGAGTGATGATAGATAGCTAGTTAGAAGATAGATAGATAGCAGAGTAGGTAATAGTAGCAGATAGATAGATGCAGGATTTAGTAGCAAGATGAAGATAGCAGAGTTAGATAGTAGATGCAGATAGATAAGCGATAGATAGAGTAGTAATAGCCAGAGTATAGATAATAGATAGAGCATAGTAGATAGATAGATAGCAGTTAGATAGAATATTAGATAGCAGAGTTAGATAGAAGTAAATATGCAGAGTTATGATAGATAGAGAGATAGTAGTAGATAGATAGCAGAGTTGATAGATAGCAGAGTAGATAGATAGATTAGAGTAGATATGATAGTAGCAGATAGATGATTAGATACAGAGTTAATAGATGAGCAGATTTTAGATAGATAGATAGCAGAGTTAGATCGATAATAGCAAGAGTTAGATAGATAGAGTCGCAGAGTTGATAGATAGATAGATAGATAGCAGAGTAGATAGACTAGATAGCAGTAGTTAGATAGAAGATAAGATAGCAGAGTTATATAGATAGATAGAGCAGAGTTAGATAGCAGATAGATAGAAGTCAAGTTAATAGATAGATAGTAGATACAAGAGTAGATAGATAATAGCAGTTATGATAGAACAGCAGTATAGATGAGGATAATAGAGAGATAGCAGATAGATAGACAGAGTTAGATAGATAGATAGAAGTTAGATAGATATATAGATAGTCAGAGTTAGATAGATAAAACGTAGATAAGATTAGCAGAGTAGATAGATGATAGCAGAGTTAGATAGATATAGATAGATAGATAGAGAGTTATGATAGCAGAGTTAGATAGATAGATAGCAGAGTTAGACGATAGATAGAGCAAGATAGTAGATAGCAGGTAGATCGATAGATAGATGAGAACAGAGTTAGATAGTAGATAGCAGAGTTCGTAGATAGATAGATAGGGCAGAGTTAGATAAAGATAGCAGATGATAGATAGATAGATGATGCAGAGTAGATAGATAGATGCAGAGTTTAGATATAGCAGAGATTAGATAGATAGCATAGATAGATAGCAGAGTTAGATAGAAGTAGATAGCGAGTAATAGATAGATCGCGAGTTTAGATAGATAGATAGCAGAAGAGAGATAAATGCAGAGTTAGATAGATAGATATATACAAGTTAAATAGATAGGAATACAGAGTTAGATAGATAGATAGCATTTAGATAGATAGATAGATAGCAGAGTTAGATAGATGATAAGATAGCAGAGTTAGATAGATAGATAGATAGATAGATAGCAGTTAGTATAGATAGCAGAGTTAGATAGCTATCGTTAGATAGATAGATAGATAGCAGAGTTAGATAAGATGAAGATAGCAGATTGATAGATAGATAGAAGATAGAGCAAGATTAGATAGATAGAAGAAGAGTTAGATAGATAGATAGAGCAAGTTAGATATAAGGATAGATTAGATAGCAGAGTTAATAGATAGATTGCAGAGTTAGATAGATAGATAGCAGAGTTAGATAGATGATAGTAGAGGAGATTAGATAGAGTTTAGATATCAAGAGTTAGATAGTATAGATAGATAGATAGCAGAGTTAGATAAGATATGCAGAGTTAGATAGATAGATATAGCAGAGTTAGATAGAATAGATAGCAGAGTTTAGATATGATACGATGCAGAGATAATAGATTAGATAGTCAGATAGATAGATAGATAGATAGCAGAGTTGATTAGATAGATAGATAGATAGCAGAGTTAGATAGATCAGAGTTAGATAGATAGAGTTAGATAGATAGATAGAGCAGAGTTAGATAGATAGATAGATAGATAGCAGAGTTAGATAGAGAGTTAGATGATAGATAGCAGAGTTTAGATGATAGATGAGTAGCTGCAGAGTTAGATAGATAGTAGATAGATAGATAGCAGAGTAGATAGATAGATAGCAGAGCTAGATAGCATAGATAGAAATAGCGAGTTAGATAGATAGATAGATGCAGAGTATATGATAGATAGCAAGTTAGCAGTAGATATAGATAGCAGAGATAGATAGCATGCAGAGATTAGATAGATAGATAGACAGTTAGATAGATAGATAGATAGCAGATTAGATAGATAGAGTAGCAGTTAGATAGATAGATAGAGTAGCAGAGTCATAGATAGATAGCAGATAGATAGATAGATCAGATTGTAGAGAGATAGATATATGCAGAGTTAGATAGATGCATAGTTAGTATAGATAGCAGAGTTAGATAGATAGTAGATAGATAATAGATAAGTAGATAATAGCAGAGTTAGATAATAGATAGCAGAGTTTAGATAGATAGAATGCAGTTAGATAATAGATAGATAGATAGATAGCAGCAGAGTTAGATAGATAGATAGAAGAGAGTTTAGATAGATAGATAGCAGTTAGATAGATAGATAGATAGCAGAGTTAGATAGATAGATAGCAGAGTTTAGATAGATAGATGATAGATAGATAGATAGCAGAGTAGATAAAGTGCAGTTAGATAGATAGTCTCAAGTTAGATAGATAGCAGAGAATAGATAGCAGAGTTAGATGATAGATAGATAGCAGTTTAGCTAGATAGCAGAGTTTAGATAGATAGATAGATAGCATAGATAGTAGATAGATAGCAGAGTTAGATAGATAGCAGTAGTAGATAGATAGAAGATAGAGTGTTAGATAGATAGATAGATAGATAGCAGAGTAGATAGATAGACAATAGAGATTAGATAGTAGTGATAGATAGATAGATATCAGATGCAGTAGATAGATAGATAGCAGAGTTAGATGATAGATAGATAGCAGAAGTTAGATATAGATGATAGATAGATAGCAGAGTTTAGATAGATAGAATAGAATAGCAGAGATTGATAGATAGATAGCAAGAGTTAGATAATCGATAGATAGATAGCAGAGTTTAGATGATGATAGAGTAGATAGACTAGCAGAGTTAGATAGATAAGATAGATCCAGAGATAGATAGATAGCAATTAGATAGAAGATAGATCAGAGTAGATAATAGATAGATAGCAGATGATGATAGCAGATAGATAGATAAAGATGTATTTAGATAGATAGATAGATAGCAGAGTTAGATAGATAGATAGCAGAGTTAGATAGATCGATGATAGCAGAGTTAGATAGATAGCAGAGTAGATAGATAGATAGCAGAGTTAGACGATAGATAGCAGAGATAGATAGATAGTCAGAGTAGATAGATAATAGAGTAATAGATAGATAGATAGCAGTTAGATAGATAGATAGCAGAGTTAGATAGATAGATAGATAGCAGAGTTAAGATAGATAGATAGCAGAGTTAGATAGATAGATAGATAGATAGAGTAATAATCAGATTAGATAGATAGATAGATAGATCGAGAGTTAGATAGATAGATAGCTCAGAGTTAGAATAGATAGATAAGCAGAGATAGATAGTAGCAGAGTAGATAGATGATAGATAATAGTTAGATAGATAGATAGATAGCAGAGTAGATAGATAGATAGCATGTTAGATAGATAGATAGATAGCAGAGTTAGATAGATAGAAAAGATAGCAGAGTTGATAGATAGATAGATAGATAGATAGATAGATAGATAGCAGAGTTAGATATAGATAGTTCAGAGTTAGATAGATGCATGAGTTAGATAGAAGATAGATAGATAGATGATAGCAGGTAGATAAGATAGCAAGTTAGATGATAGATAATGCAGAGTTAGATAGATAATAAGTAGAAGTAGATAGTAGATACAGAGTTAGATAGATAGAATAGATAGCAGAGTTAGATAGAATAGATAGCAGAGTAGATAGTATAGATAGCAGAGTTAGATAGATAGATAGCAGAGTTAGATAGATCAGATAGAATAGATAGATAAGTTAGATGATAGATAGCGGTTAGATAGATAGATAGATAGATAGCAGAGTTAGATATAGATAATTAGATAGATAGATAGATAGATGATAGATAGATTAGATAGATAGCAGAGTTAGATAGATAGATAGATATAGATAGATAGATAGATAGTCAAGTTAGATAGATAGATATAGTAGATAGAAGGATAGATGATAGCAGTAGATAGATAGATAGCAGTTAGATAGATAGATAGATAGCAGAGTTAGATAGATAGATTAGCAGTAGATAGATAGATAGATAGATAGCAAGTAGTAGATAGATAGCCAGAGTTAGATAGATAGATAGATAGCAGAGTTAGATAGATAGAGAGTAGAATAGATAGCAGAGTAGATAGATAGATAGATAGATAGCGAGTTAGATAGATAGCAGAGTTTAGATAGATAGTGCAGAGTTAGATAGATAGAGTAGATAGATAGATAGATATTTAGATAGATAGTATAGCAGAGTTAGATAGATAGATAGCAGAGTTAGATAGATAGATAGCAGTTATATAGATAGATAGATGATAGATAGCGAGTTATAGATAGATAGAGCAGAGATAGATCGCAGAGTTAGATAGATAGATAGCAAGTTAGATAAAGATATAGAAGATAGCAGAGTTAGATAGATAGATAGATAGATAGCAGTTTAGATAGATAGATAGATAGATAGCAGAGTTAATAGATAGAAAGATAGATTAGATAGATAGCAGAGTTAGAAGATAGATAGATAGATAGCAGAGTTAGATAGATAGATACAGAGTTAGATAGATAGCAGAGATAGATAGTATAGCAGAGTTAGATAGATAGATAGATAGATAGCTAGTAGATAGATAGATAGATAGCAAGTTAGATAGATAGAGTTAGATAGATAAGAGAGAGAGAGGGAAGATAGATAGCAGTTAGATAGATAGATAGATAGCAGAGTTAGATAGATAGATAGCAGATTAGATAGATAGATAGATAGATAGATAGATAGCAGAGTTAGATAGATAGATAGCGAGTAGATAGAATAGATAGCGAGATAGATAGATAGCAGTAGTTAGATAGATAGATGAGATAGCAGAGTTAGATAGATAGATAGATAGCAGAGTAGATAGATAGATAGATAGATAATAGCTAGATAGATAGATAGATAGCAGAGTTGATAGATAGATAGTATGAGATAGATATATATAGATAGCAGACGCAATTAGATAGATAGATAGATAGCAGAGTTATACATAGATAGATGATAGCAGAGTTAGATAGATAGAATAATAGCAGAGTAGATATAGATAGATAGAGAGTTAGTGATAGATGCAGAGTTAGATAGATAGATAGATGATAGTGAGAGTTAGATAGAGAGTTTAGATAGATAGGATAGATAGATAGCAGAAGTTAGATAGATAGATAGATATGCAGTTAGATAGATAGATAGGCAGAGTTAGTAGATAGATAGATAGATAGATAAGTAGTTAGATAGATAGATAGATATTAGATAGATACAGGTTAGATAGATAGATAGCAGAGTTAGATAGATAGCCCAGAGTAGATAGATAGCAAAGTTAGATAGATAGATAGATAGCAGATTAGATGATGATAGCATAGTTAATATAGCAGAGATGAGTAAGATAGATAGATCAGAGTAATAGATAGTAGATAGCATTAGATCAGAGATATGAGAGATAGATAGATAGATAGTATAGATAGGGCAGATTAGATAGATAGTAGATAGCAGAGTTAGATAGATAGATAGCAGAGTTAGATAGATAGATAGATAGCAGTAGATAGATAGATAGCAAGTGAGATCAGATAGATGATAGAGATAGATAGCAGAGTTAGATAGATAGAATAATATAGCAGAGTTAGATAGATAGATGATCAGAAGTTAGATAGAAGATAAGAGAGAGATAGATGCAGTAGTTAGATAGATAGATAGATAGATAGCCGAGTTAGATAGATAGATAGATAGACAGAGTTAGATAGATAGATACAGTTAGATAGAGATAGATAGCAGAGTTGATAGATAGAGATAGCAGAGTTAGATAGATAGATAATGATAGATAGCAGAGTTAGAAGATAGAGATAGATGATAGCAGAGATAGATAGATAGATAGATAGCAGAGTTAGATAGATAGATAAGATAGAGCGAGTTAGATAGATAGATAGATAGATAGCAGAAGTTAGATAGATAGATAGATAGAATGTAAGATAGATGAGATTAGATAGATAGATAGTGATAGCATAGTTAGATGAAGATAGCAGATGTACGATAGTAGCAAGTTAGATATAGAATAGATCGATAGCAGAGTTAGATAGATAGTCATAGATAGATAGCAGTAGTTAGATAGATAGATAGCAGAGTTAGATAGATAGATAGATAGCATAGATAGCAGAGTTAGAGATACGATAGATGCATAGATGAGTATAGATAGATCAGATAGATAGCAGTTTAGATAGATAGATAGCAGAGTTAGATAGAATAGATAGATACAGAGTATAGATAGATAGCAGATTAGATAGATAGATAGATAGATAGCAGAGATAGATAGATAGGAAGTAGTAGATAGAAGCAGTTAGATAGATAGATGATAGCAGAGTTAGATAGATAGATAGCAGTAGATAGATAGTATAGATAGATAGCAGAGTTAGATAGATAGATAGCAGAGTTAGATAGATAGATAGCAGAGTTAATAGATAGAGAGTTTAGATAGATAGCAGAGTTAGATAGATGATAGATAGATGAGCAGAGTTAGATAGATAGCAGAGTTAGAAGATAGCAGAGTTAGATAGATAGCAGAGTTAGATAGATAGATAGATAGATAGATAGATAGGCGAGTAGATAGAAGATAGAGAGTTAGATATATAGATAGACAGATAGATAGATTATAGATAGATAGATAGATGCAGATCGTATAGTAGATAGATAGATAGCAGAGTTAGATAGATAGTCAGAGTTAGATAGATAGATAGAAAGTAGAATAGATAGATAGATACAGAGTTGATAGTAGATAGATAGATAGAGTGATAGATAGATAGCAGAGTAGATAGAGTAGATAGATAGCGAGTTAGATTAGATAGATAGCAGAGTTAGATAGTAGATAGATAGATAGCAGAGTAGATAAGTAGATGCAGTTAGATAGATAGCAGAGTATAGATAGATAGCAGAGTTAGATAGAGAGATAGATAGATAGCCAGAGTTAGTAGATAGATAGATAGCAGAGTATAATAGATAGAGTAGATAGATAGCAGAGAGAGAGAGATAGATAGATAGCAGAGTTAGATAGATAGATAGAGAGAGTAGATGATAGATAGCAAGGTCATAGATAGATAGAGGATAGATAGATAGATATATATAAGATAGCAGAGTTAGAGATAGATAGTAGCAGAGTTAGATAGATAGATGATAGATGAGATAGATAGCAGAGTAGATATACAGAGTATAGAGATAGATAGAATAGATAGATAGCAAGTATAGATAGTAGATAGATAGATAGATAGCAGAGTTAGATAGATAGATAGATAGCAGAGTTAGATATATAGATAGATAGCAGAGATAGATAGATAGCATAGATAGATAGATAGCAGAGTTAGATAGATAGATAGATAGCAGAGTTAGATAGATAGATAATAATAGAAGCAGAGTTAGATAGATAGATGATAGATAGCAGAGTAATAGATAGAGAGATAGCAGAGTATGAGAGTGTAGATGTAGTATGATAGATGAGATAGCAGTTCAGATGATAGATAGGAGGTAGATAGATAGATAGCAGAGTAGATAGATAGATAGATAGATAGATAGCCAGAGTTATAGAATAGATGTTCGATGATAGCATAGTAAGAGTAGATAGATAGATAGTAGAAGATAGCAGAGATAGACTAGATAGCAGATTAGTAGATAGATAGATAGCAGAGTTAGATAAGATAGATAGATAGCAGAGTTAGAATAGTAGCAGAGAGAGAGAGGGATAGATCGATAGATAGCAGAGTTAGATAGACAGATAGATAGATAGATGATAGCAGAGTTAGATAGATAGATTAGAGTAGAGATAGTAAGATAGAGTAGAAGTAGATAGCCGATAGATAGATAGATAGCAAGATGATATAGTAGCAGAGTAGATAAGATAGATAGCAGAGTTAGATAGATAGATAGCCGATAGAATAGATAGCAGATTAGATAGATGGGAGATAGATAGAGAGATATACTTAGATAGGATAAGCAGAGTTAGATGATAGATAGATCAGAGTTAGATAGATAGATGATCGAGAGTTAGGATAGATGAAAGCAGAGTAGATAGATAGATGATAGATAGCACAGAGTTGATAGATAGCTGATGAGAGATAGATAGATGATAGCAGAGTTAGAGAGATAGTCAGAGTTAGAAGATATGATAGATAGATAGAAGTCAGAGTTAGTAGATAGATAGATGCAGAGTTAGATAGATAGATAGATGCAGAGATAGATAGATAATTGATAGATAGCAGAGTTAATAGCAGATTAGATAGCAAGTAGATAGATAGATAGATAGCAGAGTTAGATAGTATAATGCAGAGTAGTAGATAGATATAGATAGCAAGATTAGATAATAATAGATAGCAGAGTTTAGAGTTAGATAGATAGATAGCAGAGTTAGAGTTAGATGATAGCAGAGTTAGATAAGATAGATACGCACTAGCAGAGATAGCATGATAGATAGCAAGATAATGCTCAGGAGAGTTATTTTTTTAGATAGCAATAATAGTAGATTAGATAGAGTAGATAGACACGTTAGATAGATAATACAGAGAGAGAGAGGGACAGATGAGATAGCAGAGTTAGATAGATAAGATAGCAAGTTTGATATATAGTATCGATAGATAGCAGAGTTAGATAGATAGATAGATACAGAGTTAGATAGATATAGATAGATAGATAGCAGAGTTAGATAGATAGATAGATGCAGATTAGATAATAGATAGATCAGCAGATTAGATACTAGATATATAGCTAGATAGCAGAGTTAGTAATAGATATGATAGCATAGTTAGATAGTATATATAGATAGCAGTTAGATAGATAGATAGATAGCAGAGTTAGATAGATAGATAGATAGGATAGGGGCAGAGGTCCATGTAAAAGGTACAAGAAGGTCTCCCTGGCCAAAGGTATGGCCAAGCGACTGACTACAACTGAACACAACAGTAAGTTTAAAATTACCAGATTGCTACCAGTATATAATGATATTGCCAGTTTACTGTGCCTTTGTGTCATTAATTTGTGTCTCTCTATCCAAATCTCTATCTCTGTCTGTCTATGTCACTGTCTTTCAGTCTGTTTATCACTATCGGGCTGTGTGTCTATGTTTGTGGTTATCTATCTGTCTGTCTGTGTCTTTTTGGCCATCTCATTAAGTACTTAGTGGGTGTGACCTATTTGGGGCGGGGAAAGGGGCGTGGCCTAAAAAATTTGCGCTGCGCGCGGCGCATGGAGTGCCCAGGAGTGCCCCATATCTTCTTAGACCCTAGATATGCCCCTGCCTTACCCCCAAAGTTCGTTTTGGGGGTGAACATACCGTTTAAGTATGTGTGTTTTTCCAAATGAACTGTATGGGGTTGCATCCTTCAATTTAGTTACCCTAATCATTGTGGTCCATTGAAGGCCACAGCATT
Organism: Hymenochirus boettgeri; assembly: GCA_019447015.1. Taxonomy (NCBI): domain Eukaryota; kingdom Metazoa; phylum Chordata; class Amphibia; order Anura; family Pipidae; genus Hymenochirus; species Hymenochirus boettgeri. The sequence goes on from CM033469.1 coordinate 164,790,315, forward strand.
AACCATGATTGACTGACATGAGCAATCCATCACTGCCTAAAATTAGTTGTATAGTAGAAGTAATTACAGCTAATATTTTGGCCTGATCAACTAAAATATCTGTTCTAATGGTTGATTAGGCTAAAATAATCGAACCATGTGTAAACAGTCTAAAGGAGACTTAAGGACCAGTAACTACAAAATCTCAGGTTTTTCCTGTGAAAGATAGAAACAAACAGAATGATTAATGTTCATTTAATTTTAAGGGTGAATGATAGAGCTTCTCTGTGAATTTTACGGTTAGGTTTTTTTACTCCTTTAGTGGAGAATGTAGGATATAAGTAGAAACTAGCTATAATTTCCCAATTGTTTCTGTTTTATTTGTTTATTTGTGTGTGTGTGGGGGGATACATTGGAGGTAGTATAGTTTAGTTTGAATAAAGACATATGTCCATCTAGTCCAACCTACTCAGCAATATCCAAACTTCCTGCCTAACTGTTGAAGGCAAAGAAAAAACCCCACCAAAAATTATGAAGGGGGAAAAAAGATTCTTCCTGCCAATCGAAAATATCCCTGCATCAACTCCAATTTATGCATCAACCAGTAACCCCCCGAGTCTTGATAAAAACGGCAACACCCTGTGGCGCACATCCCCCTTCCACAGCACGTTTTGGGTAATAGAAGGGTTGTAATGTTCTGTACAGACCTACCTGTGTGCGCGCATTGTGGACGGTTCTGGTGTGTGCGCGCAGGTGGGTCTGTGCATATTATTAAAATCCGTTTAGTATATAAGGTACCAAACCCCCGATTCTTAAAAGAAACGCAAATCCACCGCCGCGCAATCGCCCCATCTTCATGTGATCCACCAGTAAACTACTTCACTGTTCATCACATGGATGGTGGTTAATATACAGTGTAAGCACACTGTATGTTCTCCCTACACACAGTGTTAATATATAGTAAGTGCCCCACACAATGTTAATAGACAGTCCCCCACATAGTCTTAATATCCAGGAAGTACCCCTACATAAATTAATGTACAGTAAGTGTTGCCCCCAATACATTGTCCATATACAGTAAGCCCCCAATACAGAGTGTCCATATACAGTAATCCCTCAATACAGTGTCCCTATACAGTAAGTCCGAACTAACTAGTACCGATGGTCAAAGTGAGGTACTGCAGGAAAAAGGAGAATGTGCTTGTGAAGGTTCTCATTCATCTGGGTCATGGTATATCTGTTGTATTCAATTAGATCAACTGCCAGGTGTTAGGGACCTTCTGAATGCAAGGTGTAGATGCATTGAGGCTAAGGGTTATCAAAACTGCCCAGGGTAAGGTGTCAAAACAGCATTGTACATGGCTGTAGAACACAACTGTGGTTTAGTATATAAGATGTCAGTAACATGCAACATTCCTTGTTTTTAGAAACTGATCCAGAGAGCCATATTGCAGATGACATTCCACAGCCGCATAGTATTCTACGAAAGAATGTAGACTTATGAATGTTTGCTGTAAATGTAGGATCGCGGCCATACATTTAAGGCCGTGGTTGTATAGTAACTTAAATCCGCGGTATCACAAACTAGCGATAAAGTGGGTTTTTAAATCTGGCCCTAAGTATTATGATTCGTGTGTCTAGCACCTTTCCGAGAACAATTGGAAGCCGTCCAGGCCCCTCAAAACAACCAGAAAACCCAAGCTAAGTCAATATTACATCATCTATGCTGTTGGTTGGTTGTCTGCTGCCTGTGCCATTTTTTCTTAGGTATTATGTGCATTATGTATTATATGGAATAATACGCTACCTACAAAATAATATGCGGATATTACACTGTAGGTAGCGTATTATCCCTTATATACTGTATTTCTGGAGCAAATGATCATTTGTGCCTTTATAAAGGGATAATCCTCCCCTCAAATGCAATATTGTATATATGTAAATAACCCCAGAGAATTCTGAGAGATGTAAGCCTAACAAAGACATTTTACTTTAGGAAAGCAAACGTTGTGCTATAAAAAGAATCCCTTCAGCTAATAGACTGGGTATGATATGTACTATGGTAAAGATACTGAGCAGAAGTGGACTGCTTTCAAAGAGATATTAAACTATTATACTTCTAAATGTATACCTTTAGGGAACAAATGTAAAAAAAAAATTAGGTCTGCTCCTGCGTGGCTTAATGCTCAGGTAAAAAGGAAAATGGAAGTAGATAAATTATCAAAATTGGCAACTGAGTGGCAGCGTTGATAAATGTAAGGTGATCCATTTGGGGTTTAACAATCCTTGTGCCATCTGTACCATAAATGGCTCTTTTAAAGGGATCTCTGTTGAAAAAAGATTTGGGGGTTGGGTAAATCCCAAAACTTTTGTTACAAACTCGCGCTTAAACAAGCGCAAACCCAATATTGAATTTGGTGCGGTGGCTATGCGATATCCTTGTAGCCAGCGCAAGGAAGGGCTTAACGTTGCACTAACTGATATTGAATAGGTTACCGTGATTTAAACCCCAGAAAATTGTGCAGCCACATTAGGTAAATGAGCCTGTTTGTCTTGTATAAAGAGGGGTCTAGATTTGAGGAAGATACATATTATCTCTGTTTACAAAGCACTGGTAAGACTCATTTGTAGTATAAGGTGCAGGTTAGGAATATGAAATTCTCTATATAAAGGGACATCTTGGAAATGAAAAGGTTCAGACATGGGCAACTAAATTAATAAGATAAATGGAGGAGCTTGACTATGCAGGCAGATTAGACAAGTTAGGGCTGTTTAGACTGGAGAATCAGCAACTTTACAGGGATATGATCACTTTATACAAATGTAATAATTGGATATATATATAAACTCTCTGGTGCATTGCTCACCAATAGGTCATATCTGAGGACACGTGGACATCCTTTAAGATTGGAAGAAAAGAAGTTTCATCTTCAAGTAAGAAAAACTTTCTTTACAATGAGAGCTTTGAAACTGTCTTCTAATGGCAAGTATATTAAAATCGTTTAACAGGAGAACTAGAGAAAAGTCTCCAGACAACATTGTCCCAATAGACAGATCATATTCACAAACATACAACAAGCTGTATCTCACCTGTCCCGTTGCTGTGGCTGTTGGGTAATTTATGAAATTAACCTATGGGTACTAGGGGTCAACTCCCATAATCCACCTTAGCTGGGTGACATCCAGCTAAATCTTCACAGTACACTTCACATGCTCCGTAGCACTTAACAGATCAAAACTAGAAAGGAAAGTTTAAGTATAAACTCTGAATTTGGCTTGAAAGGCTGCAATTTGGGAAAGGGAATGTGTGTGTTTGTGCTGCAGATTTTAAACTCAATAATGGAATGATGAAGACATTGTTAATTTTTACTTACCCTTTAAATATAGCTGTCACAGGAATACATGGGTATGTCAGTTGGTGTGTACTGGTGGTAGGTTGGGGGATAAAAAAAACTAACTTTTCTGATGATTGTCAAATTTTGTTTTAACTATATTTACCCTTTAAATATGGTTGCCACATGAATGAATGGGTAGCTCATTTGGTGTGTGTCAGGTTGGAAGTTAAAAAAAACTGTTTTGATTATTGATATATGATACCTTGAAAGTAGGGACTGCACCCCAGCAGAGAAGAAGGACAATGGAAGGGTAGGTCAGTAGGTGTGTGTACCTGTGTCAAGTTGTGTTTTTTGATGTTGGTCACTTAATAAAGTATTAATTTTGGAGAGCGACCCTCAACTTTTTCTTCTCTAAGATTGGACTATTATCCATGGAGGTTGGACATTAGAGGAGTAAGCACCCACAGGTTGAATAAAAAGAGTGCATTGGGCCCTGTTTTGCTATCAGTAGGTGTCTGTAACAGGGTCTGGTTGAGGGGTATGTCTTTTTTGTGTTTACAAACAATAAAACAAACTTTTTTGAGTACATATCAAATTACTTTTTTTAACTTTCTTTACCCATTAAATATGGCTGCTACTGAAATGGAAGGGTAGATCAGTAGGTGTTTTTGCATGTATGAGCATATAACACTTTTATTGAGGATATATCAAAATTAGTTTTTTTAACTTTATTTAACCTTTAAGTATGGCTGCCACAGGAATGGAAGGGTAGGTCAGTAGGTGTTTGTACGCGTGTGCATGTATGACCATATAACTAACTTTTATTGATGACTGATCAAAATTAGTTTTCTGACTATAGTTACACTTTAAGTATAGCTTCATGGGAATGAGAAGGTAGTTCCATAGGTGGGTGTACCTGTGTCTGTGTGAGGGGTTGGGGGTATCACCGTTTGTACTTATGACCATGAAACAAACTATTTTGCAATATCCACATTGGAGGATTGTTACCATTAAAGTCTATGGGGAAAAAATGTCACGAAATTCGCCGATTGCGATTGTGAAGACTAAAAATCCTTTATTTTGTGCTGGGATTTGTACGATAAAAAGTTAAAAACACACAACTACCTACCCTAAAGTGCAAAACATGCTGACACAAAATGGTCGTGGGCTATTACAGTATTAGCATAAATATGCATTCCCCCCCCACTTATAGCATATCTACCAGTCCGTAGGTCAGTCAGAAACATTAAATAGAGTTCATCTGGAAAGAAGGCAGGGACTAAAAGACAGGGCAGTGGTACGCGTTTTGCTCTGACGCCATGTCCAGAGCTTTTTCAGCCATGCTGCTCTTTTCGCTATTTCGGCCGTTTTTATGCGCATAAAAGACCAGAAGTGTCTCACGTGGGAGTGACGTCACTCCGCACCATGCCTCGGCGCACACACTATGGAGGCGCTGGAGGATGTGCGTAAATCCGGTCGACATAGATATGCTTTAACGGAAAGGGGGCATAAGTTTACCCGAACCATACGGAAGTAGGGCATGAATTTCAAAATCTAAAAAACTTTACAAATCGCCAGCATACCTTTCAGTGAGATAGATAGCACAGTCATGCAGTATGGAGTAGATGATACCTGTACATTACACTAACCCCGTGGAATGCAAACATATAAACATGAAATGCACTAAAGACAAGATATAAATACACAATTTACACAATATTGGCAGGCATTGAATTACCCAGTCACACAGTTGGGTTAGAGAAACAACAATGGTATATCTGTTGTATTCAATTAGATCAACTGGTTTAGTTCTTGAAGACGTTTCGCTAGTCATCCGACTGGCTTTCTCAATTTAGAATGACTTGTGAAAGAATCTGTGGCAATTATGTACCGTGGAAAATCCCAATTAGCATATCACAGCCAGGTGTTAAGGGTGTGATGGCATAGTGGCTAAGAGGTGTTATAGGAACGCCCAGGGTAAGGTGTCAAACAGCATTGTAATGGCAGATAGTTGGTGTCGACCCCACCATCTATTGGGCTTGGTTTTTTATTTCACATAAAAGGCTCCTTGACACCTCTCTTGAACCAGTCACGGCTTGCCAATTGTTAACATTACAATCTTCAAAGGTATGTCTTATCCTTAAGATGCCGGTACACGGCGAGTCCTGACCTAGGAATGGCTCTTCTGTGCTGGCCATACGTTGATGCAGTTGCTGTTTGGTCTCCCCCACATACAAATCAGAGCATTCTTCACTGCACTGCACTGCGGTATATGATGTCGTTTTCTTGTGTTTGGGTATTGGGTCTTTCAGGATGTCCAATTGCTGCTCAGTGTGTGTTCGGTTAAAAGCAGACAGGGATACGATGTTTTTTGAAAATTCTTCTTAATTCTCTGAGACCCCTGCTACATATGGGATGATCATGTTCTTCTTTGTGCTTGCTTTTCCCCTTCACGTTGGTATTTTGTTCTTTTCTTTCCTTCTACTTATTTTGACAAAGGCCAGTCTGGATATCCACAGTTTTAAGGGCTCTATGAGATGTTTCATTTCTTTAGCCTTCACCTCTGTGCTAGTGGGGGATGTTCTCAGCTCTGTGTTGCAGGGTTCTGATGACACCCAGCTTGTGATCTAAAGGGTGGGGGAGTCAAACATCAATATAATCTGTGTGTGTTGTTTTCTGTAAACCTCTGCTTCCAGTTTACTATTTCCTTAACTTCTACCAAGCAGTCCAGAAAGCCAGATTGTTGTTTTGTATGTGAGAAGTGAGATGCTACAAAAGAAAAAACTGATGCGTTGGCACATCATGGCATGTGTCCATGCATAATGACGTTGTAGGCCGCATGCAAGACATTGGACGTCACACTGCTACAGTACCACTAGCCTTTGCAATGGCCTTTTACATTACACAGGCGCCATGGTTTGAAATAAAGAAGAAGCTACTGCTCTGCATGGCCGGTTGCCTGTAAAGTTTGTAAAGCTCTGGCTGCCAGTTTGCGACGGGGTGGGGGGGTGGGGTTGCACGTGTGTGCAGAAGCTTCAACGTCGGACAGCTAAATCCTGGATTCCAATACAAAATTGAGTAAGCCAATCTTACCACACATAGGGGCATATTTATAAACGAGTGGTAACTTTTCACGGCCGAGTTTCCCGACATTTTTACTAAAATCGCTAATAAAGCGATTTACAAGTGCGTGAAACCCGGCCACAAAAAGTTAACACCTTGTTAATCTCCGCCGTTTCACTTCGCCACCTTGAAGGTGGCGAAAATGGCCGAGATTGCAGGGGGCTGGGAGAGGAATGCCGGGAAAGGATCGCCGCAGGTGGTCGCATTGATCAGAGGGGAGCGGAGGGGATGTACGCCCCCCCATGGCGAGTGTGTACGCCTGCCCTTGCCCCCATGGTGGATGCGACCACCTGCCGCGACCCCTTCCCAGCAGCCCCTCCCAGACCCCCGCCCCGTACTCTTGCGGGGGGGGGGGAAGGGCCACTGAAAAGTGTCTTTTAGGGCTTAAGGGGTCCTGCAGCTCGAGCCGGAACCCCCCTTTGTGGCCAGTATAGATGTGGGTGGAAGTGGGAAGGGAAGGTTGAGGGGAGAGGTGGTTTTGTTAGGGTTACTAGGGGAAGTGGGGGACAGAAAGGTAGGGTTACTTCTTCCCAGATTGCCCATCCAAACAGATTTGCCGCCTTAGGTGATGAAGTGGAGGAGGACAGCTCAGAATTAGCATGTATGGAGCGGGATAATCCCTTGAGCACCCTGGGGACTGACATTTCTAATACAAGGGAGGATGAACTTAGTATCGAAGAATGATGAGGGTGGTAGTGGTAGGGGACTCCATTATAAGGAAGAGTAGATAGGGTAATCTGCGCCCAGACCCTACATGCTAAACTGTGTATTGCTGCCAGGTGCTAGGGTTCGGCATGTGTTGGATATGTAGAACAATTATTGGGTGGGGCCGGGTATGACCCTGCAGTCTTAGTTCACATTGGTGCCAATGACAAAGTTAGAGGAGGAGGTGATTTCATGATTTCCGAGGGGCCAAGTTAAAAGCAAGGACCTCCATGGTAGTGCTTTTAGAAATACTACTGCAGCCACGTGCTACGTTAGGGAGACAGTGGGAGCTTAGGAGCATTAATGCATGTCTAAGATGGTGGAGTAAGGAAGAAGGGTTTGGTTTCATAGAGAACTGGGCAGACTTTTCTGTCGGCTACAGGCTCTTTAGTAGGGATGGGTTGCACTCACTGATGGCGGTGCAGCTGTTTTAGGGGAGAAGATGGCTAGAGGGTTAGAGATTTTAAACTAGGTTTGGGGGGGAGGGTGGTATTGCAGTCTCACTGGGATAGATAGCCCAGGAGGAAAGCAGGGTGTAGATAGGCCAGTGGTGGTGGAAGAAAGGGGGTGGGGCTAACATAGGAGGTAGGGAGGCATGTGTATTAAAGTGTATGAATAAATTACAGGAGCATAATCTAAAATATATGTTTGCAAATGCGAGAAGCCTGGCTGACAAAATGGGTGAATTGGAGATAATGGCATTGAATGAAAAGTAGTAGTGTAGCACCTATAATTTTTGTCAAACTCAAAAGTGACAGGTGCCCCGCCCACTCTCCTCTCATTCCCCGCTCCTCTTCCTGTCCCTTCTGAGGCCTAAACACACCCTCTTTTTGCCCTCACTATGACAACATCCTGTTTCCTTGTCCACAGTATGACAACATCCTTTTCTTGCCCATAGTATGACAACATCCTGTTTGCCCATTTTAAAGCCAAAACACACCCACTTTTCGCCCCAGACATTGCCATTTTTCTGTCGATTTACCCAGTTTATAGCACTTTAGTAAACAAACAGGCAAAACGTGATATATTTTATATATATTCTATTGCGTTAATATAATACGTTGCGGTACATGTTTATTATTACGACAATAAGGCACGCATCTTTGCTTGTAATGAGAAGAGGTGTGGTTTGGCCTCAAAGGACAGGAAGAGACGGGGAATGAAGGAGAGTGGGCGGGGCACCTGTCACTTTTGAGTTTGACAAAAATTATAGGTGCTACACTACTACTTTTCATTCAATGCCATTATCTCCAATTCACCCATTTTGTCAGCCAGGCTTCTCGCATTTGCAAACATATATTTTAGATTATGCTCCTGTAATTTATTCATACACTTTAATACACTGCCTCCCTACCTCCTATGTTAGCCCCACCCCCCTTTCTTCCACCACCACTGGCCTATCTACACCCTGCTTTCCTCCTGGGCTATCTATCCCAGTGAGACTGCAATACCACCCTCCCCCCCAAACCTAGTTTAAAATCTCTAACCCTCTAGCCATCTTCTCCCCTAAAACAGCTGCACCGCCATCAGTGAGTGCAACCCATCCCTACTAAAGAGCCTGTAGCCGACAGAAAAGTCTGCCCAGTTCTCTATGAAACCAAACCCTTCTCCTTACTCCACCATCTTAGACAGCATTAATGCTCCTAAGCTCCCACTGTCTCCCTAGTAGCACGTGGCTGCGTAGTATTTCTAAAAGCACTACCATGAGGTCCTTGCTTTTAACTTGGCCCCTCGAAATCATGAAATCACCTCCTCCTCTAACTTTGTCATTGGCACCAATGTGAACTAAGACTGCAGGGTCATACCCGGCCCCACCCAATAATTGTCTACATATCCAACACATGCCGAACCCTAGCACCTGGCAGCAATACACAGTTTAGCATGTAGGGTCTGGGCGCAGATTACCCTATCTACTACCTTCCTTATAATGGAGTCCCCTACCACTACCACCCTCTCATTCTTTTCGATACTAAGTTCATCCTCCCTTTTAGAAATGCAGTCCCCAGGGTGCCAAGGGATTATCCCGCTCCATACATGCTAATTCTGAGCTGTCCTCCTCCACTTCATCACTAAGGCGGCAAATCTGTTTGGATGGGCAATCTGGGAAGAAGTAACCCTACCTTTCTGTCCCCCACTTCCCCTAGTAACCCTAACAAAACCACCTCTCTCCCTCAACCTTCCCTTCCCACTTCCACCCACATCTAACTGGCCACAAGGGGGGTTCCGGCTCGAGCTGCAGGACCCCTTAAGCCCTAAAAACACTTTTCAGTGGCCCTTCCCCCCCCCCCGCAAGTCCGGGGCGGGGGTCTGGGAGGGGCTGCTGGGAAGGGTCGCGGCAGGTGGTCGCATCCACCATGGGGGCAGGGCAGGCGTACACACTCGCCATGGGGGGGCGTACATCCCCTCCGCTCCCCTCTGATCAATGCGACCACCTGCGGCGATCCTTTCCCGGCATTCCTCTCCCAGCCCCCTGCAATCTCGGCCATTTTCGCCACCTTCAAGGTGGCGAAGTGAAACGGCGGAGATTAACAAGGTGTTAACTTTTTGTGGCCGGGTTTCACGCACTTGTAAATCCCTTTATTACGCTTTAGTAAAAATGTCGGGAAACTCGGCCGTGAAAAGTTACCACTCGTTATAAATATGCCCCTATGTGTGGTAAGATTGGCTTACTCATTTTTGTATTGGAATCCGGATTTATGCTGTCCGACGTTGAAGCTTCTGCACACACGTGCACCCCACCCCCCCACCCCCGTGCGCAACTGCAGCCAGAGCTTTACAACTTTACAGGCACCGGCCATGCAGAGCAGTAGCTTCTTCTTTATTTCAAACCATGGCGCCTGTGTAATGTAAAAGGCCATTTGCAAAGGCTAGTGGTACTGTAGCAGTGTGACGCCAATATGTCATTGCATGCGGCTACAACGTCATTATGCACGGACACATGCCATGATGTGCCAACGTCATCAAGTTTTTTCTTTTGTAGCATCTCACTTCTCACATACAAAACAACAAACTGGCTTTCTTGGACTGCTTGGTAGAAGTTAAGGAAAATAGTAAACTGGAAGCGAGGTTTACAGAAAACCAACACACACACAGTAGTATTTGATGTTTGACTCCCACCACCCTTTAGATCACAATCGGGTGTCATCAGAACCCTGCAACACAGAGCTGAGAACATCCCCCTAGCACAGAGGTGAAGGCTAAAGAAATGAAACATCTCAAGGAGCCCTTAAAACTTTGTGATATCCAGACTGGGCCTTTGTCAAAAGTAGAAGAAGAAAGAAAAACACAATACCAAATGAAGGGGAAAAGCAAGACAAAGAAAGAACATGATCATCCCATATGTAGCAGGGTCTCCAAGAAATTAGAAGAATTTTCAAAAAACATCGTATCCCTGTCTGCTTTTAACCGACACACACTGAGGCAGCAATTGGAACACCTGAAAGACCCAACCCACCCAACACAAAAGAGCGACATCATATCGCATGCAGTGCAGTGCAGTGAAGAATGCTCTGATTTGTATGTGGGGGACCAAACAGCAACTGCATCAACGTATGGCCCAGCACAGAAAGAGCCAATTCCTAGGTCAGGACTCAGCCGTGTACCGGCATCTTAAGGATAAAGACATACCTTTGAAGATTGTAATGTTAACATTTGGCAAAGGAACTGACTGGTTCAAGAGAGGTGTCAAGGAGGCCTTTTATGTGAAAATAAAGAAACCAAGCCCAAATAGAGGTGGGGGGGTCACACCAACTATCTGCCATGTACAATGCTGTTTTTGACACCTTACCCTGGCGTTCCTATAACACCTCTTAGCCACTATGCAATCACACCTTAACACCTGGCTGTGATATGCTAATTGGGATTTTCCACGGTACAAATTGCCACAATTCTTTCACAAGTCATTCAAAATTGAGAAAGCCAGTCGGATGACTAGCGAAACGTCTTTAAAAAAACCAGTTGATCTAATTGAATCAACAGATATACCATTGTTGTTTCTCTAACCCAACTGTGTGACTGGGTATTCAATGCCTGCCTAGCCATATTGTGTAAATTGTGTATTTATATCTTGTCTTTAGTGCATTTCATGTTTATATGTTTGCATTCCACGGGGTTAGTGATGTACAGGTATCATCTACTCCATACTGCATGACTGTGCTATCTATCTCACTGAAAGGTATGCTGGCGATTTGTAAAGTTTTTTAGATTTTGAAATTCATGCCCTACTTCCGTATGGTTTCGGGTAAACTTATGCCCCCTTTCCGTTAAAGCATATCTATGTCGACCGGATTTACCACGCCCCTCCAGCGCCTCCATAGTGTTGCGCCGAGGCATGGTGCGGAGTGACGTCACTCCACGTGAACACTTCTGGTCTTTTATGCGCATAAAAACGGCCGAAATAGCGAAAAGAGCAGCATGGCTAAAAGCTCTGGACATGGCGTCAGACAAAACGCGTACCACTGCCCTGTCTTTTAGTCCCTGCCTTCTTTCCAGATGAACTCTATTTAATGTTTCTGACTGACCTACGGACTGGTAGATATGCTATAAGTGGGGGGGAATGCATATTTATGCTAATACTGTAATAGCCCACGACCATTTTGTGTCAGCATGTTTTGCCCTTTAGGGTAGTAGTTGTGTGTTTTTAAACTTTTTATCGTACAAATCCCAGCACAAAATAAAGGATTTTTAGTCTTCCAATCGCAATCGGCGAATTTCGTGACATTTTTTCCCCATAGACTTTAATGTTAACAATCCTCCAATGTGGATATTGCAAAATAGTTTTTTTTCATGGTCATCTTACAACGGTGATACCCCCAACCCCTCACACGACACAGGTAAACCCACCTATGGAACTACCTTCTCATTCCCATGAAGCTATACTTAAATGTAACTATAGTCGAAAACTAATTTTGATCAGTCATCAATAAAAGTTAGTTATATGGTCATACATGCCACCGCGTACAACACCTACTGACCTACCCTTCCATTCCTGTGGCAGCCATACTTAAAGGTTAAATAAAGTTAAAAAAACTAATTTTGATATATCTCAATAAATGTGTTATAGCTCATACATGCAAAACACCTACTGATCTACCCTTCCATTTCAGAGCAGCCATATTTAAGGTTAAAAAAAGTAATTTGATATGTACTCACAAAAAAGTTTGTTTTATGTTTGTAACACAAAAAAGACATACCCCTCAACCGACCCTGTTACAGACACCTACTGATAGCAAAACAGGGCCCAATGCACTCTTTTTATTCAACCTGTGGGTGCTTACTCCTCTAATGTCCAACCTCCATGGATAATAGTCCAATCTTAGAGAAGAAAAAGTTGAGGGTCGCTCTCCAAAATTAATACTTTATTAAGTGCCCAACATCAAAAAACACAACTTGACACAGGTACACACACCCTACTGACCTACCCTTTCCATTTCTCTGGCAGCCATACTTAAAGGGTATCTATATCAATAATCAAAACAGTTTTTTTTAACTTCCAACCTGACACACACCAAATGAGCTACCCATTCATTCATGTGGCAACCATATTTAAAGGGTAAATATAGTTAAAACAAAATTTGACAATCATCAGAAAAGTTAGTTTTTTTTATCCCCCAACCTACCACCAGTACACACCAACTGACATACCCATGTATTCCTGTGACAGCTATATTTAAAGGGTAAGTAAAAATTAACAATGTCTTCATCATTCCATTATTGAGTTTAAAATCTGCAGCACAAACACACACTTCCCTTTCCCAAATTGCAGCCTTTCAAGCCAAATTCAGAGTTATACTTAACTTTCCTTTCTAGTTTTGATCTGTTAAGTGCTACGGAGCATGTGAAGTGTACTGTGAATTTAGCTGGATGTCACCCAGCTAAGGTGGATTATGGGAGTTGACCCCTAGTACCCATAGGTTAATTTCATAAATTACCCAACAGCCACAGCAACGGGACAGGTGAATACGCTTGTTGTATGTTTGTAATATGATCTGTCTATTGGGACAATGTTGTCTGGAGACTTTTCTCTAGTTCTCCTGTTAAACGATTTTATTATACTTGCCATTAAAGACAGTTTCAAAGCTCTCATTGTAAGAAAGTTTTTCTTACTTATTGAAACTTCTTTTCTTCCAATCTTAAAGGATGTCCACGTGTCCTAGATATGACCATTGGTGAGCAATGCACCAGAGAGTTATATATATATCCAATTATTACATTTGTATAAAGTGATCATATCCCTGTAAAGTTGCTGATTCTCCAGTCTAAACAGCCCTAACTTGTCTAATCTGCCTGCATAGTCAAGCTCCTCCATTTATCTTATTAATTTAGTTGCCCATGTCTGAACCTTTTCATTTCCAAGATGTCCCTTTTATGAGAAATTTCATATTCCTAACCTGCACCTTATACTACAAATGAGTCTTACCAGTGCTTTTAAACAGAGATAATATGTATCTTCCTCAAATCTAGACCCCTCTTTATACAAGACAAACAGGCTCATTTTACCTAATGTGGCTGCACATTTCTGGGGTTTAAATCACGGTAACCTATTCAATATAGTTAGTGCAACGTTAAGCCCTTCCTTGCGCTGGCTACAAGGATATCGCATAGCCACCGCACACAAATTCAATATTGGGTTTCGCTTTGTTTAAGCGCGAGTTTGTAACAAAAGTTTTGGGATTTACCCAACCCCCAATCTTTTTTCAACAGAGATCCCTTTAAAAGAGCCATTTATGGTACAGATGGCACAAGATGTTAAACCCCAAATGGATCACCTTACATTTATCAACACTGCCACTAGTTGCCAATTTTGATAATTTATCTACTTCCATTTTCCTTTTTACCTGAGCATTAAGCCACGCAGGAGCAGACCTAATTTTTTTTTTACATTTGTTCCCTAAAGGTAATACATTTAGAAGTTAATAGTTAATATCTCTTTGAAAGCAGTCCACTTCTGCTCAGTATCTTTACCATAGTACATATCAACCAGTCTATTAGCTGAAGGGATCTTTTTATAGCACAAACGTTTTGCTTTCCTAAAGTAAAATGTCTTTGTTAGGCTTACATCTCTCAGAATTCTCTGGGGTTATTTACATATATACAATATTGCATTTGAGGGGAGGATTATCCCTTATAAAAAGGCACATGATCATTTGCCCCAGAAATACAGTATATAAGGGATAATACGCTACCCAGTGTATATCCGCATATTATTTTGTAGGTAGCGTATTATTCCATTAATACATAATGCACATAATACCTAAGAAAAATGCACAGGCAGCAGACAACCAACCAACAGCATAGATGATGTATTTGACTTAGCTTGGGTTTTCTGGTTGTTTTGAGGGGCCTGGAGGTCTCCAATTGTTCTCGGAAAGGTGCTAGACACACGAATCATAATACTTAGGGCCAGATTTAAAAACCCACTTTATCGATAGTTTGTGATACCGCGGATTTAAGTTACTATAAACCACCCGGCCTTAAATGTATGGCCGCGATCCTACATTTACAGCAAACATTCTAAGTCTACATTCTTTCGTAGAATACATGCGGCTGTGGAATGTCATCTGCAATATGGCTCTCTGGATCAGTTTCTAAAACAAGGAATGTTCATGTTACTGACATCTTATATACTAAACCACAGTTGTGTTCTACAGCCATGTACAATGCTGTTTTGACACCTTACCCTGGGCAGTTTTGATAACCCTTAGCCTCAATGCATCATCTACACCTTGCATTCAAAGGTCCCTAACACCTGGCAGTTGATCTAATTGAATACACAGATATACCATGACCCAGATGAATGAGAACCTTCACAAGCACATTCTCCTTTTTCCTGCAGTACCTCACTTTGACCATCGGTACTAGTTAGTTCGGACTTACTGTAGGGACACTGTATTGGAGGGATTACTGTATATGGACACTCTGTATTGGGGGATTACTGTATTGGACAATGTATTGGGGCAACACTTACTGTACATTAATTTATGTAGGGTACTTCCTGGATATTAAGACATGTGGGGGACTGTCTATAACATTGTGTGGGCACTTACACTATATATATTACACTGTGTGTAGGGGAACATACAGTGTCTTACCACTGTATATTACCACCATCCATGTGATGAACAGTGAAGTAGTTTTACTGGTGGATCACATGAAGATGGGCGATTGCGCGGCTGTGGGATTTGCGTTTCTTTTAAGAATCGGGGGTTTGGTACCTTATATACTAAACGGATTTTAATAATATGCACGACCCACCTGCGGCGCACACACCAAACCGTCCACAATGCGCGCCACACAGGTAGGCCTGTACAGAACATTACAAACCCTTCTATTACCCAAAACGTGCTGTGGAAGGGGGATGTGCGCCACAGGGTGTTGCCGTTTTTTCAAGACTCGGGGGTTACTGGTTGATGCATAAATTGGAGTTGATGCAGGGATATTTTCGATTGGCAGGAAGAATCTTTTTTTCCCCCTTCATAATTTTTGGTGGGGTTTTTTTCTTTGCCTTAACAGTTAGGCAGGAAGTTTGGATATTGCTGAGTGGTTGGACTAGATGGACATATGTCTTTATTCAAACTAAACTATACTACCTCCAATGTATCCCCCCCACACACACAAATAAACAAATAAAACAGAAACAGGGAAAATAGCTAGTTTCTACTTATATCCTACATTCTCCACTAAAGGAGTAAAAAAACCTAACCGTAAAAATTCACAGAAGCTCTATCATCACCCTTAAAATTAAATGAACATTAATCATTCGTGTTGTTTCTATCTTTCACAGGAAAAACCTGAGATTTTGTAGTTACTGGTCCTTAAGTCTCCTTTAGACTGTTTACACATGTCGATTATTTTAGCCTAATCAACCATAGAACAGATATTTTAGTTGATCAGGCCAAAATATTAGCTGTAATTATTCTACTATACAACTAATTTTAGGCAGTGATGGATTGCTCATGTCAGTCATCATGGTTAATGCTGTGGCCTTCAATGGACCACAATGATTAGGTAACTAAATTGAAGGATGCAACCCCATACAGTTCATTTGGAAAACACACCATACTTAAGGTATGTTTCACCCCCCCCAAAACGAACTTTGGGGGTAAGGCAGGGCGTATCTAGGGTCTAATAAGATATGGTCACTCCTGGCACTCCATGCGCCGCGCCGCGCGCAAATTTTTTAGGCCACGCCCCTTTCCCCCGCCCCAAATAGTCACACCCACTAATATTAATGAGATGGCCAAAAAGACACAGACAGACAGATAGATACCACAACATAGACACACAGCCCGATAGTGATAACCAGACTGAAAGACAGTGACATAGACAGACAGAGAGTGAGATTTTGGATAGATAGACACAACATTAATGACACAAAGGCACGTAAACGGCAATATCATTATATACCTGGTAGCATCTGGTAATTTTAAACTTACTGTTGTGTTCAGTTGTAGTCAGTCCGTGGCCATACCTTTGGCCAGGGAGACCTTCTGTACCTTTTACTGGACCTCTGCCCCTATCTATCTCGCCTCTCTCTCTCTGTTTATCTATTCTACTCTGCTATCTACTATCTATCTATCTATCTAATCTTCTTCTTCTATCTATCTATCTATCTTCTATCTATCTCTATCTCTGCATCTACTCTCTGCTTATCATGCTTCTATCTATCTAACTCTGTATCTATCTATCTATCTATCTAACTCTCTATTATCTACTCTCATCTATCTTCTAACTCTGCTATCTATCTAATATCTATCTGATCTATCTATCTAACTCTGCTATCTACTCTACTACTATCTCACTCTGCTATATCTACTATCTACTCTGCTATCTATCTATCATCTAACTCTCTACTATCTATCTATCTATCTACTTGCTATCTATCTATCTATCTAACTCTGCTATCTATCTATCTTACTATCTAACTCTGCTATCTATCTATCTATCTATCTATCTGCTCTCTGCTATCTATCTATCTATCTATCTAATCTACTCGTCTATCTATCTAACTCTGCTATTCTAGTCTCTCTACTATCTACTCTGCTATCTATCTACCTCTGCTATCTATCTATCAATCTATCTATCTTTCTATCGCTATCTATCTATCTAACTCTGCTATCTATCTATCTATCTAACTCTGCTACTATCTATCTATCTATCTATCTATCTATCTATCTTATCTAAATCTGGCTATCATCTATCTATCTAACTCTGATCTATCTATCTATCTAACTCTGATTCTATCTATTCTTATCTCTTCTCGCTATCTATCTAATCTATCTAACTCTGTCTATCTACTATCTATCTAACATCTCTATCTATCTATCTATCTTCTATGCTATCTTGCTATCTAACTTCTATCTTCTAACTCTGCTATCTATCTATCTATCTAACTCTGCTATCTATCTATCTATCTATCCTAACTCTGCTATCTATCTATCTATCGTAACCTGCTATCTATCTATCCTATCTAACTCTGCTATCTATCTATCTATCTAACTCTGCTATCTATCTATCTATAACTCTGCTATCTATCTATCTACTACTCTGCTATCTATCTATCGATCTATCTATCTATCTAACTCTGCTATCTACCTATCTATCAACTTGTCTATCTATCTATCTCTCTATCTACTTTACTCTATCTTCTATCTACTCTGCTATCTCATCTAACTTGCTATCTATCTATCTATCGCTATCTCTCTATCTATCTATCTACTCTGCATCTATCTATCTGTCCTCTCTCTCTCTGCTATCGATCTAACTCTACCCTCTGCTATCTATCTATCGTAACTCTCTCTATCTATCTATCTACTAACTCTGCTTCTATCTATCTCTGCTATCCTATCTAACTCTGCTATCTATCTATCTATCTAACTCGCTATCTATCTAACTATCTATCTATCTACTCTGCATCTAGCTATCTAAATCTATCTATCTAACTCTCTATCGTATCTATCTATCTAACTCTGGCTATCTATCTATCTATCTAAACTATCTATCTAACTGCTATCTATCTATCTATCTATCTATCTATCTACTCTTATCTACTTACTTCTATCTATCTATCTATCTATACTCTGCTATCTATCTATCTAACTCTGGCATCTATCTATCTATCTACTCTGCTATCTTATCTATCTATCTATCTAACTCTGCTATCTATCTATCGATCTATCTAACTCTGCTATCTATCTATCTATCTACTCACTCTGCTATCTATCTCTCATATCTACTATCTCTGCTACTATCTCTTCTAACTCTGCTATCTATCTATCTATCTAACTCCTGCATCTATCATCTATCTACTATCTAACTCTGCTATCTATCTATCTATCTACTCTGCATCTATCTATCTATCTAACTCTGCTCATCCTTCTATCTCTGCTACTCTATTCTCTAACTCGCTATCTATCTATCTAACTCTGCTATCTATCTATCTATCATCTATCTATCTATCTATCTATCTATCTACTCGGCTATCTATCTATCTCACAACTCTGCTATCTACTATCTCTTCTAACTCTGCTATCTATCTTAGTCGCCTCTCCTCTCTGCTATCTATCTAACCTACTCTATCTATCTAATCGGCTGCTATCTATCTATCTACTTATCTAACTCTGCTATCTATCTATCTATCTATCTAACTCGCTTATCTATCTACTCGCTATCTATCTAACTCTGCTATCTATCTATCTATACTCTGCTATCTCTATCTATCTATCTAACTCTGCTACTATCTACTCTTATCTATCTACTACTCTGGGCTATCTATCTATCTATCTAACTTGCTATCTATATCCTCTATCTAACTCTGCTCTAATCTGTCTATCTATCTAACCGTTCTATCTATCTATCTACTCTCTATCTAGCTCTCTATCTTTATCTACTGATCTAACTCTGCTATCTATCTCTATCTATCTATCTATCTACTACTCTCTGCTATCTATCTATCAACTCTGCTATCTATCTATCTATCTATCGATCTATCTACTCTGGATCTATCTATCGTATCTCTCTAACTCTGCTATCTACATCTAACTCTGCTATCTGATCTATCTATCTATCTACTCTGCTATCTATCTAACTCTGCTATCTACTCTGCTATCTAGCTATCTATCTACTCTGCTATCTAATCTATATCCTAACTCGTATCTATCTATTCTATCTATCTAACTGCTAATCTATCTATCTACTCTGCTATCTATCTATCTATCTACCTGCTATCTATCCTATCTAACTCTGCATCTATCTAAACTCTGCTATCTATCTCTCTATCTATCTAACTCTGCTATCTATCCTATCTCGATCTATCTATCTATCTAACTCTGCATCTATCTATCTAACTCTGCTATCTACTATCTATCTTCTACACTCTGCTATCACTCTATCTAAACTCTGCTATCTATCTTCTATCTATCTACTAACTCTGCTATCTATCTATCTACTCTGCTATCTATCTACTAGCTATCTCACACTCTGCTATCTATCCTATCTAACTCTGCTATCTTAACTCTGCTATCTAAGCTATCTACTCTCTGCTATCTTCTATCTAACTCTGCTAGCTATCTATTCTAACTCTATCTAACTCTGCTATCTATCATCTAACTCTGCTATCTTCTATCTATCTAACTCTGCTATCTGATCTATCTATCTACTCGCTAGCTTATCTTCTATCTAACTCTGCTACTGCGATCTATCTATCTATCTATCTATCCTGCTCTGCTATCTACTAACTCTGGCTATCTATCTACCTCTGCTATCTATCTATCTATCATCTATCTAACTCTGCTACTTTATCATCTACTCTGCTATCTATCTATCTATCTAACTCTGCTATCTATCTATCTAACTCTGTCTATCTATCTATCTATCTAACTCTGGCTATCTATCTTCTATCTATCTAACTCTGCTATCTACTCTCTCTACTTGCATCTATCTATCTAACTCTGCTATCTATCTACTAACTCTGGCTATCTATCTAACTCTGACTATCTATACTCTGCTATCTATCTAACCTCTGCTATCTATCTATCTATCATCTAACTCTGCTACTCTATCTATCTAACTCTGCTATCTATCTATCATCAACTTGCTATCTATCTATCTACTCTGCGATCTATCTATCTATCTAACTCTGCTATCTATCTACTCCTAACGCACTATCTATCTACTGCTATCTATCTTCTAACTCTGCTACTTCTAATCTCTTCTCTACTCTGCTATCTACTAACTGGTATCTACTTCCTCCTGCTATCTATCTAACTCTGCTATCTATCTATCTACTCTGCTATCTATCTATCTATCTAACTCTGCTATCTATCTATCTACTGCTATCTATCTAACTCGCTATCTATCTAATCTAACTCTGTCTATCTATTCTATGTAACTATCTATCTATCTAACTCTCTGTACTTCTATCTATCTATCTGCTATCTATCTAACTGCTGCTAATCTATCGATCTCTAACTCTGCTATCTATCTATCTATCAACTCTGCTATCTATCTAACTCTGGTATCTATCTAACACTGCTATCTAGCTATCTACTCTACTCATCTTCTATCTAACTTGCTACTATCTATCTAACTCTGCTATCTATCTATCTATCTGACTCTGCTATCTATCTATCTATCTACTCTGCTATCTATCTATCTAACTCTGTATCTATCTATCTAATACTCTGCTATCTATCTAATCTATCTAACTCTGCTATCTACTATCTATATCTATCTATCCTCTGCTATCTATCTATCTATCTAAACTCTGAATCTAATCTACTTCTATCTATCTACTCTGCTATCTTCTATCTATCTATCATCTAACTCTGCTATCTATCTATCTATCTAGACCTCCTAACTCTGCTATCTATCTATCTAATCTAGACTCTCTCTCTATCTATCTAATCTCTGCTATCTATCTATCTAACTCTGCTATCTAACCTATCTAACTCTGCTATCTACTATCTATCTATCTATCTAATCATCTGCTATCTATCTTCTAACTCTGCATCTATCTTCTCTATCTAACTCTGCTATCATCTCTGCTATCTATTACTCTCATCTATCACTCTGCTATCTATCATCTAACTCTGCTATCTATCTATCTAAACTCTGCTATCTATCTATCTCTGCTCTATCTAACTCTGCTATCTATCTATCTAACTCTGGCTATCTCTCATCTATCCTATCTAACTCTGCTATCTAGTCTAACTCTGTCTCGCATCGTATACTCTGTATCTATCTGGATCTATCTCATCTTCTAACTCGTTGCATCTATCTTTATTATAACTCTGCTAGTCTAATCTATCTCAACTTGCTATCTATCTATCTAACTTGTATCTATCTAACTCTGCATCATCTATCTGCTATCTATACTATCTTAATCTACACTCTGCTATCTCTATCTATCTGATCTATCTATCTACTGTCGCTATCATCTTATCTAACTCTGCTATCGATATCGATTAACTTCTGCTATCTATCTAACTCTATCTATCTATCACTTCACTACTTCACTCTGCATCTATCTACTACTCTGGCGATCTAACTACTGCTATCTCGATTGCTCATACTATTACTCTGCTATCATCACTGCTAGCTCATCTCTACTTCTAATCTACCTGACCTCTGCTATCCTATTTAACTCTGTATCTATCTATCTACCTTCTATCTATCGATCATGCATCTATCTTCATCTGACTCTGCTATGATCTATGGCTCTGCGATCTACTCTATCCTTGATCTATCTGACTTAATGCTACGCATCTGACTCTGGCTATCTATTGCTTGCTATCTTTATCTATGACTGCGCTGATACTCGATCTGCTATCTATTGGACTATGCTATCTATCTATCTCTGCTATCTATCATCTTGCTATCTATGATCTGCATGTCTGAACTTGCTAATCTTATTAACTTGCTATCTATCTATCGATCTAAGGCTCTATCTATTTCTAACTCTGCTATTCTATCTATCTATCTATCTATCTACTCTGCTATCTATCTATCTAACTCTGCTATCTATCTATCTATCTATCTACTCTGCTATCTAGCTATCTAACTCTGCGATTAGCTATCTAAAATCTATCCTAACTCTGTCCTATCTATCTATCTATCTAACTCTGCTTCTATCTATCTAAACTCTGTCTTCTATCTATCAACTCTACTATCTATCTATCTTCTAACTCTGCTATACTATCTACTCTCTGCATCTATCTATGTATCTATCTCTAACTCTAGCTATCTACTATATCTATATATAGATATTTTTATAATATTATATCTATTATTAAATATTCTTTCTAATAAATATATCTAGCTTATATTCTACTTTATATCCTTTCTCCTTCTCTCTCTCCCCCCTCTCCCCTCCCCTCTCCTCTCTCGCTCTACTCTCGGACCTTCTCCTCTCTCCTCCTCCTCTTATTCTCTCTCCTCTCTCTTCCTCCTCCTCTCCTCCTCTCTCTTCTCCCTCATTTCTCTACCCTCTACTCTCCATCCTCTCTGCTCTTCCCTCTCCTCTCTCTCTCCTCCACTATCATCTTAACTCTCTCTCCCTTCTTCTCTTTCTCCTCCCCTCTCTCTCTGCTCTCCTCTCCCTTTCTTCCCCTTTCTCTTTCTCTTACCTATTATCCCTATCTCCTCCTCTTCTCTCTTCTGATTTCTCCTCTCTCTCTATCCCCTCTCTTCTCCTCTTTCATTTCTCTCTCTTCCCTCCTCCTCCTCGCTTCCTCCCTCCCTCCTCTCTTGATCTCTCTTCTATCTCCTTTCCTCCTCCTTCCTCTACTCCCTCTTTTCTCTCTTATTTCCCCCTCTCTCTCCTTTCCTCTTCTCATTCTCTCTATTTCTTCTCTCTCTTCGTTCCGCTCCTCTCTTTCTTCTCTCCTTCTTCTCTATCTCTCTCTCTCTCCTTCTTCTCCTACGTCGCTTCTTTCCCTTCTCTCTCCTTCCTCTCCTCCTCCCTTCCTTCCCCCTCTTCCCTCTTTCTTCTCTTCCTCTCACCTCACTCCTCTCTCCTAGTCTTCCACCCTCCCCTCTATCTCTCTTCTTCAGTCTCTTTCTCTCTTCTTCTATTTCTCCTATCTCCTCCCTCTCTCTCCTTCTTTCTCTCTTCTCTCTTCTCTCCTGTCCCCTCCATCTCTCTTACTCTCCCTTTCCCTCTCTCTCCTCTCTTACTCACGCTCCCTTTCTCCTCCTTACTCTATTTGCTCTCTTTCTCTTCTTCTCCTCTCCTTATCTCTCCTAAAACACCCTATTTTTGCCCTCACTCTGACAACATCGTGTCATTGTCCACAGTATGACAACATCCTTTTCTTGCCCATAGTATGACAAAATCCTGTTTGGCCCATTTTAAAAGCCAAACACACCCACTTTCGCCCCAGACATTGCCAGTTTTCTGTCGATTTACCCATGTATAGCACTTTAGGAACAAACAGGCAAACGTGATCTCATTTTATAGATATTATGATTGCGTTAATAAATACGTGCGGTTACATGTTTATTATTACGACAATAAGGCACGCATCTTTGCTGTAATGAGAAACGCTAGGCATAAATGTTTACGTGTTGTTGTACAAACTCACTTACCAATACGGTAATTTTCCTAAAAAGGATTTGTGAATATTGTTAATACATTTTGAAACGCCATTCTTGACATTCCTTTAGCTATATAATGTAACATATAGATACAGTAATGTCCACACACAGAACTCGCAGCGTCTTGTATTTGTCTATTTTGGTATTGTATCACTGTAGAATTTCTCGTTAAAAATCTCATGAAGTCACGAGGAAAGATTTTGTTTTCTGGGGAAAAAATATTAAAATGTTTTCTTTGCATAAAATAATCAATATCCAGTGTTGTCCCAGCTGTCGTGAATTGTCCGTATTCACAATATAAGCCGCTGGTCTTTGAACAATCTGGTCGTTGGGTAGAAGATCGCATGTGAACACACCCTGAAATATTCGCCGGGCGTAAAAGTCCGATTTCACTATTTCTGTAATTTCAAAGTTGTTCATCTTTAATGGTAGTCGTATAATACCTTGCGTCTGTTATATATATTTTCAGTAATGTAAAATATACAGTATCTGCAAAAATTGGTCCTATAATTCAACACACTTCTAGAGCGGGCTGTAAACTTGTTTGCTCTTTGATAAAGCCATCATGCGAAATCATTATGGTGACCCGCAGTATCTTTGTAAAATAACCCGGTGGTAAATTGGGATTCTAAGGTTTGTGAATTATAATTTAACAGAAAATATATGTTACATTATATAGCTAAAGGAATGTCGTTTCAAAATGTATTAACAATATTCACAAATCATTTTAGGAAAAATGACAGTATTGTAAGTGAGTTTGTACAACAACACGTAAAACATTTATGCCTGCGTTGTTCTCATTACAAGTAAAGATACGTGCCCTATTGTCGTAATAATAAACATGTACCGCAACTTATTATATTAACGCAATAAAATATTTATAAAATGCATCACATGTTTTGCCTGTTTGTTTACTAAAGTGCTATAACCTGGGTAAATCGACAGAAAAATGGCAATGTCTGGGGCGAAAAGTGAGTGTGTTTTGGCTTCAGAATGGGCATACAGGATGTTGTCATAGTATGGGCAAGAAAAAGATGTTGTCATACTGTGGGCAAGGAAACAGGATGTTGTCATAGTGAGGGCAAAAAGAGGACATGTTTAGGCCACAGAAGGGACAGGAAGAGGGGCGGTGAATGGGAGGAGAGTGGGTGGGGCACCTGTCACTTTTGAGTTTTGACAAAAAGTATAGGTGCTACACTACTAAAAGTAATGTAATAGGTATAGCAGAAACATGGTTGAACAGTTATCATGACTGGGCTGTAAATTTAGAAGGATACACCCTGTTTAGGCAGGACAGAGAAAAAAGGAAAAGGGGAGGAGTATGTGTTTAGGTTAAAAAAAGAACTGAAGCCAAATTTAAAAGAAGAGATAACTGGCGATATGGATGTTAAAGCGGAGGCATTATGAGTGGAATTAGGCAACAGGAAAGGGGGTAATGTCATTGTTGGTGTGTGCTATTAGCCACCAAATGCTAGCAGGGAGGAAGTGAGTCTGCTTCATATGCAGTTGGCAAGGGAGTGTGCTCATTATGGGGGACTTTAATTACCCTGACATTGATTGGTGGAGTGGAACTTGCCAACCATAAAAAGGCGATGAGTTTCCTGAATTTTGCTGCAGGATAATTTTCTCTCACAGGTGGTTGAGGTTCCTACTAGAAAGGAGCTCTGTTGATCTGGTAATAATCTAACATTGTGGAGCGCATTAGATATAAAGGTAACCGGAGGCTTGGGAATAGTGACCATGAAATAGTTGGCGTTTGGACTTTGTTATCAATAGGAAAAGTGCGCTGGGTTAACAAAGACTTTTAATTTCGGGAAAGCAAATTTTGTTTATGGGGATTTTAACCCATTTCATATCTAAATTTATACCCTTGGGAAATAAATGTAAAAAAAATGGAAAGGAAGAAAAAGGCATTTTTTTAACCTTTTTAATGGGAACAGAAAGCACCTTTAGGGATTATAAAACTGTAACAAGGAGTGTAAGAAAGCAATCAAACTAGATAAAAATTAATAGGATGTAGTGAATAGCTGAACAAAGCATCACTAAGCCTAAATTTATATATATAAAAATATATTTTTAAGTATATTAATAGTAGAGATGAGGACTAAAAATGTGGCTCCATTATTAATGGGGATAAGTCAGTTACAGATGATGGCGATAAAGCAAATGTCTTTTTTCCCCTCTGTATAGACTATAGAAGATCCAAGTACAGATATCATAGTCATGTCCGGCCTTAGGATAAATAGCACCGTGGCAATATTGTTACTGGCGCCTAACCACCCTCTCCAAAACACTCCCCTGGGCACACACCTTCACTGCTGAATGCTGCTTGCCTGCCTGCTTCAAATCAAGTCCACCACCTGCGATTCCTGTCTCTCAGTATTTGCAGTGCATGCTGTATATATCGTGTGACATCATTTTGTAACACTAAGCACCTAAATGCACAGACAGAACAGCACAGCATACATATGTGCTGGCATTTGCTGTGGGGTGGTGCTGTGACATACATTTAATCTGCAGGACAGCTGTAGCACTGATGCACCACTTTGAGTAACACTTCCTGCTGGCGCCCCCCCCCCCCCCCACAGAGTTCGCCATATCAAAGGCCGGCACTGGATAGAGTATAGTAGCAATAAGGGTATAAAAGATTCAAGTGCACTTGGTTAACCGAGGAAATGGTACAGAAAGAACTAATAAGGTTAATATTAATAAATCTCCTGACCGTATAAATCACTCTTCGGGTACTTGGGGAGCTAAGTTACCTTTTTATCTAGGCGATGGTTTATATGTTTGCAGATTCCCTCATGTCCGGATGTGTGCCTCTGACTGGAAAAAAGCTGATGTTATTCCAATATTCAAAGGGTAGTCATTCACAGCCGGGTAATTACAGGCCTGTAAGTTTAACTTCAGTGGTGGGGAAGATACTAGAAAGTTTAATAAGGGAACATGTTCTAGAGTATGTTTCAAGGACAGAGAGCCCTGGAACACACATAGTTGGGGGAAGGGCGACATGACATAGGAGGCCCCAAGGGAAGCAGATTGGTAGGTGGGAGGGGGGAGTGGAGATAGACACAAGAGAGGGTTAAGTGGGTAACTAGGCAGGAAGAAAGGAAAAGGAACACCATTTTAAGGAGGATAGGACAGCACAACACGCCAACCCTTACCAGACACAGAATGGAGGCCTTATTGGAGATCGGGAGCAGCCGCAGCTAGAGGCGAAGATTGGCTCCGTGAGATGATAGACCAGGTACAGTAACGGATGCCGACCGGGAGGGTGCCCGCGGAATGACAGGACAGGCTCCCCACCGGAGCGCAGGAGATCCAATAAAGAGCGAGGCAGCCGGTCCGATCATCCATTCCACCTCAAACCAAATCCGGTAGAGAGTGAGAGTCCCAGTCAGGCGGCAGTCACCCGCCACCGCCAAGAACAACAGGGACCGGAGGAGGAGCAGCGGAAGATCAAGCCCAAGCCTGAGGTAAGCACTCGAAATGCCCGCGCCCCTAACAAACAGGCCGCAGGGGTTTCCCAGTTGCAAGTGTGAGGGGAGGGTCCTCCCACAGTATATAGTTGCCTGGAGCACTGCCGAGCTAGGCAGTAGGAAATGGCCACTGGGAGTCAAGCCGACTGAATCTGACTGGAATTGACACAGGGTCCTGGAGCACTGCCATATCTAGGGCATAGGTGACCCCTCTACCAGGCCTGAAGTCAGCACAGGCTGGACAAGAGCAAGAAGAGGACGCCCACAGGGAAGTGGAACCCTTTACACAGGCCCCCCTTCTGAAGAGAGTAGGGAGGAGCTACAAATGGCCCCCGTAAGAGAACTGCAGCAATGAGTGGTTGATCCCAATCAGCAGAGGCCACAAGACATAGCACACTCCTCTCAGGGAGGGGTGTTAGGTCAGCAAGGAGGGTGCCGCCCCCCTCCCCCTTTTCTGTTCATCTCTTCTTCGCAGGTGTAACAGCACAGAAGGCGCGCCACAAATCGTCATGGAGGCGCAGTTGTGACACGCGGACAAGCTGGCGACCAGTCCAGACCCCAGGGTTGGTGAACGAGACACTGCAGGTGGAAAATGCTCACGAACCACAAACACCTATACCAGGGTATTCACACGCTAAATAGATTTCTCTCAAATACCGTGGCATGCCATAGTTCAGGCGAAGTTAATGTTGGGGGCAGGTCAATTGGGGTTAGGAAGGGACGGCGGTTTCACAAACAAAGTACAGCCATTTGAGGGACATGGAGAATAATCCACGGGAAGTATTATTGAAGGCTTACGCAGGATATTGGGACAAACAGAAACATGCACACACATTCTACAATATCCCACAACCACCAGCCACTCACTTAAGGGCACGGAAGTTATGGACACAGCTGGCTACAGTTTCAAACGCGATGTGGGTCGGCTACACTACAGCCACCACAGGGTTGTCGCAGCAAATTCCGTATAGACATGGCACAGCAATTAAATGATTCCAGAATCCCGCCCAAGGTCACACATATGTTTGTTTTGAGGGCACATTAGAACTCATGTAAACCCTGAAATTAGAGAAAAAATTTGGAAAAAATATACATAGATATCTTTGCCCGTTGCTATTGGAGACGTTTCATCTAGATAGGCTGGAAAAAAGTAGCAGGGAAAAAAGAGGAAGATGAAGAAAAGAGGCCGCACGGATGATCTCCGAGAACCTTTGGACAACTGGCCTACAAGCCTTTGCATTTTGGCAAGTATTACGGGCGAAAGGCATCCGGGACAATGTTCTGCGCTTTTTTTGTTATTTAGAGACGCCATTTGGAGGCGCATAAGTGTTGGCGGAATAAGCAACATGGTTAAGTATGATAACACTTCAGACCAAAGATGGCCATTGTAAATAGCTTAATTGGGTCATAGGGACATCAGCCTGTGGCTTAAAACAAAGAATAACAGGGGGTTTCAGGCCAAGGGACCAACTACGGCTTATCCGTATCCCTAGCCAGCCATTTCCTTCAGAGCAGTCAAGTCCAGTACGGAGCAGGAAACCATCACCAAAATTGCATCCATTGGGACAGAAAAAAGGTCTATGCTGGCTTTTCAAACGACAGCCAGTTGCAATGGGGAGCTACGTGCGTGCTTTCGACATGAATGTTCCCTTTGTGGAGCAACCACTCACTCAGCGCCAGTGCTGCAAAAGAAACAAATCACGTGCATATAGGCACATGGAGGCAGCTGGAAAAGTGATGGACACGGTTGAAGCCAGAAGTGATATATCATGGCTCGATAGTGTACCGTCCACAAAGTAAAAAGCACGCATACTTAGGGAAGGTTTCTAGTTGGTTTCAAATCCCATCAAGGTGTGTTAAAGGGTCCCCGGCTGTCGTCAAGAGGATCTCAGACTCCCATGATCACCCTCAATATGTCAAGACAAATCTAGATAAAGAATCTCGTTGGGCATGATGCTAGCCCCTTCCGGGCCCACCACTAGACAACTTATTAGTGGGTCCCCACTGCTTAGGTGCCGAGAAAAAGGAGCCATGAAAATTCGTCTCATACAGACATCACTATCATACCCAAGAGTAGTCCAGATCAACACGCTGACAGAGCCTGTTTCGGTTTGCTACAACATCGCTCGTTCTGATGCTTGCTGGTTGCACTGGTGAAAAGCAGGTCCTGTGCCCCTTATGGCAAAACACTAACTTGAGCGGCCTTTTCGATTGCTACCAGTCCCATCCTGATTCTAGTTAGTTTCTGGGGTTGCCGTTTAATGTAATGGGGGGGTTAACTAATGAAGCAACGGTGCCTTCCGATGGAATGGCTCAATCTCATGCGCATATTTCAAGGCTTTCATCATTTTTCTGGATGGGTGGTAAAACAGAAGCGGCTTGGTCTCTGTCATCCACTTACCTGGAGCGATTTGTTTGTTCGTGGGACCGGCAGCTCTCCGCATGTTGGTGGCATTGCTTCGACATAGTGCAAGTGTCCATAAACGTTTTTGGGTACCTTTAGCCCTGGAAAGAACCGTAAAGCCCACCACACTGTCTTAGTTTCCTGGCAATATAACTAGATACAAGGGCCCAAGAATGTAGATTACCCAAGGTAAAAGTGGGGGTTTTGGGATCTTTGATCGTACAGCACAATCTTGGCCAAAAGTAACATTGCGGCAGATCCAATATTACTCGGAAAATTAAATTTTGCAAGTAGTATATGCCTATGGGTTATTTTTTGCGCCGGCTGGCATTGGCTTGTCAAATACAAAAAAGCCTCACCTACTTTATCATGAGTGGTCAAAGCACTTAGACAATGTACAAGTTTGGAGGAGAATTTTGTGATGTTGTATTTCACTGGAAGCAACTATTGGAGGGCTCAGTAGCAACAAATGCAGAGCCTACAATTATTCACACGCAAGCGGGTGAGCGTGTTTTGGCGCTTACCGCTGGTCGCTGGTCGCTCAACTTGGCCAAAAGTTGGAGAGGACTCCCCGAAAATATGACAGTCATTCTCGAACCATTTTCCCCATTGGTGTTGGCAGTGGATTTGGGGAAAGATGCTGGGGAACAAGGTGTACTGGTTCCATTCTGATAACATGGGGTTGTGGAATGGTATTACTCCACTTTCACCACACACACACACATCAACTCACACACCACAACAAAACACACACACACACACACACACAAACACACAACACACCTCATTCATCACCACACTTCACATCACACACACCACAACTTCTCAACACTCACACAACAAACACAATTCAATCCACACAAATCACAACACAACACACAAAAACAACACACAATCAAACCACACACATCAACAAAACACAACACATCACAACACTACACCCCAACACCAATCACAAAAAACACACAACAACACAAA
Source organism: Hymenochirus boettgeri (assembly GCA_019447015.1). Lineage (NCBI taxonomy): Eukaryota > Metazoa > Chordata > Amphibia > Anura > Pipidae > Hymenochirus > Hymenochirus boettgeri. The sequence continues at coordinate 164,820,911 of CM033469.1, forward strand.
CAAACATCAATTCAATTCAAACACAAACAACCACCAAACAACAAACAACAAACATTCAAAAACACCCATCACAAAACAACATTCCACCCAACATCACATCACACACAACAACCACAACAACACACAATCACATCACACACAAACACACAGCCCACACAGCACATCGCACAATTCACACACACAACACAACAACAACACACCCAACAATCACACACCCATCAACAATCATCACAACTCACACAACACACAACACACAACACAACATCCAATCAACACAACATTCAAATCACATCAAATTCACAAAAACACACACACACACAATCACACACAAACACACACACCCCCCAAAACAAACACACAAATCAACACATTCAAACCCACACAAACATTCACACGCCCACACAACAGTCACCCAAAACACATCACATCAAATTCATCATCACAACACACACCATCATTCACATTCCAACATCAACACATCACACACACAACCCACATCACACATCATCACCAAATCACAACAACACACACAAACAAATCACAAACACATTCACAACCCATTCACCAACAAAACCACCACACAATCACACAAAACAAACACCATGCACACTTTCACATCAAGCAACACACTCAACCACACACCAATCAAACACACACAATCCCACAAGACAATCACATTCTTTCACACATCACAAATTCCCCAACACAAACAAACATCACACACACAAACATCAACACAATTCTTTCAAATCACAAAAACATCAACACCATCACATCACAAAAACAACACACAACAACATTCACTCATTCACACACATTTCAACAAACATTCACCAACACACACCCATCAACACATCCCATGCACACAATCATTCATCAACATCACAACAGCAACATCAACACCCAATCAAACACATCACTTTCCAAACAACCACATTCAATCAATCCTCAACATCATCACCACACCCACCAACACAATCAGCAACGCGGGGTCACAAATCAGGGGTTCACAACACCAGCAACACACACAACATCCCAACACATCAAACACACAACACACATCAACGCCCATTCATTGTCATCATCACAACATCCAATCAACATCACACACACACAAACACACATCACACACATTCAACACACATCATTCAAAACACAAATCCACACACACATTCAACACATCAACACCCATCACATCAATCATCAATCACACCAATTCACACACACAAATCACACAACCAAACACACCCCAATCAACACAATTTCACATCATTCACAACACATCACACAACACACACACACAAACAACACTAAATCACATTTCATCAACAACAAACACAAACAACATCACACAACACTCACACACCCATCACACACACACAAACCCTCATCAATTCAACACAATTCACACACACATCAATCAACATCAACACAACACACCACACAACTTCACAATTCAAGTTCACAACCCACACACCAACACCAAACAACTCAACATTCACACACTCACACATCATTCAAAAAAAACAACCACATTCACAACCCAACACACACCAAATCACCAACACATTCCATCCACACAACCCACAACAATCATCACACACAAACCAACACACACACACAAAACACAGACAACCCAAACATCACATCACACACACACAATTCACACAAACACACACAACACACAAATTCCATCAGCACCCCCACATCACATCAATTCCACACACTCACAATCACAACACAGTCACAACAACTCATTCATCAACAACACAACACACACAACACAACAACCACCAATCAACAATCCATCCATCATCACACACAACACCATCAACAACACTTCATTCCACAATCACCTCCACAATCAGAACCCCAGTTCTCGCTCGCTCTTTGACATCTGGTACTGAGGATTTTTACAATATAACATTAATTTAAGGCCGTACCGTCCCTGGGGTTACAAATAACATCGCTGATTCCCTTTCCCGTCTACCGCTGGACAAATTTCGCACCACTGGCAACCGACGGCTCAGGTGGAGGGAGAGAGTTGCCCGGAGTGGATGTGGACCATACATTGCAAGGTATGATATCCCTGGATAAAGCATTCCGTCTCATTCCACATGGATAGCTATGTCAAAGTATGGAAGGAATGGGCATCCCTAGAGTCTGAGATAGGAGGGATAGAGAGCGATGGGGACAAAGCTGATCTGGTATTTAGCTAGGCTTTTCGAGCAAAGAATATCAGGGTCAACAGTGGACAAACATTTAACTGCACTAGCATTCTGGTTCAAAGCCCAGGGCGGGACAGATGTGACGAAAGAATTTTTAATCAAGCAGGCGGTAAAGGGCTATAAGAGGGGAAAAAGGTCCATGGATATAAGGCGGCCCATCACCATTAACATGTTAGACGGAATGTTCATATAATTGAGATCTATCACAAACTCCTTATATGAAAGATTGCTTTTTCAACTTGCATTTTCATTGGCTTTTTATGGAGCCTTTCGACTGGTGGAGCTAGTAAGTAGCAACAGATTAGGAAAAGGGGGTCTCCTAAGGCAAGACATAGAGCTAAGCGGTAATTTGTTGAACATCTTGTTGAGAGAAACAAAGACGAAAAAAGGGGGGGTAGTACTAAAAGTGCAGATTGATAGAATCCAGGACTGCGCTAACTGCCCTGTTCAAGCATTTCAAAAATTTATCGAAATCAGACCCAACGTGTTAGGCCCCCTATTAATCCACAAAGATGGAAGGGCCCTATCCCGGTTCCAGTTTATGGCAGTTTTAAAAAAAACGCTAGATGGACTGGGTTTAAATCCAAAAGAATACGGAGGGCACTCGTTTCGTATTGGAGCCGCCACGGAGGCTGCGAGGTGGGGGTTGGATGATAGAGTGATAAGGAGGATCGGTCGGTGGGAATCGGAGCGATTCAGATCATATATTAGACCTCACAGGGTTAATTTTTAGTTCCAGTAAGGGTGAAGGACACTCAAGCAATGATGCGTGGTTAACATAATTATAAGTTTAAATGGTTCCGGTTTTCATCCCTACAAGTGGTTATCCTTGCAAGGTATTGGTATTAGGTCATTCGTTCATATATTGGGCGGAGAAGAGAGCAGGCGTGCGTCCCAATAATTTACTGGGCAGGCAGACGAGGATTGCTATGGTATGAATTAGTTCCCCTAGCTATTGCAGAAGCAAAACGTTTAGGCCCCCCACACATCATCAGAATGCATGCCGGGGGCAATGATTTAGGAACTTGTCCAATGGGAAAATTAATTAAAAACATCAGGAGGGACTGCCTGAGATTGTGGTCTTGATTCCCAGGAGTAATATTAGTATGGTCCGAGATTATCCCGAGGAAGCATTGGAGGGGCGCTCATTCATATAAGGCCTTAGAAAAAGCAAGAATTAGAGTAAATAGGTCAGTTTCCAAAATACATCCAGCTAAATGGGGGTGTGGCACTGAGACATGATGGCTTGGACACGTGGACTCTCTTCTACGCCCAGATGGGGTTCACCATCAACGAGGTGGGCCTGGATACCTGAACCTGCATTTTACAGGAAGCCTGGAATGCAATGGTCAATTGAGTTGTGGAGGGCCACTCAAGCTTGAGGAGTCAAGCTCTTGTGGGTGGCGAGTCCTTGCCAGTCTATCTGGGGATAGATTTTGGAAAATATTGGTGGTGAATTAACAGTTACAGTGGTAAAAGCTTCTGTGATTGGTGGGGCTAACCCAAATGGTGGGTAGCCAGTTGGCGGCCAAAAGCTAGAGGGGCAGGCCGGACAGTGGTTAAGTCATCCCTTCACACCGAGCTAGGCAGACACAGCTGGTGAGTAGGCCACATGGCAAAGCAAGGAAGGGCAGACTGGCAGGGATTCTTGATTACTTGTTTTACACTTTTTTAATAAATTACAATTGTATTGTTATGATAATAACTTGTCTGAACAATTTATAATAAAGCTGTGACCATTCATATCCAAAGATTGGTGTTGTCTCTTAATTGAGCATGGGAGAAAGTGGGATATGAATGGTGGGGCAAATGAGGTAAGTAGCTGAGTGGTGGGCCATCCCATAGTCAAGAGAGCCCTGGAACACACATAGTTGGGGGAAGGGCGACATGACATAGGAGGCCCCAAGGGAAGCAGATTGGTAGGTGGGGAGGGGGGGAGTGGAGATAGACACAAAGAGGTGGGGTTAAGTGGGTAACTAGGCAGGAGAGAAGGAAAAGGACACCATTTTAAGGAGGATAGGACAGCACACAACACCCTCCCTCCCACCCAAAAAAGGGGTTAGGACAGAGCATACGCGAAAGGGAGTAACGGTGATATATTGTCACAGCTGGGCGAGTCCTTGCCAGTCTGCCAAGTCTATCTGGGGATAGATTTTGGAAAATATTGGTGGTGAATTAACAGTTACAGTGGTAAAAGCTTCTGTGATCGGTGGGGCTAACCCAAATGGTGGGTAGCCAGTTGGCGGCCAAAAGCTAGAGGGGCAGGCCGGACAGTGGTTAAGTCATGCCTTCACACCGAGCTAGGCAGACACAGCTGGTGATTAGGCCACATGGCAAAGTAAGGAAGGGCAGACTGGCAGGGATTCTTGATTACTTGTTTTACAGTAACTTGTTTACATTAACATTGTTTTGTTGTATTGTTTTTTAATAAATTACAATTGTATTGTTATGATAATAACTTGTCTGAACAATTTATAATAAAGCTGTGACCATTCATATCCAAAGATTGGTGTTGTCTCTTAATTGAGCATGGGAGAAAGTGGGGTATGAATGGTAGGGCAAATGAGGTAAGTAGCTGAGTGGTGGGCCATCCCATAGTCATGACATTATAAGTAGTAACCAGCATGGATTTAGGAGGAAAAGATCTTGGCAAATTAACTTGCTAGGCTTTTATGAGGAAGTAAGTAGAAATTTAGACTCTGGCATAGCAGTAGATGTAGTTTACTTGGATTTTGCAAAGGCTTTTGATACAGTCCCCCATAGGCGACTAATGTATAAAGCTAAGGTGTGTTAGTCTGCAGAGGCACATTTGTACATGGATAGAAAATTGGTTAATGAATAGGATGCAGAGAGTAGTTGTTAGTGGGGCTTCATCATGCAGAGAGTAGTTGTTAGTGGGGCTTCATCATTATGGACTAAAGTGCTAAGTGGGGTACCACACGGTTCTGTGTTGGGGATGCTTCTATTTAATCTATTTATTAATGATTTGGGCATGGGTATAGTCAGCAAGGTTTCTGTGTTTGCTGATGACACAAAACTTTGTTGTCCATTAAAAAATTTAGAGGATGTACAATGCAGGTGGATCTAGATAGATTGTCACATTGGGCTGCTAAGTGGCAGATGAGATTCAATGTTGTTAAATGTAAGGTGATGCATTTTTGACTTAAAAATCCTTGTGCTGCATTTACTATAAATGGCTCTGTGTTAAATGAACCCGTTGGAAAGAGATCTTGGAGTTTTGGTGGATAACAAACTTAAAAGAAGCAAGAAGTGCCAGGCTGCAACAGCCAGAGCCAGCATGGTATTGTCTTGTATAAAGAGAGGTATGGATTCAAGGGAGGAACATGTTATTCTCCCTCTTTACAAAGCATTGGTAAGGCCTCATTTGTAATATGCAGTGCAATTTTGGAATCCTGTGTACAAAGAGGATATCTTTGAAATAGAAAGGGTTCAGAGAAGGGCAACTAAATTTGATTACTGTGTTTAAATACATTAACAGGCCATACAATAAACTATCTGGGGCATTGTTCACCAATAGAGCATGTCAGAGGACGCGCGGACATCCCTTAAGATTTGAAGAAAAAATATTTAGTCTTCAAGTTCGGAAAGGGTTTTTCACTGTGAGAACGGTAAAGCTATGGAACTGTCTTCCAGTGGACGTTGTTATGGCAGGTTCAATGGTCAGTTTAAAAAAAAAAGCTAGACGACTTTCTGCAAACATGGAATGTTGCAAGTTACTGGTATTGATACATAAAGTAGAGTTGATCGAAATGGATAGGTAGATTGGTAGCTGTGTCAAGTTGGGGGTTAAAAAAAAAACTTTTTTGATGATTGGTCAATTTTTTTTTGACTTCAGTTACCCTTTAAGTATGGCTGCAATAGTAATGGAGGGGTAGGTCAGTAGGTGTATGTACCTGTGTCAGGTTGGGGGTTAAAAAAACAAACATTTTAAATGATTAGTCAAATTGTTTTTTGACTATAGTTACCCTTTAAGTATGGCTGCCACAGAAATGGAAGGGTAGGTAAGTAGGTGTGTGTAACTGGGTCTGGTTGAGGGGGTATGACTTTTTTGTGTTTACAACCATAACTTTTATTGAGGACATATCAAAATGTTTTTTTTTTTAACTTTATTTACCCTTTAAATATGGCTGCCAAGGAAATGGAAGGGTAGGTTAGCAGGTGTGTGTACCTGTGTGAGGTTGGGGGTATGTGTTTTTGCTGGTATGACCATATAACTAACTTTTATTGAGGATATATCAAATTTAGGTTTTTTTAACCTTTTAACCTTGGCTGCCACAGGAATGAAAAGATAGGTCAGTAGATGGGTGTACATTTGTCTGTGTGGGGGGTTGGGGGTATCAGTGTTTGTGTTTATGACCATGAAACAACTGTTTGGAAATATCCTCATTTGAGGATTGTTACCATTATACAGTAATATATGGGGGAAAATGTCCTGAAATTCGCCGATAACGCCGTAATACTTCTGTGGATTCCTTAGCTAGGTAAAAGCACACTTCTCCTATACGCCCCACATGTCTCTAGCTCAAAAACTGTGGGAGGAGATACAGTACAAGAATAAAATGGAAGAAAAAGAAGAAATAGAAAGAACAGTAATTTGGCTCCTCAAGCCATATTGACAAGGAAGTTGCAGCTTTCCTGCAACAGCCAATAACATCTAACAGCACAGGGATCCTCCTTCTCCATGACACAGAACAGGGTTTTCCTTTTTTGTAGGACTCTGTTGGGTAGGACTCATTAGTAGGCTACAATGCTTCTTTTGTTTGAAATTTTCCCCCGAGTGTTTCCAGATGTTTGCCACTAGAGAAACGCTACATGTTGCCTTATGTTCTTTTTCCCTTCCTGGTTCTTCCAGTTAGCAGATGCCACTCATGGATGTTACAATAACATCACAGCCAATAACTGAATGCTATTCCTCCTCTGGCCATGTGTGAGCTTGTAAAAGAGCTTGGAGACGAGACAGGAACCTTGTAATAGTCAGAGGGAAGAAGAACATTTTGCTGCATAGCAGATTATTCCTACAGTTGTCAGCTTTTTTTTTTTTTTTTTGAGGTATGAACATGCCCTTAAAGTGTATGTATACTGAAAAAATTACTTTGTGTCAGCTTAATCTATAAATAAATAAATAAATACATGTAGGTATGTGTGTTGCTGAATGCCTTCAATACAATACCTGTTTTCCTCAGGCTCTGACCTGACAGTTTTTCCCCATACCAACATTTCCCCATGACCATCCAGTCAATACTGCATACAGTATACAGCACACCAACTGTTAAACCATTCTAGCTACAGCAAAACTGCTTACAGAAATGCTGAAATGTAAGATGTTTCATATTGGATATCTATTGAAATAGGGGGCAGATCAACAAAATAAACAGTACAGTGATAGTTGGGATGAATTATAGTTTCCACTAATGGGCAATTTAATTTTTTTTTGCCCAGTGTACATACCATTTAAGGCTGAGGCCACACTGTAGTGCGTGATTGTGCATGCGTTTTAGAGGGCCCCCCTTACATTTTATATCTCTATAATGTTATCACTCACATATTTATCTTACTCCTACTGACTCCTATTGTTTTGGGCCCATCGACGAATTTGCTTGTTACCCTGTGGGCCAGTCCGACACTGATGGTAATCACATCTTTAAGTTCCATTTTCATTTTGGTAGTTTTTATAACACATCTTTCTTTATAAAAAGTTCCATCTACTGCCTTTCAGTGCCTGATATTGTACGCTCTTCCAGGTTGGATTACATTTGCAATTCATCAGTTATGGTCATAAAGTTTTTTTTTTGTAAACACAGAAACTACTCAATTATAAGCAAAACATATTTAGGAAAACTTTATTGGATTAAATAAGAGAATAGGTTAAATCAGTCAACTTTCAGTATATTAGTCATATTGTATAAATTACAAAAGATTAAATTCCTATATAAATTAAATATTGCATGTTTAAAACTTTTTCAAGTAGCGATGGTAGCAAATGATTCAATTACCTAAATTCCAAAAGCACTTTTGTATAACATAGGATTGTGCATCTTTATTGGCAAATAAATAATGCATTCATACATAATTAAAGCAAGGCTTTGGAAAACAATGAAAGAACAAATCAGTTTGCACATTATTTTACACAACAAATGAATTTTCTCCCACCCAAAAAAATCTTAATTTTTTTTTGCAGAAACATCAAAACCCACCATGAATGTAAGAATTTGCGTAGAAAAATATATATTTATCTCTTGAGATATTTCAATGCAATAAATCTTTTAATAGTATGTACATATTAGCATTTAACACTCCAGTTTATACATTACTTCCCATTATTCCCTATTTGGACATTATATTGACTTTGAACACCTGTCCTGATTCACTCAACCACCACCATGTAACCCATTTTTCCTTCTTTCATGTGTCTTGCATGCCAGCTGCATGAACTACTGTATACATCATCAACAAGTGCAAAAATCCACAGTCAACATTTCATTCAGTAATTGCACTTATCTGATCATTTACAATAAAAATATCTTATGACAAGAAACTTGAACAAAGAATCTTATACATTTTCCTTTATGTCACTTTTCAAATTTACCGTTTTATTTACATTACATCAGGCATGTCAACTGGGGTGATGTACTGAGAGTAGCTAGCGATCTTAACTTCCTCTACTGCAAATCCGATCTCAAAGCCACACTAAAGGCTCCTACACACGTCCGATCTTGGCACCGACCAATGACACACACAAGTCCGATCTTGGCACCGACCAATGACACACACATGCGCCGAACTTCCATTTCGGGTGATAATTTCACATCTGTATGCATTCGGTCGGGCGCCACAATGGAACAACAAACAACCTCCGACCGAATGTATACACACTTGCAATGTGGCGCACATGAACGATCTTAGGGGTCATGATCAGACATGTGTACAGGGCTTGACACCCAGTACATCGCCACAAACAAAATTGGTGGTTCTGGCTCTAAAATCAAAAAGATGTAAACTTTACTCAGAGCTCCGGGGCAAGGAAAACCACCTAAATGTGCACATCTAATAATATCTTTTGGTATGAGCACTTTCAAGGCAAGAATTATGTAAAAATAAAGGAATTAGCTCTTTTGCAGATTATTTATGCAATAAACTGAATTTTTTTGCTGTCAATGTGCCAGGTAAGAGCAATAGCATTCAAGGAATTTAAGTGGAAAATATGTGTTGCTATAACCTGCAACAGAATATATGGAAAACGTTGTCTTGCTAACATCACAGACATAGATTTCAGTGTTTTTAGGGAGACTGATGTCATTACAATATTATTGTTATACATTGGTAGGCGGACAAATGCAGCGTTTGGGGGGATATAAAATGGCAAAACTGGCATAAGGCTCTCTGCGCCTGCAGTGTTTAAATATTTGTAATCTATACTAGAAAATGGAGCATAAAAAACCCTCTAGCTGGTAGAACACCATATTAAAGGATAACTGTATTGCCTCAATGCAAGTAAAGGTATGCAGCCCTCCCTATACATTTTTTCCCTGATTTCGAGCCTCTGCCTTCAATTAGCCATGCTGTGAAGGGGGCTCTAACTGTCACTCAGAGCTAGCATGCAAGAAAACACTCCTCCACCCACCCTTGATTAGCTTGGTAATGTAGGCTGTATTCTAGCAACAGGACATTTTAAGTTTGCCTGACTGGCAGTGGAGGAGAGAGGTTGTAACAAACATTCCCACCAACCAATTACAAGTGATATGTTAATGATGGCCCCGGGCCGTCTAAGAGGTGGGCTGTTAGCACTCATCTTTGCTGTGTGATATCTAAGGGAGTGCAGCATAGTTGTAAATGAGAGTAAGTGATTTCAGCTGCTGGAAGTGTGGACATGTAATGGGGGAGATGTTTTTTTGGGTATTGTTGTCCTTTAAGTGTGGGTGCGAAGGGTAAATAATCGATAGCAGCCCAAGCCCAGGCTGAGGACACTGGCTAATGATCTGAAGGACTGACAACACTGGTTAATGATCTTGATGGTTGACAACACTATCTAATGAAATGGAATGCTGACAACACTGGCTAATGAAGTGGAGGGCTGAAGACACTGGATACTGAACTGTAGGGCTAACTAACAGTGCTAATGAACTTGAGGGCTGACTAGAAAACGATCTGAAGGAGGATGAGTTTCCTGATTCTTGTTCATGTTAGAGCTAGAGGTGTGAGCTGTGCCTTTCAAGCACGTAACTTACTAATAGCTTCTGTGGCAGCCCAAATTTTTCATTGGAGACCAGCCCAGGGGAAATTTGCCCCTCAGCCTACTGGGCCAGTCCTCCCCTGACAGAATACTATTAGTCCATTAAACAACCGACCTGTAATTTTAAACACAGTTGCAAGTAGTGAATTTTGTATAAACAGATGTTAAATGTCTTATGATGGAAAACATTTTAGGACAGTTTTGCTGTTACAGTTAGAGATTTTGCCTTTAGTATGAAAAAACAAAATAAAGTTATGTACAATGTTTTGCTTTAGCTGTTGTTAAGTCATTAAGGCCAGGAAATGTATTTATAATAAAAAGTATTATTTTGTAAATTTGTTTTGTTGTATCACCTTAAAGATTGTTCCTCCCTCCCCTGCCCATTGTACAGAACAAGCTGCTTGGCTATTTAATTGCTCTGGGCAGATCTCCATTAGATTCAATATCCCTTTTGCAGTTCTGGGTAAATCACGATTGAGGTTAATCCTGCGTTACTATTTAATCTGCTGGCATTAAATAGCCAGACAGAAACGTTTGCAGGTGGGATATTGAATTGCTAGCATGAGTGTGGCTAGCACAATGTGACCCCATTTTTTCCAGATGCAGATCTGTGTAAATTGGGCTGCTTCTGTTTAAGTCAACACATACATTTGCTTCTCGTTCCAAGTGTCTTGTTTTGCAAAATAAATCGAGTTTATAAACGTTTCCTGAAATGTAGTACTGGGAGAATACATTGTATAGTATGTGATAGGTAAAAGTTATTAGGCTAGTGTAGCTGTAAAACAGCTTAAGGTTAAAGCAAACAAAGGGGTAGATTAAGAAAACTGCAGTATTTACCATGGTCAATACGCACTGTGGCAGGTATTTAATAACAGTAATTATTGGCAAAAAAGTACATATATTCTAACCAGGGCACTATTAAATAACAGCTGTACTTACTGATTGCTAAATACAGAACAGTTGCTGCAAAGTTTTAGGAGGATGCCCTATTCCTTACAATCCATTTGAGCTAGTCCACACTAATGCAAATTGCGCATGCAATTTTGCCTGTGATTGCGCATGCAATTTTAAAGGGAATGTCCACCCCTCCACACACAAAGCCTTACCTGCTTTAAAACACCTGATAAGCAGGACTTCATTAACTTGAAATTTTCCAATTCAGCTCCCACACTGAGCTATTATACTCACTCCTCACTCCACCGGGTGTTTTAAAGCAGGTAAGGCTTTGTTTGTGGAGGAGTGGACATTCCCTTTAAATAACATGGAAATCACGGAGAAGGCAAAAACTCGATTGCGCATGTGTGTCCGTTTTGGTAATGTATGCGCTCACCGTTTTTTGTGTAATCGCATACGTTTCCATAACGAAAAAAAGCAAAAACGCATGCGCAAACAACGCACCAGACTCGCACATGATGCATGCATGATTCTGATGCGTTGTAGTAGGGAGTGCTATAGAACAAATTGTTAAAATTTAAAATTTGGTATGTTTTGTATCGTGTCACTAAATTGTGTCACTAAACCGTGTCACTAAATCTAAAACTTTACTTCTATAATTTTTGAGGAGGCTGGAGTCAGACTGGGAGGTAGAAGAACAGGAGGTAGGAGTACTCGCTTCTATCCCAGAAAAAAAAAAAAAACAACTTTTATGCCATTTTGGATATCCTTTAAGGCTGATGCCACAATGTAATGCACTTGTGCAAGCGTTCACGCGCTCGTTCCTGACGCGCAAGAGTGTGTTGGTGTGCGCTTGCAAAGGAAAACCACCTAAATGTGCACATCTAATAATATCTTTTGGTATGAGCACTTTCAAGGCAAGAATTATGTAAAAATAAAGGAATTAGTTCTTTTGCAGATTATTTATGCAATAAACTGATTTTTTTGCTGTCAATGCCAGGTAAGAGCAATAGCATTCAGGTTATTGACCCAGCACATGGGTTGATTCAGTTGCTCAGTAGAGATCTGAACATGTTTTACCCATCCAACAGCCAATCAGTAGGTTATGAACATTCAAATGAAGTGTGCATTCTGGGAAGAAGAAGGACTGTTACAAAACCTTAAATGCCAGCTCACTAATGTCAACAGAAGGGGATTGCAAGGGGTATAAATTCAACTGCTTGTGCTATATCGCGGAGTCCTTGAGGTAGAGGACTGAGGGAAGCAGCACCTGGTATACACTGGCACATTGCCTGAAGGAGTGCCTAGGCCCATATCTTTGTTATAACGGACTAATATAAACTAACAATTTTAAAAATAATTATATTTTCCACTGAACTTTCCCTTTAATGGTAGAGATTCAATAAAGAAAGTCTCTGCTTCTTACCTTCCCTCGTTTTGCGATGCAATATCGGACATAAATGTGATTATGTCCGGTATTGCATCACAGGATTGCGGAAAGGTAAGAAGTGGGGATTTGTGTTCACGTTAAGTCCACTACAATACCATGTTAAGTTTGCGCTTTGAGGTAGTGCAAAACTTAGCTAGTATTGTATTGGCATAGCTGCACTATTTTCAAAAACTTTTGGAAATGGCACAGTGCCCTAAAATATCTGTGTTATCTGTGGGTTATTGTGTTTTTTTTATTGTGGGCACTTATTTCTCCCTATAATGAATCTCCCTGTATGTTTTGTATTGTAATACAGGCCATACACAATTTATCTGTTAACATCAGAACATTGTTCTGACTACTGGAATGAAGATTTTGTGATTAATATATAAATAAATGGTCATGGCTAGGGAACATCGGAGGAATGTCAGCAGATTAGTTAATGATACAGTCCGATATTAGTAGATAACTGTTATTCTGATTTATTTATTATTATTTATTTTACATTTTTTTGGGCACAATTGCCCTGGTTTTAGCCAAAATTCTAAATTTTATGTGACAAAAGCCATCATGCATGATCGTTAGATAACTATTGTGCACTGGAAGTGTGGCGTGTAAACACCTTTATATTATATGACAAAAGGACAAGGAAATAATCGTTCCTACATTCCATATATATATATACATATTATATATATAGACTCACCAAGAGAAATATCTTATTTCCCAAGTGCTGCAAATAAAAGGTTTACTACACATTGGGCCATATTTATAAAATATCACCCAACACTGGTATTTTATAACAGCATTGTTACTTATGGCTGAGTTGTAAAATAACGGCTGTGGTGCAAAATACTGCAACTACACAATATTTCCAATAGGTCCACCATTGCTGTCTTTAACAACTACCCTGGTATTTTACGACATGGTCATAAAATAACAAAGTGGCAATAAACTACAGATATAACTGCAGATGCAGCCAATATAAAGCCATGCTATCAATAATGACTGCTACCGTGGGTTTTTAAATAGACCCCATTTTGTCTATATTAGTAGTCTTTATAACTGAAGATGTCAAAATGTTTTAGTCAGTTTTAAATAATTTCCCCTTCATATAGGTAATTTGCACAATTATTTACATTGACACACTTACTAGAATTGCTCTGTAAAAACAACCTTTTTTCCCTTTAAAACATAAAGCATGTTCAATTGTATTCAGATAATTAAAGAAGGACACTGACACTCCAGCTACCCAATTTAATTTAGAAACGTCAATTTCTTACCTGAAAACTGGGAGTACATTACTAGGGTGAGGTTTTGTGTAGATAGACATTTTGGGTATGAATGAAAAGAATCACGGGAGCATATTTAGAAAACTGCAAGGAAATATTCTGCTATTGTTACCTGTACTAGAGATAAAATATGAATGCAATAGAATATATTGTAACTAAAGTTAGACTCTATTTAGTAAGCCAACAACACCTTTAAAGAGGCATGTGCAAAAAGGGCTTTACGGGCTTCATTTAGTAAATATTTTGGGTAAGTTCCACACGCCAGCAAAATATAATGATAAAACATAATTCATAAAACAATAAAAGCTTTTAACGATTCAAGGCCAGTTTCTTCTCATAAATGAAGTAAAATTGCTTATTGTTTATAATAAGAAATTTTATACAAGCATTATTAAGCATTAAAAAAGTATTATTTCTTTTAAATATACAGGGCTGTACCGGTATTTATAATTAAAATGCTATTTATTCTTGTGTCGCTTGAATATTAATTCATTTTACAATTGTTTTAAATAAGCCCTTCTTTATAAAATACAAATATTTCAGACTTATGCAAATTTAAAGTGCACGTTGAACAACTGGACTAGCTTGGCCAATCTCAGACTTTGGCGTATGAACCTTGTGCAAGCACATGGTACCACACTTTTTTGGGGAAGTTCTATTCTGTCCAGATTTCTCCATTTTTCACATTTGTATCACTTAAAGGTTAAAGTTAACTGTACATTATTTTTCAGTGTCATTCTTTTTAATACACACCAAAGTGACAGGCATTTTGTTAGATAAACTCTAATATTTTGCAAAGGGCTTCATTTACTGGAGGCTGTCCCTGGCCCGACCTTGTATTTTCATTTTCCTGAGTGCCTTTCTAAAGCCAGGAAATTGACATTTATATGGCTTCACGCTTTTTTGGTTTCTCAAGCTGCAGCAACATTTCAAGGTTTGACATTCTCTTCATCCTTTCTGAATTCTTGAATATATAATTGGTAAAAGAAAACAGTAGATTATCAACAGTCTAGATCTATTGTAAGAAAACTGACAATATCTCATTGACTCATGTTAAATAAGCGATTGAGAGATCCATTCCAGCAGAGCTCAGTTCAAGACAATTCTAAAGCTGCATTTTATTATAATGCAGAAAAAAGGCAAATTAACACAGTTGTGGGTTTGTCGTCTTAAATGAACAATAAAACCTTTTTTACCGAATAACTTAAACATCTTTTCTTCATGGGGATTTTAAAAGGCAGAATATTTGTTACACTGACTTTACTCTGTCTTCTTCTCAACATAGCTGATGTGTTTCACTTGGACCTAGTTGTCTCAGGAGGATGATACAGACCTATTCTGTGGTTCTCATGATTTCTTTATGCTACTTTTATGTTTCTGTTTACGTAGATGGGCCTCTATCTCATGTCGGAAGACCAGCATACCAAGCTGTCCATGAGAAGCCTCATTCATAGCCTTTGATTGCATACACATTTTATACTGTTCTGGAGTCAATTCATCCATACATCGCTTTTCATGCCAGAGGTGAAAAAGACCCTTAACAGGAGTCCTGATGACAATTAGGTTGCTGTGAAGATATTTGCGGTACAGGTGAACATCTTCCCCTCCCCATCCTTTGATATCCAAATCAAATCCACCTTTGTGAAAAACACATGCATTAAAAGAATGCAATAATGCTGATTCAAGACACTCATATTTTTTCTAGTCAATGAAATTCATGGATTTCCCAAGAAAAAAAGTCCCCTTTTGAAGGGCAACAATACCATATTAAACCACAGTTCCTCCCCTAACAGTACCCAGGATGAGGACCCTAAACCACTAGGGTTTGCTTTAGTTTCCCAGGCCAAGATGTAAAAGACCATAGTTCTCCTTTAACATATATACAGATACTTAGATTTAATATATTACATAGCGTGCCCAGCAATTGATAACATTTCACTTGCAAATACGTGAGCTGTAGATGAACAATCCTCGGTACAAATCCATAAATAATTTACAAAAATTAATAGGAGTTGCCAGCTTACAGTAAAGACTTATTAGAATTATTTACAGCAGTGAAATGGGGAAGTAAAACAGAATTAGTGAACAACATGTTGAAACAAGTTTGTGTGTGGGGGGGGGGGGGGGGGGGGTGGCCCCTTTTTGGGGGGGGGGGGGGGGGGGTGAGAGAGGTTAGCCCCTATTTTGGAGCACCACACAGCTGACACGTTTCACAAATTGTCACAATTAGCTGTGTGAAATTATTTTTTTAAGTTTTTGGTCAAATTAGATGTAGTGTCGAGTTATTTAAAGATAGTTTTCTTTAAAAATCTTACACAAATTTGACACCTCCGATATTATTTATACTGTTGCGGAAAAACTGCACATTAAAAACTTACTGTAGATGGCAGTAATGTGCAACGACGAGAAAACACAATTTTAACTCACCTATGTTAATGAAATCTGAACGATACTGACAAGTCATTCCAAATCCGAAGTCTCTCCAAAACCCAGTGTCCTTTTTAATAACCTGAAAGTAAATAAAGCAGCCAATAAAGGAACAATCTAATTATTTCACAGGCTTTTTAGTCTGAAGGGAGCACATTATTAAATACAATATAAGAATTCTAAAGAATGGAAACAGTTAACTTGAAAAAAACAAATTTTTATAAACACAGATGAATGCCAGTACATTCTGGGAAATGTCTGGCAAAATCATCTGGGTGGTACTAGAAGTCGATCCTTTCATAGCCGGGTGGTATCTTAAATTAATGAAGTATTTCTGTGCAAGAAATAATAAAGTAATAAAGCATAAATCAAGCTACGACAGCCCAGTAAATGTATTTTACACGTTAACAAGGTACAAAGCTTTTAATTAGAAGAAATAAAAATCAGCTTTCAGACTTCCTTTTACATATAGAATACAAAATTCAAGGAATAAACAGAAGTAAATATGGGAATTGATTCTGAAAAAAAGATTTCTTTTTTTTTTTTAACCAAGCTTATTGTTCTGTTCCCATGAATACAGTGTGTTATAATGTTTAGTCTATAATTATCTTTAAATATCCCTTAGCAACATTTCTTTATTGCCAAGACTAGATCAAAAATACAATGTATAGTTCTGAGGGGACAGAATATGACTTATACTTGTTTCTAATTATAACTATTGTAACACAGTGACAGTAAATTTTACTTTCTCCAATATTTCGTTTTTTTTAGAGCCTACATGTTTTAAACAGGGGACCATGCCTGAATTAAATTAAAGAAGAAACACATTGCAAAAAAGAGAGTGGCGAATGAAATTCATTGTTGATAAATGTAAGGTGATGCATTTGGGGTTTTACAATCCTTGTGCCATGTTGATCAATTATTAAAAATAGATTTTTACACTCCAAAAATAAAAATGTTGTGTTAGCCACAAAATCTAGATACAACACAGCTACTGATGCTCCCCAACATTATAGCATTGCAGTACCATGTATGTGTAAGTAGTTATCTGGTGCAAAATTGCATCTACCGCATGGTTCTTTAGGAAATGTGCTCGAACATCTTCAACACAATTCTCTCAATATCTTCCTCCACGGAACTACAGAGCATGCGGCGGGAGATGCGCCACATGGTGCGGTGCCTGGACCGCCCCTGGACCGCCCGCCTGAACCAGATTGGAGCTGTGGGCAACCCCAGTAACCCCATTTTTTTGTTTGTTTTTTATTTTTGTGTAAAAGTTTAAAAAAAAAAATTGATTTAATATAAAAAAATTTCGGGGGAAAAAAAATGTTTTTTGTCTTCATTTTTCGATATATCAAATTAATTCAGATAGATTCATAATCAATTTTTATTTGAAAAATTCAATACACATATCTATTTAGCTAGCTATATGTCTGGTACTTATAAGGTATATACCTTACCATTAATGCCATTACACACACCACATTGGCCACATTCCCTATATAGTAGTTTGCACACAACAAGGCAAAGAAGGCGGTGGGGTTACGGGTTACATAATGTCCCACTGCAGTTTGCCACCATTGTTGTGGGGCCAGGCAGGCTTGGCCCCACTGTACATACCCCTCACCCCATTGGCTACTCTCCCTCAGAGTATGCTTCGTGCAAGGGGAAGCAGGTGAAAGGGTTAGGCTTCGTAGGAACAGCAGCATTGAGTTACAGAAGGCCCACTGCAGTTTGCCACCATTGTTGTGGGGCCAGGCATGCTTGGCCCACTGGGACATACCCCTCACCCATTGGCTACGCTCCCTCAAGGTATGCTTCGTGCAAGGGAAAGTAGGTGAAAGGGTAAGGCTTCGTTGGAACAGCACCATTGGTTACAGCAGGCCCACTGCAGTTTGCCACCATTGTTGTGGGGCCAGGCAGGCTTGGCCCCACGGAACATACCCCTCACCCCATTGGCTACTCTCCTCAAGGTATGTTTCGTGCGCGGGAAGCGGTGAAAGGGTAAGGCTTCGTAGAACAGTCAGCATTGAGTTACAGAAGGCCCACTGCAGTTTGCCACATTGTTGTGGGGCCAGGAATGCTTGCCCCACTGGACATACCCCTCACCCCATTGGCTACGCTCCCTCAGGTATGCTCCCGTGCAAGGGAAGTAGGTGAAAGGGTAAGCTTCGTTGGAACAGCACATTGGGTTACAGCAGGCCCACTGCAGTTTGCCACCATTGTTGTGGGCAGGCAGGCTTGGCCCCACTGGACATACCCCTCACCCCATTGGCTACTCTCCTCAAGGGGCTTCGTGCAAGGGAAAGCAGGGAAAGGGTAAGGCTTGTAGGAACAGCAGCATGAGTTACAGAAGGCCCACTGCAGTTTGCCACCATTGTTGTGGGGCCAGGCATGCTTGGCCCCACTGGACATACCCTCACCCCATTGGCTACGCTCCTCAAGGTATGCTTCGTGCAAGGGAAAGTAGGTGAAAGGGTAAGGCTTCGTTGGAACAGCACCATTGGGTTACAGCAGGCCCACTGCAGTTTGCCACCATTGTTGGGGGCCAGGCAGGCTTGGCCCCACTGGACAACCCTCACCCCATTGGTACTCTCCCTCAAGGTATGCTCGTGCAAGGGAAAGCAGGTGAAAGGGTAAGGCTTCGTAGGAACAGCACCATTGAGTTACAGCAGGCCCACTGCAGTTTGCCACCATGTTGAAGAGCCAGGCAGGCTTGGCCACATGGATATACCCCTCACCCCATTGGCTACTCTCCCTCAAGGTATGCTTCGTGCAAGGGAAAGCAGGTGAAAGGGTAAGGTTCATAGGAACAGCACCATTGAGTTACAGCAGGCCCACTGCAGTTTGCCACCATTGTTAAAGAGCCAGGCAGGCTTGGCCCACTGGACCATCCCTCACCCCATTGGCTACTCTCCCTCAGAGTATGCTTCGTGCAAGGGAAAGTAGGTGAAAGGGTAAGGCTTCGTTGGAACAGCACCCATTGGGTTACAGCAGGCCCACTGCAGTTTGCCAACATTGTTGAAGAGCCAGGCAGTCTTGGCCCCACTGGACATACCCCTCACCCCCATTGTCTACTCTCCCTCAAGGTATGCTTCGTGCAAGGGAAAGCAGGTGAAAGGGTAAGGCTTTCGTAGGAACAGCACCATTGAGTTAAGCAGGCCACTGCAGTTTGCCACCATGGTTGAAGAGCCAGGCAGGCTTGGCCCCACTGGACATACCCCTCACCCCATTGGCTACTCTCCCTAGAGTATGCTTCATGCAAGGGAAAGCAGGTGAAGGGTAAGGCTTCGTAGGAACAGACACCATGAGTTACAGCAGGCCCACTGCAGTTTGCCACCATTTTGTGGGCCAGGCAGCTTGGCCCCACTGGACATACACCTCACCCCATTGGCTACTTTCCCTCAGAGTATGCTTCATGCAAGGGAAGCAGGTGAATGGGTAGGAACAGCACCATTGAGTTACAGCAGGCCACACTTTGTAATATGCAGTACTGCTCTTGGCCAAGCAGGATTGACCCAGAGCTGAAAACATTAGCCACAGAGTAGCTGTTGCGGCTGTATGAGATGGTCAGAGTAGGTGACACCACAAAGGTGCCTCATGGAAGAGAGAAGGAAGAAACAATATGGAGTACTGCTCTTCGGGCCCGGCAGGATTGACCAGAGCTGAAACATTAGCACAGAGTAGCTGTTGCGGCTGTATGAGATGGTCAGAGTAGGTGACACCACAAAGGTGCTCATGGAGAGAGAAACGAAGAACAAATATGAGGTACTGCTCTCGGGCCAGGCAGGATTGACCCAGAGCTGAAACATTAGCCACAGAGTAGCTGTTGCGGCTGTATGAGATGGTAGAGTAGGTGACACCACAAAGGTGCCTCATGAGAGAGAAGGAAGAAGAACAAATATGGAGTAACTGCTCTCGGGCCAGGCAGGATTGACCAGAGCTGAAAACATTAGCCACAGAGTAGCTGTTGCGGCTGTATGAGATGGTCAGAGTAGGTGACACCACAAACCGGTGCCTCATGGAGAGAGAACGAAGAACAAATATGGAGACTGCCTGGCCAAGTAGATCACCCCAATCTTAGAAAAATTAGCCACAGAGTAGCTGTTGTCGCAGAGCATTGTTATTTCATAACCTGAATGCAGTAGAGCAAGGTAGGACCATATATGGCCCTGCCAATAATAAAATTTGCCATTTGCCAGCTAAGCTGGCATCAGCTAAGCCTCTAGGTGGAAAATGAGGCGGAAGGAGCAGTATGGGTGGCCAGGGGCAGGAGGCTTCAGTCACAGGCATCAGCAATAGGGGTGCTGTACTGAGATGTGATCCATGCCTCATTCATCTTGATGGATGAGACGGGTCCTCCTCTCCGTTACAACCCCCCTGCCGCACTGAAGGTCTCTCCGAAAGAACACTGGATGACGGGCATGAAAGGACCTCAATGGCATAACTGTGCCAACTCGGGCCAGATATCAAGCCTTGCACCCTAGTCCAGTGGATCCTCAGTCACTGATGTGGTACACCGGCCCTGGATCCGATGTAGTCGGTGACCTGGCGACTGAGGTGTGCCTGTTGGAGTGCCAGTAGATGGGCCTGGCAACTGTGGCTGGAAGAACAGCTGAAGTTGGCCGCGAGGCCACCTCCAGTACTGCTGCTCCCTGTAAGGCACAGGGGGACGTGAGCCCTGTTGAACCCCAACATCAGGTGCTGTAGGCTGCCAGCACCTGGGAAGGCAGAACAAGACAACGTAGCAGTGTTGCCTCATAGTGCTGCATTCTACCTTCCCTCTGAGATGCGGGGATAAACTCCGACACTTTACCCTTATAGCGGGGATCTATAAGGGTGGCACCCAGTACTGCTCCTTCTCTTTGATGGCCTTATCCTGGGGTCCTTGCGAAGGCATTGCAGCATGAAAGAGCCCATGCGCCGCAAACTGCCTGCCGCAGAGGACCCCATGTCCTCGATGTCACTGAGGACAATAGTGTAGGGCTCAACCTCTCCCCCACCACGAATGACATGTGTACTTGGAGGGTTGAGATGTCCCCCTAGAGGAATGCCCCATTTCCCCTTGGTCAGGTCCCTCCTCATCATCGGACGGCTGCCTGCCCACATGATGTTCGGGCTCGGAAAGCATCACGGTTGGCGTGTCCTCTTCCAGTGCCTGCTGCTCGACAGCGAGTGCCCTGTCGAGTATGCCGCGCAGAGTGTGCTCAGGAGGAACACCAGTGGGATGGTATCCGCAATGGTGGCATCATTGCGGCTTACCATCCTGGTGGCCTCCTCAAATGGCGCGAGCAACACGGCAGGCATCGCTAATCAGCAGCCACTGCTGGTAACAGCAAACCCAGGTCCCCAGAGCCTGATCTTGCCTCGTACTCGTACAAGTAGTCGTATGATGGCTCGCCTCTGCTGGAGCAGCTCAGTAGCATGCTTAAGACTAGAGTTCCAGCGGGTGGGGGTGTCACAAATCAGGCGGTTCTGCGGCAGACCATTCTGCTGCTTAAACTCGGCCAGACGAGCGTGGCCGTGTATGACCGCCTGAAGTGACTAGACACACCCTCCTAACCATCCTCAGTACTCCTGGAGACCAGGGTACTTGGTGAGGAACCGCTGGACGACCAGGTTTGAGAACGTGTGCCAGGCAAGGAACATGTGTGACTCTGCCCATGCGAAGGGCAGACAGGATATTGGTGGCATTGTCACAAACGACCTTGCCTATTGAGAGGTGGTGTGGGTCTGCCACCTCTCAACCTGCCCTTGCAGTGTGCCAGCAACTCTGCCCCGGTGGGGCTCCTATCACCGGGACACAAGTGCAACACTGCATGGAGCACGTCTCGCCTGGCACGAAGCATAGGCTCTGGGGGGGCACGGAGCTGTCCGGAAGAGGGCTCACCGGATGAGGAGGGGGGGGGTGGGAGACTGGGTATCACACAATGCGTGGTGGGTTACAGCAGCTCCCCACTTGCGCTCCGTGCCGCGTCTCTGCCGGCTAGCAGAGTGACCATTGGGCGGTAAATGACACATACCGCCCCTGGCCGTGCTTGCTGGACCACACTGTGGTCCAGCGAAGCAGATATATTGCCCTGCAGATGGTCGTGCAGGGCTGGTAATGCCTTCTGGGCAAAGTACTACTGACAGGGACCTGCCACTCTGGTGTGCAATGGCCACAAACTCCCTGAACGCTGCACTGTCTACCAGGCTGAAAGGTAGCAGCTGCACGCCAGGAGTTTGGCTAAGCCGGCAGTGAGACGCTGGGCTTGGGGGTTGACTGTGGGACAGTTTCTGCCTCCCGCTCCAACAACTGGGGAAGAGAGACTGCCTTTTAGTGACGCTCCAGCAGCAGTGTCAAGAGGGCCTCTTAACACTGTGTGCTGGGGCCAAAGGCTGCTCTCCTCCCTAAATTCCACGGGAGAGAGATGGGGCCGGAGGGGGAGGAGGAGAAAGGTGGCTACCTGGGCACGAGGTGGGAACGTGTGGGTGCCTGCAGTTCCCTGTCCGCTGCTCCACCGGCAAAGTGGTTGCAGAATCATATGTCTCCTCATAGAGGAGGGTGCCCAATGTGATGTGGTCTTCCCACGGCTAACACGTTGCAGGCACAACTTGCACACTGCAACTGTTGCTGTCATGGAGCCAGTGAGAAGAACTCCCACAACGCTGAGCCACCGGCCACGACTCGGAGCAGAGGTCACCTGCTGCTGTGGGGCACTCGCACCAGATCTCATTGGTGCCGTACCTCCACGTGCAACACTAGGTGCACTGCCTCTGCCCCGCCCGCCCCAGTCCTGCCTCTGGGTTCAGGATCGTGGCTCATGCTCTGAGGGACATCCCTCAGAGACACTATCCTCCTCCTCTCTCACAGAGAGGCACCCATGGACCATCGGTGACCTCATCGTTCACTTCCACTCCTCAATACTGGAGGCTGCGTCCACAACAGCAGCAGCATCTGGAACCTCACCCCTGCATTAGTTCCCTGGCTGCTCACAGACTGCTGTGTGACATCGTCAGCCTCCTGTCCCCCTGTGACTGAGCAATTTCCTCTGCCTCGGGCGACAGGAAAGATTGTGCATCAGTGCACGGCTCCTCCTCAAGCACATAGCCCCACAACATAGTGTGCGAAAAACAGATCCCGAGACTCCCCTCGGATCCCCGAAGGTATGCTTCATGGGGCAACGAACCCTGATAGAGAGGATCAGGGTCCATGCCCACAGTAGGAGCCTCAGGTGAGGAAGGAGCAGGCACATATCTACAGTAGCGCTCAGTGGCTCTGTGCCTGGGAGGAGGTGGATGAGGAAGGCTGGTAATCCACTCTACTACCCTCCTCCTGTGATCAGAAGGGATAGCCCTAGCCCGGCTACCCCTAAAAATATCGGGCACGGTTACCCGGCTGCCCTGCGAAGGGCCAGGTAGCTCTGGCCAGAGCCTTCAGTAGGCTCTCCATCTGCCTCTCCCTCTCCCTCAGTGCAGAAAGCACCCCTGCTCCTGGCTCCCCTCTTGCCCTGCCAGGCATTTCCCTCTCCCAAATTTTAACCAAAAAAAAAAATATATATTTATATATATATATATATATATATACACCACCACAACACAAAAGACAAAGCACAAAACAACACAGAAGCAAAAAAATAAAACACAAAGCTTTTTTTTTTTTTTTTTTTTTACACTAAAGCACAAATAGGACACAGACACAACTGACAGCAAACAGCAGATCAGACAGCAAAAGCTGCTGATTGTGCTAAAGGCAGCACTGTCAGTTACACAAAAACACACAGACACTGAATATAAGATACAGAAAGACAACAAAAAAAACAGGACACCTAGACCTCTAAAAGGTACAAGAAAATTGTCCAAAGGACTTACAGGGGGGTTAGTCCTTAAAAGGACTTTTGGGTCTCAAAGTTAGTCCTTAAAAGGACTGTTGGGTCTCAAGAGTGTGGAATACAGGGGTGGGTAACAACAAGTGCTAAACCACCACACTGAAATCCACACACAGAAAGCTCAAAAAGCTCAAAAAGCGACAAAATCTCTCTCCAACTCTACATGTCAGGGCTCCACTAAACACACTCCAACACATGACAAATGTCGCTGTGAAGCAGCCTTTATACCCAGGGGGCTGGCAAAATCATGTAGCTGCCATTGGCTAATTGGGTCTGTGGCTTGCTCCGTCTTGAAAATAATCCCAAAAATTCGAATTTACAAGAAATTCTCATTTTTACGAAAATTCTCGTATTACGAGAATCCGGTAATTACGAGGATCTTCGTTTTTTCCGGGCCCAGAAGATCGCGGATTCTCGTAATTACGGAGATACTCGTATTTTCGAAAATTTTCGGGAAAAAAAAATCCGCAGTTCGGAAGTTCGGAAGGCGGAAAATCCGGAAAATCGAACCGGCCACTCTACATATAAGTAGTAATACTCTGATTTGTGTGTGTGTGCTGCATGCCTTCAATCCAGCACACATTTTGTTTAGAGCAGTATCCCCCCACCTCTTTTAACCACTCCCACTTCCATCTGACTGACTTTTCCCCACAAACCAACTGACAAGTCACACAGCTACAGCAGCGGGAGGGAGAACACCCCAAATTAATTAGGTGTCCATATGCCCGACATAACGGATTTTCCTATTATGCCAAGGTGTGGGGGCAAAAAAAAGACCAACAAAGATACAGACGAACTAACTCCGTTGGCATCGTGGTCGATAGTCCCTGAATGGAAAATACTGTCAGTTAAAATTGGGCTGCTCTACTTCAGTAAGGGAGCTGATATGATCATACCCATATAGTGGAAGGATCGATCGTTCTGTGCAACAATACACAGAACTATGTTCTTTGCATTTGAAATTAGGCGATTTACGATGTATTTTGTGAAATCTGACAATAAATTTGCAACCAAAGTCGTATGTGGGCACCATAAACCCACTGCATGGGCGTCCGCAGAAAATTTTCCGGGGGGGGGTTTTGCCAAAAAGGAATATAACCACCATGGGAGTGGGGTGGTCTTGTGGGGTGGATAGTTTGGAAAACTATTAAAAAATAAAAAATAAGCATATTATAGACTAGCATGTATTCAAAAACTTTTTAGTAAGAAAGCAATAATGTATCAAGATTGCTGTAATCACTCGGCACTTGATATATTAAAGAAAGACATTCAATAAGCTTTACGATAATGCAACACTCATTAACTTTAATTTAATATTATATTTTTTATTCAACTACGAAATTTTGGTGATGAAAACAACCCCACCACCCTCCCCGTCCGCCCCCAATACCCCCCACTATTCCTCTCTGTCCACCCTCCCAAACCCTTCCCCTTACACCTCAGCCAGTCCCCGCACACACTTGAAATTTGGTTAAAAATCAGTCCAGCCGTTAGTGTGCAGGAGTTCAAAATTCTATTCCCCCCCCCCCATTCACCCCCCCCTAAAAAAATATTTCGTTAACCTTTTACTGGTAAAGGAGTATATGCATACAAAATTGCAAGTTGGAGAATTAGTGTGATGAGTGAGGGCTTTGCCTTTAATTAGTATAGAACTACGAAATTTGGTGTGATGAAATAACACCCACCACCCTCCCGTCCGCCCCAATACCCCCCACTATTCCTCTCTGTCCACCCACCAAACCCTTCCCTTTACACCTCAGCCAGTCCCCACACACACCCTGAAATTTTGGTAAAAATCGGTCCTGCCGTTAGTGTGCAGGAGTTCAAAATTCATTCCCCCCCCCCATTCACCCCCACCCTAAAAAAAATATTCGTTAACCTTTTACTGGTAAAGGAGATATGCATACAAAAATTTGGTTGAAATGGACCAACCATCTAGA
Source organism: Hymenochirus boettgeri (assembly GCA_019447015.1). Lineage (NCBI taxonomy): Eukaryota > Metazoa > Chordata > Amphibia > Anura > Pipidae > Hymenochirus > Hymenochirus boettgeri. Next base: position 164,847,243 of record CM033469.1, read on the forward strand.
TTTGTATAGCTTGTAAGCTAGGTAACCATAAGTCTGTGCATGTCAGATACTCACCGTTACAGGTGGAATTTCGAAACGAAACCTGCTAACTTTTGTAGTAAAGTGCAATATGGGCCTGCCAAATTTAAGCCGTCTGCCTCCACAGCAAGTTGGAATTAGTTGATGAGTGAGGGAGTGAGTGAGTGAGAGTGAGGGCTTTGCCTTTTATTAGTATAGATAAAACAGAAATAGACAGATAAAGAGATATGAATAGATAGATAGGTACAGAGAGACAGACATAGATAAAAAAGATGGATATAAAAGACAGGCATAAAGATATGACAGAGAGAGAAGCAGATATCTACAATAGAGTCTAGACATACGCATATACAGAGAGAAATAGAGACAGATGGAGAGGAGATAGGGAGATAGTCAATAGGTAAAATTGATATGGTGCAGCAAAACTGAGGCTACTGATACAGGTACAGCAAACTGGGATTATTGATACAGGTACTGCGAAACTGGGATTATTGATACAGGTACAGCAAACTGGGATTATTGATACAGGTACTGCAAACTGGGATTATTTGATACAGGTACAGCAAACTGGGATATTGATACAGGTACAGCCAACTGTGGGTATTGATACAGGTACAGCAAATTGGGATAATTGATACAGGTACTGCTAACTGGATATTGATACAGGTACAGCAAACTGGGATTATTGATACAGGTACAGCAAAACTGGGATTTGATACAGGACAGCAAACTGGGATTATTGATACAGGTACAGCAAACTGGGGTTATTGATACAGGTACAGCAAATTGGGATAATTGATACAGGTACAGCAAATTGGATAATTGATACAGGTAATGCAAACTGGAATTATGATACAGGTACAGCAAACTGGGATTATTGATACAGGTAAAGCAAACTGGGATAATTGATACGGTAAGCAAACTGCTTTATTGAAAAGTGCTGCAAAACTGTGAACTGTATACAGTTACAGCAAACTGGGACTATTGATACAGGTACAGCAAACTGGGGCTATTGATACAGGTGCAGCATTTTGGGGTTCTTGATCCAGGTACATTATACTAGGATTATGATATGGGATTTTTGATACAGGCACTTTACACTGGTAATATTGATACAGGTACATCATACTGGGATTACTGATACATGTAAATCATACTGGGATTATTGATATGGGATTTTTTTTCTGCTGCTCTGCACTTGCAATGGATCTGTAGTGCAGAGCAGTGATTTAGAGAGTCAGAGCAGAGTTTGAATCTCCCGCTCACTCTGATTTTGGTAACACTCACGATTGGCTGAGACTCTCCCTTACCTTTCATAAAGGGCCAGTGAAGATCTGGCAGTGCACAGAATTTTTTTTAGAGAGAATCAGGGGGGGGGGCAAGTGCCTCCTTGCCCTATGTGAGGATGCCCATGAGTAAGGGGGAGCAGCCTAAAGGTAAGGTCAGTGTCTGCTTTAAAAAAGCAAAGCAGATAAAACTAGAAAACACAAAAATCCTTGAATTTTTTTTTAAAATCGAACACGGATTGGAAAACCTGGAAAGCGGAGGATTGTGCTAAATCTGCGATTCTCGGAAATCTACCCCGGAACCAGGTTCAGATTTGCAATCCATCTTTAGACACAGACTCAGTTAGACTGAGGCCACACTGCAACTTACCAAAGCGCGCACGCAACCGATTGGTGTGCGTTTTCTGTGCGTGTCTCGCATTACGCAAGACAATTTCGCTATTCTCCATTATGGAAACGCATGTGATTGCAGAAAAAATGGTGATTTGTATGTATGTATAATTTTTAGGGTTATTCAATAAAAGTTCTTATAGTTTTAAAATGGTGCTAATTTTGCCCCAACCAATCAGATGTTAGCTTTCAAAGTTAAATAGGATCTGATTGCAGGGGCAAAATAGCACCTTTTAAACTTTTATTTGAATGACCCTGTTTATATATAAAGCGCCACTTGGGTACGCAGAACTGTACATTATAAATACAAGGAGATAAGTGCAAGCAATTAGAATAAATACAGAGAATAAAAAATTAAATACAATTTCATACATCGGTTAAGAAAAATATATTTATAAAATTATGTATATATTGATATAAGTGCAGCATGCCTTGAACATTAAGAATTAGATCTCTGCCCCGAAGAGCTTACAATCTAAGTGATCGCATCGTCACAGAATGTGTAATTATGTCATATGCCAAGCTCACAGACTGGTGAATATATGATGCCCATATGACCAGCCCATACCGACTGGTAAATATGCGATGCCATAGACCAGCTCACACAGAATGGTAAGCATACACAAGTTCTATAGAAGTGCCTACAACCTGAAAATATAAGACATGGTCAGCCCCACAACCCCACACAGACATGTGTGGTAAGAGTGGCTTACACAATTTTGGTGTTGGAATCCAGGATTTAGCTGTCCGATGTTGCAGCTGCATGATCTTCTGCACACGGTCACACTCCCCGCGCAAGTGCAGCCAGAGAAACTTCACAGGCACCGGCATGCAGAGCAGTGGCTTCTACTTTATTTCAAACCATGGCGCCTCTAATGTAAAAGGCCATTTGCAAAGGCTAGTGGCACTGTAGCAAGTGTGACGCCATATGTCATTGCATGCGGCTACAAACGTCATTATGCACGGAGCGTGCAGTGATTGCGTTTCTCTGCGTCGCCGCCCAGAATTTTTTATTGTGGCCCTGCTTTGTCTTTTTCCCATGCTATGCCGAATAAAGGGATTTTAATGGATTTATATAGTATGCTACAGGTTTCTTTCTTCTCTACTTGTTTAGGTACTAGTACGCATTTCCCTTTTCTTGTGTGTTTCACTCTTTTTAATTCTATCCTCCTCATAATGTTCTCTCTCTGAACCATTCTGCCATTAAAATGCATTGTTCATTACATGTACCAGGCTCGGCACACATTGGTGGGGGTCGCACACACAGATCTGACTGATTGCCCATACACGGTATGGGATCTATCGGGCAGACAGTCATACAGGGAGCGATAACAAAAGATTTTCAGTCTTCCCAACCGACCGAAATACCGACTACAGTTGTTTGGCAGCATTATTTTACACTTGGAAATGCATAATGATACCCACACAGACACACAGGTAAACACACCTACTGACCCACCCTCCTATTTCCAATGCAGTTCCTATTTAAAAGAAATAAAGTCAAAAATAAAATCTTGATCAATCATTAAAAAGTTATTTTTACACTTATAAATGGAAAGCACAAAAAAAAAACCTCTGATCCTACACTGCCGGTCTCCACTAAACTCTCTCCAACACACTGACAAAATGGTGCCTGTTGAGCTGCCTTTGAATTTCAAAAAATTTTCAAAAATTTGGAAATCCTGGAAATTTTGAAAATTTTAATGCAGATTGGTAAAATCTGGAAAGAGGAATTGCACTAAATCCGCGATTCTTCGAAATGCCCCGGAACCGGGGGTTGGATTTGCAATCGGTTCCATCTTTAGACATGACTGAGTAAGGCTGACTCCTCACTGCAATGCACCAAAGCACGCACGCAATCGATTGCGTGTGCGATTTCTGTACGTTGTCTCGCATTGCGTAAGCGATTATGCTATTTTCCATTATGGAAACGCATGAGATTGCTGAAAAAACATGGTGGTCGCATGTGAGTGCATTACAAACAGACACGCTGCACAATTGCACATGCATCAGAAATCGCAAATATTTTGTGTGTCCCTCGATTTCCATGTTATTTAAAGTCGCACGAAAAATGTTAGTGTGGCCTAGCCCTTATACAGGAAAGTGAACTCTGAGTACCACTCATGTTTTATAAGAGGTAATGGATCCCTCACTGTCAATTAAAATGAGATTAGAAGTCAAAGAGGAGTTTTTGTGTCATATAAGATACACCTATAAGTTGTGTAGCATCCCATGACCTTCTTTTAAAATTTTTTTGACTATAATAAATTATCCTTGTTTTCCTGCATTAACTTTTATCCACTGCCTTTGTGGATACTAGGTTTTCTTTGCATAGAAATAATTCAACCTAATATAAGGAGAGAAATCTTCTTTTTAACATTATTATAAAATCCACAGTTGGACAAAAATAAAAATGACACTGATTACTACACATGGAAAGTGTTTTTGCTACATACCGGTAAAACAGTTATAAACAGTTGTCAGTTTGTAAAAGTTGTAATAGACAATAGTTGTAATTAGCATTCAGTAATTTATTCATATTTATTCTAAAAAAAAAAAAAAAAGAACAGGCCCGACAGATTATCAAGCCTCCGATGTGAAGGGTTGGTAACCTCCTTGCAGATTTGCGCCTGAGTCCGTAAATCAAACTCAGGAACAGCACTGCAAGTATAGCACAGCTAACCACTGAGCTACGGTCCTGTACTATATAAACCAGTTTTTTTTCTTTTGACTTTCACCGGTGACTATATTATTCATGTCAAGTGAACCTAGAGGCCCATACACAAACCAGGGGATCGTACGATATTGGGATCGTACATCTGGGATTTGTTGTGTGATGGGCCACATAGGGTGCAATGACATGAATAATATAGTAAGGGCATGGGCGCCCGCAGAAATTTTTCAGGGGGGGGGGCAAAAGGGAATATAACCCCCATGGGAGTGGGCGTGGCCTTGTGGGTGGAAGTTTGGAACCTTTAATAATAATAAAAAATATAAATAAGACATATATTGATAAACAGAAATAGACAGATAAAGAGATATGAATAGATAGATAGACAACAGAGAGACAGACATAAGATATTGACAGAGAGAGATACAGGCAGATATCTACAAATAGAGTGCTAGACATACGCATATACAGAGAGAAATAGAGACAGATGGAGAGGAGAGAGAGATAGGTAGATAGATAATCTGTAAATTATAATACGGGCAGGGGCGTAGGAATCACTATAGCAACCATAGCAGTGCTATGGGGCCCAGAGCCCAAGGGGGCCCAATCCAGGTCCCCTGCAGGCCTGTTACTCTCTAAGAAAAATGTTATGTCACAAAGTTCAGCTCCACAAGCCTATTTTCGTTTTACTTAAACCTTTCAAAGATGCCCCCAAGTAAAATGAAAACGAGTTTGTGGGGCTGAACTACATGAGGTAAAATTGTCTTAGTAGGGTGGGCATGCCCTTAAATAAACTGCTGCCGTTTGGTCGGGTTAGGTTGAACTGCACTGAACAGGTTTTATGTCGGGGGCCCATCTAAATCTTGCTAGGGGCCCTGTGATATACCTTACGCCACTGAATAAGGGTGCAGCAAACTGGGATAACTGGGATTATTGATACAGGTACAGCAAACTGTGGAACTATTGATACAGGTACAGCCAACTGGAACTATTGATACAGGTACAGAAAACTTAGGCTATTGATGCAGTACAGCAAACTGGGATTATGACACAGTACAACAAACTGAAACTATTGTACAGGTACAGCAAAATGGGACTTTGATACAGGTACAGCAAAACTGGATTATGATACAGTACAGCAAACTCGCAAACATTGATACGTACAGCAATGGACTATGATACAGTTACAGCAACTGGAACTATTGATCAGGTACAGAAAACTGAGGCTGTTGACTGCAGGTACAGCAACTGGGATATTTATCAGGTACAGAAAACTGAGGCAATTGTATCAGATAAAGCAAACTGGAACTATTGATACAGGTACAGCAAACTGGAAATATTGATACACGTACAGCAAAAAGGATCTATTGATACAGGTAAAGAAAACTGAGGCTAGTAAACTGAGGTACAGCAAACTTGATTATTGATACAGGTCAGCAAAATGGTGGTTTTTTACATGTACAGCAACTAGATTATTGATACAGGTACAGCAAAACTGGGGGTTATTGATACAGGTTACAGCAAACTGGGACTATTGATACAGGTACAGAAAACTGGGGGTTTGGACTACAGGTACAGCAAACTAGATTATTGATACAGGTACAGCCAAACTGGGGGTTATTGCTACAGGTATGGCAAACTGGTATTGGTGATACAGTACTGCAAACTGGAACTATTGATACAGGTACAGCAAACTGGGGTTATTAATACAGGTAAAGAAAAATGGGGGGTTTAATACAGGTACAGCAAATTAGGATTATTGAAACAGGTACAGCAACTGGGGGTATTGATACAGGTAGAGAAAACTGGGTGGGTTTTGATACAGGATAGCAAATTAGGATTATTGATAAGGTTACAGCAAACGTGGGGGTTATTGCTACAGGTACGGCAAAACTGGTATTGTTGATACAGGTACTGCAAACTGGAACTATCAATTACAGGTACAGAAACTGGTGGTTATTGATACAGGTACAGAAAACTGGAATTTTGATATAGGCGCAGCATTTGGGTTATTGATCCAGGTACAGTTACTAGGATTATTGATATGGGTTTTTTTGATAAAGGTACGTCATAATGGTATAGTGAATACATGTACATCATTGGAATTATTGATATGGATTTTTTTCTGCTGCTCTGCACTGGATTGGATATGTAGTGCAGAGCAGAGTATTTACAGTCAGAGGCAGGGGTCAAGCGCCTTCCCTTGCTCCTATTGCGGATGCCCATGTTGGAGTGATTGTTAATGATCACTTCTTAAGTTAAGCCATACACGGGTCCAATGCAACATTCTGGGCGACCGAAAACTATTGCAATTGCTTGCCGATCTTCATAGATTTCAAAACTACAAAAGATACTGAGGTTCTGTATTTATCTTGTCGATTTAGTTTTTTTTGGATAGGCCAATCAAAATCAAAGATCGGCCTTACGAAAACACGGAAATATTCTCCTAGATATTCTGATCAATTCCATTGAATTTGAGAATTGATCGGAATAGATGCTGTGTAGGGGCCTAAGCTGGATTTCTTTGTTCTGACCATCCATTTGCTATTAGCACAATTTTCTGCGGTTTTCCTGATTGTGTCCCGATCGACCCATGACGATCAGCCATTATGGATGTTGTGTACCCAGCACAAATAGCACCTACAAGGCCGTATAAATGGATAATGCACCCAACTGTAAATTATAGGCATATTAGAAGCACCGGGGAGTTCTATGACCATTTTTAAAGCACAAGGCTGCAGGCCAAGTACCCTTTATACAGGGCACGGAACTCCAAGGTGATTCTTGATACCCCTTAATTTACAGTTCGGGGTGCATTATTATTATAACCTACCCCTTTGTGGCTTCTGGTTTCCTTCTGGAACTGTAAGATTATAGCCTATATCTTCAGTTCCTCCCATGAGAAATCCACTACAGGGGAGGTTATAGCTCTAGTAACTACACTTGGCTGCTTTCGAGTTAGAAGTCACTTGGTGGCGCTGTTACTGCATACGTTTCTAGCGCAGTTTCGCATGATTGGGATTAGAGCTCTGAACACCAATGCTGGTGGATCTGTGCCGACCTGGTCTCTGCATAGGAAGGAGGTGGTGAACAACGATACATTAGCGTTCTTTCGTTTTAGCCCTTTTTAGAGTGGAGACCCGTGGATCCATGCAGGCAGGAGACAGGGCTGCATCTTGCTTATTGAGGGGGTTGGAGGATTTCAGTTTGTGAATGGTTGATCGGAAAGTTTATTTTCCCGTCCTCCCTGGGACAGACCCACGATCCCCACTAGTGCAGCTAGGGATGGAACCTGGCGGATTAAACTTCCCTGGAACTTCCACATCGGTAAACCAACGGAACCTTATTGGCTGCCTGGGACTGATCGCCAACAGGTAAAACAGTGTAGGTGGACTGTCCGTGTATTTCATTGGGAGTACTGGAGCTGCTCTTCTTGGTACTTGGGATGGATGGATCATTAACACACATTACTATCGGGAGAGTAGAACTATAGGAACTATCTGGAGAGAGTCAAGAAGTCGTGATACCAGTGTCATCAGCAACCGGAAAGTCTGAATTCAGGTCATTAGCAATCCCTGTGACAATCTAGGATTAATAAAAAAAGGAGGATATGGCAATATCCAGGAACAGGTGGGGATGGTCCCTAGCTATACACAATGGCCATGTGAGCTGGAAGTTCACATGTGTGTGTATTTATAGTACATGCAGCCTGTAGGGAGCATTATAAAGCAGTAAAGTTCATATTAACTACAGATGTTGGTGTATTAAAGGGCCACTGAATTCTCCAGTTGAAAACACGGAACTGGTAGAGAAAGGTCCATCATTCCATTGTAACCAGGGACCTTGGGAAATTGAAAAACAATTAAAGAACATTACTTACTGCTTCCAAAAATCACAAAATGATTTGCGCCAGGTTTGCAGCACAGCACATCTAGTGTGGCAAGCCCTTAGATGAGCCATTACTGCCTTGAAACTAGGAGCATCTGTGTTTTCAGGCAATAAAGTGTTACGATGGCATACCATGCGATTTCCATCGCAATGTGTCGAACAGATCACATTGCGAAGGGAACCTGCACACATGGAACGACCGATCCCCATACGCAGTATACGCAGGCCAATACACCGCCATGATCGGTATCGGCTCCCTCTATTAAAGTAAAGGGAGTCCGATGACGACCGAATGGAAAATTTTCCCAATCAATCGGAGTGCCGAATACAGTCGTTTGTCGGCACTTCGATCGGTCAGGAATATCCCCTACACAGGGCGTGGTATAGCCACTTAGATATTTCATGCCCCCAAAAATATAGTGATACAGTGGCTAAAACCGATCTATTTTCTCAGTCATGGGGGAAAATTTGTTTATAGTGATATATCAGAGATGATAAGATGAACAACAGTTAATGTTGGGTGTGCTGGCATAAATATTTTTCTCTGTGGGGAGCTTGCATTGGTGTCGTTTGTTATGGCCAAGTCAGTCTTTTCTAAAGTATCATTTAAGGATTTCAATTTTACAAGCTCGCTTGGGTTCGTTCTGCTGGTGTGTCCGGGGGGAAAAGTTCCATGTTTTTAACAATCCAAAATTTTGGTAATTCTGAGGGTAACATTTCATCAATAGTTTCGCCAGACATAAGTTTTTACTGCGGAAACAGTAGTTACAATTGGAAAAAGGTTCAGGTCCAAACTTGGTACATCCATTGTAACAAATACATTTATTTGACCCAAATTAGAACAGGCAGGACAGGTTAAGGTTTGCTATTTGATTAAAAAACAAATGACTACTCTCCCAGGGATGATGTAAATCTGCTTCCTTCTAGTAACATTCTAGGTATAGACTACTAAACGTGGTCACTAATGCATGGAACAATATTCAGAAAACATCTTGTGCATGTTAGTTGAGTTTGGGTAGCTATGTGCTCATTTAAGATATACATGGTTAATGTTAAGGTACCGCCACACTGCAGCTTACCTGCCAACAATTACTGCAAAGTTCTTCACCTTTATGAGCAATGTACATGGGTAATGTCGATCATAAAGCATAAGGCAGCTGGGGAAGTCAACAAATTAGAACCACTGCGACAGTAGACATTACAGCTAATTTGATGAATGCTAAATCGACTGTAACATCAAACGAGTGTGGCCCATTTTAACAATATCAACTAACGAGCCACTCATGCCCCAAACTTTTCTTTTAGATTATCCGTGCGCGCCGCAATAACATTTAGAACAGAGGATTTGCAGTAAATACCCTACCAATTCCCCGCGTGGCCCATGGTCATACACCTGGTCCGTATCAATATGGTAATTAAGAGGAAATCTCTGAAACAATCACATCATGCCTGTGTGATGTAGCTCAATCTTACAATACAATAATACAAAACAGTTGTAAAGCACTTTTCTCCTAAGGACTCAAAGCGCATAAAAATAAATAAATAACAACTTCAGTTTCATTCTGCATGGATTCTATCTATACCTGGAGTACGTAGTGAGATTTCCTTCTTTTTACTGTTATGGCCATCTTTAGTTTAGTTCATGCCCAGTGTGCACAATCATACTATAGGGTTGGATAGAACTCGGCTAGTAAATTTAATAGTCTGGAGTTGCATGCAATTTCTGACACCTTCATAAAACTATTATAAAAGTAACTCAAGAGCAGTAGTTCACAGTACTTTTACCTGAAGCTTGTCAGGTCATCAGCTTTCATGGTCAGATAGATTTATTAGAGGTTGGAGTTATCTCATTGCTCTAAAGTGCAGATTTTAGATATGACAAGCACAACAATAGGATAATTAACATTATTTACTTAAGTACACATTGTATAAATAAATTAAGAGTCTGTCATATTCTTATTATACAAGAGGTGAGGCTGCTAAGAAGAGTATTTGATCCACCATCAATCCACCCATATTTGTCTTTAAGTACACATGTTGGATATGTGCACAATGTGACGCCAACGTCTGTGTAATGTTGTTATACTGTAGTTCCACCAACAACAATCTGTACGACATTTACATGAGCAATAGTTGGTAGATGTTTGTGCATGTATTCAAACAGAGAAAAGGTTACGCTCATAATATTGTATGTTCTTGTAATGTCTGTGCAGCGCACTTCTTACTATCAGTCACAGTCTAACTATAATTTAAACAATTCTGTACACACATCCAATAAACGTCAGAAAGAATTTGCCAAATACGTCATTCAAAAACTTGAGAAAATCGTAGATTGTTGACAGTCTGTGTACAATTTTTGCAAAATGTTGTTCGCAGACTAATCGTGTGATAATTATCTAATGTGTATAAAAGCTTTAAGGTATACTTGTGAAGGTTGCTTTATGTAATATAAAGCAACCTTCACAAGAGTAATAAAACAAACACATATTAGGAATAAAATAAGGGTAATAAAAAAACTGTATAGTTACCCAAAAGCTAGATATAGAGGGGATATAATTCTCAATATCAATAAAATATGGGTTATAACTAATTTCAATGTTAGATGAATAAACCATTTATCCCACAAATCTAAGATTAAAGGACAAACTATACTCACCTCACCCTCGCTCCTCTTATCCATAGCTGATAGTACCCAGGGTGAGGACCTAAAATCGCTAAGTCCTCACCCTGGGTACTTTCCCTAACTCTTGCACTACTTACCGCAAATCTGCTTCGCCGATCGCTCCATTCCTCCGCCTCTTCCGCTTCAGTGACAGATCGCGAGGCAGCCAATAGGAGAACGCTTCGCAAGGAGGCGTGTCTTCCAATTGGCTGCCTCGCGACTGTCAATGACAGTAGAAGAGAGGTGGAACAGTGTGGATCGGCGAAGCAGATTTGCGTGGTAAGTAGTGCAGGAGTTAGGGATCCGGGTGGTATCCCTTTTACCCCAGACGTAATGCTGCTGCAGTCTGTGGCAGAAGCTCTTGGGATCCTGATAAGGGAAAAGGCCACTCGTCCTCCAAATACCCTCTTAATTCTGTAGAAAACACACTTGCACTGGCTCTTAGCCTGGTCAGACTTAACCCTTAAGTAACGGTGCAGCCACGTTTGCTATGAATCTCTGCAACGTGTTTCACTCTTGCAAACTTCCTTCCTGCCGAGGAAGTTGTGGAAGTGAAACGCGTTGCATTGGACATCATAACTGGAAGTAACAGTGCGGCCACGCACAGACAAAAATTAACAATATATACCGAGCCACAAGCCAAAAATACAGCAGCTTGTTTAAATACATGTCGATTCCCCAGGTCCTGCTGTAAAACTAAGCTTCAGCTTTGAAATATTTTGAATTTTCTTGCGGCAGTTTAAATAAATTGAAATGTTTTCGTTACTATAAGAACAGTGAATTTCCCACAGGAATTGAGACTTTAATAATAAAATCTTAGGATCACTTTATTGAGCCAAAAGGAGAATTCTATTCTTTGTCTTTAGAAAAACTCTCACAAGGGGGCAGCTAAATATGAATTGTTCAGTGGTAAATGTCTGGATACATGTAATGGAAAAGCTTAGCCATTTGCAGCATATTACATCTCAACTCTCTCAGATACTAATAAAATGTTGGTATAAGTGCTAAAAACAAGTCCTGTCAATGTATAGCTAAAGAGAACTGGAACTCTTAGACCATGAGGAAAATGTTCATTATTATTACACAATTAGAATAGGATATAAATAAGTTAAATTGAAAACAGCTATAAACTCAACAAATAAAATAAAGAATTTTCTATTTTTTGTGCCCCAAACTAAGAATATCAACAGAACTGTTAGCCCTATACATTCAACACAAGATTTCTCGTAGATTGTGTGTTCTTGGCTAGATGCACACAGTGGAAACTTGCACAACTAGGCTGAGAGCAAGTCTACTAGTTTGTATAGTTCACAAAAACCTATTTCTAATTCAGATTTTTTTGGGCGGTGGGAGGGGGCGCAAGTAGAAAAGAATAAAAATTAGGTTGCTGTGATAAATAAAAGATTCAATACTTTTTATGAAAGTACTACGGCAACAAAACTCCATATATGCCTTTGCCTAGGGTAAACTGTGTATTTCTGCATTGGTTCTTCAATTAGTAAACCCAGTGCTAACATATTTTAAACTTTCACATATTTGATTCAGATCTTGTGTACATCAATTATTACAGTATCTCGTAGCTAAATGTTGTGGTTTATGATGATATATCCTACTTTATAACTTGTAGAGTACAGTACATTGCATTATAACACAGGAAGGAAGTAGGTCAGTCTAGGTCAGAGTTGACCATGTCACTAACTAATTGTGTCTTTATTGAGGAATGGGGTTGGGGGTTTGGGTGTTTGGGTGATTTGGGTGATGATTTCGGACTGTTAATAGCGGTGGGGGTTGGGGGTGGTTGGGTTGATGGTGAGGTGATGATTTCGGCTGTTTGTGGGTTTGGAGGAGTGTTTGGGGGTTGGAGGTGATTGGGGGTTGGGGGGTGGGGGGGGGTCGGGGTGGGGGGGGTGGGGGTTTGGGTGGGGGTGGGGTGGGGGTGGTGGGTGGGTTGGGTGATGTTTGGGGTGGTGGTGTGTTGGGGTGCGAGTGATTGTGATTTTTATGTGGTTGATTTTTCGTTGATGGATTTCGGAATGTTGCTGTTAATAGGTGTATTTGAATGGGGGTGGGGGGCGTCTGGCGGGGGGGGGGGGTTGGGGAGCGAGTGATGAGGCTATCAGTATAGGGCAAGGGGTTAAGCTTGATTATGAATTTCCGCAGCGTGCAGAAATTCCAAACCATTTGAGTGAGCTTAAAAGACGTTCCCAAATTTTAGTTAATTTTAATGGGGCTTTTCAATTGAAAAAAAAGGAAAGGCTATCTGCATCTCAAAGGGTTGTGCATAATAAGTCAATATATTAGATCTTTTACAAGAGGGCAAACACAGTTGGAAAACGCAAAGGCCTTAGCTGGAAGCTGTATTTGATGTCTCCACGTTTTTTTGGTGCGGCATAATTTCTTCCCATTGAAAGCGATAATTAATTGCCTATTGAAGGATTAGTTCATGCTCAGGAATGTTTGAAATTAATTTGCAAGTGGGGGAAATGTGTAGAAAGTTCACCTCCATGGAAAGGGATTGGATTTGCAGTAATCCTTGATCAAAGGACTGTGATTTTCCAAATACACTTAAGCAAAATGTATGACAAGACTTTTTGGTTCCAGAAATTTAGTGTTTAAAGATGGGCCGATTAGGCGGATGAAATGTGACTAGATTTGAATTGACGTGAATTGCACCCGTTTCCATCTGAAAGGCACATTCTCATATTATCCTTGATTGCTCCGGTGTGTCTAATGTATCAAATAGGAGATACGCTGATATTGCTGTAATTTGTGTGAAATAACATGCGGCAATTGTCCATGGAAAAAAAGGAAGCCCTAAGGGCATGCTTAACATACATCACAGTAAAAGCCAAGAGGAGAAGGAAAAAGGGGTTGTAAATTTACTGAAAATATTACCAAATTGCACCTGTATAGAACTCTGACCAATTACAAGACAAGGTCCAGACGGGGTGGGAATTACATGGCTCCATTTAATGCTTGGGCACGTAAGGTGAATAGGCCAATTTCTCTTTCAGCCAACCATAAAAAGGGGTTGCAAGTCATTTCTGTCAATAAAGCGGTGTGAAGCCAGAAAGGAGGAGGGTAAGGACAGTTGGGGTGAATAAGTTGTTAATGTTTTATTCAGCAAGCAGGTAGAGCTGCGCAAAAGAAAAAGAGAAGGACACAGTGTAGACTGGTTGTTATCGGTTGACAGGAAAAATGTCTCCCGGTTTTTCTGGTCCAAGAAGCGCTTACCAAACCAATAGGTGTTGTTTTGTTGTGTTGGTTGACTAAAGAGCAGGGGGGATGTGCAGGAAACAGGACAGATTAAAATGACGGCAAATCAAAAAACAACAAACTGTCAGATAACCGCCTTGGCACAGTTGTGTGTAAGATGATCCGCCTTAACCTTTTCATTTGCCACGCAATGGGCCAAGAAGAAATAAATTACTGGTCTGAAAAATTTGGCTACAAACAACTTAAAACAGTTAAGGTATATTCTACAAGAAAAGCAGAATCGAAACCGTAGTTTGCCGAGTAACGGTCCAACTTTAAATAATTTGTCACCTAACATAATGTTGGGAGATGAGAAAATGCTTTCCTTTAGCTAAAGCTGACTAAGAAAGCAAAAGTTACTTCAGGTATTCAGAGAACAACGCAGGCTAGCATTTCTTCTGATTCTACTACAGATAAATGAGGGGATATATACTGAAAGTTGTGAATATCCAGTTCGTTTACTTGACTTAGCACTTAAAAAGGACTTGTTGGCACACGTAAGATTGTTCTATGGACATAAAGAAAAAAAACCCACAGTCTATCACCGAATAGTATCTCCTTTTCTTGTTTAAAATCATGAATATTAGGCAACAGATCCTTCACAACTACAGTAACATATTTAAAGCAGTAAGGGTAAATCTGAGTTAAGGCAGGCATATACGGTGATTTGTTCATCAATTACAAGATGGTGAAAAAAAAAAAGAGCGACCATGTGTGGCCCCTTTGGAAGCTCCCCTAGCAATATAGGGCAGTCAATTGAACAAGGGCTAATCAGGACCTGAGGAAAATGTTTTGGATTTGGCGACCAGAAGTCGAGTTTATCTTAAGTGGATTTTTCAAGTCGCAAGGAAAAGATGACTGCAAGGTGGAGTAGCTTGATTCGTAGTACTTTCCCATAGATTCTAGTCAGGAATCATTAAATGGCTGCCCCATCTAGTTAGCATTAACTGTGTTGCAGGCTGCTTTAGCTTCCCATTAAATACCATGGGAATAGGTTAAAATGGACACTTAAAGGTGAACGGTTGGGTCCGCAAAGACACTTCTGTTTCATATGATGAGCCAAACCTTTAAAATTCATCATACATGTCCCCCAGCACTGTACACAGCCCTCCCATCAATGCTTGATCAGATACTTCCCAAGTTAGAGGGTAGGAGGAGCGCATGTTTGAAGTCAGAATCTACCCCCGCCCTCTGAAAACAGTGGTTTTTTCGACGAATGTACAAGAACGCAACATGTCAGGAGGCGGGACAGGATTATGACGAAGCGGCTGCGTTTCGTCCCACACTCTAACGGGGAGATCCAATACCCCACACCCACGTTACTTACCAGTAGCCAGATCCGCGATGAGGCACTAGACAGACGTAAACGAGGATTTAAGTGTATTTGCATTGTGGGATCGGGGGGCTAAGGTTAGGAGCGAAAACCTACGGGCGGGAGGGTAGCGCGACAAACCTTTAATGGCAGGGGTTTGTGGATCGTTAGCACAGCGCTGTTTCCCAAAAACATTTGGAGAATGGCGCTGTGCTCTACTGTCCGTCTATACACCACGTTGAACCAGAATTTTTGGGTTAAACATGGGTTTTAGACGGAAAAGGGCTCATAATATAGTCTCCCGGTAAGTCTTCGTTCACGCTAGGAACGAGGTGTGGTGGTTTGTAACAGCGAACCGGAAACGCTTGTTGCACATATGAATGAATGAACCGTCAAATAGTAAATGCCCAAATATAGTGGTGGTGCTGCAGCAAATGGGTGATTAATGCATTAGCCTGCCCCTGAGAAAATAATGGAAGGCGTTGGTGCATTAACGCAGCAGAGCAGCACAAGAAAGTGTAGGTGGTAGTTAAGAGCGATGTCCACTGCGTTTAAAAAATCCCTAGAGAGAAGGTAGCAAGTTTGGAAAGTAGTGATGGTGTTGTATGAGGCTGGGTGTTAGCAAATGAGGGCTGTGTTACATTGCAGGAGGGGCAAATGTATCATTAATTCATTACTTTAAAGTGTTGATAGGACATGCCTAAATATAGGAATGAGGTAAGTAGGTGGTGGGCCCAAAGTTCCCTTTAAGAAAATTAATTTGTCACTAGTTAAGCATGGTACTTTTAAAAAACAATTGACTGGGAGCGAGTCAGCTTGTGTTCAGATAACTAGGTAATCAGTACAATAACGTGTACTTCTTTAGTTATACATGCTACGTGTGGCCTCGATAACAGCAGGCTCTGAGGGTTCATAGAGTAGTTTGCAGGTAATGGCTTGCTCAGTGCAGAGAGGGCCCTTAAATAAATATAGAATACAGTGGTTTTATACTGTAGCTGTCTTACATAGTGTGATAAGTTATGTGCCTAAATTAGTACCATGCTGTACAGGGGAAACATAAAATGAAAACCTTATGAAGTTAGTTTAAGAAAATGTTGCATTTGTGCAGGTATGAAAAGCACACAAAATTTTCAAACCCAAGCAATCACAAAAGCGGAATGGTGCTTGGTCTAGGTCTGTATCTAAAGAACGTAGCGCGGTGTCGGAAAGCGGCATGGGGGGGATGCTGAAAGTGGCGGTCGAATACCGCAGGGAGGGAGGAAGGAGGCCAAAAAGACGAGCGAGCCGGGGGAGGGCAAAGGGAGGCGGGAGGAGCAAACAAGACAGCGGGGAGGCCCCGGACACAGGGGGGGACCTAAACATCATCGATACCTCACCCTTTATACCACCCCACCCACCCCCATCATATTTTGTTTGGTTACACCAGCTTTATGTACTTCGATGGCTTGTCCAACAGGTCTATGAAAAATAAAGTATTATTGTTGCATCTTTATAACTTCCATAACCCTTAACCGGGAATATCTGAAAACATGGGCATAGCAATGAAGGAGGACAGAGTAGGATATTGGGAAGATTAGCTATAGCCTATGGTGTTTAAAATACCGTATTGAGCAATTGCTTCTTTAATGTAAGGAGCAAGTAACATGAAGAAGCAGGCATTGCATTTGTAGAACCTTGTTTTGTATTTGCTGCCTTTCGGTAGAAAGAAAGTGTGGGAGGCTGAGGGTCCGCGGCATAGCAAAAAACAAGAAAAAAAAAACAATAATAATTTAAAAGTGGTAGCCACTGGCTTACTAACCGCTTCAGAATTTTTTGAAAAAAAACATAAATAAGCTTAGCTGAAGGCAAGTAAAGCTCAGCCTCAAACAAATTGACAAGAAACAAATGACAAATAAATCATGCATATATAAGACATACTCAAAGAAAGCTTTGCCTTGCGTGGAGGTCGGATACATTTCAAAAGTTGACATAGAAACCTGTTTTACTGAGGAATTTATTTCCAAGTACCTGAACCTAATATTATATGTGAACAAATCCCACAATGTTGGGATGAGGATTAACATCCAATGTTAGAGACTGCATTATTTCAACGTAATAAATAGAAAAATCACACGGCTGGTACTGTGAATAGCAGCTCAAAAAAACTTTACGACAGTAAAAGTCACAAGATTTAAGGAATTAATTGTGTGTGATCATTGACTGGTTAGTACAGTTCTTACTCGTGCCTACAGCACTAAGGGGTTGTTCCGTGTCGCCATTCGTTTATATATATAAAAAATTTTCGGGGAAAAAAAATGTTTTTGGTCTTCATTTTTCGATATATCAAATTATTCAGATAGATTCATAATAAATTTTTATTTGAAAAATTACAATACACATATCTATTTAGCTAGCTATATGTCTGGTACTTATAATTGTATATACCTTACCATTAATGCCATTACACACACCACATTGGCCACATTCCCCTATATAGTAGTTTGCACACAACAAGGCAAAGAAGGCGGTGGGGTTACTGGGTTACATAATGTCCACTGCAGTTTGCCACCATTGTTGTGGGGCCAGGCAGGCTTGGCCCCACTGTACATACCCCTCACCCCATTGGCTACTCTCCCTCAGAGTATGCTTCGTGCAAGGGAAAGCAGGTGAAAGGGTAAGGCTTCGTAGGAACAGGTACAGCAGGCCCACTGCAGTTTGCCACCATTGTTGTGGGGCCAGGCAGGTTGGCCCCACTGGCATACCCCTCACCCCATTGGCTCTCTCCCTCAAGGTATGTGCAAGGGAAAGCAGGTGAAAGGGTAAGGCTTCGTAGGAACAGCAGCATTGAGTTACAGAAGGCCCACTGCAGTTTGCCACCATTGTTGTGGGGCCAGGCATGCTTGGCCCCACTGGACATACCCCTCACCCCATTGGCTACGCTCCCTCAAGGTATGCTTCGTGCAAGGGAAAGTAGGTGAAAGGGTAAGGCTTCGTTGGAACAGCACCATTGGGTTACAGCAGGCCCACTGCAGTTTGCCACCATTGTTGTGGGGCCAGGCAGGCTTGGCCCCACTGGACATACCCCTCACCCCATTGGCTACTCTCCCTCAAGGTATGCTTCGTGCAAGGGAAAGCAGGTGAAAGGGTAAGGCTTCGTAGGAACAGCATTGAGTTACAGAGGCCCACTGCAGTTTGCCAACATTGTTAAGAGCCAGGCAGGCTTGGCCCCACTGGACATATCCCTCACCCATTGGCTACTCTCCCTGTATGCTTCGTGCAAGGGAAAGCAGGTGAAAGGGTAAGGCTTCGTAGGAACAGCACCATTGAGTTACAGCAGGCCCACTGCAGTTTGCCACCATTGTTGAAGAGCCAGGCAGGCTTGGCCCCACTGGACATACCCCTCACCCCATTGGCTACTCTCCCTCAGAGTATGCTTCATGCAAGGGAAAGCAGGTGAAAGGGTAAGGCTTCGTAGGAACAGCACCGTGAATTCTTTTTACAGTAACAACCAAAAAGAACACAGTACATGCCAGCTATTCGAACAGACCGAAGACAAGGTAGCGTTTGGGTAACTCGGGGCGTCCTTTCGAGATTTGGTTTTGGTAAACCGTAAAATAAATTAATACATGGCAAATATATACAGTAACCAGCGAATATAAGACCTTTGGTAACCTCGGCATGTCTGTACACAAAACCTCCAAATGTAGGCTATGCGAAAAGAAACCTGACAATGTGCCATCGTGGTGAAAAAGATGTGAAGATGACGGCAGTGGTTAGACACAACTTTAGTGAACAGTTGGATAAACAATATTACATATATAATAAGTTGCAATCTGTGGTTTAATTGAAAACAGAGGAGCCTCGTTGGTATATGGTTTCATTCTTTTTTCTAAAAGAAATAAAAAAAAACTTAGGGCATGTCCACAATAGGATAAGGGATAGCTGGTTCGCGATGGGATGCGCTAACCTGATACCCGACTATAGAAAGGCAAATTTGAATCGCGAAGTTGCAAAAAAGCGAAATAGGGCGATAATGTATTGTCTCACGGGGCATTTTACACGCCGTTCAACGAAGACGATGACAACTGAACCTACATAGGGGGTTGTGAGCGTGGGAGGTTATGTAGGGTTCTGTGCTAAAATTTTGCGGTGAACAGATTCGGCGGAAGAAAAAGAGGACGTTAATTAACGAAGAATACGATAATACGTGATTTAATCGAGGGAGCTTTTCGAAACAAGGTACGTGAAGGGATTACTCAGGGATTTTTTGAAGTAAAAACGGAAGGGGTGAAAATCGCGTATATATTCGAGAGCTTTTGCGAGGGAAAATTACGAAGGGATGTTGCTCGACTTCTACGAGGGGAAATAAAATCTCCAGTGAGGGTAATTTTCGAAGGGGGAGAGTACTGGGGGCAAAACAACGATTTTTCGAAATTAATGGTGATAACGTGAATGATAAAAAACAGGGGAGGGAATTCTCGGAGATTTATGCACAAAATAGCTACGGGGACATAGACGGTATGTTTCGAAAATTCGAGGAGGTCAAAACCGTATTTTTCTGATCATTTTAATTACTTTTTTAGAGGCGTGAAGTTGACAGAATGTTTGCGATGGGGGGGTATCGGGGGAAGGCCATCTCTAATTCCACCAAAAACCCAAAACTATGCATCCCCCCAGTAATGGCCCCATCATGTAGTTAATAAAATCCTACCTCACAATGCACCAGTTCCGATAGGTTAAATCTCCAGTTAGTCCCCGCCCAAGTCACACCAAAAACTGCCCACCAGGAGATAGCAGGCTCCATATGTCCTCATCTGGCCTCTGGGACTAATTGGACATTCCGACTGACCAGCCCTTCTCGCCCCTCCCCCTCCCCCCCTCTCCCTCCCGGCTCCCTCCCCCTCCCTCCTGCCCTCCCCGTAGCATAAATCCTTTCATATACATTATATTATAGAACTCCCGGCACCGCATCCGTGATTGGGCTGCCGCTCAGTCCAATCACAATTCGCGACACTGCCGGTCCTGCACCTCTGTGTTGTTTTTCCTCCGCAACAGATCCTGCAGTGGGTGGCTGGGGGAGGAAGAGGGAAGTTTAAGAAGTTTGGGTCACATTCCTAATAAGAAAAAATATAGCGGTTTGGGGCTGGGGGGGCAGGGGGAATGTTATATAAAAACATTTTTTCAAGGGTGGACATGCCCTTTAACTATCAAATAATTGCATTATAAATGTGTAAATATCAGGAAAATCCTTAGTATCAAAGCAACCATTTCACCTGTAACAATTCTTATTGGTAATATTACATGTGTTCCAAGTGTTTGATGTATATAATAACTTTGTAAGAACTGCCTGTAATTATAACATCATTGTTTATCCTCTAACTAGACGCAGGCTTACCTACTGAGAAGCCTTACATCTGATGGTGACTGAGATTTTTCCCTGTACTACCATCTCCCAAGCCCTAAACCACAGAATTGTCTCAACTGTGGATGATCAAGTGCAATAAGGATAATTACAGACCTATTTTTTCTACCTGAAGTGCCCGGGGAACTGTATGCTGGGACTTGTTACTCCTTCGGAAGAGCCCTAAAGCAAAGCTAAAACATCTACTTGTAGCAGAGCTTGTCTATAGGATGGGATCTGGACACCATCTATTGGGCCTTGGACCATAAACTGTTAGCACCCTGCCTTCTATCTGCTGTGGCCTGGTGGGACCATCTGCTATTGAAATGTATTACCCAAGCCCCTGTGATCATTCTTGTACTGAAGATCATTTTCTGTATTAACATTATATGTACTTTTATAATAAATAAATATACAGTTATAAAACACATTTGTTTCTGTGTTTTGGTTTAGTAACAATGGTGGTTATTACGGTGCAATTAGTGATGTGTGGGACTTATTAGAGATGGTGTCAAGTCCATGGAAATATTTAGCTCATACTCTATATCACTAGTTCACAGTTTGTTCAGGGGAACTGAAAGAGGAGAGCATTGCAACTGCGGATTGGTTCAGTAGGTAGCTTCGGAGACGAATGGAAACAAGAACAAGTTCTCCTGTCTCAATTACATTAAATTTTTAGACAAGGAAGGGTCTTTTTTTAAATGATCTATTTCTTAGGACTGGTGACACTATTTATTATTAATATTATTATAATATTAGTTATTATGATAAGAAAGGAAGAGAAAAAGAGACGTACAGTGGCAGACCAGGGGGTGGTAGAGCGTTATTTGATAGTCCTAAATTGGGGCAGGACCAAAGGGTTTCAGGCCCATAGGCAGGAAAGAGTGGATGGGTGACAGAACCAAAGCGTGGGAAGAATTGTACCATGTTAGCCCATTGATAAGAGTGAAGAGACATCTTGGATAATAAAGTATTACCTTTTTTGGGTAACTAAAATGATTGAAAATGCAAGCTTTGCAACACGTAGGCTTCTTCTGACATTACACAGATGTTTCTTTTGCCCCATACCTGGCAATGGTTGTTGTAAATAAAACAGTAAATATACATTCAATGATCACAAGGTAATAAAAGAATTAGCAAGGGTTCAACAAATTGTCAACAATACACCTTCAACTGAAGTCAATGGAGGGTCTGGTATAAATAGAAATTATGGGTTTGGGTGGTTGTGAGGAATTTGGTTTATCTTATTAACACTAGATTTACCAGGCCTGCGAGATTTGCGTAAATTCCCTGGACCTAATATCTACTAGCACCCTCTGGAGTTGTTTTAACATGCTACCTCCCATTGTTCACTTTCTTTTTGTTCTGAAAATACACCCTTACCTGTGAGGCCTGCACATTTGCATTTGTTAGCTTGAACCAAGGAAGGTTGAATCTTGTGTGGTGGAAACCTTCAAAAAAGCTGCCATATTAATACAAAGACAACATTCACATATATGTGGATACACAAGTCTGTTTTATTTTTAAAGGCATGTCCACCCCCAAAACTATAATCCCCCCCCAACTACTGCCCCACCATGTAGTGTAGTTAATAATCCTTACCTAACATACCCAGCTCCAATAGGGTTCTCCTGTAGTCCCCCCCCAATCCCAAAAACTGCCCACCAGGAGATAGCAGATTCCATATAGGAACACTGCCTGCTAGCTGGCCTCAGTAGATTTTTGCCATGCGTACTGCAGCCCTTCTCCCCCTCCCTCCCCCTCCCTCTCCCTCCCCTCCCTCCTCCCTCTCCCGATTCCTAACGCCCCATTATAATCCTTGTAGTAATAGGCTTCCCACTGGTCCCCCAAGCCCCACCACCCATCATTTTTTATTTTAGAGCTCCCCAAACTCTTTACTTACCTCTCCTCTTTCCTCCCTGAAGTGAGCTCTGCCGGCAGCCCGTCCGTGAATTGGCTGCCGCTCAGTCAATCACAGACGCGGCTGCCGGTCCCGCCCCTCTGCTTGCATTTCTCGCAAGCAGAGGGCCGGGAGCGCGCGGGAGAAGAGGGGAGGTGGAAGTAAGTTTGTGGGAGCTTTCTTAAAATAAAAATAATGCGTTGGGCTGGGGACCAGGGGAAGCCTATATTAAAAGTAAGATTAAGGGTGGACATACCCTTTAGTGTTTCAAATTTTAACAATAAAAGAGTTTACAAGCGTTTGGCGACCCAGTGCCATCGTCCCTGCTGATTGGCACAGGGAATTTCTGATATGTTGCACAGTAAACCTGCTGCGATTCCTGTTTCAGCTCTCTTGGACCGGCACTGTGTTGTCTGTACAGTCCCTGGCACAGCAGCTGCAACAGCTTCAAGCGCCCATTGCCATATTTCCTTGTGACTGCATGAATCGGCAACGGAGTTCTTTAGCTAAGACTCAGAAACAATCTCTTTTGCCTGTCCACCCTGTACATTGCTTTGACAAAATGTAGGCATTCACCCTGCCAAGTCCAGCATGTTGTAAAAAACTGCTACTGGACACCTGCGTGTTGCGCTCTACGGAATACACCGTTGCCATTTGTCCAACTCCGTCTACACACCACACTGATTTCCCCACAAAATGTTTGGGTGAGTCCGAGGTCCTGTGGGGTTGGAAGGTCGTGGGGGGGGGCATCATTTTTTTTTTTGCTATGGGGCCGCATCATTTCTAGCTACGCCCCTGGCTAATACTGTACTTACTGAAAGTACAGGGATCAGCATACAATAACAGCTGGTTTACAATCATAAGGCACACAGTTAGTAGTAGTGAGTGACAGCAGGGAATCCCCGTTAGGTAGCGGAGTGGACACACCCCAAAAAGGGGGAAGGGGAAGAACACACCCCCGTTAGGTTAGTGGAGAAAAATGACAGCAGGGACCAACAAGCACGTTTGGATAGTGAGTGCGCGGGACCCAATTATGGATAATGGAGACTGACAAGGGACCACCGTTAGGTAGTAAGTGACAGGACCAAGACCCAAATTTAGGTTAGTGATGACAGGCCAACCCCTCACGAGGGACAAGTCGATCCAGCATCTCCAGACCTCGATAAGGACGGAAAGAGAAAAGGAAAAAAGCGGAAGAAAACCTCACGACCAGTCGAGGAAGCTTGACATCAAATATGCGGGCCAATCTCTAACATGTACAAAACAATACATTGGAGACTGAAGTATAGAGAAGTTTTCATTGTATTCATGTCATTGTAAGTCAAGTTTTTATTCGTTTTCACACAATTTTTTATAAAAAGACTTGTGTTTCCATATATTGTGAATGTGTGTCTGACATGTGGGAACAATTTTGTATAGATCTGAAGTTTCATACAGTCTCACCACAAAGGTTGATCTGAGCGTACTCTGAGTAAAATGCAAAGAGTTGCCAGGCCTTACAGGTAATGGGGTGATTTGCACAACAATAGATTGCAGAATCAACCTGAAACCTGTGAAAATCTCAGCAGGGGTGAGCCTTGCACCAAACTAAAAAAGTGGTGGAATTCTAGTGTTAAAGGCTAAGTAAAGTTAAAAATAAAACAATAGGATCATTAACCTAATTGGTCTTTTATTTATAAAAGGCACATTGAGTTACCACAAACTAACACAGTTAGGAACACACCTTTACCTGACGAGAACCCGTTTAGTTAAATGGCAGACCCTAGTTTGAAGTGAAAGTAATTCAAAATAGATGGTTGGGAGTCAATTAGTTAAAAATAAAAGATTTTTACACAGCCTGGCAAAATAAAAAATGGGTTGTGTTAGCACAAAAAATCTAGATACAACCCAACAGTACTGATTGCTCCACCAACATTATAGCATTCTACCATGTAATGTGAGTAAAAGGGTAGTTTATCTGGATGCAACCAAATGGCATCTACCGTCATGGGTTCTTGGAATAGGAATGGCCGAAACTCTTCACAACCACAATTCTTCAATAGATCTTCCTCTCCCACGGATAACTACAGGGACGAGGCATGGCGGCGGGATAGCGTCAACAGCATGGTGCGGTGCCCGTGGACCGCCGCCTGGACCAGCCGCGCCTGACCAATTGTATGTAAGGGGTGCCCAAGACCCAGTAACCAACCATTTTTTGTTTGTTTTTATTTTTTGTGTAAGAGTTTAAAAAAAAAAAATTGTATCTTAAATAAAATAAATTCGAGAAAAATAAAAAAAAAAATTCGATGGAGGGAGAAAAGCATATGTTTTTTGGTCTTCATTTGTCGATATATCAAATTTTCAGACAGATATATTCAGATAAAAAAAAAATCAATTTTTAAGTTTGGCAGAAAGTTAGCAGAGTGGACACAGATGTGATTTACTAGCGAGATGTGCGCTGGTACTGGTGAGCCATTGTATAAATACAACGCTTAAACCATTAGTTCCAATTACAGAAACAAAACAACGCCACGGATAGGACAAACAGGCATTCCCCTAAAATAAAATAGTAGGTTTAGGCACACCAAGGAAACCCAGGCAATAAAGGCGGGGGGGTAAATACGTGGGTTACGGGAAAAAATAGATTCCACTGCCTTTGCCACCATTGTGGTGGGGCCAGGGGAGGCAGGGCCCAATTGGCCCACACTGTAGTCGATGGTACCGCCTCACAAGGGGAGCGGAGGCTGGCCATTGGGCTACGTTCGCCCGTCCCTCGATGAGTAATGCTAGGCTGTCGTGCAAGGGAAATGCAGTAGGGGTGTAAGGGGGGGAAGGCGGTTTCGTAGGAGCAGCAGCATTGTGAGTTAAAAGAAACCGAAGGTGCACCACTGTGCCGGGGATTTGCCAACCGATTAAGTTTTGTTGGTGCCGGGGCCAGCATCTTGGCCCCACTGGACTAACCAAAAGAGCCTACCCCCCGGCCATTGGCTGAACGGGAAAAAAGGCTGCCCCAAGGGGGTTAAATAGGGTAGTCGTTGCAAGGGGAAAGTGACAAGGTTGCAAGAAAAAAAATAGTTCGTGCCTGGGGTCGGTTGGAGGGGACAGCACATACAGTTGTGTTGACCGTCAGGCCAACACTGCAGTTGTGCACGACCGCGGATTGGTTGTGTGTCCATCAGAGTAGCTAGTATAAAGCGGCCCGCGGGAAAAAAAACAACATGTTGCTACAAAAGGTCAAGACGACGAATACCCTCAAGGTATGTTTCGTTCAAGAAAGTCAGGTTAGAATGCCGAGGGTAAGGCTTCTATAGGAAACAAATAAAAAAAACAAGAAAAAAGGGACAAGCAGTGAGTTAACAGAGGCCGCACTGTCAAAGCATTCTGCCACCGATTGTAAATTAATTGAAGGCCAGGCATGCTTGTCCGCCGGCTTGGGTGTCATGAGCCCCTCACGAAAGAAGGGCCCACTAAAAGAGTCATCGGAAATAGGCCTCCGGTCAAGAAAGAGTATGCTTCGGTGGTGCAATGAGAATAAAAAATCTGATGGGAAAAAGAAAAATGAAAGGTAAGGCTGGGGTCGTAATGGAACCATCAGCACAAATTGGGATTAACGAGGAACCATGAACATACGAGGGTTGCATAAGCCCAAACTAGCCGTTTGCCAAAACCATGTGAGGGTGGTAGGGGCGCGAAATAGGCAAGCTTAGAAGACCCGCAGGACTAAGAGAAAGACAAAAATAACACCACCACCCCTCACGAAGGCGGCGTAAAATGGTGGTGGAGGCGGTAACAATCTCGACCATCAGAAGGTATGCTTCGTTTTGTGTCAATGGAGTAAGCTGTGTAAAGGGTAATTAAAGGGGCTTCGTTAGTGACAAGGTCATCATGTAAGATGTTTACGAGGCCCACTGGCGAATTTAATTCCGACAAAAGTCAAACAATTGTTGTGTGGCCAACCGGTCATAAGTTGGGGCCGGGGCACTGTGCCGAGTAGCCACCTCACAGAAAAACCCATTGGTTACGAATGCGCGGCGTCAAATTCCCCCAGTTAATAAAGAGCTCTTAGCAAAAGGGTAACGGAGGTGGGAAAGAGTGGTAAAAGTGCTGGGTCTGTGTGGAGGGAAACAGGGGCAACGGGGCAATTGAGGTTAAAAAACATGACAGGGAGCCCCTTCAAGTTGGGTGGTGCCAACGGCGGGATGTGGGTTGTGGAGGCCGAAGAAAGTGTCCTGGCTTGTGCGCCCCCCACTGGACATACCCGACGAAAAAACCCAAACGTCCACCAGGAGACAAAAAAGATGGTGGCTACTCTGCGGTAAAAACCGCGGGAAAAAAAAATCTCGAAGCAACAAGGTATGCTTCGTGCACGGAAAAAAAGGGCAGGGAAAGAAGGGTAAAGTGAGTCAAAAAAGGGAATGGGCGGGTCGTAGGAACACTCGACCTATTGAGTTAGCAAAACAGGAGACAGGCAAAGGCCACTGCAAGATATAATGGGCCACCATTGTAAAGTGGAAGAGCCCGGAAGGGCGGGAAAGAAAAGGCTTGGCCCACACTGGAAATATACCCCTCAACAACACCAACAACACAACATATATGGGGGGGCTCCTCCTCCACGTCCAAGGTATTCTCTAAGCAAGGGGAAAGCAGGTGAAAGGGGTAAGAAGAAAGAAAGCGTTCAGTGAGTAGAAACAAAAAGGGAACAATCACAAAACCGGGAAAAACAATATGAGGAGTTACGATGCAGGCCCAAACTGCAGTTGCCACCAAAAAATTGTTAAAGAAGCGGGGGATCCAGGGGTACATGCTTGGCCTCCAAAACTCTGACAATATCGCTCAGGGGGGGGTCCATCACCCCCCATTGGCCTACTCTCACTCAAGTATGCTTCGTGCAAGGGAAAGTAGGGAAAGGGTAATGGAAGCTGGTCGTAGTGGACAACAGCGGAACGGCATAGTGTGTTTCGCAAGTGCGGCCCACCACTGCAGTTTTGGGGTAAGGTCCGAACATTAAAGAATGTGAAGGAGCCAGGGGCGGAGGGGGGAAGGTAAAGAAATGGGTCCTTGGCCGGGCCAAGAAGCTGGGAAAAAAGGAAAAAAGGACTGACCCCCTACAAAAACACCAACACAACATACCAAAAAAAAAAAATACCCCTCACCCACCTGGACAAAATACCCCTCACCCCATTGGTCTACTCTCCCTCAATATGCTTCGTGCAAGGGAAATCAGGTGAAGGGTAAGGCTTGCGTAGGAACAGCACACATTGAGTTACAGCAGGCCCACGCAGTTTGCCACCATTGTTGAGAGCCAGCAGGCTTGGCCCACTGGACATACCCTCACCCCATTGGGTACGCTTCCCTCATATGCTTCATGCAAGGGAAAGCAGGTGAAAGGGTAAGGCTTCGTAGGAACAGCACCATTGAGTTACAGCAGGCCCACTGCAGTTTGCCACCATTGTTGTGGGGCCAGGCAGGCTTGGCCCCACTGGACATACACCTCACCCCATTGGCTACTCTCCCTCAGAGTATGCTTCATGCAAGGGAAAGCAGGTGAATGGGTAGGAACAGCACCATTGAGTTACAGCAGGCCCACACTTTGTAATATGCAGTACTGCTCTTGGCCAAGCAGGATTGACCCAGAGCTGAAAACATTAGCCACAGAGTAGCTGTTGCGGCTGTATGAGATGGTCAGAGTAGGTGACACCACAAAGGTGCCTCATGGAGAGAGAAGGAAGAACAAATATGGAGTACTGCTCTCGGGCCCGGCAGGATTGACCCAGAGCTGAAAACATTAGCCACAGAGTAGCTGTTGCGGCTGTATGAGATGGTCAGAGTAGGTGACACCACAAAGGTGCCTCATGGAGAGAGAACGAAGAACAAATATGGAGTACTGCTCTCGGGCCAAGTAGGATCACCCCAATCTTAGAAAAATTAGCCACAGAGTAGCTGTTGTCGCAGAGCATTTGTTATTTCATAACCTGAATGCAGTAGAGCAAGGTAGGACCATATATGGCCCTGCCAATAATAAAAATTTGCCATTTGCCAGCTAAGCTGGCATCAGCTAAGCCTCTAGGTGGAAAATGAGGCGGAAGGAGCAGTATGGGTGGCCAGGGGCAGGAGGCCTTCAGTCACAGGCATCAGCAATAGGGGTGCTGTACTGAGATGTGATCCATGCCTCATTCATCTTGATGGATGAGACGGGTCCTCCTCTCCGTTACAACCCCCCCTGCCGCACTGAAGGTCCTCTCCGAAAGAACACTGGATGACGGGCATGAAAGGACCTCAATGGCATACTGTGCCAACTCGGGCCAGATATCAAGCCTTGCCACCCAGTAGTCCAGTGGATCCTCAGTCACTGATGTGGCTACACCGGCCCTGGATCCGATGTAGTCGGTGACCTGGCGACTGAGGTGTTGCCTGTTGGAGTTGCCAGTAGATGGGCCTGGCAACTGTGGCTGGAAGAACAGCCTGAAGTTGGCCGCGAGGCCACCTCCAGTACTGCTGCTCCTCCTGTAAGGCACAGGGGGACGTGAGCCCTGTTGAACCCCAACATCAGGTGCTGTAGGCCTGCCAGCACCTGGGAAGGCAGAACAGAGACAACGTAGCAGTGTTGCCTCATAGTGCTGCATTCTACCTTCCCTCTGAGATGCGGGGATAAACTCCGACACTTTACCCTTATAGCGGGGATCTATAAGGGTGGCCACCCAGTACTGCTCCTTCTCTTTGATGGCCTTAATCCTGGGGTCCTTGCGAAGGCATTGCAGCATGAAAGAGCCCATGCGCCGCAAACTGCCTGCCGCAGAGGACCCCATGTCCTCGATGTCACTGAGGACAATAGTGTAGGGCTCAACCTCTCCCCAACCACGAATGACATGTGGTACTTGGGAGGGTTGAGATGTCCCCCTAGAGGAATGCCCCATTTCCCCTTGGTCCAGGTCACCCTCCTCATCATCGGACAGCTGCTCTGCACCATGATGTTCGGGCTCGGAAAGCATCACGGTGTCGGCGTCCTCCTCTTCCAGTGCCTGCTGCTCGACAGCGAGTGCCCTGTCGAGTATGCCGCGCAGAGTGTGCTCAAGGAGGAACACCAGTGGGATGGTATCCGCAATGGTGGCATCATTGCGGCTTACCATCCTGGTGGCCTCCTCAAATGGCGCGAGCACACGGCAGGCATCGCTAATCAGCAGCCACTGCCTGGGTAACAGCAAACCCAGGTCCCCAGAGCCTGATCTTGCCTCGTACTCGTACAAGTAGTCTATGATGGCTCGCCTCTGCTGGAGCAGCCTCAGCAGCATCTTAAGACTAGAGTTCCAGCGGGTGGGGGTGTCACAAATCAGGCGGTTCTGCGGCAGACCATTCTGCTGCTTAAACTCGGCCAGACGAGCTGTGGCCGTGTATGACCGCCTGAAGTGACTAGACACCCTCCTAACCATCCTCAGTACCTCCTGGAGACCAGGGTACTTGGTGAGGAACCGCTGGACGACCAGGTTGAGAACGTGTGCCAGGCAAGGAACATGTGTGACTCTGCCCATGCGAAGGGCAGACAGGATATTGGTGGCATTGTCACACACGACCTTGCCTATTGAGAGGTGGTGTGGGGTCTGCCACCTCTCAACCTGCCCTTGCAGTGCTGCCAGCAACTCTGCCCCGGTGTGGCTCCTATCACCGAGGCACACAAGCTGCAACACTGCATGGCACCGTCTCGCCTGGCACGAAGCATAGGCTCTGGGGGGGCACGGAGCTGTCCGGGAAGAGGGCTCACCGGATGAGGAGGGGGGGGGGGTGGAGACTGGCGTATCACCAATGCGTGGTGGTACCAGCATCTCCCCACTTGCGCTCCGTGCCGCGTCTCTGCCGGCTAGCAGAGTGACCCATTGGGCGGTAAATGACACATACCGCCCCTGGCCGTGCTTGCTGGACCACACTGTGGTCCAGCGAAGCAGATATATTGCCCTGCAGATGGTCGTGCAGGGCTGGTAATGCCTTCTGGGCAAAGTACCTACGGCCAGGGACCTGCCACTCTGGTGTGCCAATGGCCACAAACTCCCTGAACGCTGCACTGTCTACCAGGCTGAAAGGTAGCAGCTGCACCGCCAGGAGTTTGGCTAAGCCGGCAGTGAGACGCTGGGCTTGGGGGTGACTGTGGGACAGTTTCTGCCTCCGCTCCAACAACTGGGGAAGAGAGACCTGCCTTTTAGCTGACGCTCCAGCAGCAGTGTCAAGAGGCCTCTTAACACTGTGTGCTGGGGCCAAAGGCTGCCTCTCCTCCCTAACTTCCACCGAGGAAGCAGCTGATGGGGCCGGAGGGGGAGGAGGAGGAACGGTGGCTACCTGGGCACGAGGTAGGGAACGTGTGGGTGCCTGCACGTTCCCTGTCCGCTGCTCCCACCGGGCAAAGTGGTGCAGAATCATATGTCTCCTCATAGAGGAGGTGCCCAAATGTGATGTGGTCTTCCCACGGCTAACACGTTGCAGGCACAACTTGCACACTGCAACTGTGCTGTCACCTGGAGCCAGTGAGAAGAACTCCCACACCGCTGAGCCACCGGCACGACTCGGAGCAGAGGTCACCTGCTGCTGTGGGGCACTCGCACCAGATCTCATTGGTGCCGTACCTCCACGTGCAACACTAGGTGCACTGCCTCTGCCCCGGCCCCTGCCCCCAGTCCTGCCTCTGGGTTCAGGATCGTGCTCATGCTCTGAGGGACATCCCTCAGAGACACTATCCTCCTCCTCTCTCACAGAGGGCACCCATGGACCATCGGTGACCTCATCGTTCACTTCCACCTCCTCAATACTGGAGGCTGCGTCACTAACAGCAGCAGCATCTGGAACCTCACCCCCTGCATTAGTTCCCTGGCTGCTCACAGACTGCTGTGTGACATCGTCAGCCTCCTGTCCCCCTGTGCACTGAGCACTTTCCTCTGCCTCGGGCGACAGGAAAGATTGTGCATCAGTGCACGGCTCCTCCTCAAGCACACTAGCCCCACACATAGTGTGCGAAAACAGATCCCGAGACTCCTCCTCCGGATCCCCGAAGGTATGCTTCATGTGGGCAACGAACTCCTGATAGAGAGGATCAGGGTCCATGCCCACAGTAGGAGCCTCAGGTGAGGAAGGAGCAGGCACAATATCTACAGTAGCAGCTCAGCTGCTCTGTGCCTGGGAGGAGGTGGATGAGGAAGGCTGGGTAATCCACTCTACTACCCTCCTTCCTTGATCAGAAGGGATAGCCCTAGCCCGGCTACCCCTAAAAATATCGGGCACGGTTACCCGGCTGCCCTGCGAAGGGCCAGGTAGCTCCTGGCCAGAGCCTTCAGTAGGCTCTCCTCTGCCTCTCCCTCTCCCTCCACGTGCAGAAGCACCCCTGCTCCTGGCTCTCCCTCTTGCCCTGCCAGGCATTTCCCTCTCCCAAATTTTTAACCAAAAAAAAAATATATATATAATATAATATATATATATATCACACACACAACACAAAAGACAAAGCAACAAACAACACAGAAGCAAACAAATAAACACAAAGCTTTTTTTTTTTTTTTTTTTTTTTACACTAAAAGCACAAATAGGACACAGACACAACTGACAGCAAACAGCAGATCAGACAGCAAAAGCTGCTGATTGCTGCTAAAGGCAGCACTGTCAGTTACACAAAACACACAGACACTGATATACAGATACAGAAAGACAAACAAAAAAACAGGACACCTAGACCTCTAAAAGGTCTAACAATAAATTTGTCCAAAGGACTTACAGGGGGGTTAGTCCTTAAAAGGACTTTTGGGTCTCACAAAGTTAGTCCTTAAAAGGACTGTTGGGTCTCAAGATGTGTGAATACAGGGGTGGGTAACAACAAGTGCTAAACCACCACACTGAAATCCACACACAGAAAGCTCAAAAAGCTCAAAAAGCGCAAAAATCTCTCTCCAACTCCTACACTGTCAGGTCTCCACTAAACACACTCCAACACACTGACAAAATGTCGCCTGTGAAGCAGCCTTTTATACCCAGGGGGCTGGCAATAATCATGTTAGCTGCCATTGGCTAATTTGGGTCATGTGGCTTGCTCCGTCTTGAAAATAATCCCCAAAAATTCGAATTTACAAGAATTTCTCATTTTTACGAAAATTCTCGTAATTACGAGAATCCGCGTAATTACGAGGATCTTCGTTTTTTCCGGGCCCCAGAAGATCGCGGATTCTCGTAATTACGGAGATACTCGTATTTTCGAAAATTTTCGGGAAAAAAAAATCCGCAGTTCGGAAGTTCGGAAGGCGGAAAATCCGGAAAATCCGAACCGGCCATCTCTACATATAAGTAGTAAATACTCTGATTTGTGTGTGTTGCTGCATGCCTTCAATCCAGCACACATTTTGTTTAGGAGCAGTATCCCCCCACTCTCTTTTAACCACTCCCACTTCCATCTGACCTGACTTTTTCCCCACAAACCAACTGACAAGCCTTCACACAGCATACAGCAGCGGGAGAACACCCCAAATTAATTAAGGTGTCCATATGCCCGACATAACGGGATTTTCCTATTATTGCCAAGGTGTGGGGGCAAAAAAAATGACCAACAAAGATACAGACGAACTAACTCCGTTGGCATCGTGGTCGATAGTCCCTGAATGGAAAATACTGTCAGTTAAAATTGGCTGCCTCTACTTCAGTAGAGGGAGCTGATATGATCATACCCATATATGTGAAGGATCGATCGTTCTGTGCAACATATACACAGAACTATTGTTTCTTTGCATTTGAAAATTAGGCAGATTTACGATTGTATTTTGATGAAATCTGACATAAATTTGCAACCAAAGTCGTATGTGGGCACCATAAACCCACTGCATGGGCGTCCGCAGAAAATTTTCCGGGGGGGGGGGGGGTTGCGCAAAAAGGAATAATAACCACCATGGGAGTGGGCGTGGTCTTGTGGGGTGGATAGTTTGGAAAACTATTAAAAAATAAAAATATAGCATATTATAGACTAGCATGTATTCAAATAACCTTTTTAGTAAGAAAGCAATAATGTATCAAGATTGCTGTAATCACTCGGCACTTGATATATTAAAGAAAGACAATTCAATAAGCTTTACGATAATGCAACACTCATTAACTTTAATTTAATATTATATTTTTTATT
Source organism: Hymenochirus boettgeri (assembly GCA_019447015.1). Taxonomy (NCBI): domain Eukaryota; kingdom Metazoa; phylum Chordata; class Amphibia; order Anura; family Pipidae; genus Hymenochirus; species Hymenochirus boettgeri. The sequence goes on from CM033469.1 coordinate 164,881,121, forward strand.
CAACTACGAAATTTTGGTGAAAATAACCCCCACCACCCCTCCCCGTCCGCCCCCAATACCCCCCACTATTCCTCTCTGTCCACCCTCCAAACCCTTCCCCTTACACCTCAGCCAGTCCCCGCACACACTCTGAAATTTTGGTAAAAATCAGTCCAGCCGTTAGTGTGCAGGAGTTCAAAATTCTATTCCCCCCCCCCCATTCACCCCCCCCCTAAAAAAAATATTTCGTTAACCTTTTACTGGTAAAGGAGTATATGCATACAAAATTGCAAGTTGGAGAATTAGTGATGAGTGAGTGAGGGCTTTGCCTTTAATTAGTATAGAACTACGAAATTTTGGTGAAAATAACACCCACCACCCCTCCCCGTCCGCCCCCAATACCCCCCACTATTCCTCTCTGTCCACCCACCAAACCCTTCCCTTTACACCTCAGCCAGTCCCCACACACACCCTGAAATTTTGGTAAAAATCGGTCCTGCCGTTAGTGTGCAGGAGTTCAAAATTCTATTCCCCCCCCCCCCCATTCACCCCCACCCTAAAAAAAATATTTCGTTAACCTTTTACTGGTAAAGGAGTATATGCATACAAAATTTGGTTGAAATCGGACCAACCATCTAGATTTGTATAGCTTGTAAGCTAGGTAACCATAAGTCTGTGCAATGTCAGATACTCACCGTTACAGGTGGAATTTCGAAACGAAACCTGCTTAACTTTTGTAAGTAAAGTGCAATGAATGAGCCTGCCAAATTTAAGCCGTCTGCCTCCACAGCAAGTTGGAGAATTAGTGATGAGTGAGTGAGTGAGTGAGTGAGTGAGTGAGGGCTTTGCCTTTTATTAGTATAGATAAACAGAAATAGACAGATAAAGAGATATGAATAGATAGATAGGTACAGAGAGACAGACATAGATATAAAAAGATGGATATAAAAAGACAGGCATAAAGATATTGACAGAGAGAGAAGCAGATATCTACAAATAGAGTTCTAGACATACGCATATACAGAGAGAAATAGAGACAGATGGAGAGAGAGATAGGGAGATAGATCAATAGGTAAATTATTGATATGGTGCAGCAAACTGAGGCTACTGATACAGGTACAGCAAACTGGGATTATTGATACAGGTACAGCAAACTGTGGTTATTGATACAGGTACAGCAAATTGGGATAATTGATACAGGTACTGCTAACTGGGATTATTGATACAGGTACAGCAAACTGGGATTATTGATACAGGTACAGCAAACTGGGATTATTGATACAGGACAGCAAACTGGGATTATTGATACAGGTACAGCAAACTGGGGTTATTGATACAGGTACAGCAAATTGGGATAATTGATACAGGTACAGCAAATTGGGATAATTGATACAGGTACTGCAAACTGGGATTATTGATACAGGTACAGCAAACTGGGATTATTGATACAGGTACAGCAAACTGGGATAATTGATACAGGTACAGCAAACTGGTATTATTGATACAGGTACTGCAAACTGGAACTGTTAATACAGTTACAGCAAACTGGGACTATTGATACAGGTACAGCAAACTGGGGCTATTGATACAGGTGCAGCATTTTGGGGTTCTTGATCCAGGTACATTATACTAGGATTATTGATATGGGATTTTTTGATACAGGCACTTTACACTGGTAATATTGATACAGGTACATCATACTGGGATTACTGATACATGTAAATCATACTGGGATTATTGATATGGGATTTTTTTTCTGCTGCTCTGCACTTGCAATTGGATCTGTAGTGCAGAGCAGTGATTTAGAGAGTCAGAGCAGGAGTTTGAATCTCCCGCTCACTCTGATTTTGGTAACACTCACGATTGGCTGAGACTCTCCCTCTACCTTTCATTAAAGGGCCAGTTGAAGATCTGGGCAGTGCACAGTAATTTTTTTTAGAGAGAAATTGGGGGGGGGGGGCAAGTGCCCTCCCTTGCCCTATGTGAGGATGCCCATGAGTAAGGGGGAGCAGCCTAAAGGTACAGGTCAGTGTCTGCTTTAAAAAGCAAAGCAGATAAAAACTAGAAAACACAAAAATCCTTGAATTTTTTTTTAAAATTCGAACACGGATTGGAAAAACCTGGAAAGCGGAATTGTGCTAAATCTGCGATTCTCGGAAATCTACCCCGGAACCAGGTTCAGATTTGCAATCCATCTTTAGACACAGACTCAGTTAGACTGAGGCCACACTGCAACTTACCAAAGCGCGCAAGCAACCGATTGCGTGTGCGTTTTCTGTGCGTTGTCTCGCATTTACGCAAGCAATTTCGCTATTCTCCATTATGGAAACGCATGTGATTGCAGAAAAAATGGTGATGTATGTATGTATGTATAATTTTTAGGGTTATTCAATAAAAGTTCTTATAGTTTAAAATGGTGCTAATTTTGCCCCAACCAATCAGATGTTAGCTTTCAAATGTTAAATAGGATCTGATTGGCAGGGGCAAAATTAGCACCATTTTAAACTTTTATTGAATGACCCTGTTTATATATAAAGCGCCACTTGGGTACGCAGAACTGTACATTATAAAATACAAGGAGATAAGTGCAAGCAATTAGAATAAATACAGATAAATAAAAATTAAATACAATTTCATACATCGGTTAAGAAAAAATATATTTATAAATTATGTATATATTGATATAAGTGCAGCATGCCTTGAGACATTAAGAATTAGATCTCTGCCCCGAAGAGCTTACAATCTAAGTGATCGCATGCGTCACAGAATGGTATATTATGTCCATATGCCAAGCTCACAGACTGGTGAATATATGATGCCCATATGACCAGCCCATACCGACTGGTAAATATGCGATGCCTATATGACCAGCTCACACAGAATGGTAAGCATACACAAGTTCTATAGAAGTGCCTACAAACCTGAAAATATAAGACATGGTCAGCCCACAACCCCACACAGACTATGTGTGGTAAGAGTGGCTTACACAATTTTGTGTTGGAATCCAGGATTTAGCTGTCCGATGTTGCAGCTGCATGATCTTCTGCACACGCGTTCACACTCCCCACGCGCAAGTGCAGCCAGAGAAACTTCACAGGCACCGGCCATGCAGAGCAGTGGCTTCTACTTTATTTCAAACCATGGCGCCTTTCTAATGTAAAAGGCCATTTGCAAAGGCTAGTGGCACTGTAGCAGTGTGACGCCAATATGTCATTGCATGCGGCTACAACGTCATTATGCACGGATGCGTGCAGTGATGCGTTTCTCTGCGTCGCCGCCCAGAATTTTTTATTGTGGCCCCTGCTTTGTCTTTTTTCCCATGCTATGCCTAATAAAGGGATTTTAATGGATTTATATAGTATGCTACAGGTTTTCTTTTCTTCTCTACTTTGTTTTAGGTACTAGTAGCAATTTCCCTTTTCTTGTGTGTTTCACTCTTTTTAATTCTATCCTCCTCATAATGTTTCTCTCTGAACCATTCTGCCATTAAAATGCATTGTTCATTACATGTACCAGGCTCGGCACACATTCGGTGGGGGTCGCACACACAGATCTGACTGATTGCCCATACACGGTATGGGGATCTATCGGGCAGACAGTCATACAGGGAGCGATAACAAAAGATTTTCAGTCTTTCCCAACCGACCGAAATACCGACTACAGTTGTTTGGCAGCATTATTTTTACACTTGGAAATGCATAATGATACCCACACAGACACAGGTAAACACACCTACTGACCCACCCTCCTATTTCCAATGCAGTCCTATTTAAAAGGCAAATAAAGTCAAAAATAAAATCTTGATCAATCATTAAAAAGTTATTTTTACACCTATAAATGGAAAAGCACAAAAAAACACCCTCTGACTCCTAACACTGCCAGGTCTCCACTAAACTCTCTCCAACACACTGACAAAATGGTGCCTGTTGAGCTGCCTTTTGAATTTTCAAAAAATTTTCAAAAAATTTGGAAATCCTGGAATATTTGAAAAATTTTAAATGCAGATTGGTAAAATCTGGAAAGAGGAATTGCACTAAATCCGCGATTCTTCGAAATCTGCCCCAGGAACCGGGGTTGGATTTGCAATCCGGTCCATCTTTAGACACTGACTGAGTAAGGCTGACTCCTCACTGCAATGCACCAAAGCACGCACGCAATCGATTGCGTGTGCGATTTCTGTACGTTGTCTCGCATTTGCGTAAGCGATTATGCTATTTTCCATTATGGAAACGCATGAGATTGCTGAAAAACATGGTGGTCGCATGGTGAGTGCATTACCAAAACAGACACGCTTGCACAATTGCACATGCATCAGAAATCGCAATCATTTTTGTGTTCCCTCGATTTCCATGTTATTTAAAGTCGCACGAAAAATGTTAGTGTGGCCTAGCCCTTATACAGGAAAGTGAACTCTGAGTACCACTCATGTTTTATAAGAGGTAATGGATCCCTCACTGTCAATTAAAATGAGATTAGAAGTCAAAGAGGAGTTTTGTGTCCATATAAGATACACCTATAAGTTGTGTAGCATCCCATGACCCTTCTTTGAAAATTTTATTTGACTATTAATAATTTATCCTTGTTTTCCTGCATTTAACTTTTATCCACTGCCTTTGTGGATACTAGGTTTTCTTTGCATAGAAATAATTCAACCTATATATAAGGAGAAATCTTCTTTTTAACATTATTATAAAATCCACAGTTGGACAAAAATAAAAATGACACTAGATTACTACTACATGGAAAGTGTTTTTGCTACATACCGGTAAACACAGTTTATAACAGTTGTCAGTTTGTAAAAGTTGTAATAGACAATAGTTGTAATTAGCATTCAGTTAATTTATTCATATTTATTCTAAAAAAAAAAAAAAAAGCACAGGCCCGACAGATTATCAAGCCTCCGATGTGAAGGGTTGGTAACCTCCTTGCAGATTTGCGCCTGAGTCCGTAATCAAACTCAGGACACAGCACTGCAAGTATAGCACAGCTAACCACTGAGCTACCGGTCCTGTACTATATAAACCATGTTTTTTTTCTTTTGACTTTCACCTGGTGACTATATTATTCATGTCAATGAACCTTATGAGGCCCATACACAAACCAGGGGATCGTACGATATTGGGATCGTACATCTGGGATTTGTTTGTGTATGGGCCACATAGGGTGCAATGACATGAATAATATAGTAAGGGCATGGGCGCCCGCAGAAATTTTTCAGGGGGGGGGGCAAAAGGGAATAATAACCCCCATGGGAGTGGGCGTGGCCTTGTGGGGTGGATAGTTTGGAACATTTAATATAATAATAAAAAATATAAATAAAGCATATTATTGATAAACAGAAATAGACAGATAAAGAGATATGAATAGATAGATAGACACAGAGAGACAGACATAAAGATATTGACAGAGAGAGATACAGGCAGATATCTACAAATAGAGTGCTAGACATACGCATATACAGAGAGAAATAGAGACAGATGGAGAGAGAGAGAGATAGGTAGATAGATCAATCTGTAAATTATTAATACGGGCAGGGGCGTAGGAATCACTATAGCAACCATAGCAGTTGCTATGGGGCCCAGAGCCCAAGGGGGCCCAATCCAGGTCCCCTGCAGGCATGTTTACTCTCCTAAGAAAAATGTTATGTCACAAAGTTCAGCTCCACAAGCCCTATTTTCGTTTTACTTAAACCTTTCAAAGATGCCCCCAAGTAAAATGAAAACAGAGTTTGTGGGGCTGAACTACATGAGGTAAAATTTGTCTTAGTAGGGTGGACATGCCCTTTAAATAAACTTGCTGCCGTTTGGTCGGGTTAGGTTGAACTGCACTGAACAGGTTTTTATGTCGGGGGCCCATCTAAAATCTTGCTATGGGGCCCTGTGATATTTACCTTACGCCACTGAATACGGGTGCAGCAAACTGGGATTATTGATACAGGTACAGCAAACTGGAACTATTGATACAGGTACAGCAAACTGGAACTATTGATACAGGTACAGAAAACTTAGGCTATTGATGCAGGTACAGCAAACTGGGATTATTGACACAGGTACAACAAACTGAAACTATTGATACAGGTACAGCAAACTGGGACTATTGATACAGGTACAGCAAACTGGGATTATTGATACAGGTACAGCAAACTGAAACTATTGATACAGGTACAGCAAACTGGGACTATTGATACAGTTACAGCAAACTGGAACTATTGATACAGGTACAGAAAACTGAGGCTGTTGATGCAGGTACAGCAAACTGGGATAATTTATACAGGTACAGAAAACTGAGGCAATTGATACAGATAAAGCAAACTGGAACTATTGATACAGGTACAGCAAACTGGAACTATTGATACACGTACAGCAAACTGGATCTATTGATACAGGTAAAGAAAACTGAGGCTATTAAACTGAGGTACAGCAAACTGTGATTATTGATACAGGTACAGCAAAATGGTGGTTTTGATACATGTACAGCAACTAGGATTATTGATACAGGTACAGCAAACTGGGGGTTATTGATACAGGTACAGCAAACTGGGACTATTGATACAGGTACAGAAAACTGGGGGTTTTGATACAGGTACAGCAAACTAGAATTATTGATACAGGTACAGCAAACTGGGGGTTATTGCTACAGGTATGGCAAACTGGTATTGTTGATACAGGTACTGCAAACTGGAACTATTGATACAGGTACAGCAAACTTGGGGTTATTAATACAGGTAAAGAAAACTGGGGGGTTTAATACAGGTACAGCAAATTAGGATTATTGAAACAGGTACAGCAAACTGGGGGTTATTGATACAGGTAGAGAAAACTGGGGGTTTTGATACAGGTATAGCAAATTAGGATTATTGATACAGGTACAGCAAACTGGGGGTTATTGCTACAGGTACGGCAAACTGGTATTGTTGATACAGGTACTGCAAACTGGAACTATCAATACAGGTACAGAAAACTGGTGGTTATTGATACAGGTACAGAAAACTGGAATTGTTGATATAGGCGCAGCATTTTGGGGTTATTGATCCAGGTACAGTATACTAGGATTATTGATATGGGTTTTTTTGATACAGGTACGTCATACTGGTATTATTGATACATGTACATCATACTGGAATTATTGATATGGGATTTTTTTTCTGCTGCTCTGCACTTGGATTGGATATGTAGTGCAGAGCAGTGATTTACAGTCAGAGCAGGGGTCAAGCGCCTTCCCTTGCTCCTATGTGCGGATGCCCATGTTGGAGTGATTGTCTAATGATCACTTCTTAAGTTAGCCATACACGGTCCAATGCAATTTCTGGTCGACCGAAACTATTGCAAATTGCTGCCGATCTTTCATAGATTTTCAAAACTACAGAAGATACTGTAGGTTCTGGTATTTCATCTTGCTCGATTAGTTTTTTTTTGGATAGGCCAATCAAAATCAAAGATCGGCCTTACGAAAACACGGAAATATTTCCTAGATATTCTGATCAATTCCATTGAATTTGAGAATTGATCGGAATATAGATGCTGTGTTAGGGGGCCTTAAGCTTGGATTTCTTTGTTCTGACCATCCATTTGCTATTAGCACAATTTTCTGCGGTTTTCCTGTGTGTCCGATCGCCCATGACGATCAGACATTATTGGATGTTGTGTACCCAGCCATAATAGCTTACCTACAAGGCAGTAAATGGATAATGCACCCCAACTGTAAATTATAGGCATATTAGAAGTCACCGGGGAGTTCTATGACCATTTAAAAGCACAAGGCTGCAGGCCAAGTACCCTTTATACAGGGCACGGAACTCCAAGGTGACTTCTGATACCCCTTTAATTTACAGTTCGGGGTGCATTATTTATTATAACCTACCCCTTTGTGGCTTCTGGTTTCCTTCTGGAACTGTAAGATTATAAGCCTATAATCTTACAGTTCCTCCCATAGAAATCCACTACAGGGGTAGGTTATAGCTCTAGTAACTACACTTGGCTGCTTTTCGAGTTAAGAAGTCACTTGGTGGCGCTGTTACTGCATCGTTTCTAGCGCAGTTTCGCATGATTGGGATTAGAGCTCTGAAACACAATGCTGGTGGATCTGTGCCGACCTGGTCTCTGCATAGGAAGGAGGTGGGAACAACGATACTTAGCGTTCTTTCGTTTTTAAGCCTATTTAGCTGTTGGAGACCCGTGGATCCCATGTCAGGCAGGAGGCAGGGCTGCATCTCTCTGCTTATTGAGGAGGTTGGAGGGATTTCAGTTTGTTAATGGTTGATCGGAAAGTTTATTTCCCGCTCCCTGGGACAGACCCACGATCCCCCACTAGTGCAGCTATGGGATGGAACCTGGCGGATTAACTTCCCTGGAACTTTCCACATCGGTAAACCAACGGAACCTTATTGGCTGCCTGGGACTGATCGCCAACAGGTAAACAGTGTAGGTGACTGCCCTGTATTTCATTGGGAGTCTGGAGCTGCTTCTTCTTTGTACTTGGGATTGGAATGGATCATTACACACATTACTATCGGGATAGAACTATAGACCTATCTGGGAGAGATGTCAAGATAAGTCGTGATACCAGGTCATCAGCTAACCGGAAAGTCTGAATTCAGGTCATTAGCAATCCCTGTGACAATCCTAGGATTTAATAAAAAGGAGGATATGGCCAATATCCAGGAAACAGGTGGGGATGGTCCCTAGCTATACACAATGGCCATGCTGAGCTGGAAGTTCACATGTGTGTGTATTTATAGTACATGCAGCCTGTAGGAGAGCATTATAAAGCAGTAAAGCCATTAAACTACAGATGTTGGTGTATTAAAGGGCCACTGAATTCTTCCAGTTGAAAACACTGGAACTGGTAGAGAAAGGTCCATCATTCCATTGTAACCAGGGACCTTGGGAAATTGAAAACACATTTAAAGACATTACTTACTGCTTCCAAAAATCACAAAATGATTTGCGCAGTGTTGCAGCACAGCACATCTAGTGTGGTCCAGCCCTTACATGAGCCACTACTGCCTTGAAACTATGGAGCATCTGTGTTTTCAGGCAATAAAGTGTTACGATGGCCATACACATGCGATTTCCATCGCAATGTGTCGACAGATCACATTGCGAAGGGAACCTGCACACATGGAACCGACCGATCCCCATACGCAGTATACGCAGGCCATACACCGCATGATCGGTATCGGCTCCCTCTATTAAAGTAAAGGGAGCCGATGACGACCGATGGAAATTTTCCCAATCAATCGGAGTGCCGACTACAGTCGTTTGTCGGCACTTCGATCGGTCAGGAATATCCCCTACACACGGGCGTGTGTATAGCCACCTTTAGATGTATTTCATTGCCCCCATAAATATAGTGATACAATGGCTGAAAACCGATCTATTTTTCCAGTCATGGGGGAAAATTTTGTTTATAGTGATATTATCAGGAATGATAAGATGAACAACAGTTAATGTTGGTGTGGCTGGCATAAATATTTTTTCTCCTGTGGGGAGCTTGCATTTGTGTCCGTTTTGTTATGGCCAAGTTCAGTCCTTTTCTAAAGTATCTGATAAGGATTTCAATTTTACAAGCTCGCTTGGGTTCGTTCTGCTGGTGTGTTCCGGGAAAAGTTCCATGTTTTAACAATCCAAATTTTGGTAATTCTGAGGTAACATTTCATCAATAGTTTCGCCAGACAGTATTTTTACTGCGGAAACAGTAGTTACAATTGGAAACCAGGTTCAGGTCCAAACTCTGGTACATCCATTGTAACAAATACATTTATTTGACCCCAAATTAGAACAGGCAGGACAGGTTAAGGGTTTGCTATTTGAATTTAAAAAACAAATGACTACTCTCCCAGGGATGATAAATCTGCTTCCTTCTAGTAACATTCTAGTTTATAAGTCTACTAAACGTGTGCTCACTAATGCATGGAACAATATTTCAGAAAACATCTTGTGCATGTTAGTTTGAGTTTGGGTAGCTATGTTGCTCATGTAAGATAATACATGGTTAATCTGTTAAGGTACCCGCACACTGCAGCTTACCTGCCAACAATACTGCAAAGTTCTTCACTTTATGAGCAATGTTACATGCGTAATGTCGATCATAAAGCATAAGGCAGCTGGGGAAGTCAACAAATTAGAACCACTGCGACAGTAGACATTACAGCTAATTTGATGAATGCTAAATCGACTGTAACATCAAACGAGTGTATGCCCATTTTTAACAATATCAACTAACGAGCCACTCATGCCCCAAACTTTTCTTTTAGATTATCCGTGCGCCCGCAATAACATTTAAAGAAAGAGGATTTGCAGTAATACCCTCACCAATTCCCCATGGTGGCCCATGGTCCATACACCTGGTCCGTATCACTATGGTAATTAAGAAGGAAATCTCTGAAACAATCTGACATCATGCCTGTGTGATGTAGCTCAATATTACAATACAATAATACAATAACAGTTGTAAAGCACTTTTCTCCTAAAGGACTCAAAGCGCATAAAAATAAATAAAATACAACTTCAGTTTCATTCTGCATGGATTCTTATCTATACATGGAGTACAGTGGAGATTTCCTTCTTTTTACTGTTATGGCCATCTTTAGTTTTAGTTCATGCCCAGTGTGCAACATAACTATAGGGTTGGATAGAACTCGGCTAGTAAATTTTAATGTCTGGAGTTGCATGCAATTTCTGACACCTTCATAAACTATTATAAAATGTAACTGTCAAGAGCAGTAGTTCACAGTATCTTTTACCTGAAGCATTTGTCAGGTCATCAGCTTTCATTGGTCAGATAGATTTATTATAGGTTGGAGTTCATCTCATTGCTCTAAAGTGCAGATTTTAGATATGACAAGCAAACAATAGGATAATTAACATATTTGACTTTAAGTACACATTGTATAAATAAATTAAGAGTCTGTCATTATTCTTATTATACAAGAGGTGAGGCTGCTTAAGAAGAGTATTTGATCCACCATCAATCCCACCCATAGTTTGTCCTTTAAGTACACATGTTGGATATTTGTTGCACAATGTGACTGCCCAACGTTCTGTGTACATGTTGTTATACTGTAGTTCCACCAACAACATCTGTACTACATTTTTACATGAGCAATAGTTGGTAGATAGTTTGTGCATGTATTCAAACAAGAGAAAGGTTCCGCTCATAATATTGTATGTTCTTGTAATGCTGTGCATGCACATTTCTTACTATCATGTCACAGTCTAACTATAATTTAACAATTCTGTACACACATCCAATAAACGTCAGAAAGAATTTGCCAAATCGTCATTCAAAAACTCTGAGAATAATCGTAGATTGTTGACAGTCTGTGTACATTTTTTGCAAAATGTTGTTCGCAGACTATATCGTGTGATAATTATCTAATGTGTATACAAAGCTTTAAAGTATACTTGTGAAGGTTGCTTTATGTAATATAAAGCAACCTTCACAAGAGTAATAAAAACAAACACATATTAGGAATAAAATAAGGTAATAAAAACTGTATAGTTACCCTAAAAGCTAGATATAGAGGGGATATAATTCTCAATATCAATAAAATATGGGTATAACTAATTCTCAATGTTAGATAGAATAACCATTTATCCCACAAAATCTAAGATTAAAGGACAACTATACTCACCTCACCCTCGCTCCTCTTACTCCATAGCTGCATAGTACCCAGGGTGAGGACCTAAAATCGCTAAGTCCTCACCCTGGGTACTTTCCCTAACTCTTGCACTACTTACCGCAAATCTGCTTCGCCGATCGCTCCATTCCTCCGCTCTTCCTGCTTCAGTGACAGATCGCGAGGCAGCCAATAGGAAGATACGCTCTGCAAGGAGGCGTGTCTTCCAATTGGCTGCCTCGCGACTGTCACTGACAGTAGAAGAGAGGTGGAACAGTGTGGATCGGCGAAGCAGATTTGCGGTAAGTAGTGCAGGAGTTAGGGATCCGGCTGGTATCCCTTTTATCCCCCAGACTGTAATGCTGCTGCAGTCTGTGGCAGAAGCTCTTGGGATCCTGATAAGGGAAAAGGCCACTCGTCCTCCAAATACCCCTCTTAATTCTGTAGAACACACTTGCACTGGCTCTTAGCCCTGGTCAGACTTAACCCTTAAGTAACGGTGCAGCCACGTTGCTATGACATCTCTGCAACGTGTTTCACTCTTGCAAACTTCCTTCCTGCCTGAGGAAGCTTGTGGAAGTGAAACGCGTTGCATTGACATCATAACCTGGAAGTAACAGTGCGGCCACGCACAGACAAAATTAAAAATATAACCGAGCCACAAGCCAAAAATACAGCAGCTTGTTTTAAAATACAGTGTCGATTCCCCAGGTCCTGCTGTAAAACTATAGCTTCAGCTTTTGAAATATTTTGAATATTTCTTGCGGCAGTTAAATAAATTGAAATGTTTCTCGTTACTATAAGAACAGTGAAATTTCCCACAGGAATTAGACTTTAATAATAAAATCTTAGGATCACTTTATTTGAGCCAAAAGGAGAATTCTATTCTTTGTCTTTAGAAAAACTCTCACAAGGGGCAGCTAAATATGAATTGTTCAGGGTAATGTCTGGATACATGTAATGGAAAATGCTTAGCCATTTGCAGCATATACATCTCAAACTCTCTCAAGATACTAATAAAATGTTGGTATAAGTGCTAAAACCAAGTCCTGTCAATTTATAGCTAAAGAGAACTGGAACTCTTAGACCATGAGGAAAATGTTCTATTATTTATTACCAATAGAATAGGATATAAATAAGTTTAAATGAAAACAGCTATAAACTCAACAAATAAAATCAAAGAAATTTTCTATTTTTTGTGCCCCAAACTAAGAATATCAACAGAACTGTAGCCCTATTACATTCAACACAAGATTTCTCTGTAGATTGTGTTTCTTGGCTAGATGCACACAGTGGAAACTCTGCACAACTAGGCTGAGAGCAAGTCTACTAGTTTGTATAGTTCACAAAAACCTATTTCTAATTCAGATTCTTTTTTGGGGGTGGGGAGGGGGCGCAAGTAGAAAAGAATAAAACATTAGGTTGCTGTGATAAATAAAAGATTCAATACTTTTTATGAAGAGTACTACGGCAACAAAACTCCATATATGCCTTTGTCCTAGGGTAAACTGTGTATTTCTGCATTGTTCTTCAATTAGTAATACCCAGTGCTAACATATTTTAAACTTTCACATATTTGATTCAGATCTTGGTGTACATCAATTATTACAGTATCTCGTAGCTAAATGTGTGGTTTTATGATATATCCTACTTTATAACTTGTAGAGTACAAGTAGCATTGCATTATAAACACAGGGAAGGAAGTAGGTCAGTCTAGGTCAGAGTTGACCATGTCACTAACTCATTGTGTCTTTATTGGATCAGTAGGTATCTTGTAGGAGGCAAATTTAGTAAATTTTGAGTCAATAGTCAACAGACCTGAAATTACCTGGAAATTGCCACGGCTAGAGCTAGCAAGATATTGTCTTGTATAAAGAGAGGAATAGATTCAAGAGAGAAAAATATTATTCTCCCTCTTTATAAAGCACTGTTAAGGCCTAATTTGGAATATGCGGTGCAGTTTTGGAATCCCATATACAAAAGGGGCATCTTGGAAATGGAAGCAGTTCAGAGAAGGGCAACTAAATTAATAAGGGGAATGGAGGGGCTTGAATATGCAGGCAGATTAGACGTTAGGGCTGTTTACATTGGCGAAGCGACGTTTGTGTGGGGATATGATAACCTTATACAAATATATTAATGGGCCATACAATGAACTCTATGGTGCATTGTTCACTAGTAGGTCATATCAGAGGACTCGTGGACATCCTTTAAGGTTGAAAGAAAAGAAGTTTCATCTTCAGGCTAGGAAAGGTTTCTTTACAGTGAGAACTGTGGAACTGTCTTACAGCAGATGTGGCAATGGCAAGTTTATTAAATAGCTTTTAAAAGGGCCTGGATAAGTTACTAAAACTAAATAATATTGAGAATTGCTGGTATTAATTCATATAGATCTGGTTGATCCAGGGATACTTTCCGATTGCCGTTTGGAGTCAGGAAGTGATTTCCCCACCTTTTTTGCTGTTTTTTTTTTTTTGTCGTCCTCTGGATAAACTGTTTGGTAGTATAGTATAGTATAGTATTTGAGGTTGAATAAAGACATACGTCCATCCAGTCCAACCCATCTAGCAATATCCTCATTTCCTGCCTAACTGTTGATCCAGAGGAAGGCAAAAAAAACCCACCAAATTTATGAAGGGGGAAAAAATTCCTTCCTGACTCCAAGTGGCAATCGGAAATTTCCCTGGATCAACTCTACTTTATGTATCAATACCAGTAACTTGCAACATTCCTTGTTTGCAGAAACTCATCCAGCTTTTTTTTGAAACTGACCAATGAACCTGCCATTACAACGTCCACTGGAAGACAGTTCCATAGCTTTACCGTTCTCACAGTGAAAAACCCTTTCCGAGCTTGAAGCCTAAACCTTTTTTCTTCAAGTCTTAAGGGATGTCCTCGTGTCCTTTGACATGTTCTATTGGTGAACAATGCCCCAGATAGTTTATTGTATGGCCCATTAATGTATTTATACACAGAAATCATATCCCCACGCAAGCCCCTTTTCTCCAGCGTACATAATTGTAACTTTTCCAGTCTCTCTTCATATTCAAGCTCCCCAAATCCCCTTATTAATTTAGTTGCCCGTCTCGGAACCCTTCCATTTCAAAGATGTCCTTTTTGTACACAGGATTCCAAAATTGCACTGCATATTCCAAATGAGGCCTTACCAATGCTTTGTAAAGAGGAGAATTACATTTTCCTCCCTTGAATCCAACCTCTCTTTATACAAGACAATACCATGCTGGCTCTGGCTGTTGCCGCCTGGCACTGCTTGCTACCTTTAAGTTTGTTATCCACCAAAACTCCAAATCCCTTTCCAACAGGGATTCACTTAACACAGAGCCATTTATAGTATAAGTAGCACAAGTATTTTTAAGTCCAAAATGCTCACCCCTTACATTTATCAACATTGAATTTCATCTGCCACTTAGCAGCCCAATGTGATAATCTATCTAGATCCCCTTGCAACGATTGCACATCCTCTGAAGTTTTTAATGGTCGACAAGTTTTGTGTCGTCACAAACACAGAAACCTTGCTGCCAATACCCACTTCCAAATCATTAATAAATAGATTAAATAGAACGCCCCCAACATAGAACCCTGTGGCACCCCACTTAGCACTTTAGTCCATAATGATGAAGCCCCATTAACAACTACTCTCTGCATCCTATTCATTAACCAATTTTCTATCCATGTCAAATGTGACTCCCCAGACCAACAGACCTTAGCTTATTCATTAGTCGCCTATGGGGGACTGTATCAAAAGCCTTTGCAAATCCAAGTAAACTACATCTACTGCTATACCAGAGTCTAAATTTCTACTTACTTCCTCATAAAAGCCAAGCAAGTTAGTTTGACAGATCTATTCCTCCTCCTAAATCCATGCTGGTTACTACTTATAATGTCAGTCCTTGAAACATAATCTAGAACATGTTCCCTTATTAAACTTTCCAGGATCTTCCCCACCACTGAAGTTAAACTTACAGGCCTGTAATTACCCGGCTGTGAACGACTACCCTTTTTGAATATTGGAATAACATCAGCCTTTTTCCAATCCAGAGGCACACCACCGGACATGAGGGAATCAGCAAAAATAAGAAACAATGGCCTAGATAAAACTGAACTTAGCTCCTATTAACCTTCTTTAGTTCTTTCTGTACCATATCCTCGGTTAACCAAAGTGCACTTGAATCTTTTATACCATTATTGCTACTATACTCTATGATATCTGTATTTGGATCTTCTATAGTGTATACAGAGGAAAAAAAATTATTCAAGACATTTGCTTTATCGCCATCCTCCGTAACTAACTTATCCCCATTAATTAATGGTGCCACATTCTCAGTCCTCATCTTCTTACTATTAATATACTTAAAAAAATGTTTAGGCTTAGTGATGCTATCATCTTCAGCTATCCTAACTTCATTATTAATTTTAGCTAGTTTGATTGCTTTCTTACACTCCTTGTTACAGTTTTTATAATCCCTAAAGGCCCTTTCCTTTCCCTCGGCCTTAAAGGTTTTAAATGCCTTTTTCTTCCTTACCATTTGCCTCTTTACATCAGAATTCAGCCACATGGGCGCGGATTTATTTTTTTTACATTTATTTCCCAAGGGTATAAATTTAGATGTGAACTGGCTTAAAATCCCCTTGAACACAGTCCACTTCTGTTCAGTACATTTACCTGATAATACATTATCCCAGTTGACATTCTGAAGAGCTGCTTTTAACCTGGGAAAATTTGCTTTCCTGAAATTAAATGTCTTTGTTAACCCAGCGCACTTTTCCTTTCGATAACAAAGTCCAAATGCCACTATTTCATGGTCACTATTCCCTAAGCCTCCAGTTACCTTTATATCTATAATGCGCTCCACAATGTTAGATATTACCAGATCCAACAGAGCTCCTTTTCTAGTAGGAACCTCAACCACCTGTGTGAGAAAATTATCCTGCAGCAAATTCAGGAACTCATCGCCTTTTTCTGTGATGGCAGTTCCACCACACCAATCAATGTCAGGTTAATTGAAGTCCCCCATAATGAGCACACTCCCCAAACTTGCAGGGGGAGTGACTCACCTCCTCTCTGCTAGCATTTTGTGGCTTATAGCAGACACCAACAATGACTTTACCCCCTTTCCTGTTGCCTAATTCCACCCATATTGCCTCCACTTTATCATCCATATCACCAGTTATCTCTTCTTTTAAATTTGGCTTCAATTCTTTTTTAACATAAACACATACTCCTCCCCCTTTCCTTTTTTTTCTGTCCTGCCTAAACAAGGCATATCCTTCTATATTTACAGCCCAGTCATGAGAACTGTTCAACCACGTTTCTGCTATACCTATTACATCATACTTTCCATTCAATGCCATCATTTCCAATTTACCTATTTTGTCAGCCAGGCTTCTCGCATTTGCAAACATACATTTTAGATTATGATCCTGTAATTTATTCATACACTTTGATACACATTCCTCCCTATCCCCTATGCTAGCCCCACCCCCCTTTCCACCCACCACTGGCCTATCTACACCCTGCTTTCCTCCTGGACAATCTATCCCAGTGAGACTGCTAATACCCTCCCCCCCCAAACCTAGTTTAAAATCTCCTCCAACCCTCTAGCCATCTTCTCCCCTAAAACAGCTGCACCACCATCAGTGAGGTGCAACCCATCCCTACTAAAGAGCCTGTAGCTGACAGCAAAGTCTGCCCAGTTCTCAATAAACCCAAACCCTTCTTCCTTACACCACTCTCTTAGCCACGCATTAATGCTCCTAAGCTCCCGCTGTCTCCCTGGCTTAGCACGTGGCTGGGGTAGTATTTCTGAAAACACTACCCTGGAGGTCCTTGCTTTTATCTTGGCCCCTAGTTCTGGAAATCATGTTTAAGGACCTCAACTCCACCTCTAACTAGGGTAGGGTTAAAAAAAAAAAAAAAAAAAGAGGGTGAATAGGTTGGACTTGATGGACTTAATGTCTTTATTCAACCTCAGTTACTATGTAACTATGTAACTGCTTGCTCTAGTGATTTCAAAGGGCATCTATACTAAAAAACCAAATATTTAAATTGACCATTACTGGAAACTATAATTCTTCCCAAACAACACTATCATTTTTTTATTGATCTGTCGCCTATTTCTTTAGATATCCAATCTGAACCATCTTCCATTTAAAGGGCATGTCCACCCCCAAAACTCAAATTTAACCCCATACTGGCCCCACTCTGTAGTGTACTACAATTCTTACCTTACATCCCAGCTCCTTATGGTTGCCATGCTGTGCCCCTCCAAAGTCCAGGAAAGTGTAGTGTAGAAGGTCTGGGTGACTCATGCTGCGCCTGTCTCAGCCTCAACCTCGACAAGGTTGAGGCATGCGCAGGAGAGTCCTCCTCCCTCTCCCTCCCTCTCTCTCCCGGTTTTTTTCTCCCTCCCCCTAGTGTAAAATCCCCATTATATATTAAACATATTTATCCCCCAGCCCCAACCGCTGTAACAGAATTCATAAAAAGTGCCCCGATAGTTACTTACCTTCCCTCTATCCTCCGGCGTTCTGAGCAGCCGGCAGCCGCGTCCCTGATTTGCTGCCTCTTAGCCAATCAGGGACGCGGCTGCTGGTCCCGCCCCCTGCTTGCATTTCCATACAAGCAGAGGGCCTGGAGACTGCCGCGGAGGATAGAGGGAAGGTAAGTACATATTGGGGCACTTTCTAATAATTTTATTACGGCGGTTGGGGCTGGGGTATCAATATGTATAACATATAAAAAGTTTAAAAAAGGGGTGGACATGCCCTTTAAGCTGTCTATCAAGTGATCTGATGGTGGCTGAGGTCTCCAGAAACATTATCACTTGGTTGTTGCATTGAATAAATGGGTTAATGACACTTTGTCATATGTGGCATATTTTTTTTATCACAAGCTCCTTGGCTGTGAACAGTTTTGCTGTAGCTGGAATGGTGGAAGAGTTTTGACAGTTGAAATGTAGGGAATTCCCACTACCAGTGCTTCCTTATAGTGATTACTAAAGGGTATGTACACCC
The DNA here is from genome assembly GCA_019447015.1 of Hymenochirus boettgeri. NCBI lineage: Eukaryota > Metazoa > Chordata > Amphibia > Anura > Pipidae > Hymenochirus > Hymenochirus boettgeri. The sequence continues at coordinate 164,899,755 of CM033469.1, forward strand.
AAAGGCGGATTAAACCTAGTTTGGGCACCTGGCTCTAGTACACACTTGGGCTCCCTATATGTGTTGTGCGTAGCATGCCGCAAAATTTTAAGACAATGCCCCTTTCTCCACCCGCTCTATGCCACACCCACCAGATACTTAGAGATTGAAATAGATAAATAGACAGATAAACATGTAAATAGATAAAGATCGAGACACAGATAGACCCATATTAATAGAAAAAATAGATAGAGACACAGATAGAAAGATAGATAAATAGATGGATGCTTGTGAAGGTTCTCATACATTTATGTCATGGTATATCTGTTGTATTCAGTTAGATCAACTGGACTTAAAGTTTAGTTCTTGAAGATTTTCGCTAGTTATCTGATTGGCTTTCGCAATTCAGAATGATGACCTGAATTGAGAAGCCAGTCGGATGACTAGTTGATCTAACTGAATGCAACAAATCTATTATGGATGGATATATAGATAGGCAGATCATAGATAGATTGATGTAGATAGATAGAGACAGATAGATGGATAGATAGATCATAGACGGTGTAAAATTTTCAGGTAGCACGGACCATTGTCTCCCAGGAACGAAACAGCCTTTGGGCATACAGAAACAGGCAACAGTCTTTGGTTTTTTTTTAAATTTACCTCAGTCAGGTTTATTAGCTGGTTGTACCCAGTCTTCTACTGGGGTTTAAGACTCTGACACTCAGTGGTTCTGGTGTGCCTACTTGCAGACCCACAGGCTCCTTGCCTGATCATATTCTCCCCCAAAACAGGCTACACCTGCCCTTTCAATTAGTGAGCTCCGGCCACAGAGAATTACTTTATCTAAACTGTGGACTGGATCAGCACTGAAACCATTTAAAGGGAAACTGTGGTCCAAAAATGACTTTAGGTAAATTGATAGGAATTGCTCTCCTGAGAATTTTTAAAATGTATTTTCATTGTTTATTTTACATAGTTTTGAAGATATTTACATTTTTGTGTGTGCTATGACAGCAGCATCACCAGGTCCCCTGCTCTTCTTGCTTCCTGGTCTGAAACCTGTCAGTCAATCTGCCCTGTGTCTCCTCCTGTTTGCAGCCCCCTGGTCCCTCCCACTCATGAGACCCCATGGCCCCTCCCTTTGCAGGCCCCCCTTGGCCCATTCCCTTACAGCCCCATGTGGCCCCGCCCACTTGAGGGTGCCGTGGCCCGCCCACTCATGGGTGCCTAAGCCCCACCTGCTCACAGGTGCTGTGGGCCACTCTGACACCCCCCTACAACCCCCCCGAAAACTCTGTGGAAACCTTCTCTGCAGCTGCAGGTCCTTCACACAGAAGGAAGGGACTTCCTGTCTCCCTCACTGAGGGAGTCTGAGGTTGTGTTCGCCGCCGGCACTGTGAATGTCACATGTCAGCCTCCCACCCATTAACTTTCTGGTCAGCCATTTCTTTATATCTTGGGCTGTGGAGCACGTAGAGAGGTGGTTGATGGCTCGTTTTAATGGTAGGAAACTGGTCTTTCAATCTTGAATGGAGAACACGGTTCCCCTTTAACAGAAGTGGCTTGGGCCACAGTAAAGCAAAGTATATCACAATTTAAACCATTTTATGAGATTTACACCTTTACAGTGGATAGACACATCATAAAGATAGATGATAGATAGATAGATAGATGTATAGATATATAGACAGATAGAAGGAAAGATAGACAGATCATAGATAGATATAGATACAGATAGATGGATAGAGACAGATCATAGATAAATGGACAGATCATAAAAATAGGTAGATCATAAATACATAGAGAGATCATAAAGACAGATAGACAGACAGATTGGTAGATTGATACATAGACAGAATCTTACAGATTGGTAAAGAGATAGACCTGTAAATATGTCCACATAGCACACACTGACCTGTTATGTACATCACATACCCACCGACTTGTTGTGTCCATCACAGCACCCACTGACCTGTTTTGTCTATCACAGCAACCACTGACTTGTTGTGTCCATCACAGCAACCACTGACCTGTTGTGTCCATCACAGCACCCACTGACCTGCTGTGTACAGCACAGCACCCACTGACCTGTTGTGTACAGCACAGCACCCACGGACCTGTTGTGTACAGCACAGCACCCACGGACCTGTTGTGTACAGCACAGCACCCACGGACCTGTTGTGTAGAGCACATCACCCACGGACCTGTTGTGTACAGCACATCACCCACGGACCTGTTGTGTACAGCACATCACCCACGGACCTGTTGTCTTGTACACGCACATAACCCCACGGACCTGTTGTGTACAGCACATCACACGGACTGTTGTGTACAGACAGCACACCCACGGACCTGTTTGTGTACGCCACAGCACCCAGGACCTGTGTGTACAGCACAGCACCCACAGCCTGTTGTGTACAGACCACAGCACCCACGGGACCTGTTGTGTCAGTACCCCCACCAGCCACCCCACGGACCTGTTGCAGCTGAAGCACATCACCCACGACACCTGTTGTGTACAGCACATCACCCACGGAGTTGTGTTACAGCACATCACCCACGGACCTGTTGTGTACAGCACAGCACCCACGGACCTGTTGTGTACAGCACAGCACCCACGGACCTGTTTGTGTACACGCACAGCACCCACGGACCTTTGTTGTTACAGCACAGCACCCACGACCTGTTGTGTACAGCCAACACCCCACGGACCTGTTGTGTAGAGCACATCACCCACGGACCTGTTGTGTACAGCAACATCACCCACGGACCTGTTGTGTACAGCACATCACCCACGGACCTGTTGTGTACGCACAGCACCCACGACTGTTTGTGTAAGCACAGCACCCACGGACCTGTTGTGACGCACAGAACCCACGGACCTGTTGTGGACAGCACAGCACCCACGGACCTTTTGTGGACAGCACAGCACCCACGAACCTGTGTGGACAGCACAGCACCCACGGACCTGTTGTGGACAGCACACCACCCACGGACCTGTTGTGTGACAGCACAGCACCCACGGACCTGTTGTGGACAGCCAGCACCCACGACCTGTTGTGGACAGCACAGCACCCACGGACCTGTTGTGGACAGCACAGCACCCACGGACCTGTTGTGGACAGCACAGCACCCACGGACCTGTTGTGGACAGCACAGCACCCACGGACCTGTTGTGTACAGCACAGCAAGCATTTTAATTTAGGGCAAGAAATCCCCTTTTCTGACTTGCTTTTGATGCAAACAGCAGTAAGGAAAAATACAATTCTGATATACTTTGGCCAGCATGACCCCTTCCCCTCTGCCCCCTTCAAAATATGCAGAGCAGCAAGCAGCGTGGGGAAGAAAGAGAGCACAGCCCACTCACTGCAGTCTTTCCTGTTTTTGCAGGGAGCACCTTGCAGAGAGTGGAAGACTGAGGGATCGTGTGATCTCTCTCAGAAGTATGAAGAATTCTGTTGTCAGTTGCGGACAAAAAAAGGTACAGGCTTACACTACTGAGCACTAGATATCGGGATATTGTCCGGGACTGTAGGAGTGCAGGTAAATCTAGGACTGTTGGCAATTATGGAAATGCTAAAAGTTAATTAGAAAATATCAAAAGAAGGAAAGATTTGTAATAAGAAAACAACTAAAGAACTAAAAAGAACCATTCATATATTCCCCAGCCATTCTAAGATCTGCAATTGACATTCCCAGCAACCTGAATCCTTTTTAGAAATCTCACCTACTGTAATTCACAGGGTTTTTAGGAATTTAAAGCAATAGTTCACACAAAAAGTGAACTATTCCTTTAAAGCAGTGATTGATGACCGGGATGTAAAGGACCTATTCCATACCTTCCTTTCTTCAATCACTTGACCAGGATCTGAGCTCAGTTGACAAGACCCGACTGCTAGTTTAGTTTTACTATACCATGCATGCGCGATAATGCGCACTATAGTAAACTAAACCAGGAAGCAGTCTGCAATTTTCAACTGAGCTGCAATGTATCGTGCACGAGGTAAATATATTTATCTTCGATCCTGGATCCTGGTCAAGAACGGAAGGTAAGGAAAAGGTCCTTTACCTCCCGGTCTTTAATCACTACTTTAAAGGAATAGTTCACTTTTTGTGTGAACTAATCCTCTAAGAAATATAGAAGATAAGTATATGAAACCTATGTAATGTACATTATGTAGACCTAAAAAGGTTATGAACATTTTAAAGCATGAGCTAATTTTTTATAATTTTGTTGTATGCTCAAATTTGTGAGTAACCGTGTTCCAGTCTATGTAATTTTACTAACAAATATCTATCTTGAAACATCTTGTTTGTAATCAACGAACACTTCTTTTTTATTTTTTCACACAAAATGCCAGCAATATGAAATTTATGAATATATAACTGTCACTTCATTCAATTACAAGTTTTATATGTTTAGAATTTTCAGCTCAGCATCATTATGACAGGAAAACCAAACACCAAATGACCGTGTCATAAAATCATTTTTTAAGGGCTGCAGGAACAAATCCATTTTTTAATAATTCATATTCATTACCTTAAATGTCTCCATAGTGTTTGTTGGTGAATGATATATTACATTACAAGAATTTATTTATTTTTCTTGCAAACAAGCCAATTTATTACCTACACATCAATGATATATATGGGGGGAGAATCACAGCTAGTAGACAGTCAAGGACAAATGTGCCCAAAAAATATGAACTAAACTTTGCTGATTTATTTTTTCCCTTAACTTATTCTGCATACAAATGACTTTGTTTTTATAATCCTCTAACAGTTTGGACTCGGCACAAGCCTGCTGTTTCTTAAAGTTCCTGTTTTTTTTATTAAGGAGGAGTTTTTATTAAATATGCAAATAAGATAAGAAATTTCTTGGCAATTTACATGTTTTCACTGCAGCCATTTAGTAAATAACCATGCCAGGGAGTTATCTGTAGACCAGTTTCTGCTTTATTGATATTTCATGGTTAGAGTGAGCAACTGGCCTAAATAATGTTAGCTCCATTTAGTGATTTAAATTTAATGAAAATATTTAAACTAACTATAAGTACCCTAAAAACACAAAAGAGCTGAATACATTTGGATGCAGCGTTCTGCCTAAGCAGAGCTACATCTGAATGAATCCGGTGCCTTCTTCCACCTTGCTCGCGCTTCAGTTCCCAGTAAGGCTTTGCGAGCGAGGGGTGGGAGGTGCCGGCTGTCGTGCATGTGCAATGATGTCACACTTCTTGCTGTGACGCACGTAGGCGTCAGGATCCATTTTAGTTAAGCAACACCCAGAGGAGGTGTTTTTCCTGCCCATCCCTTCCCTTTTCTTTATGCACTTTTTATATTAAATATTTTTTATATATTTTTTAAAATGTTAATGTTTTAAATACTCTAACATTTTTTATTGCATATATCACAGCAGGCGGCTAGATCCTTGCATTGGGATATAAAATTGAATTTTACATGCCCACTGTGACAGGTATGCAAAGGATGGTTTACATACCCACTGTAACAGGTGACAAGTATGCAAAGGATGGTTTACATGCCCACTGTAACAGGTGACAGGTATGCAAAGGGTGGTTATATATGATTGGTTTTGGTAACACATGGTTTTAAAGGTTACTATGGCAACCATTGGTATGGTAACAATGTAACGATCCGTAAAATCTCAAATGTAAACATCAATAAAGCTATGGCCAACCACGTTCACCCAACATTCTCTGGTGTCATGTGCCTTATTTCTACTTGAATCCTCAACAGTATGGGAAGCTTTCAACCCAGATGGGGAAAGGAGGAACAGCTTATAGTAAGTTTAGTTAGGGGAGGTAGGACCACCTCTTATGTTCAGTCTCTCACATCTGCATGAGTTCTGCGTATGCACTTAGGAGCAATTTCTTTTTAAAGGATAAGTATACTATAAAATGAAGTTAGGGTCAATTGGAAGCTGCAGCTTTAAAAAAAAAATTGCCATATTTGTTTCCCCCCTAAGCCCCTCCAGAGCCTACCTTACCTAAGTTACATCTTGTTTGTCAGTATGTGATTACTTAGATCTGCCCCTCCAAGATGTTCATCTAGATCTTGATTGACTAGCCTTATTGGGTAATGCACGGTCGTTCCGTGCACTCCGTGCGCGTGCGTGCGCTGTGGCCTCATGCGCGTGTGTGCGGAGTGCACAGAGCATCGTGCATTACCTAATGAGGCTAGCCGATCAAGGTCTAGGTGAACATCTCGGAGGGGCGGATCTAAATAATCACATACATTTACTTAGACTGAGCTTTAAAATTAAACTAAAGTAGAACATTGTATCATTCGACTGGTCTTTGAAAACTGGGATCTGAATATGTGCTGCTTCTGGGCAGACCAAGGGCAGAGCCAAGCAACCAAACTGGTGTCTGCCCAGGATGGCACAATTGTTGCCCCCTGCCCCACACCCACACCTTTTTCAGTTTCCATGGCAACCATACATACAATTATAACAATAAATGTGTTTAATCAGATTTTTTAAAGGAAATTTAAACTCCTTTTTTTAAAAAAATCATTTTTTAAACCTGCAACACGCACGGACACACATTCCCTACTAAGTTTATACTTAAACTTTCCCAATCTAGTTTTTGTTTAATTGCACCACTATAAGAGTCTGTACCTGGGCTGTACAAATCATAGGAGCCAGTAAGGCAATGCTCCAAGGAAAACCATTAAAAAGGATTTAATATTGATGCCTATAGAATTGGTTTCCTAAATAAGCTAGGTTGGCTACTAGACTGGCTCTTAAAAGGCATGTCCAGCCAAAAGTCAGTGTTTTTAGCCTCATTTTTAGCCCCCATATGCTTAGCCTCCCACGCTGAGATATAGCGGAACTTCCGACGAGGGATTGGCTGAACTAAAAGTAAGTATACTGTATCATAGCAGATTATGGTAAGTTAAAAATGCAACTAAGCTTTTGGTTAAGGAGGCTAAAAACGCTGATTTATTTTTTTGACTGAACATGCACTTTATGGGCATTTTTATAAAGCTGCAATTTTGACCTTCACTTGTATGTATAATTATTACTGTACATATTATGGTCATAGTAAAATACCACAGTAGTATCCCAAGATGGATTACTGCATTGTCACAAAAATAGGTTTAATATCTGTATTTTGCAACAAAGTTTTGATATACAGACTGAATCGCCCAAATATAAATACCAGCAGTGTAAACTAGCATTATCATACTGATATTTTATAAATATCCCTCTTAGTATCATAAATAAGTTGTACTACTTTTCCCCAGACAAAAACTGCAGACTAAGATCACTTTCTATAGGTTACAAAGGAAACAACCACAAAGTGGTGGGTAGGAGGAGGGGCATCATGACACAGCCGGAGTGGCAGAACCAGTTCTGGCTGGCTTGGATGGGGTTGGGCTGAGGGAGGTGTAAATAGCTCCCAGGCAGCAATTGGAGGCCACCATTTTGTAAGCCCAACGGCCAAGCCTCTCCGCCCTGTGGCTACATATGTCATCCGTCTACTTTTTTCCAGCCACTCATTGTTTATAAGTAAAAGGGATCCCATCTAGTATTGGGGGCTCCAAGGAAGAAATTATGCATTTTTAGCTTTACATTTAACATCAGTGCATTTTTTAATAAGCCCCCTCCTCAAAAATGTTCATGCTACATCAAGCTTTATCCATAAACATATCGTGGTAGCTAAGCAACTGCAGAGCTATGCATATATTAATTTTCAGGCTGTGCAAATTTCATTTTCATTTTGTGTGTATGTATTGGTTTAGATTCTCTGATGGATCATGTAACAACTATTAACTTCGGGGTTATTATTCTAAATGAGCAGTCCTATTATATAGAAGATTTTATGATTAAAATCAGCACAAGTGGTGCAGGTGTTCCTGTGATGTGGCTGCTATAATCATTTTTACCTTGAAAATAAAAATCTTTTTCGGGGAAAATAGATTTTGTCAGGAAGATAACTGCCAAGTAATGACATTTAAGTGATATAAAAATCTAATGTTATTTGAGTCTGAATAACAATACACTGTACATTACTTACTTGGTGTTAGACCTGCATTTGATCCAAATGTCTGTGAAGATTTTGTATTGCTGCATTAACACATGGACACTATTTACCATTAAAGGGCATGTCCACCCCCAAAACTAAAATTTAACCTCATACTAGCCCCACTGTGTAGTTTAAAGAAATCCTTACCTTACATCTCTCCTCCTTATGGTTCTCCTGCAGTGCCTTTTCAAAGTCCAGGAAAAGTAGAAGCTGTCAGTGAGTCATCCAGTGTCTGGAAGCCCTTCTCCCCCTTGCCCCCCCCCCCACCCCCCCACCACCACCACCATCAAGATCCACCCTCTGCAGCCATGGCACCTAGCATGAAATGCTTTTAGCATAAGGTAGGTAAAAAAAAAATTTTTAGATCGATACTTACAGACCCTTCTCTCCTGCAGCTTCTGGGTTTGTGATTGGCTGCCTTTCAGCAAATCACAGACGCTGCTGCAGGTCCGATCCCTGTTTGCAACTTCCTTCAAATGGGGCTGGGAGGAGACGAGGGCTGTAAGTAACAATCTAAACTTTTGGAAGAAATATATTGGCAGTTAGGGGTGGGCAGAGGGTGCATACCTTATACTAAAAGTTAATTTTCAGGGAGGACATGCCCTTTAAAATAAATAGAGCCTCTTCTCTTGTGTTTCAGCTTTGCAATACTTGATACTATAATGAGCGGAACAGTTTTCCCTGTATGTACATCCTGACCAACCAACAACACAGCAGGACATCCTTGTGCCATGTTGCAGCTTTAAAGGGCATGTCCACCCCCAAAACTATAATCCCCCTCACTAATGGCCCCACCATGTAGTGTAGTAAAATCCTTACCTCACATCCCAGCTCCATAAGGTTCTTCTGTAGTCTCCCCCCAAAATCCCAAAAACTACCCACCAGTAGGATAGCAGAGTCCATATAGGACTCTGCCTCCTATCTGGCCCCCGGGAGAAGTTTGGCATGCGTACTGCAGCCCTTCTCCCCCACTCAGCCAATCACGGACGCGGCTGCCAGTCCCGCCCCCTGCTTGCATTGTCTTGCAAGCAGAAGGCCGGGCGTCGGAGGAGAGAGGGAAGGTAAGTAAACATCTGGTCAGTTTCTTAAATTATTTTTATAGCGGTTGGGGCTGGGGGACTGTATTCTATTATATGACAAAAGTTGTTAATAAGGGTGGACATGCCCTTTAATATGGCATGCAATAAATGTAAGGATGGATGAAGCCTAACATAATATGTATATAAGTACCCTTGTTAGTGCATGGAAATAGATTATACAAGATATGCTGTATAATTGCTGCCTTCCTATTTAACTACATATACAAGACTGGAGGTTGGAGAAAGTAGAAATGGCCTAAATTCCTGAAGTTCGGTTAGTTTCCGCACTTCAGTAAAAATTTAGAAACTAACCCATTAAAGTCAATGGGAGGAAATAGTTTGAAAAATTTGGGTAAATTACAGTTAAAATAACCATAATAACTTACTGTAATTGGCTGTAGCACCTGGGAAATGGCCCGGGGAGCATGTATATATAACCAAAATGTGTTTAAACACTTTCCTCCATGATCGGACAATTGTTGGGTTTCTGCGCGCTACATTCAAAGGTTAAGGGCAATTTAAGGGTTACCGAAATCAGCTGCTACAGTCAAGGGCTCCCGACCACTACATTCGAGGGTTACCGAAATTGACCACTTCATTCGAGGGTTATGAAATCAACTGCATTCAAGGGTTACTGAAAGATACATTCGAGGGTTACCAAATTCGAAGGCTACATTATTGAAAATAAGTCTGTATGTTTTCGGTAAACCAGAGTTCGCATAGTTTGAGTTCATCCGAACTCATAAAGTTAGCTCCAACTCTGGTTCGGGTCCATCACTACTAGCTATCCCTTTTACTTTTGCGTGGGGTATACCTCCTTAATTTGCTATCTATTTTATGTGTAAGTCCATGTTTTTGTAGCCACAATATATATTATATTTTATGTAAGCATGACAGGAGTATCTGTATACATGTATATGTTTTAAATGTTTTTAACTTAAAGGATAAGTACACTCTAAAATCAACCAAATTCTGTTTGTAAGCTGCAGCTTTAAGTAATCTGTTCCTTTTTTTACCTTATCCCAAGGGCTCTTGTGAAAAGTAAAAAGGCTTTGTAATAGACTGTGTCCTGTATATCCTTTTAGTAGTAATATTTAGTGTTTATGGCTTCAGAGCACCTTCCCTTACAAGTAGGCTTACCAAGCTGATTCTTAGTCGCATAATTGTAGAGAAATAATTGCTGGAATCATTAAATCTGAATATTAAAAAGAAAAATGATAAATCTAGTTTAGTGGTTTGTTGTGTTCAGTATCCAATAGCCTCCAACAGGCTCATCATAAAGACCCTACCAGCGTTTAATCAATTCTAGCAGTATTAGTAGTGTTTAAATTTAAAAATGGCAAATGGCAACCTAATTCGTAGGAGAGTTGTGTGAATTAAAATAAAGGGTTATGGTAAACTTCAAAATAGCAGAAGCAAACAATTATGTAGACGATCTTTTGATAAAAAGTGAGTCTTTAGGAATTTCTCCCGTTTATAAAGAGGAGAAGAGGCCAAATAAACTCTGACATTTGTCTAATGTAAATGTTGATACCAGTGCTTCTCAGACTCTATGATAGGGCACACTGAGAGGGCCAATTGTGTACCTGTACGTTGCGGTAATTAATAAAAATTCACCAGCCTTATTTTTATTTTGGCATGTCTTACTCTACAAATATTTATATATTGCAATAGAATATACATTTTCTTTAACTATATATATTTTTTTTATGCTAGAAAGCAAATGATAACTACAAAAGAGTTCTGTATCAAAAGTACATGTGCTGTGACATAAATAGTATTTTGCCAAGTGTGCCTCAGTCTATAAAACTTTCAGAACCATTGTTGTATATTTATTGTACAAATAAATTTGTAAAATATAAATACATAATTATGTGATTGTTTTGAGTTGTAGCTCCACTAAATATCTTTATCAGCTTTTAATGCTCTCTTATCAACTTGCCATGCGTGAAAGCAATGGATTTTAAGTGTGGCAAAATTGCTAAACAAACTGATGTTGTTTAGGTTGAATGGACGATAAAAATAGTCTGTCAGTAACTCGTACTAAGTTATAGGGTTGCAGGAGGAATCCCTTAAATATACATGTTGAATGTGTGGAGAGATACCTGAGAACTGTAAGGGCCTCAATGCAAACCTTTGGCCTAGGACCCCCTGAGCCTCAGGACCCAGACTCAACAACCAACTTGACATCAATGCTAGAATATACCCGGAGCTACCCCTTACCAAAAAAAAGTGTTTCTTTAAAATCGTATTCATCAAATATCGTTGTAAAAATTAATTGGTGCAGGGCTTAACTAAAAAAATAGGTCATTTTTAATGGTGTGCATTGTAGCTGCTGGGGTGGTGCCTTATATATGTGGGAGAGTATAAAGTTGTGGCCCCCATTATAAAGTGCATAAAATGTGAATAGTTACAACACTTAGACCAAGATTGAAGGGTATCTCCACTCAACACAAAAACTGTGTTGAGTGGAGAAAAAAAAAATGTCTGTAGTGTAGCCTACCCCAGCCACAACCAAGCACCAAGTTTGTTTCGTAAAACATGGAGCAGAAATGTACTTACACTCCTTAGTTCCCATGGGGCTCTTCTCCCGTCCCTCTGCTTGCCGAAAGTTGCAAGCAGGGGCTGGTCCGGCAGCTGCGTCTGTGATTGGCAATGCAGACATTCGAGGGAAGGGGTAGGGCTCCCCTGCGCATACCAGAACTTTTGACAGATCCTGCAGGAGAACCATAAGTAGCAGAGGAATAAGGTAATGATTTTTTTAACACTATATGGTGTATAGTGTTATACACTGGGGGAAATTTTAGTTTTGGGGTGGAAATGCCCTCTAAGAACAAAGGTGTGCCATGAGATAATTTGCATTGCCAAGTGTGTCAAGTCTGAAAAAGGTTGAGGACCACTAACTGTATGCAGTGGTATTAAAAACTGTACTAATGCAGAATATATTATAATATAAGTGAATAGTTTAAACTGTTACATGTGAGATTTTTACTATGCTTTTGTTAGAGTTACATTGCTATAAAGAACCTTTTTTAGGGAATACTTCTATCTATTACAGACTCTGCAAAAAGAAACATTGCTGCCAATCCATACTGTAATGGTAACATCAAACTTATGAATAGTTGCCACAAGGAAATCTTACAGTCTAGCAAAACTTAAGACTGACTGTTAAACAGTGGCTCATTGTTCTATATCAGAGTTAAATCGAATAGGGCAATTTAAGCTATCATATTATACAAGTACTTATCCATGTTAACAAAAAAATGAAAAATAAGATCACACCCAGATGTACAACTACATTTATCTCAAATAACTCTTCATTCTTTTTTTCAGTACATCAAATTATATAATCAATTTTGCTGCAGGGTAACTCACTTTCTCCTTTAGCGTGTGCTTAAACAGAGAGCTAAAAGTGACATTGTTTGTTTAAATCCCAAAGATACAAATTAGTGAGGTATACATTTTAAACCTTATTAAAATTGATATTAAACTTGTGCAGTCCTGTGTTGGTGGTAAAAAGATGAAAGATTAGCTTGTCTTGTGCTCTTTTACAATTGGCTGTGAGCTTGTACCATAAAAAATAATGTATTAAATATTGCATGGCTTATACTATGTCAAACCCCAAATATAAATGGATTATAAAGATATATGGATACTAATATAAATAGAAACTTCTGAACTTTACATTCTTCTGAGCAGATATTTTGCTACATTATTGAAGAGCGTTTGTCTAAAAGAAACCTCACGCAGCCTATGAAATACCAGTCTATGCTGCATTAAACATGATCTTTGAGAAATGAATTAACAAGCCATCTTTAAGAAACATAGCAGTGCACATTGAATGAATGGGGCTCTATGCACATTTTTGAATAAATCATATTTTACAGGAAGTGTCCTTAAGGTGTAGTAAAAGCCTGATGTGTTCTCTTACCATCTATTAAAACACATTTAGATTGTTTTATATATAAGAAATGAGCAAGCCTTTGTACTTTATTCCTAATAAACATAGCCATAAATAGGATAATTTATATGAGACAGCTTATATTTCCAAGATAAATAATAATTTTAATTTTATATAAAATAAGGTATGAATGATTGGAATGTTTCAGATGTTAAATCAATCCAAAATTGAGTGAAAGACTAAGTGTTCATTAAAGGGATATTTCCTCCCAAAAAGAATATTGATAATATACAACACTAAAAATTTACCTTAGTTGTTTTATTCAAAATGGTTTAAAATATCTTACTGGTCAAGAACTGTGATCATGTCACATCTGAAGATCTTAAGGTTGTTTAAGTGAGGGCTTTGCCACTGCGTAGTATAAAATCTCAATCACCTTGAACTATTAGGGGAATAAGCTATATAAGAGTGGAAATCTGTAAGCATTCACAATGAATGGATTATACCAGGCAGCTATATAGTTTAAGGTGAGATGGGCGAACAGGAAAAAAAGCTCTCCACTGAACATAAAAATGGAACAAAGCTTCTTATAACAGGTATCTTGCAGTCTTATGCTATATGAATAGCATTGCCCACAAAATCTAAGAAACAAGGAGTCATTTCTCACCCCCAGGTATCCCAGAGATGTGTAAAATTTCTCATTCCTAATGTGTCAAGGCTTATTGCTTAATATCAATTTATACATAATTTATATATATGCTTTCTTAACCGATATATGAAATTGTATATAATTTAATTATCTATCTGTATAATGGCTTGCACTTATCCCTGTGTTTGTATACTCTGTATTTTTTAATGTACAGCGCTGTGTACCCAAGTGGTGCTTTATAAATAAAATTATAACATAGATATATACAGACGTCTCGCAATGCACCAATGTCCTAAAAACAACTGGTATGACCGAGAATTGGTATGTTTATAGAGGATCGGTATTATATATATTATATATATATATTAAATATGTATATATTATATATATATACTAGCAAAAGTGTGCCCGTTGTGCACAGTAGGTTTTTAATGTGGTTAATTTTATATAGTTTAATTTGCTGGAGTGTTAGTTACATATATTGATTAAAATATATGTGTAAGCTACCCGCTACTTACAAGGCCCTCCATATTAGGGTAGTCCTATCTAAGAGACCTATATTAAGTAATAATGCTGTTATTTTTGTAGTGTAATTATTATGTTTAAGATACGTTTTTACCTAATGATAACTTCCCGCGGCACTTGGAGCCTTTCCCGGTAGTTCCGTCTTCCAGGGGTAGTTTGCGGCTGGTTGCGGCTGAAAACCAGGCCCTGCTGCGAGTGTTGGGAGGCTCCACGGGGCTTCCCGCGGCACTTGGAGCCCTTCCCAGTAGTTCCGTCTTCCAGGGGTAGTTTGCGGCTGGTTGCGGCTGAAAACCAGGCCCCGCTGCGAGTGTTGGGAGGCTCCGCGGGGCTTCCCGCGGCACTTGGAGCCCTTCCCAGTAGTTCCATCTTCCAGGGGTAGTTTGCGGTTGTACGCGGCCGAAAACCAGGCTCCCAGGCCCCGCCGCGAGTGTTGGGAGGCTCCGCGGGACTTCCCGCGGCACTTGGAGCTCTTCCTGGTAGTTCCAACTTCCAGGGAGTGTTTGCGGTTGTTCGCGGCCGAAAGCCAGGCTCCCAGGCCCCGGCATGAGTGTTGGGAGGCTCCGCGGCACTTGGAGCCTTTCCCGGTAGTTCTGTCTTCCAAGGGGTGTTTGCGGTTGTTCGCGGCCAAAAACCAATCTGATGCTAGAACGGTGCTGGGATATGCGGGACTTAACCATCTGAGTGGTCTCTCCCACATATAACAGGTTACAGAGCAAATAGTATGGAGGAATTGGCATATACTGAGTAAAGCATATCTGGGGGTTCCAGAATATCTGGAACCTCCACTGATATCGTATAGAAGAGGCAAGACATTGGGAAATAATTTGGTACGGTCAGCATCTCACTCTGAGAAACTGCTGAGGGAGACATTTTTGGGATCCAAAAGTCAGGGCATGTTCCCCTGTTTGCAATGAACTCAATGTACATGTATACACAGGAGGACACAGTTTGTAGACCAACACTCTCCCGTATATTTGAGGGCACCACACGTGATACGAGGTTTGTCGTGTACGTGTTTTGGTGTCCCTGTAACCTGTTATATGTGAGTGAGACCACATATAACAAGTCCTGCATATCCCAGCACCGTTCTAGCATTAGATAGAAAGGCAAGAAGTTGCCGGTGTCAAAACATTTTGTTGAAGCAGGACATAGGGATCATGAACTATGTTTCATGGTGCTGGAAATGGTGCCTTCCCCAATGAGAGGGGGAGACAGAGAACTTAGATTAAAACAACGGGAGGTCTGGTGGGTCAAGAAATTAAACACATTGGCACCGTCTGGTCTGAACAAGGACTATGACCTATATTTGTTCCTGTAGATCCATATCCGTTCTGCTTCTAAAAATGGGTAGATTTAGTTGTAATTTGGGTTCCAAATAGATTTATTGAGTGGTCTTTACCTTTAACTATAAAGCATATTGGAATGTATATTTATGTGATTATGCATACTAGGGCCTACATGTGGGTTTGGTTTAAGTCATGTGATCTTTAGATAATGTGAAGGGTTAAAGGTATATTATAGTATCTGTGTAATCTGTGTAATGATTGGTCAATTTAAAATATGTCACTTCCTGTTGGTGTATTTAAAATGGATGGTGTCATTGCATATGTTATACCTGTTTTTCTGAGCCTGAAGAAGGGAGCGCATGGCTCCCGAAACGTCGCTCTGTTTGGTGATGTATATTTAATAAAATTATAGCAATTGAATTCTAGTATCCTGAGTGCTGCCTCTACAATATATATATATATATATATATATATATATATATATATATATATGATAATAGAATCCGCAGCACTCCACCGAAGACAGCTGCCTGGTGCCAGTATAAAGGGAGACTCACTGTATGGCTCCTTCCAAATACAAAATATAAATATATACCGTTTCTATACATGGTCTACTGCAAATAGCTCGAAACACTGTCACTGATGTATTTTTTTGTTCTAAAACATATTGGGTTACAGTTAAATAATATGACCTAACATTTCTTTAATTGCTATTTCTAAAACATATCTGGTAAGAGTGAGGCAATGGTTGTCTATAGGAACTGACTTCTGTCATTAAGCGGGCCAGCAGAAACGGGTGGCCTAAGGCAACTGTTATGTAATATAGTAATATTAATGTTAATAATAATATTGCTATTAATAATCTTAGAATACAAAGAAAAAAAAATAAATAAAAAATTAAATAAAATATTATACAAACATACACATAATTAGTCCTGTATGCTAAGTTTCATTTTACTTGGATCTCTGATGTATTATATTGAACTATTCCAAAACTGTTTCCTTGATTGCAGGTGGTTTAAGACATTGTAATATTATCCTACTTTTAACACACCTTTACAGCAACCAAGCCTAGTTCAAGGTGTGCAATTCTTTGTGTGTGTGGGGGGGAGGTTCTGGCTGTGTGAATAAGATTGCCTGCTGCAATAGTATGAACTGAACTGCTGCAACAGTATGAACTGCAGTTCTAACTAGCAAATATAGCTAAATTGATATATATGAATACATTTATGGAATAGGATAAGAATCTGTTTTGGTGGAGATCTATAATTATCTGGTAAATAGAATTCACATATTTATAAAACATTCACAGATTTTAATGAAAAACCCTAATGTTGGAGACCACTGTAAAAGTAGGTTATTTTGTATATTTTTTTAAAATGCCAATATACATTATATTTAATTACTAGCAAAAGTGTGCCCGTTGGTGCACAGTAGAAATTATGTGTGTATGTTTTTCTATGGGTAGTTGCAGTGCTCACAGGAACCATCAGGAAACATCCAGGGGGGCAATAATAAAATTAGTCTGAAGGTCCTAAAAAAAAAACAAATAATCGCATCATATTAAATGAACAAACACACACTTATATCCTCCCTTACCTATACTACCTGCCAGCTAGAATATAGAGGGTCTATGTGGAATAAACCTGCAGGTCTGAGAACTGACCCAGGCAATCTAAACAGCACCTTTGGGCAATCAAAAGCAGCCCATATATATATCCGATTTTACTTTCCCGACTGGGTGCTCCCATGACATTAGACCGATCCTGCAAGAACCGCCTGTCTGTGGTATAGAAGAATGGGAAAGGTGGTTCTGGCAAGATCAAACTAATATTACATGAGCGTTTGGTTGGATAAGTAAAATCGGATATATGTATAGCCACCTTAAATCCTATACAGTATCCTGATTAACATGCAAGGTTCATATTAGTATTTACCACAACAAGTTTAACTAACCTATGGGGTTAGGACTTGGGAGCACAGGATGCTGATTGAATATACATGCTAGGGAGAGGTGTGGATAGAGAAGCTAAAATCTCCCCACAGAATATAAAATGAAATAGAGCCTTCTTATAACAGAAGGTACCTCATAGAACCATGTTATTATCATAGCATTGCCTTAATAATCTAAAATATAAACATATTTCTCACTTAAAGAAATGGGTGGGGACATGCAAAGTATCTTATTTATTGCCTGTGGCAAAGGCATGTGTCTAGATATAATACAGCCTAATGGTATAGAGCAGGCGTGTTTAACTTGTGACCTTTTACGTGTTTGAAAACCACAATTCCCAGCATTCTCTGTTTGCAGTAAGTTTTTTCTTAATATCCTGTAGCTAAGGCATCTGTCTAGATCTAATACAGCCTAAGCTTGTGACCTTTCACATGTTTGAAAACTACAAATCCCAGCATTCTCTGTTTTGCAGTTAGTGTCTTCTTAATGAACTTTTCACATGTTTAAAACGACAACTCCCAGCATTCCCTAACTGCACAGAATTCCTACCCAAGGGTTTGAACATGTAAGTGATTCATCTGCCCTTCCCTTACATCCATAGCTATTAGACTATTGGATTAAGGAAGCATTATATGGGTCAATTGGTTGGCGCAATGTTAATGCCTGCTTTAAGGCAGCAGCGCGAGTACCAGAAGCGGCCGTTTCATAGTAATTTACCAGAGGTTGCTCTTTACACGTAAGTATTAAACACCAACTAATAGCTGGCGATAAATACTTATGTGTGGGTAAGATTCACCCAAAATCACACAGCCTCTGGTAAATCCCGTATGGGAGATTTGCCCAGAGAGCTTGTGCCTCTGGGTGAATCTCCCTGTTAGAGTCATAAACTTTACCATATTTGCACTCTCTTCCAAATACCACCTACCTGGCAGTTATAATCTATAAAGTCTAAAGGTTTGTGCACACATGCGATCGCCGGTGCCGACGCATGACGTGTGCGAACGGCCGTTTCGGATTATATTTGTGCCGTGTATCGACAGAACGGCCATTTTAGCCGATAAAGTGCCCAAACATGGCTGGAAATATGTGATGGTGTGGGGCGGCCAGCCGCTACCGAGTTCTGTCGTCCGTATCAGACAAATGGGTCAGTTAGTAAATCACGGCCAATCATGCAGTTCCCTATGGGACCACATGATCTGTCTGTCACATGCGCTGCTGGCTGCAGCCACTGTTACTGTGACCAACAGTCACCTGTCCTGGCAGAGCTCTCACACAAAGCAGATGCTCAGTTGGGACATATGTATTACATGTATCCAGACAAAATGGTATTAACCTGCATATCTGAACACAGATTCAGGCAATCCTGCCACAATGTGCAATTCAATTTGAACAGCTCCATTGGACATCCTGAGACCCTTTACAGGATCCAGAATAACATGCTTGGTTCATACTTATTGGTAATTACCACAGCAAGTTCCAGATTTACAGTCACTATAGGGTTAGGAAACACAGGATTCTGATTAGCTTGACAAGTTATGGAGAGGTTTGGATAAAGGAGCTAAAATCTCCCCACAGGGTATAAAATGAAGTAGAGCCTTCTTATAACTGAAGGTACCTGACAGCCTCATTGTGTTTAATATATTAATATTGGGGTAAAAACTGTCCATTTCTCTAAGAATGCTTGGTAGTTTCAGAGACATGCAAAGTCATTTAATCATAAACGGACACTAGCAAAGAGAAACTGGATTGTCTCATTACTTTCTATGGAGAGGGGGGGAGTAAATGTGAGAGTCTGAAGAATTTTCTAATTGGCTAAGGCTGTCACATGTTTTACAAACCACACATAACTGGGTGTAATACAGGAACTTCCTTACACTTCCTGTCTTTTCATGGACAGTGCCTAAGTGAATTTTTTGATTTGCTAACAGTGGAACATCAGAACCTCTCATTGGATGTTAGTAAAATTCCACTTTAGTGTCTACATGGAGACCCTGTAGAAATCCTGGAGGTGTGTCTTAACCTATCATTTTGAGTTTTCCATTCAAACTTAGGGGTGTCCAGTAAGGTAAGTTTAGTTTATTAATTGTATATAAATTGTTTTGTAATTCAGTAGTAGGTAGTAGTACTATACTTTGTATGGTGTTATTTGTTATGGTGATTTTAATTAAATAGTGCTAATTACACACATACATATGGACCTTTCCTATGTGTAATAATGCTATATACCCCCACCTAGTTAGTTGCTCCTAAAAACTCAATGCAATCTCCTTAAAAATATAAATTTATTTATATAATATAAGGGATTTTAAAATGGGCTTTTCGCTCTATGTATTTAAATACTGAAGCATGTACCAAAGAATGTTTTAAGTACTAATGAATGATAGCAGTTGATCATATCAATGAATACATAGTAATAGAGAATGAATAAAGTCAAACCTTTATAGCCCACTGATTAAAGTTCAAGTCTAGCCCTCATATGAAATCTTACATACAGGTAAATCACCCCCCAAAACCCTAAACTGTAATAGTTTGTAATCTTAAAGGACAAACCCTCATAAGAACATCTTTTAGAAAGAATGGCCTCTTTAAAATATTTTGATATACCATACTTTGTAATAAGAATTCATTACTGTATGCCTGCTATGCTTCTGAATGTCTCATTGTGACCAAGCGCATGGGTTTATATGCCAGACACTGTTCTTATATGTATATTTTCTTTTATTGTTGGAAAATAAAGAACAAACTGCAGAAAAATTGCAAAAGATGCAGTACACTATTTCCACCAGCAGGATGGTGCATAATTATAAGCTGAAACTGTAGATCTGCTGTCTACCACATCTTGACACAGACTCCTCTTGCAAGCTAGACAGCAGCCTTTTATAGCTCCCAGACTGCTCCCTACTGCCACCAGGTGGTCAGTATCTAGTCTATAAATAGATGTGCAGAGAGGCTGCTCCTCCCTTTAGGAAGTGGTCACTCTGGAAGTTGCAGGTAAGGCACCCATGCTTTAAAAAATAGTAGGCCTCTGTTTGGCAAACACTTTTGCAAAGTGAACATATCATACCATAACATTATTACAAATATATTATTTACATAGACATTCACTTTTTAGTTTACTGGCCAGCAACAATAGTTCACACTATATACAATGCAAAAAAAAAACACATTTACACCTTCACACTCATGGAAACTAAGCAATTTAGAAACCTGTACTGAGCCTGGGCATGCTCAGAAGAGGCAGACAGGAGATTAACATTCAGTCATTGGCTGTGATGTCAACTGTCAAATCCATAACTGACAGTTGCTAACTGGAATAACCAGGAAGCAGAAACGGGAAAAAGGACATTGTGCAAGATTTCAGGTTAGACTTTTATATTTCAGATTTCAAAATATTACAGTTTAGGGTTTTGGAGGGTGATTTACATGTATGTAAGTTTTCATTTTAGGGCTGGACTTGCCCTTTAAATGTAGAATTCTAACCTGAATTACTGCACAATTTCCTGTTGCCCCTGTTTCTGCTTCCTGGTTCTTCCAGTTAGCAACTGTCAGTTATGGATTTGACAGTTGACATCACAGGCAATAACTGAATGTTAATCCCCTAGCTGCCTCTTCTGAGCATGCCCAGGCTCAGTACAGGTCACTAAATAGCTCAGTTTCCATGAGTCATCCAGAAGCATAGAAGGCATACTGTAATGAATTTAGAGAACAAAGTAGTATATATCAACATATTTTAAGGAGGCCTTTCTTCCTAAAATATGTTATTATTAGGGTGGAGTTGTCCTTTTAACAATTGAAGGCAGAAAAAAAAAACTGAAAAGAATAAAACTCCTTTCTGACTCCAAATGGTAATCAGAAAGGATCCTTGGATCAACCAGAACTATATTAATACCAGTAATTTTCAATTTTTTTTTAGTTTCAGAAACTTATCCAGACCACTTGTAAACTATTCAGTCAACTTTTCATTACCACATCTGCTGTAAGACAGTCCCACAGCTTTACCATTCTCACTGTAAAGAAACCTTTCCTAACCTGAATATGAAACGTCTTTTTCTCTTGAAGGATGTCTGGAAATCTTAAGAAATTACCTATTGGTGAACAATTAATATAATTATATTATATATTTCTACAAAGTGATCATATCCTTGTGCAGTTACCACTTCTCTAATGTAAACTGCCCATATTTATTTAATCTGCCTGCACAGTTGATGCCCTCCATTCCCCTAATTAATTTAGTTAGAAATCTGAAAAGGCGTCCCTTTTGTATATGGGATTCTAAAAGTGCACGGCATATTGAGGTCTTACTAGTGCTTTGTACAGAAGGAAAATAATATTTTTCTCCCTAGAATCTATTCCCCAGCTATTCCATTGCTGTTTGGCACTCTTTGCTGTTCTCTTAGCACTCTTAGCATAGTGTAGGTGGCACAAGGATTGTTAAACCCCAAAAGCATTACATTTATCAAAAATGTATCTCATCTGCCATTCTGCTACCTATTCTGACAATCTATCCAGGTTTGCTTTGCAGCAATTGCACATCATTTGAAGTTTTTAAAGTTCCGCATAGTTTTATGCCATCGGCAAATGCAGAGACATGGCTCTCAATACTCAATTCTAAGTCATTTATAAACAGATTAGAATAGAAATGCCTCCAATACAGAACCCTTAGGCAGTGCACTTAAAACCTTCACACATCGATGTAGCTCTATTGACCACTAGTCTCTGAACTTGATCCAACAACCAATTCTCTATCCATGTACAAATGTTTTTATTCTAGGCCAACAGATCTCAGTTTATACATAAGTTGCCTGTTTGTCAAAGTATACTGTACACACTGTATGATGCTGCGAGTTTATAAATATGGTCCAATGTGAGAAAATTAATGAATTTATATGCTTAATTTTCTTGATGATTAAATTTTTTTGTTCATTCATCCTACTTTTGAATTGTGAACGTTCTAATGATGTGATTGGCTTCTAATAACTTAAATTTTATTGATTTTTACAGGCTACACGTTTATTCTAGTCCTGTGTATTTAAAGTGGTGGAGACATCAAAGAGAAACTATATATAGTAAGTGCAGTCTTTTTAGAAAGAAATGGCATTCAAGCTTAATATTTTTATGGCTTTTGTACCTTCATATTTTTGATTTATGTTTTTTGCACTGGAAAAAAAAGAAATTTAATATGCCAAATGTTTTTGCATTATTTTATCATATTATGTCTAGCTTTGTTTTGGTTTTGTTGTTTTAACTTTTATTGGGCTTCTGGAGGTTCATTGACATTGTTGCTCCCTAACTACTCCCATACACATATGAAAGTTCTTTTGTTCATGACAAATGTTCAAGCACACAGATATTGTAGATGTTTGTGTATGTTGGTATACTTAGGGCTTAAAATGTTTTTGTTTTTTTATTGATTAAAGCTCAGCATTGTCCCAAGGTATTTGTAAAGAGCTAACGATAGAAGTTATCATGTATATTTTAATTATGATTTGCACATTTAAATACTTATAGTTAGTGGTGTATATTACTATGTGCCAGTAACTATTTAAATAACAGGATATCATTTTTAGTTCATGTATTATTAATGTTTTTAAAACTGTCAAGGGGGAAATGCAAAAGGGGAATTGTGGTCTCCTTTCAAGTGCCCTCTATTAAAAAGAGCACATTCCTACCTACATAAAATGAATCCAGTTGCAATCTATACAAACTTACAGCAGTATAAGAGGCGATGCTTTCTGCTTACACTATAAGCTGTGACATCACCAGCAGCTAATGCTGTGCTCCCTCCTCATTGGCTTCAGAATGCCCATTTATTTCCTACTTGTATTAAGGGCACTTGTATAAAGGCTACAGTTCCCTTTAAAAAAAAAAATAATTTTAATAAGAGCAGGTGGCTTTACACAACATAATATTGTCGAAAATAAATATTTTAATTGAAGGAATCAGATGAAAATTTAAATGAAACATTCATTTTAATATATTTTATTCTCTTACATAAAAAAAATATTTTCAAAACTTTTCCATATAAATGTAATTTCTGTACTACTGTTTGTAGTAGAGATTTGCAAGTATTTCACAGATGCTGATTTGGAAGAGACACAGTCTTAAAAATTAGGGCTAGTGAAAGCCAAGAACAACAGCTGTCTACAGCCTTATGTTTTACATACTTCTTCTTACTATTGGCGGGATTGATGTGCTCATAAATTGCTGCCCATCAGTGACATCACCATGCACCATTGGAAAAAGAAATCGCTTATATATTTATGCAGATAGTGACAGAAGGGGTTTATATGTTCTACAAAAAATACATTTATCTAATCTGAAGGCTTTTTGACCCAAATCGCAGAATTACTAAATTAACAGGGTTATTCAATAAAAGTTCTTCAGGAGATGTAATAAAAGTTCTTATCTTTAAAAATTGTGCTAATTTTGCCCCAACCAATCAGATATTAGCTTTCAAATGTTAAATAATATCTGATTGGTTGGGGCAAAATTAGAACCATTTTTAAGGATGAGAACTTTTATTGAACCTCCCTGTTATTAATATTTTTATTTGAACGGCATTTTTGAATAAGCACCCTTGACATGATCACTCCCCTAATTTTAAAATGTATTTATTTTTCTATTATTTGTATGTATTAAATGTATGCGTAGTTCTCATAGTACTGTAACTGTAAGGCATTTGTCTTGCAGTACCATTAATATAGAGCACAGGGATGGGCCATATCTAAATATGTTATGGATTTCCATAAATATTAATGTGTGTTATTAAGCACAAAGATCAACAACATTCTGAGAGTAAATGTAAAACCTCTCATTCATATTGACAGGTCTGCGTAGGTTTTACACCACAATGGAAAATGATCCTTGTGCTTTACTTTGCAATCTTGACTGTTCATGTGTATTTAAAACATTGTTTCTTGATAAACCAGCCCCATAAAATAACAAAGCAGGTTTTACTGTGTACCACTAGAATTATACGAAAGGGTCAGGAGTGTCAGATTGCATTTTTTAAGAGAGTAATCTCTGCAGGTTTCATTACTTTTGTACTGGTATACTTCTTAAAACATCAGGACTACTTGTATGAAGGGGTGGTATCCAAAATAACAGAAGTTTAAGAATGCTAATTATTTGTTTTCTCAACTCTTTGATCTGTCAAATGATTCAATTAAAAATGACAACACATTTTAGAATAGACAACTACAAAGCATTAGGAATGCATGGCAGGACTTTTAAAAATATAATAATGCATTTTTGTCTGTTAAAAGGAAACTATTTTGTTTGTTCCACAGACAGCTTTCTCTTTATCAGCTAAGCAGATTTTGTGAAGAGCTACTTTTCAAATAGTATTTTACTAGATTTATTTTAGTAACATGACTTTTAACAAGATAATGTATAGAGATATTATTGGGAAGTTTTGTAGTATTTTCTCCTTGGGCAATACTATAGAATGAAGTAAAACGTTTTATTAAAGAATCAGACATACTTTCTAAAGGGTACATTTAGAATCCGGTGTACATTCTAAAGGGTACATTTAGAATCAGGTGTACTTTCTAAAGGGTACATGTAGTATCAGGTGTACTTTCTAAAGGGTACATTTAGTATCAGGTGTACTTTCTAAAGGGTACATTTAGTATCAGGTGTACTTTCTAAAGGGTACATTTAGAATCAGGTGTACTTTCTAAAGGGTACATTGTACGTGCAGTTGTACTTCTAAAGGGTACATTTAGAATCAGGTGTACTTTCTAAAGGGTACATTTAGAATTAGGTGTACTTTTTAAAGGGTACATTTAGAATCAGATGTACTTTCTAAAGGGTACATTTAGAATCAGGTGTACTTTCTAAAGGGTATATTTAGTATCAGATGTACTTTCTAAAAGGTACATTTAGAATCAGGTGTACTTTGTAAAGGGTACATGTAGAATCCAGTGTAATTTCTAAAGGGTACATCTGTTGTATTCAATTAGATCAACTGGACTTGAAATGTAGTTCTTGAAGACGTTTCGCTAGTCATCCGACTGGCTTTCTCAATTCAGAATGACTTGTACAAGAATCTGTGGCAATTATGTACCCTGGAAAATCCCAATTAGCATATCACAGCCAGTGTTAAGGGTATGATTGGATAGTGGCTAGAGGTGTTATAGGAACGCCCAAGTAAGGTGTTTAAAACAGCATTGTACATGGCAGACAGTTGGTGTCGAACCCCCCCCCACCTCTATTTAGCTTGGTTTCTTTATTTTCACATAAATGGCCTCCTTAACACCTCTCTTGAACCAGTCACGTTCCTTCGCCAGTATATTACATTACAATCTTCAACGGTATGTTCTTTATCCTTAAGATGCAGATACACGGCTGAGTCCTGACCCGAGGATTGGCTCTTCTGTGCTGGGCCATACTTGATGCAGTTGCTGTTTGGTCTCCCCCACATACAAATCAGAGCATTCTTCACTGCACTGCACTGCATATATGATGTCGCTTTTCTTGTGTTTGGTATTGGTTCTTTCGGATGTACCAATTGCTGCCTCAGTGTGTTGTTCGGTTTAAAGCAACAGGGTTAGAGTTTTTTGAAAATTCTTCTTAATTTCTCGGAGACCCCTGCTACATATGGGATGACCATGTTCTTCCTCCTGTCTTGCTTTTCCCCTTCACTGTTGATATTTGTGTTTCTTTCTTCTTCTTCTACTTCTTTTGTCAAAGGCCCGTCTGGATATCCACAATTTTAAGGGCTCCTCTGAGATGTTTCATTTCTTAGCCTTTGCCTCTGTGCTAGTGGGGATGTTCTCAGCTCTGTGTTACAGGGTTCTGATTACACCCAGCTTGTGATCTAAAGGGTGGTGGGAGTCAAACATCAAATACTGATCTGTGTGTGTTGGTTTTCTGTAAACCTCTACTTCCAGTTTACCATTTTCCTTAACTTCTACCAAGCAGTCCAAGAAAGCCAGTTTGTTGTTTTGTACCTCTTCCCTTGTGAATTTAATGTTTTGGTCTACCGCATTAATGTGTTCTGTGAAAGCTTGTACTTCCTTCTGGTGGATTCAAGAACTACATTTCAAGTCCAGTTGATCTAATTGAATACAACAGATATACCATGACCTGGATGAATGAGAACCTTCACAAGCATAATTCTAAAGGGTACATTTAGAATCAGGTGTACTTTCTAAAGGGTACATTTAGAATCAGGTGTACTTTCTAAAGGGTACATTTAGAATCAGTTGTACTTTCTAAAGGGTACATTTAGGATTAGGTGTACTTTCCAAACGGTACATTTAGAATCAGCGAAAATTTAGCGAAAATTTAGGATCACGTGTATTTAGTTAAGGGTACATTTCAGATCAGGTGTACTTTCTAAAGCTAGGTTGTACTGGTTCCTTGTGGCAGCCACGACCGATCCTTGGAAAGCCACGGCCGATCATGTGGTCCTCTATGGGACCGCACGCTCAGTCGTAATTAGTGTCAGCATTGGCTGCTTTTGGCGCGACCGAAAGTCCAAGGCCGACCGGTCAAAAGTCTTGAACGTCAGTCAGGAGGAACGTTGTATAGTGTGTACCAGCCTTAAATGGTAAATTTCTGATCAGGTGTACTTTCTAAACTGTACATACCTTTTGTGAGATTTGTTGATGACTGCATAATGTTTATAAGTAAAACATTAACTTAAGAAGAGAGAAAATATTTGAAATATTTCCACTTTATAAAGACTATTAGAGGTTTGTTTATTTTGGTTTCTTTGCAGAAACTTTATAAATGTATATTTGTATAGCATCACTCTATTTGCTGTATATCAGATCTGCAAAGGTGGTAGAAGTGGTAGTGGCAGTTTTTGGCTCTTTTTTGTTTAAATTTAGATGACAATGTTGAATAAAGACATCCAATCTAATCAAGTTTACCCCATTTACTTTACCAACTATGTAAACCTATTCATGTACTGATCAAAAAAATGGCAAAAACCCAGTCAAAGCCAAATATATTTAACCTACAGAAACAATTTTATTGGATTCCCTGGAGTTCTGTACATCCACGAAAGACATCTTACATGTTCAGTATCAATGTCTTTATATTACTTAATCATTTCCTTTTGAGTAATCTTTTTTTTCGGGGTGTTCAATGTGAAAACCTGTGGGTCACAGACAAGATACAAAACCTGCACCATTTTCTCTCCTTTTAGGTTGTCAAGTTGTCTGCCCAGATTGTTCTCTTTAAGCACGAAAACAAATTATTATTTGCTGGGAAGGAGACTGCAATATGAATGAAATTCATATATGATGCTGATTTCATAGGTGAGTGTCACAAATACCTACTAGTTTATTATTTATAGAATCTATAGTTCTTAGTTTTCCTTAAATTTTTCTTATCATGTATAATCGTGTTGCTACTTTTCATACGTTCATTTAGACAGTTTTAAATATGCTAAACACAAAATAGCCTGTCTTACCTGTATTTTAGTGATTTTGTTGCTTCAACTGTGTCATCTTCGGAAAAAGAACCAGATTAAACTGTATCAATCTTTAAAATGACATAATACCAGCCATTTCTTAGGAAATGGAATTCAATTCCAGATGAGATGAGAAAAGCTGTAGATTTGTGAACGTACTGCACCCTATAATCTTTTGCTATAATTGGCTTAGTTTGGCCTCTTAAAAGGTATTAAGCTGTTCAGCTTTCAGGATTGAGCCCTTCAGGACCAATACAGCCTCTGCTTTTCTTAAATGACCCTTCTGGGAAGATGGATATTGATGTTTTATGTACTGTAGTGGTTTACAAATATAGTGATAAGCCCCTGATCATATTGCCATTGTGCAATTTAAATGTGTGAACATTAAATGTTTGTCCTTTTAGTCTTAACTTGATAAATAGCTCAGTGCCTTTTACAAAATTAGGTAGTTTTGCAACTTTGTTGGGGGAATATGTTGTTGTAAAGGCACATGGACTTTTAACACTTAAAGGGTAACTGTGGTCCAAAAATGACTTTAGGTAAATTGATAGGAATTGCTCTCCTGAGAATTTTTGCAATTAAATTTTCATTGTTTATTTTGCATAGTTTTGAAGATATTTACATTTTTGTGTGTGATATGGCAGCAGCATTACCAGGTCTCCTGCACTTCCTGCTCTGAAACCATGTCAGTCAATCTGCCCTGTGTCAGTCAATCCTCCTCCACTTTACAGCCACCCTGGTCCCTCCCACTCATGGACCCCATGGTCCCTCCAGTTGCAGGCCCCCCGTGTCCCCGCCGATCCGCGGCTGCCGTGGCCCCACCCACTCATGGATGCACAAGCCCCACCCACTCGCGGGTGCACAAGCCTCACCCCCGGGGTTGCCGTGGGCCACTCAGACCCCCCCTACAGAAAACTCTTTGGAAACAGCCTTTTCAGGCAAAAGTGAGAACAGAAGGCTGTTTTCACATAGTGGGAGAGAAGGGCTGTAGATTCCTTTACCTACCCTGTCAGGACTTCACAGAGCAGAGAGGAGGAGGTGGTTAATGGCTCATTTTAAAAGGTAGGAAACTGCCCTTTAATTTAAACTCAACTTGTTTGGAGACCACAGTTCCCCTTTAATGGGGCACCATGAAGTTTTATTACAGAAAATTTAAAGGACAATTAAATTGAATTCTAAAAAATGTGTAATTCAAAATGCAGTTAGTTGGTAATGGTAATTTACCGTGAAATTTACTCCTGTTGACCATCTCTAGAGGGACTTTTATTGATGTCTTTAGAACAATATATTGCCTGGCTACTGGGGGGAACAAATTTAATTATGTGGCTGCTAAAGTTAGACAGTTCATTTAGCCCTTTATTATAAGTATATTTGAAAATACACAGGCATTAAGTCCAAGGGGGCAATGCAATAAAGGCAGGCCAAAAAGGTATAAAGCCCTTTTATTGGTCTCTAGCCAATAGAATAAAAAGATTAGATAAGGGATCATTCAAGCAGAAAAATATCTTTCCATGAGTACCACCCCAAAGTACATACACGGCATCTATATTGGAAAAACGCTATTGATATTTTGAGCGTTTCAATCAAATTTGCTGACTCGCTCAAAATATCAATAGCAATTTTCTGATCGACAATATCAAGCGGTTTATCAAAAAAAAACAACAAATAACGGACTAGGTCAAAAATTTTCCATCTGAGGAAAATCTTCAGGCCTCGGTTCTTCAAATCAGTCAATTGGAAATCTGATCAGAATCACATCTGCTCATTTAACTGTCTCCCACTGCTATATTTTGTCCTGTATCGGTCTAGTATACTTTGTGCCCATGTATTTGTATATATGGTCTGCCACTGATATGTAGTGTTCTTGTAATGAACATTATACCCTTTAGGGTAGGTTGATATCATGGTTTCCCTGCTATGTACCTGTCATGTTCTCTATATATTGATGTACATTTGCATGTGTTCTTATTGATATTGTGTGTGTGAATGGAATATGTGTGGATATACCGGTATATCTAATTATCCATATTACTTTTGTGCTAATGT
The DNA here is from genome assembly GCA_019447015.1 of Hymenochirus boettgeri. Taxonomy (NCBI): domain Eukaryota; kingdom Metazoa; phylum Chordata; class Amphibia; order Anura; family Pipidae; genus Hymenochirus; species Hymenochirus boettgeri. The sequence goes on from CM033469.1 coordinate 164,929,651, forward strand.
ATTGTGTTTGGAATTTTTAGAAGAAGGATTTGTTTTAACCTTTTTGTCTGTATACACTTTTTTCCCTATGGGCTCTCCACACTTGAGTAAATAAAGTGTATGGGTACCTTAACAGTGACAATAAAGCACCAATACTGTCGGATCTCACTGTTGTTTGGAAAAGCCAAATATTTCCCTTGGCTGCGGTCGTCTCCCTGTATTAAAGTATAGGAGAGTCGGCCATGGCTGAGGGAAAAGTTTAGTTCCAAGCATTTTCCCGATGCTTTACATAGGGAGAACTTTGGGGCTGTGTTTAGGGGATCTTTCAAAAATGATCTTGCAGATTCTGTCTGTCATCTTTCAGAGATCTTTAGTGTGTGTACCCAGCTTTAGTACCTTTCCATATAGTCCTTCTTAAGAACTTGATCATTATTTTGCTGCATTCAGGGGCATAACTACTGGGAGCCAGGGGGCCCCATCTTCTTATTTTCCCTATGACAGATATAACCTCCACCCAGAAATCCACTTTAGATGAAGCAGAGATAGGGGCCCCATCATAGTTCTGCTGGGGCGCCCAGTGTTTCCTAGTCATGCCACTGGCTGCATTGTTTTCTGGCAGTGTTCAGACACAGTGCACCTGGAGAACAGGGCAAAAACGCTCAATCTATAGTAAGAAAAGGCAGCACAAAAGAGGTAAAATGAACAAAAAATTTGAAGAAATTATATATGTTTTTCTCTTTTGTTTATAGTAGGTTACATGGTGTAGAAGGTGCTGTAGTCAGTGTCCAAGATATTTTAGTAAAAGAGTACAGGGATTCACCAAAACCACAGTGTACTGTAAAGAAATAAAGAAATGAGAGGAGGGTCTGAGTTGTGATTTCAGATTGGGAGATGTAAAGTGGCATTAGATTAAATTGTCAAATAGAGATCATTTAGTTCCTGTGCTGTACTGTAGCTGAAACCTTAAACCTATGTTTAGTGTATTGTAAATCCAAATTACCAGCTAATGTGGTTTTGGCATACAGAGCTATTTGTATGTCCCACCTGCAACTGTTGGCAAGTTGGATTTATTTACAGTAACATTAACACCGTGTTTTGATCTGTAGACGTGAAAGTGTACATAATAGGGAATGGCCACCAAATAATCAAACTACTGGGTTAAATTGCACCACATTCATAGCTTATTGCTTTTAATAATTGTCACTTTTTAGAGAAAGTAAAATAAGTTGCAAGGAAAAGTCTGAAAAAAACTGTTGCACCATTCAGGGGCATAACTGCAGGGGCCTGTCCCCCCCTGCCTGCAGGAATGGAGGCTGGTCCCCTGACACGCCCCTACCAGAAGATCAGCTATTTAAAAGAACCAGCTGAAGTTTTAAACTGTTTAAAAGTCCTTCTAAATAGTTGATGGCACGTATCTTTACTTCATTTGTGAAATCAGCTGTTTAGATCATCTGGAGGGGATTGTTGGCTCTCTTATCTCCCAGGCTCCCCCACAGTTCCGGGCCCTATAGTTACGCCAGTGGCCCCATTTGTTGTCATTTAAAACTATAACAACTTTTGAACTAGTCTGGGCCTTCTATATTGAATATGTATAGTGAATGCAGGCCAAATGAACGCATAAAATCTTACTTTTTTTTTTTTTGGGTTGCTTGGACAACACTTAGACGCCACCCTAACTGAAGAATATTAAACCAGAATAACCTTTTATTTGGTTCTCAGTAGTTTACTATTTGGATGTGTTTGTCACACAAAGGAATTTTTTTTACAGCTTTAAATATCAAAGGACATTTTGTTGGAGTATGTTATTGTATTGCAGTTCTCATGTGAAATTAATGCTTCCAATAAAACTAGCACTTTAGTGTTGTTGTGTCATTTCATTACTTTTAAATCTTGGCTTAGTGATACAGTAATGAAATGCATTAAAGCTTTCAGCTCAAGCACACAGAACAAGGCAGTTATTATTTGGTTTCCATTTTTCTTAAAGTAGTTTAGTTAAAAGAATTAAAAATCCATTTATGTTTCTATGTATTACTCCTTAAGAGTAATTTAAAAGTAGAAGAAGGAAAACTAATAATACTAAAATTGTAATAAACAAGGAGAACTAAAGAAGAAATATTTTGCAGTGGGCTACTTGCCAAAGATGCTTTTTTAAAGTTGGAATTATTTGGTGGATCGTGTGACCAGATGAGGAGGGCGACCACAGTCTCAGACACAGTAACAAAGTTGCAGAGCAACTGAGACATTTGGAAGAGTAGCAGTAACTGTCAATACAGATTTTTTTTTAAAGTAAAAATGGCTGCAGGCTTTTGCTTTTTAGACTTAATTTGTTTTTAATACATTTTACTGATCATAGGTTGCAGCTGGTTTCGCTATTGATCTGACAGTTATTAACACATTATAAATTCCTACATAACAAAGCATTTCAAAGCAAGTTCAACATCTGCTTTAAAAATCTCTAGTTTGCTAAAGATTATTATTTTATCTGGCATTAAAAAAGCCACTCAGATTTATTGGTGTCACTTTTCTTGTCTCATGCATGCATGGAACTGTGACGGGTATAGTTGACAGGTGCCTTTCAGCTTTGCTTAAGTTAATCAAAAATAAAGCATTCTGCATAAAGATTAGGCTCATGATTACAAGAAAAATGTGAAATATGAAAAAAAATGGCAAAGAGCATTTAGAATGAAATTTGAGTAAATGTATGAGTGTGAATTTCCCAGGGAACCTCTCTGCTTTTTCAACCTGTTAAAGTACAACTATTATAGAGGTCAATAGAGCCAAAGACTATATTGTGTCAACTTTGGGAGTATATAACTATTTTCTTACAGAGATCAAAAAGTCAAAAAATGTAATAATGCTACTTTTATTTTCTAATCATACAAGTACAGTTTTGCACACTTAAGCTATATCCAAGAGAATGCAATATGTTATTTTATCTAATCATCGGTGGTTGGTTGTTTTTAAACCCCAATGCCTGCCACCTAATACAGTATGATTAAAAGAACCCCCAATTCTCCCTTCTCCCCTCCAAACTTGCAGTGCTTTTGCTTATATTTTCAAAAATACCATAGATAGTTTGGCTAAACAGCTATGCTGCTCAAAGGGTTAATTTTTCAAATTGGGCTTTAATTTAAGTTTAGTTCCCCGAAATATGCTTTATTGTCCATCTGTTTTAAAGGCCTAAACATCTAAAAAAGATCAGTTGATATTAATAAAGGCTGTCCTAATTACAACATTAATTAGATGATATCAATGAAATATTGAGGTGTAATTTCTAATTTTACTTTTTTCATGAGACCCTGTATAGGGCATTTTTTTTAGCAAGAATTAAATGTAGGTTTTACTCTGTGACCTTTAACTTTTTGTGGAATATGATTTGTTGCTTTTGTCTTTAAAATTCCTCTATAGCTAAACCATAACATGGTACAATAAGTGTATGCAGACCACCTAGTTGCTCGTTCAAGGTTTGCTCGCATTTAGGGATTCTGGGCACCTGGGGACTATATCATTGTCCTTCCAACGTAGGGTTGCCAGGGTTTGGCTGCCCCCGAGGGAGCGGGGCCATGACAGGCTGGGTGTGTGACAAAGGAAGAGCTAGGGGGCCACAGTCAGAAGCAAAGTTAGGGGTGTAACTTGGTGGGGGGTGGGCGTGACTGCCCGGGCTGGTCTCTGGACAGGATTTCAGCCCTGAATGGTGGGTTTGGGATTTTGTCCCTGCAGTCAGGGCAATTCCGTCCAAATAGGGACGCCTTGTTACTTTGCCAGAATTGATTATTCAAAAAGAAACATAGTTTGTCTTCTGTCTATTGAAGAAACAGAAACATCACTTTACCCCCCAGAGTTCCAACTTGACAACTTGAAAACACATTTTAAAATGGAAATTTTTTTTGATATACAGTAGCTGTGATATATAATAAACAAAAGCAATTTTAAACTGCACATAAAGCTAATAAACCCCCAAAATAAAAAATTCATTATAATTCTCTAGCTCTCTCTGTTATGCTCTGCTTTGTAATTGGAAGAAACCGTAATTATTATATGTATTTGTTTCTCTAGGCTGACAGCATTCGTAATTAAATTATTGGTTTTACTAATAATTCCATGGATTGGTAGTTTGCTCTATGATTTATTTATATTAGTTCAAAGGATCTAAAAAAGTGTTCTCTTAAACCTACAACGCTGTTACTTTTTTTGACAGAATGCTAGAAATTTTAAAGTGAGGTTTAGCGCATTTCCTACCCTTGTGTATTCTATAGTACAAGGATCCTCAAACTATGGCTCTCCCGGTGTTTGACAACTACAACTCCCAGCATTCCTAAACTACAGAAGGAAGCCAGGGAATGTTGGGGGATGTAGTTTTTAAACATCTGGGGAGCCATAGTTTGAGCATCCCTGCTATAGTACATATCACCCTAGTAGTAAATTGCTCAACTTTTCTTTGGCACCAAAGATTTTTTGATTTATAACATTTCTGCTTCATGTTATACCTTCCCCTTAATTCCAGTACACAAAACTTGTTGAGCAGTCAGGGACATGTACTGAACTTAGTATAACATGAAGCATTTGCTTTTGATATATATTAGTTTTTTTGGAATATTGACCAGTGATTGTTGGGAAAAAATAAATTAAAGCATTCAGTGATAATGTCTATTGATCTTTTCAGCTATTAAAGGTTTGTATGTGTCTTTTTTCATGAATGCATGTTCCTGTGTTGGCTTTCCTGAATGGCATCAGTGTAGGGACAGGAGCGACTGTGTGTTAAAACAGTACAGCTGGTTAGTAAGAGGAATGGGACCGAGAGATGTTCCATTGTGAACATTGAAAAGCTGTCTTCAGCTGTTTTAATAACTTACCATTTAGAATTTTTTCCTGCACAGTACAGTCTTTAACTCAGCAGAAAGAGCTGCTTTTAACATTCTTCTCTAAACCTACCCAGTGGGATTTGTGGGTTTTTTTGGATTCGTTTTCACTTCTTGAAAAAAATTTTTTAAAGAGTTTAAGCAAAGTATTCCAAACAGTATACACGCCCATTATATTTCCTAAATATAGTGTTTGTTGTGAGATGTCACAGAAGATGCTTTCACAGTTCTCCTTGCTATTTTAATATAAATCTGATATATTTTGGTACATGTAGAAAGTAAAAGAAATAACTGCAAGTTAGTTTTAGGCTGCTTTCAGTAAAATGTAAAAAAAAAATTTCATTGAAATCAGTAGTAAGGAATTATAATGTTTTTATGTGTAGATAAGAAGAAGCTTTTTAACTGTCAATGCTAAAGAAAAAAATAAGGATTTCACAGTCAAGGTTAGAAATGTTTTATTTCCAAATTGCTATATTTATTTAAAATAAATGTTAAAAGAAACACAGGACAGAAAAGTTAATGTATAATAAAGTAATCTAATTCTCATATTAATAAGAAAAAAAAAGGTTTTAAGAAAAAGGATCTCCACCCTGATTTTTTTTTTTCTGTAGTGTAAGGCACCCTAGCCCACCCCCAACTGCCATGTATGTTTAGTTAAAAAAGAAACTGAACTCTACATAGATCCCCGGCGCTCTGATCCAGGCCCTCTGCCTTCCAGAACAGCAAGCAGGGGCCGGACCGGCAGCCGCGTCTGTGATTGCCTAAGAGGCAGCCAATCACAGACATGGCTGCTGGCAATAAAGAACGCTGGGGGAACGAAGCGATGTAAGTTAAGTTCTGCAGCTTTTTAAAGTAAATTAAAGTGGTGGTTGGGGGTGAGCTATGGTTTCCTACACTACAGAAAAAGGATTTAAAGCTAGGGAAAAGGCAGCTATGAAGGGATCCAGAGTGAGGGAGGGGGGGGAAAGAGCTACCCTGCGCATGCCAGAAACCTCTCAGAGAACAGAGAGGAAGCAGGGACCAGATGACCCACTGACAGCTCCTACTCTTCACTTTTTCAACTTTGAACAGGCACTGCAAAAGAACCATTTGGAGGCGAGATGTAAGGTTAGGATTTTTTAACACTGAACAGTGGGGCCAGTAGTCGGTTAAATTTTAGTTTTGGCGGTGGACATTCCCTTTAAGTATTTTCACAAATCCAGTTGTCTCAAGTTGCGATTGATAGTGAAAAAGCTAAATAAATTTGTTTAAAAATACACACACTGCATTGTTACTGCCACTGACCTTTTAGTTTTTTTCAGGCAAAATCTATATGTAGCTCTGGCTGACATTAGCTCCCTTAATGTTATCAAAATACACACCAAGCTGTTTTTGTGTAAATTTCAGGTTTACTTAATTAAATAGCCACAGTTTTTTCATGAGTTGTATTCCTCGGTGAGTATTGATAACTACATTTATTGAAGCTTTACATATTTAATTGGGTATTTATCAGCCTCTATTAAAATCAAATAAACTGCACCTACCTTCACTTATTTATATTGGGACCAGCATAGGAATTTTCCTTTAAATAACTTTGTTTTGCCTTTGAAGATTGTTCGCCTGATACCACATGACTCACAATTTGTTCTATTGACTGCACAGTCCATTTTCCTCACTTTAATTGTTCTTTATATACTGTGAAACCTATATAGATTATGTGCCTTTTGATGAAGGAATGATTAGAGTTTAATAAACATGAGAAAAGCAAAGACGTCTTACTATTTTTGTATAGTGATCAAGCTGAAAAAAATGCTTTCATGTGATTCATGTGATTTAGACTGTGTTAAATTGTTTTCCAATAATATCAAGGCAGGAGAATAACTTTTGAAGTGGAGAAGATATTATATTACAAAGAATCCATTTGCTTCCTGAAATATTTCCGTTAAGACTTAGACATTTTGGCTGTTTTCTTTGGCATGGAATAGGATGTCATTTGAAGTAGATGTGACATTCGGGCAACATAGTGAATTTCTTAAACAGTTGCTGCTAAATAGATTTTAGTAAGTTTGGAATCAGTATCTGAAACTGCAATTTGAGAGAAGTAAAATGGTGTTAATCACATATTTGTGTGCTTGCTTTGTTATTAAATTATTAAAGGGGAACTGTGGTCTCCAAACAAGTTGAGTTTAAATGAAAAGGCCAGTTTCCTACTTTTAAAATGAGCCACCAACCACCTCTCTACATGCTCCACAGCCCAAGATATAAAGAAATGACTGACTGGCAAAGTTAATGGGTGGGAGGCTGACATGTGACATTCCTAAGGCTTCTCCTGCACAGTGCTGCCGGCGAGCACAGGCTCAGACTCCCTTCAGTTTGTGAGGGAAACAGGAAGTCCCTCCTCCCCTCTGCTGTGTGAAGTCTTGACAGACTATGTAAGGGAATCTACAGCCCTTCATTCTTACACTGCCTGAAAAGGCTGTTTCCACAGAGTTTTCTGTAGGGGGGTCTGAGTGGCCCACGGCACCCGTGAGTGGGCGGGGCTTGTGCACCCATGAGTGGGTGGGGCCACATGGGGCTGTAAGAGAATGGGCCAAGGAGGGCCTGCAACTGGAGGGACCATGGGGTCCATGAGTGGGAGGGAGGACCAGCGGGGCTGCAAAGGGGAGGAGGAGACACAGGGCACATTGACTGACATGGTTTCAAAGCAGCAAGTGCAGGGGACCTAGTGATGCTGCTGCCATATTACACACAAAAATGTAAATATCTTTAAACTGCAAAATAAGCAATGAAAAATTGCAAAAATTCTCAGGAGAGCAATTCCTATCAATTTAGGTAGTCATTTTTGGACCACAGTTCCCCTTTAATGTTTTTTAATTCACTGCCTTATTGTAGTGTCTGCGACACTTTAAGTTCTGCACAGCCTCAGATAACACTGCTCTGCTTACATATCTCCCCCCCCCCGCCTTCTTTTCTCTGATGATTCTCTTAATCATTGCAGAAAGTGTACTGCCAGGAAGCCAAAGATCCTAGTAAGAGGTCAGGGATCGGGAACATATTATCATTTCTGCTTCTAGAGTTTCAGGTCCTTCCCTGTACATGCTGTGATTTCAAATGATGGTTTCTGAGAATCTACAACTCAGATTTAAAATCTGAAAAAAAGTTTCAAGGGAAAGTTTAAGTATAACCTTTAAATTTGGCTTGAAAGACTGCATTTTGGAAGGGAATTTGTGTGTTTGTGCTGCAGATTAAAACTCAATAATGTCAATGAAGAGGACATTGTTGTTTTTTACTTACCCTTTAAATATGTCACATGATTGGTCAAAATTAGTTTTTTTGACTTTTTAGTTACCCTTTAAGTATGGCTGCAACAGTAATGGAGGGGTAGTTTAGTAGCTGTGTATACCTGTATCACGTTAGGGGGTTAAAAAAAAAAAAGTTTTTGGATTATTGATCAAAATTTGCTTTTTTGACTTTAGTTACCCTTTAAAGTATGGCTTCCACAGTAATGGATAAGTAGATCAGTAGGCACCTGTAACCATGAAAAAAACTGTTTTGAAATATCCCATTTGAGGATTGTTACCATTATAGTCTATGGGAAAAAATGTCCGGAAATTCGCCGATAACGCTGTAATGCTTCCGCGGATTCCTTAGCTAGAAGATAGCACACTTCTCCTATATGCCCCGCACATCTGTATCGAATTTCATGTCTGGGTTTTGCATGTTGGTACTACCCTTTACTCAAAAAAATCCTGAAATCATTTTATTTAAAAAAAGTGGTTTAAATTAAAGAAGTTGCTTAGAGAAACACATTGATTTGGCACATAGGTTACTAAACAGCTGTGCAATCAAATCCTTGATAACCCTTGTGCTTGGATTTGCATATTAAAGTCAAAAAATAAAGTTGAAACATGCAATTGCTTTTGACTTAAACTGCAAGGTCCTCATCCCTGGGTTTACCTTGTAGCAGTAGAACTTATTATTCAAAGTTTCTACTGCAATTTGCCCTGCTCCCCACAATATATAGGAAGACAAGCTCTGCAAGAGGCCTAGTCTCAGACTACTTGTACTGCTACAAGGTAAACTCAAGGTAAACCTTGCAGTTTAGGTCATCTCCCTGTGCACTTTGAGTGGGAAGGTAATAGAGCATATTACTAGTTCTTAAAAATGAATGTTACTAGCAAATTGATTTCTTTTCATACTGTTTATCCCCTGTATGACTAATTTCATGTTTGCTGCTTTTTTAACATAAAAGTTAAACTGCTTGCAGGAATATTATATATTTTATTTCTCATTTGTGATTTTTTTTAAAGAAATTGCAAATGGGACAGAGCGGTTTCTGCTAATTTCCTCTGTGTAGGAGACATTGTAACATCATTGCTTTGTGTCTAATGTCTGCCCATCATTCTCATTATTTTGCAAATTTCATATGAAAACTATTCAAACAATAATTTAATAGTGGGTTTACAGTAGTTTAATAGTAGGTTTGCAATTGATAAATGCAACATACTTATATTTTTTAGAAATAAATGCATTGTTGTGCATTTACGGAATTATTCTTATTGTGGAGATTGAAAATAACACACTCTACATTGCAGTGTAATCATTCTGTATTGCATTCAGCAGAAACAGAAATTTGAAGGAGAATGTAAATTAGGAGTGTACTGGAAACAAAGTTGTTGATAAAACAACTTTTTATGAGCTGTGTTCAATTATTAGCTGTGTTTTGATATAGGAAACTCCTGCAGAGGTGAATTTGAGGGTATTGAAGGTTAATGGAACACCACTGTGTTTTTATCAGGAAAATATAATGTGATGGTTTATATTAAGGTTGCTTTGGATTTAAAAGATGCTTCGTTATACTGTTTTACTTGCACACCTTTTTCATTCTGTCCTTCGATTCAGGGCAATATCTCAAAATGTAGTAGATGAAGATAGGGTTGACTTATGAAAGCAATAAATGTAACATACTTGTAATGTATTACAGTATTTTTTCCTGATTAGAAACAAATAACCATCAGGCAGAAAGGGGGAGAAAGGGGAATGCTGCATTGGAGCAGAAGAGCTTTGTTCTGGAGGAGGAAACCTGTTCAGTGGCTTATGCTGCAGGAGTTGGAACTTAGGTAAAATACAGGCTACTTACTTCTGTGCTGATCTGAACCTTAAAATGCTTTCTCCTTTACTTCTGGAACAGGAACAATTGGTGTCATGAAAGGATCTGAAGTGAAAGGTGAATGGGGAAATAAAAAGACGGAGGAGAGATAACAGAAGCCACTGTACAGTAAGTACCAAACTCTATGGTTTGTGCCATACTAGGAATGTAGAATGAGAAATTATCAAATTATCACGGTTTTAACGATATTTACAAACCAACAAAAAAATTTAAATTCAAGATTAAAGGAATGCTTTTTTATTTTCATAGCAATAAATGTTGGAGCTATAGTGACTGTACACATAAAAAAACACAGATGAAGTGACACTAGAAGATAGGTAGACATTACCACATTTATCTATGCTGCTGATTGCGCAGCCTGTCCTTCTGGGAGCGAAACTCGAAATACTGGCCCTGTTTTGAAGGACTAATGTGATAGAGTAAAATGATTTTAATATTCAGTTTAAAGGATAAGTGCACTGTAAAATCAAGTTATGTTCATTTTGGAACTGCAGCGTTTAAAAATACGTTACCCATATTTTTTTTTTACCTATGCCCTCCGATGCCAAGCTTGTGCCTTGAAAGTTGCTGGCATCTTGTTACTGGTTTGCTGAATGTTAAGCTCCGTCCCTCTGAGATTTCCTCTGCTTTCTCCTGTTTGAGCCTCAAACAGTAATGCCAGTGAGTTCTGTGCACTCTCCTGCTTGAGCCTCAAACAGTAGCAGGAGAAAGCAGAGGAAATCTCAGAGGGGCGGAGCTTAACATTCAGCAAACCAGTAACAAGATGTCAGCAACTTTCAAGGCACAAAGCTAGGCTCTGGAGGGGCATAGGTAAAAAAAATATGGCAATGGTATTTTTAAAGCTGCAGCTTCCAAATGAACATAACTTGATTTTACAGTGCACTTATCCTTTAATATTTGGTGAAGCAATGCTTTTATACCCCTTCCCTAAGCTCTTGTTATGTGCAAAGCAGATCTTCTGTTGAATTGTTCCCAAGGTTCTTGCCATTGTTGGGCCTATGTGAGACCTTAAGAAATCTACATAAACCAGCCAAATTCCAAGAGAATGATTGGGCCAAACTTGGTTATGTTGTTTTTCCTCATAATTGTCACTGGAATGCAGCTACACAAGGATGTGTCAAGTGAGTGAATGCTAAAGACGGTATTTCCCAAGGAACATTTGATGTTATCTGTGGGATTGTTAAACTTAAAAATAACCTTTGCTAACCTTTTAAGGTATGAGGCATTGTGCTGCCTCTCATGTTAATACTAGGGGGCTACTTATTTTGGCTGCCAAATAAAGCAATACAATTTTAAATAAGGTTTGCTCCTCATACAGAAAACCAGTATAAAGTTTACCCTGGACAATTTGCAAAAACCTTACTGAATGAGGGCCATGGTTATTCATGTTATATTTTTAACTCTTCAATTACCTCTCCAGTCTGTACTTTAATTAGTAACTGGAATACCTACTGGTACATTTGCTCTCTCCATTGACAATGGTCCATAAAATGTGAGAAACGTTATTATTGATTACTGCGACCAGCCTTAGCCAGTGTTTTCTAAACATTTATTCCAATTCAATTGGTGGCAGAGACAGTGAAACTATTTCACACTGAGGTACAGAAATGTGACATATTTGTAATTTGTTGAGAGTTAACTCTCTCTGCAAACTAAAGTCACACATACTCTGTTTGCCACTTCTTGGCATGGAATTGTTTCAAAGCAATATTACTTGCACTGCTTTATTTATTCAGCGTTGTGCATTAAAACTAAAACAAAAAAGATGAAAAGTGTAAAAGATGTTGGGTAGGCAAACATTCCAATTTTATAGCACATCATAAATAGAAAGAAGGAAAGTAAAAATAGGGTAGCTAATTTAACACGATTTAGAACAAGTGTTAGCATAAAAATGTTCAAGGAATGTGGTAATTTCCAGTTACTAATAAATTGGAACATAGCTAATTTAGAAGAGGAATAAATAGGTTCATTTTATCATAATTATGGTGTTTTCAGCTTGTGATACTTGTTTATAGGTTGATATGCTGCATCCGCTTATTACCACAATAAATTTTATGATGCCCTGTGCCTAAAATAAAATGTTTGTCTTTCTAACTCATTAACTGTTTCTACCGAAAAAAAAACTTTTGCCTTATAAATTTGCACTTATTATTATTATTATCATCATTTCCACGGTGTGGAACAACAACCTACAGAAAAAAAATATTTATTTTAATTCAATCCCTGTAGTGTTGTGTGTATACATTAGAGAAATGCGTGAGAATAAGGTGAGGTGGGCTGTAAGATTTTAAAAAACTTTTCCGATAACTATATTTTCCCGGTTATAATCTGAATAATTATACCGTTCAGGATGGTGGGTGGATTGTAAATGTTTCCCAAAGCTTTTAAGTTTTTACTTATTCCACGCCTTAAAGAGACACTATCCTGAAAAAATTACTTTGCCTCATCTTAATCTATAATTGAATACATGCAAGTAGCACTTGCTCTGATTTGCATGTGTTGCTGCATGCCTTCAATCCAGCACACAATTTGTTAAAGCACAATTATACTCACCTTCCCTCAGCTCCTCTTCTTTGGTCAGTACCTTTTACCCAGGGTGAGGACCTGAACTGCTAGGTCTTCACCCCTGGGTTTGCTTAACTTGAAGCACAGCGTTTCTGAAACGCTGCTCTGGTAGGCTCCGCCAGCTCCTCTCCTTTACCCAGGGTGAGGACCTAGCAGTTCAGGTCCTCACCCTGGGTAAAAGGTACTGACCTAAGAAGAGGAGCGGAGGGAAGGTGAGTATAATTGTCCTTTAAGGAGCAGTATCCCCCCTCCCTCTTTTAACCACTCCCACTTCCATCCGACCTGACTTTTTTCCCACAAACCTACTGTCAAGCCTGCATACAGCATTCCAACTGTCAAAACTCTGTTACCATTCCAGCTACAGTTAAACTACTCACAGAAGGATTATCGTTTCCAGTTATGGTCAATTTAAAATAACCTATTTTTCAGTATAGATGCCCTTTAAAGATTATGTCACACTGGAATATTGAAGATCCAGTAAAATAGCAGTAACTGGAACTGCAGTGACAGTTTTTTAAGAAAAACCAGCAGGATGCAAGTTAAAGTTATTTGCAGATATGTATTTTGGAAGGATATTAGTCAATATTACATGTTTTCTAAAAGAAAAGCGCCGCCAGTTCCAGGAGTCTTGCCAAATATATCCTACCTTGTTGAATGACGTAAGCTGTAGACAGAGAGACTGGTGAAGTAATGCTTAAAGTCACAGCATTACTATATGCATGCTGTATGTGTATATTTGTATATATTGGAGTTTAAATCAAATGATATGGTATATACCTTTAATTGTAGTATTTTCCCAGTCGATATACTAAGAAAGTTTATAATATCCCATATGGTAACATATATTGTGTTTTTTTACTCTACTTGTACCTGTACAAGTTTGTGTGGGGGAAGCCCCACTAGATTTTGTATGTGAATTAGGGGTTATGCTTGTCAATACATTGGGTGTTTTCTGTATTAAGCCAAAAATATATTAAGTCGCTGGTACTTGGTAGCTCTGGGTGGGTATCTTTTTGTGTATACAGATATTACACACTGTGTACTACTAAACTGGCCCCAGAAAGATTCTTACTGACCCATGTTCCACTGGATGTGTGAATAGCCAATCACAGGCACGGCTGTCGGTCATGCCCCTCTCTGCTTTTTCTGGCTAGCAGAGAGCTGGTAGCAGAGTGCCAGAGGAACGAATCTGTAAGTATCTTTCTGGGGGGTTTTGTTAGAAAAGTAAATCGGCAGTTTGTAGTGGGATGCCCTACACATTGAAAAAAGTTTATTTTATGGGTGGAGAAACCCTTTAAGGAAAGTGTTCTGCTTATAATGAAGCATAATAGATGGTTACACTTGTAAAGCTGAATCATCAGGTGCCCTAACAGGATAGTCAAGTTTTGGGTGGGATTCTCCCTAAACTTTGTGCCCTTTGGTAGGTGTAATCTGAATCTGTAAGTGCCAAACTATTAAAAAAATAAAATGTTTTCTGTTATTACTTCCTAAACGATACACATAACAGTATTATAATTACAATATATTTGTCTTAAATTCTCACTGCAGTACATATTTACCTTTGGTTGATGGAGGGGTGCGATAGAACAAGAATTTATATTTTTTAACAACTTTAATAGCTCTACTGTATTAACAAGACAATTAAAGGGGATTGCTGGGAAGAGAGTAGTTTGTAGGTATTAAAGAATAATGGGAGGAGAAAAATAAATAGAATAATAGAATATTTTGAAATCCAACAGCATGCAAGTCTGCTTTTTTAGGATTATTTTACATATTGGTGCTAATGGCTGAGCTGTAGGTTTACATCACTGGTGTCAAATAACTGGCAACAGTACACAGCCTGCTATGTTGTGTGCAATGATGTGCTCTCTCCTGAAGCTGCCAAGTGGATTCATTTCACATTTGGATTACATTAACTAAATACAATGGGTGTTCTAGAAATGCTGAGTTGCTCAGTTCTGGCACAAGAAAACTGATATTTTAGGAAGGGGTGAGTGCTTTGCTACTTAATTGTATTTGTATTTCTTGATAATGAGAAATTGTGTTTAAGGGCTTTGACAACTCTAAAGGCTGGTATACACAGGATTTTTTTTCCAGTAGGTTACCGTTTGATTGATCCGAGCGAAAAGGCTGAAAAATTGACCGTGTGGTGTCTATTTGATAGACTGCCCAGCAAAGTTACCTGGCACTAATATCATGTAGCCATCTACTGTGTATGGGGTGCTTAGCAGTAATTATTAGTTAATTGTAAGGAGAGCTAACCAATTCCTAAACTACAGGAGATCTGCTTGTGCTGTGCCTGAATGCTCTATACAGATGGTAGAGAGAGTTATGCTTGAAATGTAAAGGAAGGAGCGGTGTGAATGTCCTGGCACAGGCAGATGTTCGCAGGCTTGCTGCTCCTCATACAAACCTGTTCAAGAAAAAGGTTTTTTCCTACTGTAGTTGCCCTTTTAAAAGGTAGCAAACAAATACCAGAAAGTAGCTTGCATTTTCTAGTGAATGCAATCCATATCCATTAGCAGACAGGCCCTAAAACAAATGCAGTGTCAAATGACATTTTTTTTCCCAAACCTGGCTGATTTATATTTAAAGACTGATTTCTGGGGTATCTTGGGTATATATAGGATCTGAAAACAAGGGCGCACTCGCAGGACTTGTATAAAAACTTTATTCACCACTGTGTATTTACATGTTTCTTACCTCTAAGGGGCAGAATACTGAATTTCTTTCAACAGACTTACAGGATTATTCAATAAATGTTCTTATTGTTAAAAATGGTGCTAATTTTGCCCCAACCAATCAGATGTTAGCTTTCAAATGTTAAAAACATCTGATTGGTTGGGGCAAAATTAGCACCATTTTAAATGATAAGAACTTATATTGAATCTCCCTGTATATCTGTTGAAAGAAATTAATAAGTTGAACTTGTCCTGTGTGTACTAGATATTAAGAGATATTTTTTCCTGATCTTTGGGTGCCTAGTGTCTGTACAGGTGTCCTTTAATGTTGTTCAGCTGAAACAAACAATAGCTTTTTTCTGTCCTCGGTGCCACCCTGCCCTCTCCATAGAATGGCTGTTTGATAGTAAAGGTGGCCATACACATGCAACTACAATTTACAATTTGAAACAATCATATGTGGTTTGGGGATTCCTTGGCATTGGGCCCATACATGTGGCAATACTTATTCCTTAAAGTAAAGGCAGCCGATACTGACCGCAACAGCAATAGTTTGTCGCCATCTTAGTGAGTTATTATCAGTGCCCACTCCTTCCCGATATTAGGCAAACCCCATTCAATGTATTTTGCAGCACATCTGACACCTCCTATGGCATATCTTATATTTTAAATAGTTTAACATTATATAATCTGTTTTTCCCCCTAGTAATTAAAAACGTTTATGGTTTGGAGCAGTGGTCTGTGCTGAGGGGTCGGGTTAAAGGAGCCAAGCTTTTTGTGCCTATAACCTCCTGAGATCGAAATCTGGCCCTTGTTTCAGGTAACGATTATTGAGCATGTATATGTAGCTTAAGGTTGTAAATGATAATGGGATTTTACTGTAGTTCTGCATTTACATTGTGTCCCTTTTATCATAATTGAATAAAGATTCTTAAATTTTTTACAGTTGTATCACATATTTTGGCACAATTTTTGGCAGTCATAGACCTAAACCAGTAGACTCTTTTATCATGGCAGAATCGGTTTTCAATTAGGAAACAATAGACACATCTTTTATTTTATTTTCCCTAAACAGAATACTGTCAGGTTTTAATTGTTCATTTTGGTTTCATGAAGGAATGTGCGTGTGAACATCCCTGTCAGTCCTGAGATTTGTTTTCATTCGCAAACAATAAATTTAAAATCTAAGAAGTTAGAAGGATAAACCTCAGGAAGAGTAAGCACACTGTGTTTCCTGTCATTATTTGTTTGGAAAAGAAAACTGTAGTTGATGCTGGAATTGATAATAACAAATCTATAGCACTAGTTACAGGTACAGTTTTCTAGTTTTTAAACTGCATTTCTTGCGACTTGCTTTCTTGTTTAAAGGGGCAGTTCAGTGGAAATTATCAATATTTGTTAAATTGTTAGTTTGTGTAATGCATACTTAGTTATTCTACATATTCTCTTCCATTTTGAAAAATTAGTTGATTTCATACCGTTTGCTGTTCCCTGCTTTTGACATTAGTGAGCTGACATTTCATGTTCTAACAGTCCTTCTTCTTCCCAGGATGCACCACTTCCTTGGAATATTACTAACAGTAATTTCTACTGATTGGCTGTTGTATGGGTGAAACATTCTCAGATCTCTACTGAGCAACTTAATCAACCCAGGCGCTGGGTCAAGAGCAAGACCACAGTGGTCTATATTAGGGGTCCTGCAAACAGGAAGTCAGTATTTTGGTTGCATTTATTTATACACAGACAAAATGCTGAATTGGCAGATTAAGGTTATTGGGATACTTTTTTTCTGTAAAGTACATGTATTTGCACTGAACTTTCCCTTTTACACGTGTTACCAATCTGATGTAACACACGGCACATAAAAAAAGTTTAGACTAAACATATTTATCTTGATTTTACGTCCCAGCCAAAATACTGGTTAATAATTCCTATTGGGTATGCACGCTTGAACAACTTACACGTGGCTTATTGCCACCAAACTATAGCTGAAACAGGATGATGTATGAAGAACTGGCAATGCCACTTCTAATGGAGGTTTGTTTACAAACTGACACATTTTCTTTCTTAAAGTTGCATTAACATTTGGTGCAAACATAATCAAAATTGGGTAAGCATGACTTAAAGACAAAATGTAGTGATATCAGTTTTTACTACATAGCCTGAAACTGTGTGAAATTTTGAATACTTTTCAAAAAATAATACAAAGCATGGAAAGAGTTAAAGGGGAACTAAAGTCACCTGACCACATTGTCTTAATAGACAGCACATTCAGAAAGATAAAACAAGTTGTGTCTCACTCCTCACTTTGCTGTGGCTGTTTGTTGATTTATAAAATTAACCTGTAGGTACTAGGGGTAGGCTTCCTTAATCCACCTCTTTGTTTTGGTGGAAGTCTATGAGGCATATTTATTAAGGAGAGCTATTTTCACCATTTTGTTAAAGGCAGACTACATAGCCATATTGATTGCGTTAAGTCATTTTTGTTGGCGTAAGTTAACAACAAAAAAACACTTTTTGACACTTTTTAAATATGCGATTGAGAGGTTATTCCAAAATGTATGGTGTATGCAGTAACTGTTTTTACCACTGGGTATTGCCATTTTATAACCTGTACTAAGTTCAATTCGGGCATTAACAGTGGTGAAAAATACAGTTCACTTTCTAGTGCATCAAAAAAAGGAAGCTGCAGCTGTGCCCCCTAGAAGCCAATCAAATAACAGCACTCCTACTTTTTATCACAGATCATGCTACAGCAAATACTGCCTAAAAAGGTTTGGGCAATGATCTCCGAATGAACGGCCGTTTCTGCCGATAAAGTGCCCGCAATCCCGTGATCTCATGTGTGTGTACGAACCTTTAGACACTGAAGAAAGGTTCAATAGTATTCAAAACACAGTATTGAGATTAAAAAGTTTTGAAAACAGTTCCTTTTCCCATTTCATGTCTACCCCTTTCATGTCTACCCCTTAGAAAAACATATAATATGATAAGCAGGACCCCCTATAACGTAATTATTGGTTAATGTTGTTAAATATGCTCCCAGACAGGGATCTTATACTTACCAGCTCCCTATCCACCTCCGCGGCTATCTGGTTGTTCCTGGTAAGGCAGTCAGTCATGACTGAACAAGCCTCCACTGCTGCTGCTCAAGAATGGAAAAAGAATGGGGCAGCAGCAGTGGAGAGGGAGAAAGTGACGGTGGATCGTGAACTTGTAAGTATGATATCACTGTCTATTTAATAACATTAACCATTTTGGGGCTTACATTTTAAGGGGTCCTGCTTATCATATTAAAAGTTTTTCTAAGGGGTGGTCATACACTTTAAGAAACAAAATTAATCTTTGCAGTTTATTTCTTATCAAGTTTTTATGAAAAATGAAAATAAACATTTCACAAGTTTGTGAAACTTAAACCCGTAACCTCATGGGCTGTGTGTTTCTAAAAGTAGAGCATTTGTCCACTGGACCACCAAAGCTACCACATTGAAAACAGGTACATTTAGAAACTTTCAAGGTGATTTAATATCGCTAAAATAAGTGTAAAATCCATACAACCTGATGTAATATTGGCTTAATGTGGGTTTTACAATTGTACAATACAAATGAATTTAGAAATAGCACAGCACTCCAATACAATACCCGTTTAGTTAAATTTTTTTGTTGTTTCATAGCGTAAAATCTAATGGAGTATTGTAAGGGGGCCAAGTAAAGCAGAGCATATTTCATCATGGGATCTCGGCAAGGTAAGTACTATAATGCTTTATTGAATCTTCCTGGTTATCTTTTGCTAGAAACAGATTGCAAGCAAAAATAAATAAACAAAAAATGTCAGTAAAATCTGCTGACTTCCCCCCGACAAACAAGTTTCAGTGTCTTATCAGGGACTTCCATATTGGTGTGTAGACATCTGTATAGAAAATATATGCATAGAGACAGTAAATACTGGGGGTCAGAGGGCATGGACAATAGGTGCACATACTTACAAGGCTCTTTTAATACCAAGCACAGCCCCCCCTCCAAGTACCAATTTTTACTTTACTTGCCTTTACCAAACCTGCTTTTATCATTTACACAGCCCGATCTTCACTGCTGCTCTGCTTCCTCCTCTGCAGTCTCTGGGTCTGAAAGTCAGACTTAGCTCTGACACATACACCGCAGCAAATAATTGACTTCCTTTTCCGGTGCTAAAGAGGAGAAACCTCCTTTGCTTCTATGTAACAGGTAGTTAACACAATACAGCAGAAGAGTAAACTACCAGCTAGTCTGTAAATAGTGATAGAAGCAGTTTTGCTGAAGGTAAGCATAGCAAAATTTGTGCCAGAGATGGGGTACTAACCTAGCATTAAACATCATTGGTGGGGGTGGACATGCCTATAGTTCTCCTAAATTCTCAAGATATGTGTGTATAATATATATATATTTGTTCTTTGCAGAATTTCAATCAATATCTGCCTTAAGCTGCTGTAGAGATTCTATTCCAAAGTCTCTGCTCTGCCCTGGTCCTAAAGAAAGCCTGCCTGAGGCCTTCACAGTTAAGCATTACATATTCTGTTTGTATAACACTGTATGTATCCTTTGTATCCGTGTGTTTTTTCAACCTGGAGTGACCGCCTGAGAAAACACAGTGCTCATTTTAAAAGAGTTTCTATTCACTTTCCTTCTTGGCAGTTACCAAGCTTTTCTGTTCTCTAGGGTTCAGTACATTCGGGTGGTAAAATGTGTGGATAGGTTAGCATAAAAGTAGATAGAAATAATAAAAACAGATGAATGATGAACACCACTTGGACTGCAAATTAATTTAATGCTAATTAGTATCACATGTAAACATCCCTCCTCCTTTTTTCCTGTCAAGTGATTTGAAAGCCTGTTCCTTTATCTAAAGCTGGGTACACACATTAACGATAAAGCCCCGATACCGTCGGATCCGACGGTATCGGGGCTTTATCGTTACTGTGTGTACCCAGCTTTATGAAGTTCATAGGGAGAACGCTTGGGACTGTGTGTATGCAGATCTTTGAAAGATGGCAGACAGGATCTTGCAGATCCTGTCTGTCATCTTTCAGAAATCTGTACTGTGTGTACCTAGCTTAAGCTGGGTGTTTATCTTTTTCTACTAGCTCTGAAGCTCCCCAATGAAATGTTCCCTTAGCGGCCCAGCCTATTTGTTCAGACTCTTGGGGGCCTGAACAATCCTAAACTTTTGTGTTCAGCCTTATTCCTTTTTCTGTGATCCCTTGATTTTCTGTCTGGTATTAAAATATACACTGAGCTGTAAAAATACAAATGGGGCGATGTTATATGTAAAGCTGGCACTTCTTACCTGCCCAAGTTTCCACAATGCAATAATCCCATTGTGATATTTACTGGATTGCAAGATTGTGGTCAGGTAAGAAGTGCCGGTTTACGCCTCCATTGTAAAGACATTTAGGGAGATTCAATAAAAGTTCTTATTGTTAAAAATGGTGCTAATCAGGTATTATTTAACATTTGAAAGCTAACATCTGATTGGTTGGGGCAACCGTATTTAACTATAAGAACTTATTGAATAACCCTGATTAAGTTTAGTGCTACATAGTAACATAGCCTATATTATGTAGGCTGCACTGCTTTTTTCTCTAAAATATTTGAATGCGTTTTACACTGATTTGGCTAGTAAGTATCCAGATATGTATCACCCAGCATTGAGAAGGAGCCACAATTTGGAAGAAAAATAACCCATGGTTTAGCTTACCATGGGTCACTGACTATAGTTTTTGCATGTCATGGAAGTGCCTGTCCCTATTAGCCATATTATTGTGCAGTTATGTACTCAAGCTGGCAGAGGATAGGTGCTTGCCCGTCATTCAACCTTGAGTTCTTTGGTGCTGGAAGGTAGGACAATTGGTCTTTTTGATTGCATAACTCTTCTTGTGTGTTAGGTACCTTATTTGTAATCCTACCACCTTTTTTTGTAGATGGAGCCTGGAATCACATTTAAAGTAACGTTTAATACTATAGTGTTTAGAGTATAGCTAAAAAAAGAAATAGGCATTTCCCAGATGTGAAAATTAAATTTTTATTTCTCCCTTTATTTCTATAGTTATTGAAAATACGATAATTCGATAATTACTGAATTAGTGTAACATTCGTAACCCTTGATTTTGGCCATAACCCTCAAATGTACCGTTTTGATGATAACCCTCCGATGCGTAGTTTTGGTGATAACCCTCCAATGTACCGTTTCGTCAATAACCCTCCAATACGCTGTTTCGACGATATCCCTCGAATGTTCCATTTCGCTGATAATCAGCTAATGTACTGTTTTGCTGATAACCCTTGAATACGGTGCTTCTGCGATATCCCTTGAATTTTCCATTTCTGCAATTACCCTCAAATGTATAATTTCGTAGCCCTCGGATGTATTGTTCAATTTTGATAACCCTTGAAGTTCGGCTATCTCTACTGTTAAGTAGGGTTAATGAGTAGACTAGGCTGGACTGGATGGTCGTGTGTCTTTATACATCCTCAGTTACTATTTAACTATGTTCAAAGATACAGTGAGTCTCAGATAGGACTAAAACTCTGGCAGAGATACCCCACTTTACTCAGAAACTTCTGAGGCACTTACCCGGGCATAAGGCAGGGAAATATTAACCCCAAAGATAGACATGGGGGAATAAAAGGTTATAAAGTGATGATGTTAAGTGAAACCTTCCAACATAACATGAAAAAATGTATCATTTATTATATTCGAAATGTATCAAACATTAAAAGTTCCTACCATACTACATATATAACAACATCTTTGATTATTATCTTGCACCCACAGCACCCATATACACATATATAGGGCTTATAGGGTTTTCTTTATGACTGATTACCCAATCTATTTTTGACTATTTAACTATGTAACTGCAGTTACCTTTTTTTTTTTTAGAAATTGCTCTTATTATAGAGGCAAAACTTGTTTTATGTTTACACAAAATTTGGTTAATAATCTGAAATTTAGCTTTTCAGTAACCTTCATGATATATTAATAGCTCCAAATATAAGTCAGAGGGATTGCAACTGCATGCCTTTGTAAATGCTTTATTGTTTAATGCGTTTATATGCAGACAGGTGTTGAAAGTATTGTTGAGGTCTGCAGACATAAAATGATGCCCTTTTTGTAGCAGTTACCATAGCAATCGGAGAGTGAATTTTTTTTAAATAGGAATAATGCTGACTTGTTTCTGAAATGCTTAACTATACACCATAGTAAATGTTTTAGACATAATTCTACAGCACTAAAATGGATGAGACTGACACCCCAACTACCTCCAAATGTAAAATAGATTGTTTTATGGCAGGAAAAACAAAGATAAAGCACTGACTACTTCACTTTTTTGTATTATAGAGAAGGTTGCATTTACTCATAATTTTTTGGTTTTTTTTTCAATTGGTTTCTTTAAAGGTTTTCACCTAAAATAATTTCTCTGCATTTTTGCATGCATTGTACTTTAATACGTTTCTTTGTAACCTCTCACTGTGTTTTAAATCGGAAAGTTAATGTTTGAAATACTTATTTTACCTTTCAATTTACCAATCAATTCTAGTGTTTTCATAGGAATGCACGGCAGCTGAAAATGTAGCTGTCATTTTTGTCAGTCTAGAAAATTACTGAAATATTAAGTAGGCAAATATAGCTCTTGCTAATGCTGGTTTTCTGTAACGTTATAGGATTTTACCTTTGACAGGTTATTCAGAATACAGTTTCACCCCTTTGAATTAAAAAGATATTTTTTTTCTGCCCCATCTCTGATACGAAACCAATTACCAGCAGTGTTAGGAAGAAATGAGAACATTTTGAGTCTGTGGGAGGCAGCCTCTGGACTATGCTCATTTAAATAGCTATCGTGATGGAAAATGTTAAGAACCAGGGGCTGAAAACTTAAAGGGCATGTCCACCCCCAAATCTATAATTTTCCCAAGTTCTGGCCCCTCTGTATAGTTTTAAAAAAGCCTTACCTTACATTCCTGCTCCTTATGGTTCTCCTGTAGTCCTTGTCCAAACTACAGGAAACTGAAGAGCAATGGCTGTCTTCCTGTCCAATAGTCTCTACCTTCTGTGAAGCCTCCGGGAAGGATGCTGACATGTGCAGGGGAGCCCTTCCCCCTCCCTCCCCCCCTCCGAATCCCATTTGCCACCCCTTTCTCCTAGCGTGACAGGCTTTTGGTATAATGTCCTTTAGGGTTGCCCACCCTCAACCGCTATAACAACGCTAAAAAAACCTTTCAGGTATTTACTTACAGACCCTCGCTCCCGCAACAATCTTCTTAGCCGGCAGCCAATCACAAATGCGGTTGCCAGTCTGGCCCCTCTCTGCTGTTTCCTGTTAGCAGAGAGGGAAGAAGAGACTCGCACGAGCAAAGGGGCTGTAAGTAGATATCTGAATGTTGTTTTTTAGCATTATTATAGCGGTTGGGGGTGGGCAAACCTAATGAACATTATACCAAAATTTAGTTTTTAAAGTGCCCTTTAAGGTTCGTACAAACGTACGATTTGGAACCAAGCCACAACCCCCAACCACAATGCATTAATTTTGGTCGTGGCTTGGTTCACACATCGTACATGTGTATAAACCTTTAGACTTGAAGTCTTAGAAGAGGATAAAGGAAATGAAATGGGAGAATAAAAGAAGCCCTCCTTTTTGTAACAGTTGGTAACAGGGTATAGCTGTCTTGTTTCTCAGCAAGTGATGCAAGGAATTGCTTATATTATAATAAATGTAATAATTGCCACTATAGAATAATAGCACACAAGTAGATTTCTACTACCCCCATTTCTATTTTATTAAACCCCAGGCTGATCGTGTCCTATACAGCTATTCTCACCCCATGTATTCTGTAAAGCACCACAAAATTTTTTAAGCTGGGTACACACATTACCGTGTGTAACCGTTTTATTTCCATTATGCCATCTTGTGATATTGTCAGCCCCATTGTTTTACCCCTTCATTACCAATAAATCCCCAAAAACCTAATAAATAATAAAATGCATTCAGAGACTATCTAAGTGAGATAAAAGTTAAAGATAACATGTTCAACCCATGACCATTTCCAGTAAAATAAAGCATTATCGTCACAAACTTTGTTCCTGGATATGAGGAACAAGTCTGACTGGATTAACAACATTAAATGATTTCCCTTTTTTCTTTCAGTAACAACATAAGGGTAGTATTGCCTTATTTGATTTGAAATACAGTATGTTTTGTGCATATAGCGTGTGCTATATGTATGATGTATGCTTGGTGAGTCCAATAACTGACTTCATACTAGTCTGGAAACAGCTATGCATTATGAATTTCTAGACAAATGCTTTAATAAGACATTTGTTGCATTTTGTTAGTTACTATTGTGTAATAGGGCAGGCAAAGTTTTGAATATTTTAATATATTTGTTGTGTATCTACCAATATAATACAGTGATGCTTTTTATTTTATTTGACAGCGGTAAAATGTCTCTGTGAAACATTTTTTTTTTATTGTATAAATCCTGTGTACACAGTCATAAACAGCTTAGTTCTGTAAAAGGAACTTGTGGTTATGGGAAAATGATGTCACATCTGTGATATTATTTGTAAAGGCTTCATGGCTGTTTGGACGCTAAATTTTTATTGTTTACAAAGGGTGCTGTCTGTATGTGAAATTCTGACCCTACCACGTAGATTACATATGGTAAACCTATGCAGACAGAACACATTCCACAGACTTTCCCCACATATATAACTGTATATGTGTCTGTACAGTATATATATTTTTTATTACAATTGTGGATTTCTATAGCGCTAACAAATTAGTGTAGTGCTTTGCAATAACAGACTCTGAAGAGCTTACAATCTAAGCACATTTATTTGACACATACAACCTATCTGTATGTCTTTATGATTGTGAGCGAAAATGGAGTTCCCGGAAGAAACCCACGCTAGCACATGGAGAACATACAAAATCCTTGCTGATGTTTCCAAGGGTGGATTCGTGAATTCAAACCCAGGACTTCAGCACTGCAAGGCATCAGCATTAACCCACCCATAGAAGTGCTGTAAAGTTTCAGTGCGATAAAATATTGCCATGGATAGTTTCATAGATTATTAAAGATAAGCAAAAAAAAAATAAGACAATAGAAATTCTGTTATTTACATTTCCATTAATTCTTTTTTATTGCTCATTCTCCTTCCAATCTGCTCCCTTCTGCTATCCAATCCAGCTTTCTCCATTCAATATTCCTCACCCCTTAATCCAATTTCCCCTATCCATTACCTACATTTATCCCATATACTTCAGCCCTAAAGTCTAGTACTCTGCCTGTCTGGCATAGGGATAAGGAAGACCAGTTAGTTAGATGTGTATTGAGAGTTCAAGCTGAGATTTATGTTGGATTTTACTTGACTGCACTGGATCATTTACTGGATCACTTTATTAAAATAAAGTGTTGAATTTAGGACTGATATTTATGTATGAACAATGAGCATATGTATTTTTATTTATATGCTTGTGTTACTTGTGAAGTTGAGTGCATTGAAATGATACCTTACAGATTGTTTGCCATTAATAAGGTTCCTATGTTCTCTGAAATTAATTATCTTTTTATTTGTCTCCTACAATCATTTGGTCATACCAGGGCATAAATTAATCCTAATTAATATCCACCATGTAAATGATGTCTGAGTAAACGTGTCTTTTTTTAAAGCTAGTAATTAGCAGCCTACTGTTTTACATAATGAGAATTCAGGTTTTTATGTTGTGTAAAACATTCTAATTGGTGAGATAAAAGCCATCCTAATATTCTGTTAACTCGTTCAGGGTTTTTGACAATGCTAATGCCAATATTAGGAGGGATTAAATTGGTAATGTTACACAAAATAATTTGACTTTCTTTAGTTGAGATTTTTAACTCACTGATTTTAGGGCCATATTATATGGCCCTATAATTTTGCTATTTTATGAAAGATTACAATACCGCAAGTTACTGAATATGTCCCTTAGTACCAGTACACAATCAGTATCTGTCAGTTGTACATTGTGGGATGGCAAGTTCAGTATCTGTCAATGGTATACCTTGGGACTGCACATTTACAGGGAGATGCAATATTCAGCGCTAACAAGAAAATAAGCGCCAAAATGACTCTAACCCATGTATAAAAGTGTTAGTGAAGGTTTTTCACTGCCTGCACCATGTCACTTTTTTTTTCTTTGCAAAGCGATGCAATAAATTTTGCACTGTTTTTTGCGCTATTTTTTTGACAATTAATGCCTCTTTAATGATGTCTTTAAAATACGCGCAAAAGGTCGCAACTAACCGCTAGCGTTTTCGCAATGTATTAACGGTAGCAAAGTGATTAATACATTGCGGAAACGAGTGCAAGTAGGTTGCGATAGCAAAATATATTGCATCTCCTCCTTAGTATTTTGTCAGTGGTACACTGTGAGACTGCAATTTTAGTATTCGTCAGTGGTCCACCTTGGCATTACAAATTCAGTATATTTGCAAGTTTATTAGAAATTATGCGGTTTGATTAATGTCTTAAAAACCTATAATATAATGTGCCCTTTAGGCAAAAACATTTTCTAAATATCCTCTATTTAATTTAGAAAGAACGGCAAAAAAGATTGTGTGTACTTGAGATAAGATGGGATTTTGGACAGATTAGAGAAATGTCCAGATGTTCTGATTTTTAATCATGGAATGTCAGAATATTTATAATCTGGTATGATTTAAATGTAATCTTGATTTTTGGCTTTTGATTTTCCTAGTACTCTGTTGAGAAATTCAGTAATGAGATGTCAGCAGAGAATAAAACTTGTTCATTAACATCTGATAAAAATGTAACATTTCCCCTCATAATTACCTTGTGTTGCTTGGGTCAGGTGTCTTGGTTGGAGGTAACAAACTATTGTACTAATTGCCACCTCAGTCACAATTTAATTAATAATTGATAAAAAGGGGAAAATTGCTTTGTGCTTCCACAGAGCTGATTAGCTCCTCAAGTCTTTGTTCCTCAGTAGTGAAAATGATTTGCCTGTTTAAGGGCCAGGTCCTATTGCCATGTTTTGGCTTGTGTTTTGCTATCCATATTTTCCCTACGTATATAATTATCTCTTCCTGGGCCTGCTACGTGTGTTGCAATCAAATCTGTTATTGAAATGCATGTTTCACCTTATTTGGTCCATTTCAATATTGACATTGGGGACAGGAAACAAATGCACTGGAAAAAGGCACAACACACGAAACAAGAAAAAAAATCGTTCTACAAACTGAATGCTAATATAAATACTATAATATACATACAGGCCTATACTGGCTACCGTTTAAAAGCTATCATCTGATTGGTTGCATTTGTCGCTTAAAGGAAAATCTTTGTAACTTGACCTTCATACACATGAGCGATCACATTGAAATTAGTGAGATGACATTTCAGGTTCTGAACAGTCTTTCTTCTTCCCAGAAGGGATTTACCCACAGCATGATTTTAGCGTGACTGTAACTCCAAATAATTGCCCAGCGCTACAATTATACTGGGAAAGTTGGTACCTAAAGACTGAGGTTCTAATGTAATAATTTTATTTTGACTTTTATCCAAAAGAGATTCAATAAATGTAAAGATGTAGCATAAACTTTTTTAGTGTTCCATAAAGTTATGTGAAAATAATTTTGTATTTGACAACTAGTTTTATAAAGTCAACAGCTAAATGACTATGTAAGATTGATATTGATCTAGCCTGAAATAGTCTGGCTGATGGAATGGGAATTGCTTGCATGACCTTTAGCTGCTATAGAGGCCTCTATATACCCTTTCTAGAGGTGTGCATTATTAAGACTTTTTCTGCATCAATAAATAATGAGATCATTATACCAAGAAAGAAACAATGTCATAGTAGAAGAAAAAGAGGGGCAAAAAACATTTGTAACTACTGCTTTGTGTTTTCTCATTACATCATGACATATTTTTTGACTTATAGCATTACTGAGGAGCAACCAAGGGAGTGGCTTCTGCATCCTGAAGTAGTGCCATTAACTTTGTTGCAGCTTCAGGGAAATTAGTCCCTGTGGGATCTAACGGTGACTTTTAATGCTGCATTGACTATTTAAATATGTCTTCTAATTGACTTTACACCAGTCAGAAAACAGACCTACAATCTAGGGTGCTGGGGTGTGAAAGTTTAAAGGGTTATTTCCACTGAAAAAGTGGTCATACCCTTATTGCTCTTTACTTTGGACACAAAATAAATTGTGTTTAGGATACATTATAGGTAGAGGGAAATTGTGATATACAAAAATATACAGATGTATCAATACCCTTGCATAATTATGACTATAAACCGATAAATTTTATCAAACCACTATTGTATCTGTTGGACCAAACAGGCTTTATGCCAAGAATGTTCACCATTGCTAATGCAGAGACAGGAAATATTGCTCCTTTGATGGATTAAGGCCTTTCCTATGGGAATGTTGAGCAGTTTTGATTTTGGGGAGGGATTTAATTGCTTAGTCCAACTACTCTATAGCCGCCCCCAGGCAAATTTCTACCTTAACAGATTATCATCCCCAGGAATCCTTCTTCATAGGGGAACAAATAAGGCCCTGTTTTTATGGATGGGGGGGGGGGGCTGGCTGGCATTTCCTAACCTCCATATCTACTGCCCATCAAATAAATGAGGATGCTTCAATACTGTACAAAGGGCCCATTCTTAAAATACTTTGCTTTGCTGGACCCCATGTGGCTGGCAGGGATGGATTTCTCCACGGCCCAGCTAAGCCATTGCCTAGGGTGGCACAACCTACAGGGGGCAGCACAAAAATGTAACCCAGCATCACCTACTTTTTACAGTTAACTGCAGAAATGCCCCAACATCACCTTAATTGTTGGGGGCTGATAACAAGTTAGTTGGCCTAGTGAAGAAAAAAATATAAATGGGCTCAATCTTGAGACCGTATAACAGACAATTATCTCAAATAACAGTTTTCACAAATAACCACAAGATACAACAATTAATATGAGGGATGCCCTAACATTTTGCACTGTGCCTTTTTGTCTCTGACATGGATAAGTGGGCCTCCAGATACCAAACTACCTTTTTATGCGATCAGGGAAATTAACAACTTCCATTTTCCTTCTGATTCACATATTTTGTTGCACATAAAATAATTGTTAATTTTAAGTATAATCACACGGAACCTAGTAAAGTATTATAAGGTTCAATTTATTGATATTTTTGATTGTTCAGTTATTATAATGTAATCCCAGGAGTTAGCACTTATTATCAATGTGTATTTATAAACTCTTAAATTGTTTCTTTTACTATTGTTAATGCATATGCTGGGGACTATTATAAAAGAGAAAAAAATGTTTTGGTCCTGATCAGGAGGGAAATCGGATAACCGAAGGGCTGCATGGAAGCTTCAATTTTCTTTTAACTCAAAATTTTATTGAATAAATCAAATGATTTGTGATCATTAGACTACTGTAGGGATTTTTTATTTCAGCTTTAAGGGTATCTTACTTGTTCCTTAGAAATGTATGCACAGTAGGCAACAGAGAGCAATAAAATAATGAATTAAGCATCTGTGTGACACTATGATTTGTTGAGTGGAACCAGGGGACTACAATGTGACTGAACGAGCATCTGTTGTAGTTCCCATCTTCATCTTCAGACCTTTAACTTCAGGACATGTGTGCTCTTTCTATTCTGAATGCCACTGCAGTGCCGAGCTCCTCAAAATCAGCCAGACAAATCAGCAGTACATGATGAAGTTTCCTGATAGCCTATTGGCTAAATAAAATAATGAAAGAGTATCTTACAGGAAATACTTAATCATAAACTGCAGGCTGATACTCTCAACAAAGCAAATGTAGATTAAAGGTATGTTGAGTAGTTATCACTGAATATCTTTTATAACTGTATTCGCTTTGTTAAAGACTTTCAAATACTCTAGTGGGCATCAAGACAATTCATTCTTTTTGTATTAGAATGCATTGTGTACTCAATACTGCAATTCTGTGGAGAATGATTTTGTAAACAGACAAGCTCTGCCTTTATGTTTTAAGTTGACATGTAACATTTTAGTAGATTTGTCTTTTGTGGCCAAAACCCTCCTTAATTTGCTTCCCCCAGAATAGTGACAATCACACCACATTTGCCTTTGTGCAGGGCAAAGCAGCTTGACTAAATGAGTGAAAGCATTGTTTACAAAATAAATTCCCTGGAAATGGAGGGTTTATAATGAGTGCGGTAGTGTTCACTGTAGCTTTTTAACAGCTCATAATTGGAGGACAGCAGTTGTTTCCACAGAGGCAGAATTGGCACATTATATACCCATTATCTCTTCTGTTAACTACAAAAACAATTTAAATGCCTTTAGGTGGGTACACACAGTAATGAGTAAGGTAAGATAGCAATCGTTCCTGAGGCCGTCAAACGTTCACTGTCGGCTTCGGGTTCATTCGGAAATGCTCGAAAAATTCTCTTGGCCACGGTCGTCTCCCTGTACTTTAAGTATAGGGAGACGACTGCGGCTGGGGGAAATCTGCATTCCCGAGCATTCTCCCTATGATTTACATAGGGAGAACACTCATGACTGTGAGTTGCGCAATCCTTACAAAATGACAGAGGGAATCTGCAAGATTCGTGTACGCAGCTTTAGACTAGTTAGAAAGGATTAGTTGATTAAGTATGGAAGACCATGTTTTGGTCCATAGTTTAACACGTCAGGCAAGGGTTAAAATATTTAACTTACTAAAACATTATTGTTAGTGTTAAGTTACCCAATAGCATGGGTGTATGGCATGTTTTTGATGGAAATGCCCCTGCTATTAGCTGTCTATGGTTTTCATTAAAGCTGCTTTGTTTTGAAATAAGGGATGACATTACTGAACGTGTTTAAACCCAAGAGAATTAGTGCAGGTTCATCATAAAATATTAGAAGCATTGGATAATAAATGTTAAATAATTTAGTCAAACGCTGTGGTCCATGCTGAGTATTGCATGAATAATTCTGTCACCTGCCTGTTATTGTAGGAAAATAATGTCAGGATGTGCCCAACAGTTAGCTGCATAGACTTGTAAAATCACGTTTACTCCTATTATGTTAATAAAAATAAGCTCAGTTTTAGTAGAAGGATTTTAGAGTCGTATTTAATTCGGAGATAAATAAGCTGTTAAAAGTGGCTTTTTTTAACAGTGGTTATAGTATTTTTCTGCTGAAAACCAGGGACTATACCAAGCAAAAGTATTACAACATCTGTTAGTGCCATAGTTTTACTGGTTGAATAGAGACATAAATCCATCTTGTCCAACCTTTAAAGCCTACTCATGAACCCTAACTTACAATTGATCCAGCGGAAAGCAAAACAAATATTCCAGTGTGAAGGGGGGGGGGGGGAATACTTCCTGACTCTAAATGGCAATCGGAAATATCCCTGTACTGCATTTATACAGTACTGTACTGTATTTATAAATAATATTCAATATTTTTAGAATTTTAGAAACTTATCCAGCCCACTCTGGATTTAATGAACTTGCCATTTCCACATCTAATGGAAGACCGTTTCACAATTTTACCGTTTCCACTGTAAAGAAACCTTTCCTAACCTGTAGATGAAACTTCTTTTCTTCTAATCATTAAGGATGGCCGGTTCGCGGATCCGAACCCGGATGTCCTTGTGTCCCCTGAAATGACCTATTGGTAAACTATACACCAGAAAGTTTTTTCTACAGCCCAGTGCAGTGGTTAGCACTGATGCCTTGCAGCACTGAAGTCCTGAGTAAAACTCCACCCTTGGACACATCTGCACGGAGTTTGTATGTTCTCCCTGTGGTTGCGTGGGTTTCCTCCGGGCACTCCGATTTACCCCACAGTCATTAAGACATACTGATAGGTTGTATGTGTCAAATAAATGTGCTTAGATTTTATGCTCTTTGGGGCAGGACCTGATATTTATTTATCAGTATAATTGTAAAGCGAAACGGAAGTGCTATATAAATCTACAATAATAATAATAATTTAAAGGGCATGTCCACCCCCAAAACTATAATCCCCCCACTACTGGCCCCATCATGTAGTGTAGTTTAATCCTTACCTCACATCCCAGCTCCATATGGTTCTCCTGTAGTCCCCCCCCCCAAAGTCCCAAAAACTGCCCACCAGGAGGAGAGCAGAGTCCATATAGGACTCTGCCTCCTACCTGGCCTCCGGGAGAAGTTTGGCATGCGTACTGCAGCCCTTCTCCCCCTCCCTCTCCCTCCCTCTCAGCATTCCCTCCCCCTAGTGTAAAACCCTTTTTAGCAAACATTGCCCCTGCCCCCCAGCCCCAACCGCTATGTTTGTAATATCTGAAAATGGCCAGAATATTACTTACCTTCCCTCTTGCCTCCGCCGCACTGAACTCCCGGAAGCCGCGTCCGTGATTGGCTGCCGCTCAGCCAATCACAGACGCGACTGCCGGTCCCGCCCCTCTGCTTGCATTTTCTCGCAAGCAGAGGGCCTGGGAGCATGGCGGAGGCAAGAGGGAAGGTAAGTAAAGTTCTGGGCATTTTCTGATATTACAAACATAGCGGTTGGGGCTGGGGGGACAGGGGCAATGTTTGCTAAAAAAATGTTTGGAAGGGTGGACATACCCTTTAAATATTTCTATAAAGTGACCATATCTCCTCACAAGCTTAACTTCTCTGACTTGTCTTATCTGTGTGCCCCTCTATTCCCCATAATAATTGTTACCCTTCTCTGAACTGTTTCCATTTCCAAAATGCCCTTTTATATATAGGATTCTGAAACTGCACAGCGTATTCCAAATGAGGCCTTCCCAGTGCTTTGTAAATAGTGATGGACCCAAACTTGAACCCGACTTTAATGGGTTCGTTTTCACAGTTCTGAACTTCAGAAATTTTACTGAAGTTCAGAAACAAACCGAACTTCAGTAAGTTCAGACAGCTTTGTTTGTGAAGTGGGAAAATAATATTTTTATCCCTTGAATCTACACTCCTCTTTATACAAGACAATCTCTTGCTAGCTCTAGCTGTTGCTGCCTGGCACTGTTTGTTGTCTGTTATCTTCTAGAACCTCTTAATCTTTTGCTGACAGAGATTAATTTAGCACAGAGCTTGTGGTAGCACAAGGACTGTTAAACCCCAAATGTATCACCTTACACTTAAAGGACAACTAAAGCCACAGAACAACACTGAACCAGAAGGCAGAACACCTTGATATAAAGCCAGTAATCAGTGTCTTACCTCTCATTTTGATATGGGTGCTGGGAAATTTACCTAAATAATATATGGTTTGTGCTTAACATCACAGCATTCTAATATCACACAGTCTGGTCAACGACCATTATGTTCTGCCCATGCTCAGTCTTTAGCTATGGCAGAAACTTATTACAGTTGGTCACACCCATTAATAATCTCTATCCAATCCTTTTACAGGACAGATAAAGCAAGGAAGCATGTGACTGAGGTCAGGAGGTGTGGTCTGACACTGCACATACACACAGATACTTAATTCAGTTCTTAACAGGCTTACATTTATTTTAATACAATTTACTGAAGTCATATTATATAGCTTATTGGTGTTTTTAGGGGGGTTGTTTTCAGATTCTGGAGTATAAAAAATGGATTTAGTTCTCCTTTAACATAACATTGAGTCTCATTTGCTACTTTGCAGCCCATTCTGATATCTAGGTTCACCTGCAGCAATTGTATGTATGTATGCCCCCAAAATGCCCACACATTACAGCTATGCCCCCAACCACGCATACTATACCCTCATGTGTACAGGGGCAACAGCGGGTACAAGCGCTAATTATGGTTACATTTCTGTGTATACTATAGGAAAGGTTTTGTCTTAACTATGTTTTTTATTTAGACTGTATGTATTCTTCCTTGTAGATAGTGTGTCTTATTTCGATTGACCCCATTCAAAATAAATATTTTATAGTATTTCATATAGTGGTGTAGTGGCTATTTTTCCACCTTAAGAGTGTGCTTGAAGGAGCCCTGGGGGTAGTCTGGTAACCCTGTTTGGTTTTTTGTGTGCACCTCACAGCCCATGGGAAAGCTGTGACTCAAAATGTTTTATTTTTTGCAGCTATTTAATTGATGTGAAAATACAAACAGGGAGATTCAATAAAAGTTCTTATTGCTTATTAAAATGGTGCTTGGAGTGAGGAAGAAATCAGCTACGGAACCTTTAGAGCTATAGATTTTGGTACAAAATTTTATTTTAGTTTAAGGGGAGTGAACATTCGTATCATTACACAGAGGTTAATACAGGGGCAGACAAGATGTTTTTTTAAGAATTGGAGCCAGTTGGACAATTTTAGAATCATATCAGATTTTATAAGCGAACGTCCGTTTCACCCATCCGAGGGCCCATACATTATAGTATAGTCAAGCAAAACAGCCTTTCTGTACAACAACGTGCGTGACAGGTCGGTCCATTGATCGCACATGTGAATGGACCTTAAAACAATTACATGACAAGTGCTAATTTCATAGCCAATAGACAAAGTTGATACAATTTATTAGATATATTAAGGACCTTTTATATTGTAGAACAATAAATTTCCTAATTATCTTACCTGGTATATTCTCTGCTTCCTTCTGTTTGATGGTTTGTGGTTTGGTATTTTCTTTGCAATGGCCACAAAGAAAGATTTTTTTGCATCCATTTTTATATTTCTTCCATCTTGAAGTCTTTATTTTTTCAGGGATTATCTCCTGTTCTACTTTTACTTCCATTATTTCATTTCCATTGATGCTGTTGGAATTCTAAATAAGAAAAATAGAACCAAAATGTAAAAAAAATGATATAACTGATCTTTGATAGGTTAAAGATACTCGTCTGAAATGGTTCTACTCTTCAGGTGGGTACACACTTCTTCCTCCTGGATGACCAGGAGCAGCCGCGTCCGACAGTAGCCACGAACGATCGTGCGGTCCATAGAGGGCCGTACGATTGGCAATGGTTTTCCGACCCGTCTGATCTTGCTTTCACCCGATTCGGATGAAGAAAAGGTCGGCAATCGGTCAGGCCGAATTATTGTTTGGTGTGTACCCAGCTGAAGAGTAGAACCACCATTTGCATAAAAGTACAAATGGATTTGTCTTTTGCCTTCCTCTGGATCAACAGTTAGGCAGGAAATGAGGATGTTGGAAGATGGGTTGGACTGGATGGACGTATGTCTTTATTCAACCTCAAATACTATACTATACTAATAGCACCCCCAACATGGCCCTTTAATTGGAGGTCCTTTGGCTTTAATATAAAGCACTGGACGGACGGCCTCTTCCCTGATTGTAAAAAGGGCTGGGGAGGTTGGGGAGGGGGGAGTGAGAAAGCCTGCTATATTGATCCAGTATGCACATATGCAAACAGGAATACTTTTCGTAAAAAGCATATGTATTTGCACTGAACTTTCCCTTTTAAAAAATGACAGACAAAATATTATAGCATTTGTCTGTCATCTTTTATAGATTGAAACTGTGTGTACCCAGCTTAAGATCAAAATTATGAAGCAGAACACCTTTTAAACCATACCCAGGTTACCACATTTAAGACAAATCCATGTGAATTGTGTTGGTTACTCTATCAGCCAAAAAAAAACCCAACTTGTGTGGCTTCTGTGGGGGAATACTGAGGTGGTGCAAGTGAAACAACTTGATTGTGAAACAACAAGTGCTGCTATGTTTAGAATCTGTCAGCATGGAATGTGTCTGGGGGTGTGTATCCGTTGAATATGTTTCAGACAGGGAGGTGTGTGAATCTAAGAAAGGGGGTGGGGGTCGGTGTATCACCTGTTTAACACAGAGGGCTGCGGGGTCAAAAGCAGAGGATGCCAGGGAAAAACTCTGAAAGGTGTGGATTATAATGTAAAATGTAGCCCCAATTGTAAATTAAGAGGATATTGAGTTTTGTGCCCTTATGGTCACAAACTCCTCTGTGACTTTTAAAATCCTTATAATTTACAGTTGGGGGAACATAATTCATTTTCTGAACTAGACGAAGAAAGGAGGATTCCCCCCAAAACATTGTTCACTTTGGTGGTAAAAGAAATGGACTAAGTTCCCTGCACGTTCATTTCCTCGGAGTGAACTTTCTCCTTGTGACACGGCCAGGTGTCCGGAGATGGAGCACCGCTGAAAACAACAGCTAATGCCAGGGAGTTCAGAAAAAGAAAAAATGGTTGGGAATACCCCAAACCATAAGAAACCCACTCTACCCTGCAGGAAAACTACAGGGGCACTCTTATGGCATATCTATAGGAAATGGATATCCTCAAAAACATCCAAGGATCAGATAATATGTTGCACTAAATAAATCATCTAGCCAACAAAAATGAGTATACAAAAGAATATTACTCTTTATTTTGCATAATAGAAGTCGATGAAGTAATAATAAACCAACACATACAAAAAACTCCAAACACCAGATAATGCCAGGGAGTTCTACTGTTCATTTATAGATGGACATGGTGAATAATTCTGATGTGTTAAATTAATTGTAAAATTGAACTAATCAACAAAATCTTGTATTAACTGGAAAATTGCTTCTCATGAGGCCAATTTTCTCATCGCTTTTAAGTTTAGCCGATGCTACACATAAACCATGATCTCACTGCTATATGTTACAAATCTTATTGCTTTATAAGCACACTCAAAAGTGATTTTTAAACAATAATTTATTTGGGTGCTGAAAACCAAATACACAACGTTTCAAGAGGGTCAAAGCCCCCTTCCTCAGGGGCTTTGACCCTCCGAAATGTTGTGCATATGGTTTTCAGCACCTGAATAAATTATTGTTTAAAAAGCACTTCTAACCATTGGTTTTGTCCCTGACTCCAGTTTATGCTTACTCTTCTTGTACCACATTTTGTCCAGTTCTCCAACTGGAAGTGCCCAGTCTGCCAGTTGCACAATCAGTTTTCTTGAGTATCCCCAGCCTCAGCACAGATACCTTTCACTCTAAATGCTGGGGGCAACCATGCCCGGGGTAATCCTGGGGGCAACCATGCCCGGGTAGGTGCGACAAGTCTCCCGGCAAACGGGCTTGTCTAAAAGTGAAGCAAGTAGATATAGACTGGGGGTATCTATCTGAAGGGATACTCAGGGACTACAGAGCATTACACTCCATTGGAAATAAATGTGCAATAATTTATTTCATACTCTGTAATAATGTGAATTTAAATTTTGAATAACATCATAAGCATATATAAAGCCCATGAATTTAAGCAGATACTGCAATAACATAAAAATGAAGCACTAGGAACAAATCATCTGTGTACTGTAATTGGCTATTTTCCAAAGACGGTAGCTTGTTTTATAATGCAGCAGAAGCACTTGTTAGTTAAGCATTTCCATTACGTCCATTTCAAAATAAATTTCCTTTTATTAGCACTATAAAACATATATAAATATGTTTTGTCACTTCTGACAAAAACATATTTATATATATATTTTTAAAAAAATCAATAATCCATATTTTTTGACAACTTCTCCGAGAAATGTTTTAGTAAATGTATTCGAACATTTAATGACAGTGAGAGTTAAAATAAATTTCCTTTTTTTTTAGCACTAATAAAACATATATAAATATGTTTGGTCACTTCTGACAAAAACATTTTATATATATATTTTTAAACGTTTTTGTCCTTTTTTTTAGCACTATAAAACATATATAATATGTTTGTCACTTCTGACAAAACATATTTATATATATATTTTTAAAAACATCAACAATCCATAAATTTGGCTTGAGAGAGAAAGAAAGAGAGAGAGAGATCCAAGTTCTTTGTATTTCTCATTCACTGGTTATTATTCATTATTATTATTCTTTATTATTCAATATCAGCCCTATTTAAAGGGTAAGTAAAGTCAAAAAATAAATCACTGAAAGTGACTTGATTTAACATAACACCTATAAATTCAAATTATACCCACACATAGACACAGGTAAACACACTTGGTGGCCACCCTTCCATTTCCATGGCAGCCTTATTTAAAGGCAAGTAAAAATAGGCTGCCATGGAAATGTTTTAGTAAATGTATTTGAACATTTAATGACAGTGAGAGTGCAGTGGGCCTGCTGTACACCAACTACCCCTCCGGGCAGTCCATTGCCCCCTCCGGGCAGTCCATTGCCGCCTCCGGGCAGTCCATCGCCCCTGGAGGCTCTGGCATCAGCGAGACACGTAAGTGCATCCTGCAATTTTTTAGCTTTTTATTGACCTTGATTGTCAAATAATTATGGAAATTAGCAGTCATATTAAGTGAATTTTACTATTTTACTGATAAAATTTTTTGTAAAAAACAACAAGCAACAAATCTATTAATTTGGCTTGAAAGGCAGATCACAGTTCTTATTTCTCATTCCCATTTATTGTCCCCGATTCCCCATTGTTTGGGCTGTATCTTGTCCCTCAGTTTTTGAGCTTAAGTCACGAAATTCGGTCCAAACGTGCAGTACAAGTGTGCGATTATCTTAAGTATCCTTTCCAACATTGTCCAACAAACACATACCCATGAACCCCACACAGCTATTCACACCTACTGGGGCAACTACAGTCAAAATGAAATGTTGATTAATCATCTGAAAAGGTTATTTTTATAAATGGTAAATGATACCCACTAAACCTAAACAGATACAGGTAAACACAACACAACTACTGATATCCTCCTACACCCAACCCTCCCAACCTTCCCTTTCATTTTTTTGGTCTGAAGAATTACCTTCACATATATCATTGTCTTTTTTTTATTTTAACCTTCAGATGATGATGACTCCTCCACCCCCACCCCCCTACCCCTGCATAAGACGCCAGCGTGGGAGGATGAGGGTCCTTCCTGCAGCCAACAACATAAGTGCATCCTAGTGAAGTTGATGTTTTTTAAAATCTTTCATTAAACCAGTTTTTCATTGCATTTTTGTGGTTCAAAAATTATCCAAAAAATGTTCACTACGTAGCCTTTTAGGAAATGTTCTTATACATGTAATATTACTAATGGATTGGACAGTGATTGTTGAAATAAAACATTTTTTTTTCTAGAAGCAGGACCAGCCTCTCCAGGCCTTCCACCCTCTCCAGGCCCTCCACCCTCTCCAGCCCCTCCAGCCTCTCCAGTCCCTCTGGCGGCCATGATTGAAAACCGTAAGTAAATCATATGCAACTTTAATGAAATGTTATATACAAGACTATTAATATCTGTATTTTCCCAGTGTAAAATCCACGCTACATGACGCAACATTGGGTACTGTGGGTTTGACAATGCTTTTATGGGGGCTACACCACTTCCAAAAATTTTTGTGTGTAGCACAGTCCTAGTGATACAAAACCAAGAATGTTCTGATACAATTTAGCAATAAACGTATGTTTTATGCCAGCATTACCTCCTGCTGTTTATCAGTGATTCCCCATGATGCAATAATATCGCTTTAAGTGGAAGTTCAGTGATAATATATATACTTATATATATATATATAGAAAAAAGAGCAATGTGTCTGTGTATAAAGAAATACTGACTTCCTGTTTGCAGGACCCCTAATAGAGATCGTTATGGTCTTGCCCTTGACCCAGTCCCTGGGTTGATTCAGTTGCTCAGTAGAGATCTGAGCATGTGTGACCCATCCAACAGCCAATCAGTAGAAATCACTGTTACCATAACTAGGTATGCATAATATACACTAAGAATTTTAGAAATAATTATATTTTATACTGAGCTTTCCTTTTTATGACATACCGCAACATTATTGCATTGCAGTACCATGTATGTTTATGTAGCTGTCAGGTGCACAATTGCATCACCCGCATGGTGCTTTAGGAAATGTGCTCGAACATCTTCAACACAATTCTCGCAATATCTTCCTCCACAGAATTCGAGAGCATATGGCGGGAAATCCGGCAGAGCATGAGGCAGGAAATCCACCACTGGGGCCAGCGCCTGGACCGCCGCCTGACCAGACTGGAGAGGAGAGTTACCAGGCTGGAAGAAAATTAATTTTTTTAAAAAAATGTTTTTGGGCTTTATTTTACAATATATCAGATTATTCAGATAGATTCATAATCAATTTTTATTTGAAAAATTACAATACACATATCTATTTAGCTAGCTATATATCTGGTAATTATAATTGTATATACCTTACCATTAATGCCATTACACACACCACATTGGCCACATTCCCCTATATAGTAGTTTGCACACAACAAGGGGAAGAAGGCAATGGGGGTACTGGGTTACATAATGACCATTGCAGTTTGCCACCATTGTTGAAGAGCCAGGCAGGCTTGGCCCCACAGGACATACCCCTCACCCCATTGGCTTCTCTCCCTCAGAGTATGCTTTGTGCAAGGGAAAGCGGGTGAAAGGGTAAGGCTTCATAGGAACAGCACCATTGAGTTACAGCAGGCCCACTGCAGTTTGCCACCATTGTTGAAGTGCCAGGAAGGCTTGCCCCACTAGACATACCCCTCAACCCATTGGCTTCTCTCCCTCAGAGTATGTTTCGTGCAAGGGAAAGCGGGTGAAAGGGTAAGGCTTCATAGGAACCGCACCATTGAGTTACAGCAGGCCCACTGCAGTTTGCCACCATTGTTGAAGAGCCAGGCAGGCTTGGCCCCACTGGACATACCCCTCACCCCATTGGCTTCTCTCCCTCAGAGTATGCTTCGTGCAAGGGAAAGCGGGTGAAAGGGTAAGGCTTCGTAGGAACCGCACCATTGAGTTACAGCAGGCCCACTGCAGTTTGCCACCATTGTTGAAGAGCCAGGCAGGCTTGGCCCCACTGGACATACCCCTCACCCCATTGGCTTCTCTCCCTCAGAGTATGTTTGTGCAAGGGAAAGCGGGTAAAAGGGTAAGGCTTCGTAGGAACAGCACCATTGAGTTACAGCAGGCCCACACTTTGTAATATGGAGTTGTGTTATAGCAGGCCCACACTTTGTAATATGGAGTACTGCTCTCTGGCCAGGCAGGATTGACCCAGAGCTGAAAACATTAGCCACAGAGTAGCTGTTGTGGCTGTATGAGATGGTCAGAGTAGGTGACACCATAAAGGTGCCTCATGGAGAGAGAAAGAAGAACAAATATGGAGTACTGCTCTCGGGCCAGGCAGGATTGACCCAGAGTTGAAAACATTAGCCACAGAATAGCTGTTGCGGCTGTATGAGATGGTCAGAGTAGGTGACACCACAAAGGTGCCTCGGGGAGAGAGAAGAAAGAACAAATATGGAGTACTACTCTCGGGCCAGGCAGGATTGACCCAGAGCTGAAAGCATTAGCCACAGATTAGCTGTTGTGGCTGTATGAGATGGTCAGAGTAGGTGACACCACAAAGGTGCCTCGTGGAGAGAGTAGGAAGAACAAATATGGAGTACTGCTCTCGGGCCAGGCGGGATTGACCCAGAGCTGAAAACATTAGCCACAGAGTAGCTGTTGCGGCTGTATGAGATGGTCAGAGTAGATGACACCACAAAGGTGCCTTCGTGGAGAGAGAAGGAAGAACAAATATGGAGTACTGCTCTCGGGCCAGGCAGGATTGACCCATCGCTGAAACATTAGCCACAGAGTACTGTTGCGGCTGTATGAGATGGTCAGAGTAGGTGACACCACAAAGGTGCCTCGTGGAGAGAGAAGGAAGAACAAAAATGGAGTACTGCTCTCGGGCCAGGCAGGATTGACACCAGAGCTGAAAACATTAGCCACAGAGTAGCTGTTGCGGCTGTATGAGATGGTCGCCACCCAGTAGTCCAGTGGATCCTCAGTCTCTGATGTGGCTACACCGGCCCTGGATCCGATGTAGTCGGTGACCTGGCGACCGAGGTGTTGCCTGGTGGAGTTGCCAGTAGATGGGCCTGGCAACTGTGGCTGGAAG
This sequence comes from Hymenochirus boettgeri, assembly GCA_019447015.1. NCBI lineage: Eukaryota > Metazoa > Chordata > Amphibia > Anura > Pipidae > Hymenochirus > Hymenochirus boettgeri. The sequence continues at coordinate 164,971,770 of CM033469.1, forward strand.
AACAGCCTGAAGTTGGCCGCGAGGCCGCATCCAGCACTGCTGCTCCTCCTGTCAGGCACAGGGGGATGTGAGCCCTGTTGATCCCCAACATCAGGTGCTGTAGGCCTGCCAGCACCTGGGAAGGCAGAACAGAGGCAACGTAGCAGTGTTGCCTCATAGTGCTGCATTCTACCTTCCCTCTGAGATGCAGGGATAAACTCCGACACTTTACCCTTATAGCGGGGATCTATAAGGGTGGCCACCCAGTACTGCTCCTTCTCTTTGATGGCCTTAATCCTGGGGTCCTTGTGCAGGCATTGCAGCATGAACGAACCCATGCGCCGCTAACTGCCTGCCGCAGAGGACCCCATGTCCTTGATGTCACTGAGGATAATAGTGTCGGGCTCAACCTCTCCCCAACCACGAATGACATGTGGTACTTGGGAGGGTTGAGATGTCCCCCTAGAGGAATGCCCCATTTCTCCTTGGTCCAGGTCACCTAAATCCCCCCCTCATCATCGGACGGCTGCTCTGCACCGTGATGTTCAGTCTCGGAAAGCATAACGGTGTCGGCGTCCTCCTGTTCCAGTAGCTGCTGCTCGGCAGCGAGTGCCCTGTCAAGTATGCCGCGCAGAGTGTGCTCAAGGAGGAACACCAGTGGGATGGTATCCGCGATTATGGCATCATTGCGGCTTACCATCCTTATGGCCTCCTCAAATGGCGCGAGCACACGGCAGGCATCGCTAATCAGCAGCCATTGCCTGTGTAACAGCAAACCCAGGTCCCCAGAGCCTGATCTTGCCTCGTACTCGTACAAGTAGTCTATGATGGCTCGCCTCTGCTGGAGCAGCCTCAGCAGCATCATAAGATTAGAGTTCCAGCGGGTGGGTGTGTCACAAATCAGGCGGTTCTGCGGCAGACCATTCTGTTGCTGAAACTCGGCCAGACGAGCTGTGGTGCCCCTGCTCCTGGCTCTCCCTCTTGCCCTGCCAGGCATTTTCCTCTCCCAAATTTTTACAAAAAAAAATGTCAGTGAACTCTCTACGGTCGGGCCGCCCGCTTATCGCGGTCTGACCTGCTGGGCTGCGAGGTGAGGGGGGGCCTGTCACTACTACAGGGGAACTACTAAGGGGGTGGTCGCTACTCTCGCAGGCATCCAAAAAGCAGGAACTACACAATACAAACATGCTGGACAGGGGAGTACAAAGGGTCCGGCACGAATGTGAAAACTGGAAACACTATTACCGGTGGCAGGTACCAACTGTGGGCGAGCTTGCACAAATACACGAACTTATATGCATGCCAACGGTCTTGTCGGCCGGGAAGGAGAGTGCCCAGGTGACGGGGGCCCTTTGTCCACTCGCTACCTAACGGGGTGCCCTGCATGGTCCTCCTACCTAACGTTGTGTGCCGTTACTAGATTGGGTGAAGACAGCATGTATTGTATGACGGGATCCCGAACGACGGTTCAGTAGATACGATGAGGAAGATGGTGAGGCCAGGGTGGGCGGGTGACGCGGGACATACTGGGCCCATAGGCGCAAGGGGGGCGAAAAATGATGCCCCGCCCAGATGGAGCAGACCTTTCCACCCCACGACCTCTGGACGCTCCTCCAGCAGCACCAAAGAAAAGAGCCGGGGAACAGTATATGGTGGGTGAAGATCCATGGGTGTGGTCGACGATGAGTGAAGGTGAACCAAGGGGCAACGATTTCCAGTGGCCTTTACGAGCACACGCCAACACGCACTGGCTCTTTAGAGCCGCCGGGGGTCCCGTTCGAGCTGCGGACCCCGCCAAAGGCACTTATAGTGCCGCAAGGCACTTGTAGTGCCAGGGCAGGTCTTGACAGGGGGCTGCCCGGGGGGGTGGCCGTGTTTTTCGAGCAGGCGGGACCCCTAAGCCCCAAGGCTCTGTCAGAGCCGCAAGGGCACTGTGATAAGTCCGTAAGGGCCCTTATAAGGGCCGGGAGGGGGGGTCCTGGTTCGAGCTGCGGGACCCCTAAGCCCCCAAAAGGCCCTTCTCAGGGCCCCCTGGAGGGAGCCCCACCCCCCCCAGCGGCTCCCTCCCGTCCCCTCCCCGGGAGCGGCCGGGGCGGGGGCTTGGAGGTTGCCGGGGAGGGGTGCGCGGCGGGTGGTCGCGACCACCTGCTGCGGCCCCTTCCCGGCAAGCCCCTCCTACCTCCCGTTCCGGATTGCCGCGAAGGGGAACGGGTTGGGGAGGGGCTGCTGGGAAGTGGCGGCGGCGGTGTTGTCGCCGCTGCCGCCGCGGGTGTGTGGGCGGGGTGGGCGTGTCTCCCGGGGCGGGTGCACCACCCGCCGCGGGTTGCCGCCCACCCCGCCGCGGGAGGTTAGTATCGGCTGACTTCCCACCTTCAAGGTGGCGAAGTTAAACAGCCGATACTAGCCGACGAAACCAGTACCGCCGCTTTATAAATAGAAGCGGGCGGTAACAGGTAAGTATCGGCGCGAAAGGTTACCTTCGTTAACTTTTCGCGGCCGTTTTCGGACCTTTATAAATCGCGGTAAACACGATTTTGCGTTAATGTCCGGAAAAACGGCCGCGAAAAGTTTAAACCTTTATAAATATGCCCCTAGGTCTGCAAACGCTGGTAAACTCTGTAAACAGACTTGTGTATCCATATTTGTGAATGTGTCTTTTGTATAAAATGGCAGGCATTTCTGAAGGTTTCCACAACACAAGATTCAACCTTCCTTGGTTCAAGCTAACAAATGCAAATGTGCCAGGCCTCACAGGTAATGGTGTATTTTCAGAACAAAAGAAAGTGAACAATGGAGCTGATAGCATGTTAAACAACTCAGCAGGGGTGCTAGTAGATATGACGTGGACGTTGTTATGGCAGGTTCATTGGTCAGTTTAAAAAAAAAGCTGATGAGTTTCTACAAACAAGGAGTGTGGCAGGTTACTGGTATTGATACGTGGAGTAGAGTTGATCCAGGGAGATTTTAGATTGCCACTTGGAGTCAGGAAGGAATTTTTTTCCCCTTCATAAATTTTGGTGGGTTTTTTTTGCCTTCCTCTGGATCAACAGTTAGGCAGGAAATGAGGATTGTGGAAGATGGGTTGGACTGGATGGACGTATGTCTTTATTCAACCTCAAAATACTATACTATACTAATAGCACCCCCAACATGGCCCTTTAATTGGAGGTCCTTTGGCTTTAATATAAAGCACTGGACGGACGGCCTCTTCCCTGATTGTAAAAAGGGCTGGGGAGGTTGGGGGGGGGGAGTGAGAAAGCCTGCTAATTGATCCAGTATGCACATATGCAAACAGGAATACTTTTCGTAAAAGCATATGTATTTGCACTGAACTTTCCCTTTTAAAAATGACAGACAAATATTTAGCATTTGTCTGTCATCTTTATAGATTGAAACTGTGTGTACCCAGCTTAAGATCAAAATTATGAAGCAGAACACCTTTTAAACCATACCCAGGTTACCACATTTAAGACAAATCCAGTGAATTGTGTTGGTTACTCTATCAGCCAAAAAAAAACCCAACTGTTGTGGCTTCTGTGGGGGAATACTGAGTGGTGCAAGTGAAACAACTTGATTGTGAAACAACAAGTGCTGCTATGTTTAGAATCTGTCAGCATGGAATGGTGTCTGGGGTGTGTATCCTTTAATATGTTTCAGACAGGGAGGTGTGTGAATCTAAGAAAGGGGGTGGGGGTCGTGTATCACCTGTTTAAACACGAGGGCTGCGGGGTCAAAAGCAGAGGATGCCAGGGAAAAACTCTGAAAGGTGTGGATTATAATGTAAAATGTAGCCCCAATTGTAAATTAAGAGGATATTGAGTTTGTGCCCTTATGGTCACAAACTCCTCTGTGACTTTTAAAATCCTTATAATTTACAGTTGGGGGAACAATTCATTTTCTGAACTAGACGAAGAAAGGAGGATTCCCCCCAAAACATTGTTCACTTTGGTGGTAAAAGAAATGGACTAAGTTCCCTGCACGTTCATTTCCTCGGAGTGAACTTTCTCCTTGTACACGGCCAGGTGTCCGGAGATGGGGCACCGCTGAAACAACAGCTAATGCCAGGGATTCAGAAAAAGAAAAATGGTTGGGAATACCCCAAACCATAAGAAACCCACTCTACCCTGCAGAAACTACAGGGGCACTCTTATGCATATCTATAGGAAATGGATATCCTCAAAAACACATCCAAGGATCAGATAATATGTTGCACTAAATAAATCATCTACCAACAAAATGAGTATAAAAGAAATATTACTCTTTATTTTGCATAATAGAAGTCGATGAAGTAATAATAAACCAACACATACAAAAAACCCAAACACCAGATAGCCAGGAGTTCTACTGTTCATTTATAGATGGACATGGTGAATAATTCTGATTGTGTAAAATTATTGTAAATTGAACTAATCAACAAAATCTTGTATTAACTGGAAAATTGCTTCTCATGAGCCAATTTTCTCATCGCTTTTAAGTTTAGCCGATGCTACACATAAACAATGATCTCACTCTATATGTTACAAACTTATTGCTTTATAAGCACACTCAAAAGTGATTTTTAAACAATAATTATTTGGGTGCTGAAAACCAAATACACAACGTTTCAAGAGGGTCAAAGCCCCTTCCTCAGGGGCTTTGACCCTCCGAAATGTTGTGGCATATGGTTTTCAGCACCTGAATAAATTATTGTTTAAAAAGCACTTCTAACCATTGGTTTTGTCCCTGACTCCAGTTTATGCTTACTCTTCTTGTACCACATTTTGTCCAGTTCTCCAACGGAAGTGCCCAGTCTGCCAGTTGCACAATCAGTTTTCTGAGTATCCCCAGCCTCAGCACAGATACCTTTCACTCTAAATGCTGGGGGCAACCATGCCCGGGTAATCCTGGGGGCAACCATGCCCGGGTAGGTGCGACAAGTCTCCCGGCAAACGGGCTTGTCTAAAAGTGAAGCAAGTAGATATAGACTGGGGGTATCTATCTGAAGGGATACTCAGGGACTACAGAGCATTACACTCCTTGGAAATAAATGTGCAATAATTTATTTGCAGCTCTTAATAAATGGAAGTTAAATTTTGAATAACGATCATAAGCATGATATAAAGCCCATGAATTTAGCACAGATACTGCCAATACATAAAAAGAAGCACTAGGAACAAATCATCTGTGTACTGTAATTGGCTATTTTCCAAAGACGGTAGCTTGTTTTATAAATGCAGCAGAAGCACTTGTTATTAAGCATTTCCATTACGTCCATTTCAAAATAAATTTCCTTTTTATTAGCACTATAAAACATATATAAATATGTTTGTCACTTCTGACAAAAACATATTTATTATATATTTTAAAAAAATCAATAATATCCATATTTTTTGACAACTTCTCCGAGAAATGTTTTAGTAAATGTATTCGAACATTTAATGACAGTGAGAGTTAAAATAAATTTCCTTTTTTTTTAGCACTATAAACATATATAAATATGTTTTGTCACTTCTGACAAAAACATATTTATATATATATTTTTAAACGTATTTTGTCCTTTTTTTTAGCACTATAAAACATATATAAATATGTTTTGTCACTTCTGACAAAAACATATTTATATATATATTTTTAAAAACATCAACAATCCATAAATTTGGCTTGAGAGAGAAAGAGAGAGAGAGAGAGATCCAAGTTCTTTGTATTTCTCATTCACTGGTTATTATTACATTATTATTATTCTTATATTATTCAATATCAGCCCTATTTAAAGGGTAAGTAAAGTCAAAAAATAAATCACTGAAAAGTGACTTGATTTAACATAACACCTATAAATTCAAAATTATACCCACACATAGACACAGGTAAACACACTTGGTGGCCCACCCTTCCATTTCCATGCAGCCTTATTTAAAGGCTAAGTAAAAATAAGGCTGCCATGGAAATGTTTTAGTAAATGTATTTGAACATTTAATGACAGTGAGAGTGCAGTGGCCTGCTGTACACCAACTACCCCTCCGGGATCCTTGCCCCTCCGGCAGTCCATTGCCGCCTCCGGGCAGTCCATCGCCCCTGAGGCATCTGGCATCAGCGAGACACGTAAGTGCATCCTATGCAGTTTTTTAGCTTTTTATTGACCTTGATTGTCAAATAATTAGTGAAATTAGCAGTCTATTAAGTATTTTACTATTTTCTGATAAATTTTTTTGTAAAAAACAACAAGCAACAAATCTATTAATTTGGCTTGAAGGCAGATCCAGTTCTTATTCTCATTCCCATTTATTGTCCCGATTCCCCATTGTTTGGGCTGTATCTTGTCCCTCAGTTTTTGAGCTTAAGCACGAAATTCGGTCCAAACGTGCAGTACAAGTGTGCGATTATCTTAAGTATCCTTTCCAACTTGTCCAACAAACACATACCCATGAACCCCACACAGCTTTCACACCTATGGGGCAACTACAGTCAAAATGAAAATGTTGATTAATCATCTGAAAAGGTTTATTTTATAAATGGTAAATGATACCCACTAAACCTAAACAGATACAGGTAAACACAACACAACTACTGATATCCTCCTACACCCAACCCTCCAACTTCCCTTTCATTTTTTTGGTCTGAGAATTACCTTCACATATATCATTGTCTTTTTTTTTTTAACCTTCAGATGATGATGACTCCTCCACCCCCACCCCCCTACCCCTGCATAAGACGCCAGCGTGGGAGGAGAGGGTCCTTCCTGCAGCCAACAACATAAGTGCATCCTAGTGAAGTTGATGTTTTTTAAATCTTTCATTAAACCAGTTTTCTGCATTTTTGTGGTTCAAAAATTATCCAAAAATGTTCACTACGTAGCCTTTTAGGAAATGTTCTTATACATGTAATATTACTAATGGATTGGACAGTGATTGTTGAAATAAAACATTTTTTTTTCTAGAAGCAGGACCAGCCTCTCCAGGCCTTCCACCCTCTCCAGGCCCTCCACCCTCTCCAGCCCCTCAGCCTCTCCAGTCCCTCTGGCGGCCATGATTGAAAACCGTAAGTAAATCATATGCAACTTTAATGAAATGTTATATACAAGACTATTAATATCTGTATTTTCCCAGTGTAAAATCCACGCTACATGACGCAACATTGGGTACTGTGGGTTTGACAATGCTTTATGGGGGCTACACCACTTCCAAAAATTTTTGTGTGTAGCACGTCCTAGTGACAAAAACCAAGAATGTTCTGATACAATTTAGCAATAAACGTATGTTTTATGCCAGCATTCCCTCCTGCTGTTTATCAGTGATTCCATGATGCAATATATCGCTTAAGTGGAAGTTCATGATAATATATATACTTATATATATATATAGAAAAAGAGCAATGTGTCGGTGTATAAAGAAATACTGACTTCCTGTTTGCAGGACCCCTAATAGAGACGTTTATGGTCTTGCCCTTGACCCAGTCCCTGGGTTGATTCAGTTGCTCAGTAGAGATCTGAGCATGTGGTGACCCATCCAACAGCCAATCATGAAATCACTGTTACCATAACTAGGTATGCATAATATACACTAAGAATTTTAGATAATTATATTTTATACTGAGCTTTCCTTTTTATGACATACCGCAAACATTATTGCATTGCAGTACCATGTATGTTTATGTAGCTGTCAGTGCACAATTGCATCACCCCATGGTGCTTTAGAAATGTGCTCGAACATCTTCAACACAATTCTCGCATATCTTCCCCACAGAATTCGAGAGCATAGGCGGGAAATCCGGCAGAGCATGAGGCAGGAAATCCACCACTGGGGCCAGGCCTGGACCGCCGCCTGACCAGACTGGAGAGGAGAGTTACCAGGCTGGAAGAAAATTAATTTTTTAAAAAAATGTTTTTGGGCTTTATTTTCAATATATCAATTATTCAGATAGATTCATAATCAATTTTTATTTGAAAATTACAATACACATATCTATTTAGCTAGCTATTATCTGGTAATTATATTGTATATAACCTTACCATTAATCCATTACACACACCACATTGGCCACATTCCCCTATTAGTAGTTTGCACACAACAAGGGGAAGAAGCAATGGGGGTACTGGGTTACATAATGACCATTGCAGTTTGCCACCATTGTTGAAGAGCCAGCAGCTTGGCCCCACAGACATACCCCTCACCCCATTGGCTTCTCTCCCTCAGAGTATGCTTTGTGCAAGGAAAGCGGGTGAAAGGGTAAGGCTTCATAGAACAGCACCATTGAGTTACAGCAGGCCCACTGCAGTTTGCCACCATTGTTGAAGTGCCAGGAAGCTTGCCCCACTAGACATACCCCTCAACCCATTGGCTTCTCTCCCTCAGAGTATGTTTCGTGCAAGGGAAAGCGGGTGAAAGGGTAAGGCTTCATAGGAACCGCACCATTGAGTTACAGCAGGCCCACTGCAGTTTGCCACCATTGTTGAAGAGCCAGGCAGGCTTGGCCCCACTTGACATACCCTCACCCCACTGGCTTCTCTCCCTCAGGGTATGCTTCGTGCAGGGAAAGCGGGTGAAAGGGTAAGGCTTCGTAGGAACAGCACCATTGAGTTACAGCAGGCCCCCTGCAGTTTGCCACCATTGTTGAAGAGCCAGGCAGGCTTGGCCCCACTGGACATACCACTCACCCCATTGGCTTCTCTCCCTCAGGTAGTGCTTCGTGCAAGGGAAGCGGGGAATAGTAAGGCTTCGTAGGAACCGCACCATTGAGTTACAGCACCCACTGCAGTTTGCCACCATTGTTGAAGAGCCAGGCAGGCTTGGCCCCACTGGACATACCCCTCACCCCATTGGCTTCTCTCCCTCAGAGTATGCTTCGTTGCAAGGGAAACGGGTGAAAGGGTAAGGCTTCGTAGGAACCGCACCATTGAGTTCAGCAGGCCACTGCAGTTTGCCACCATTGTTGAAGAGCCAGGCAGGCTTGGCCCCCTGGACATACCCCTCACCCCATTGGCTTCTCTCCCTCAGTTGTTTGTGCAAGGGAAAGCGGGTAAAAGGGTAAGGCTTCGTGAACAGCACCATGAGTTACAGCAGGCCCACACTTTGTAATATGGAGTTGTGTTATAGCAGGCCCACACTTTGTAATATGGAGTACTGCTCTCTGGCCAGGCAGGATTGACCCGAGCTGAAAACATTAGCCACAAGTAGCTGTTGGGCTGTATGAGATGGTCAGAGTAGGTGACACCTAAAGGTGCCTCATGGAGAGAGAAGAAAAACAAATTGAGTACTTGCTCTCGGGCCAGGCAGGATTGACCCAGAGTTGAAAACATTAGCCACAGAATACTGTTGCGCTGTATGAATGGTCAGAGTAGGTGACACCACAAAGGTGCCTCGGGGAGAGAGAGAAAAACAAATATGGAGTACTACTCTCGGGCCAGGCAGGATTGACCCAGAGCTAAAGCATTAGCCACAGATTAGCTGTTGTGGCTGTATGAGATGGTCAGATAGGTGACACCACAAAGGTGCCTCGTGGAGAGAGTAGGAAGAACAAATGGGAGTACTGCCTCTCGGCCAGGCGGGATTGACCCAGAGCTGAAAACATTAGCCACAAGTACTGTTGCGGCTGTATGAGATGGTCAGATTAGATGACACCACAAAGGTGCCTTCGTGGAAGAGAAGGAAGAACAAATATGAGTACTGCTCTCGGGCCAGGCAGGATTGACCCAGAGCTGAAAACATTAGCCACAGAAGCTGTTGCGGCTGTATGAGATGGTCAGAGTAGGTGACACCACAAAGGTGCCTCGTGGAGAGAGAAGGAAGAACAAAAATGGAGTACTGCTCTGGGCCAGGCAGGATTGACACCAGAGCTGAAAACATTGCCACAGAGTAGCTGTTGCGGCTGTATGAGATGGTCGCCACCCAGTAGTCCAGTGGATCCTCAGTCTCTGATGGGGCTACACCGGCCCTGGATCCGATGTAGTCGGTGACCTGGCGACCAGGTGTTGCCTGGTGGAGTTCCAGTAGATGGGCCTGCACAACTGTGGCTGGAAGAACAGCCTGAGTTGGCCGCGAGGCCGCATCCAGCACTGCTGCTCCTCCTGTCAGCACAGGGGGATCAACCTGGTAATTTCATTATATACTGGCAGCAACCTAGGAATTTCATTAAAAACTGGTATCACGCTGGGAATTTCATTATATACTGGTAGAAACCTGGGAATTTCATTATATACTGGCAGCAACCTAGGAATTTCATTATATACTGGCAGCAACCTAGGAATTTCATTAAAAACTGGTATCACACTGGGAATTTCATTATATACTGGTAGAAACCTGGGACTTTCATTATACACTGGCACCAACCTGGTAATTTCATTATATACTGGCAGCAACCTAGGAATTTCATCCCTCCTACTGCACATAAAAGCTTGTCGGTTAGCCGGAGCTGAGACATGGAGGAGGTAACAGAGGGGAGAGGAGAAGGGGGAATCTGCACATGATCTGACACCTGTGGTTAAACAGAGTCAGTGACAGATTATAGGATAAGGCAGCACAGAGTACATGATTTAACTTTGCAAAGGGCAATGTGTTTTTTCACTATAGATGCCCTGTAATACAGGGCGCAGACAAGATGTTTTTAAGAATGTTGAGCCAGTTGGACAATTTTAGAATCATATCAGATTGATAAGTAATGAGATGTGGGTGTTTACTCAGTTTATTTGCACAGATAAAAGTCAATATAGACCACCAATCCACTATACTGTACCTAAGGTGCCTCTGTTTCCTGCAGTCTGTGTGTTTCCAGACTTATCAGCACGATTCTAACCTGTTAACAATCAGATTCCTTAGGTGTTGTGGAGTACTAGAAAATATTCATAAATTATAACAGGACAATAAGTGAATGGTATAACAGTTATTACATATTTTTATAATTGCATCTAATGTTTTTCGTTATAAGGCTATTATGTGATATGGTAATATTACAGAAGATTTACATATTTTCACCATATTACAATAATACCATTGAATTCCCATGTCTGCACTTGTTTTTGGGGAACTGTTTAATGCCCTATAAGCCTTTTAACAGCAATATCTTACATACATGGCAGACCTTATGTCAGGGGTAGACTTTTTTTACATTAGAAGCCAGTTATACATCTTTAGGAGCCACTTTTACTTTGGGTAGCCAGTCCCATTGATAGCAATATAAAACTCTAAATCCAAGTAGCCAGCAGTAAATTTCTAGTTGGATTGGGCGACATGGCTCATTGGATTTGGTCCAGCCCTTCTTAAGGATCGGTTTATAATTATGTTTGTAAGCCACTGTGACTTGGAAACTTCTCTTAATACAGCATACATTTTAACCATTGGTTAATAAAATCATTCTTGTATATTTTATTAGGCATTATCATGCATTATAATTAATTAATTAGGGACCCCCGGTGACACCCTGTGCAACAGAGATCATTTTCTCAGGCTTTTGTCACTAGTGTGTTATACAATTAGTACCATCTAGTACTTTGTCCCAGTACAATATCTGTCGATGGGAGATGACTAAAGTTTCACTGGAAACTTGGATTCACTGAAATTTTACAGAAATAAAAACTGAGCTATGTATCATCTACTGCAGGGGATTATTTCAGTCGTCAACTTCTATATTAAGGGGGAGATACAATATAGCCCTTTTCCGTTGTCTAAAACCCACGTTAACCCGAAAAAAAATTCGGGTTTAACGTGGGTTTTAGACGGAATTTAGAGCACAAGGCCATTTCCAAATGTTTTTGGAAATAGCGCCGTGCTACAGAGCAAAACCCCTACCGTTAATTTTGCGCTAAATAGTAGCGCGACACTTAACGGCACTGGTAGGAGGCGTTAATAAACCCACGCTCTTATCTAGCCCGATCCTGCGATGCAATAACTGACATAATCACGCTTCCGTCAGTTATTGTTATGCGGGATCGGGCAAAGGGTAAGTAACGCGGCGGACGTCTCTTTGGATCTCCCCTAAATGTACTAAGGGTCAGTTAATTTATCTCCTTTTCAGGCTATGATGTCTCATGTGCTGCAGGTTTACTCAGTGATTTAGAATAGTAATGTACTTACTATGCTAGATCCTCTAGGATCATCTTCTTAATAATAGATGTTAATCTATTTCGGAGGGGTGGGGGGGTAGATCACAAACTGCAAAAAACCCCAATAAAATATTAAAAACTTAGGCATACAGTTGTAAGTTCTGTGTGAACTATGATCTGTACACATATAGATGTGCTGCTGTCTGTAGTGGAGTGAGGAAGAAGAAATCATCTACGGAACCTTTAGAGCTATAGATTTTGGTACAAAATTCTATTTAGTTTAAGGGGAGTGAACGTTCGTATCATTACACAGAGGTTAATACAGGGGCAGACAAGATGTTTTTTTAAGAATTTGGGCCAGTTGGACAATTTAGAATCATATCAGATTGTATAAAGTAAATGAGATGGTGGTGTTTACATCGTTTTATTTGCAACAGAATACATATAGATCACCAATCCCACTATACTGTACCTGAAGGTGCCTCGTTTCCTGCTGTCTGTGTGTTTCACAGACTTATCAGCCACGATTCTAACCTTTAACAATCAGATTCATTAGGTGTGTGGAAAACTAGAAAATTCATAAATATAACAGACAATAATGAATGGTACTACAGTTATTATATATTTTATAATTGCATCTAATGTTTATTGTCATGTATAATGCGATTTATGTGATTAGTATAATATTACAGATAGATTACATATTTTCACCATATTACATAATAAATGAATTCCCTGTCATGCACTTGGTTGGGAACGTTTAATGCCCCATAAAGCCTTTTGACAGGCAATATCTTACAATACATTTGCAGACCTTATTTAGGGGTAAACTGTTTTTTACATTAGAAGCCAGTTAGACATCTTTAGGAGCCACTTTACTTTTGGGTAGCCAGTCCCATAGTACGTATGAATATAAACTCTAAAAACCACAGTTGCCAGCACTAAATTTCTAGTTGGATTGGCTACCTGGTCCTTGGATTTGTCCAGCCCTTCTTTAAGGATGGTCTATTAATTTATATGTTTGTAACAGAGATCATTGTACTAAGGAACTAGTTAATTTATCTCCTTTTCAGGCTATGATGTCTCATGTGCTGCAATTTACCAGTGATATAAAATGGTAAAGTACTTACTATGCCAAGATCCTCTGGATTTTCTTCTTAAATAATAGATGTTAATTCTATTTCAGGAGGTGGTGGCAAGTACACACAAACTGCAAAAAAACAGAAAAAAATGTTTGCTCTGTTTATTGCACAGATAAAAGTACAATATAAGACCACCAATCCATTATTATGTACCCTGAAGGTGCCTCTGTTCTTGCAGTTCTGAGACATGCTCCATTTCTTTGTCCTGTTTCCTCCTTTAAATTGATTTTTTCTGTAATTTTATCATGACAGGAATTTCAATTTCAATTCTGACTTCTGTACAGGGGGAAAAACACAAAAATAACCTCTCGCCTAGATTTGTACTAAGATCTGGATATGTAACTCAATATCCATTAATGAATATATATATATTACATCCTATCAAGGGTAGGGCTGCTTCTCCCATGAGGCAGAGTGAGCCTCTTGGCTCAGGCAGCGCTCATACACTCAGAGGAGTGGTGGCTGGAAGCAGGTTAAAAAAAACATGAGAGCGTTGACAGCGTGAATCTAAATCTTCATACACAAGATGGTGTACTTATGGCTTTAGTCCGAGTACTTTTAATTATTGGAGCTGCCTGTCGGGCCTAGTTAATGCTCCAACCCAGTGGATTACCAATGAGACACTGCACCGAACGTCCGTTTCACCCATCCGAGGGCCCATACATTATAGTATAGTCAAGCAAAACAGCCTTTCTGTACAACAACGTGCGTGACAGGTGGTCCATTGATGCACATGTGAATGGACCTTAAAACAATTACATGACAAGTGCTAATTTCATAGCCAAAGACAAAGTTGATACATTTATTAGATATATTAGGACCTTTTATATTGTAGAACAATAAATTTCCTAATTATCTTACCTGGTATATTCTCTGCTTCCTTCTGTTTGATGGTTTGTGGTTTGGTATTTTCTTTGCAATGGCCACAAAGAAAGATTTTTTTGCATCCATTTTTATATTTCTTCCATCTTGAAGTCTTTATTTTTTCAGGAGTTATCTCCTGTTCTCCTTTTTACTTCCATTATTTCATTTCCATTGCATGCTGTTGGAATTCTATAATAAGAAAAATAGAACCAAAAGTAAAAAAATGATATAACTGATCTTTGATAGGTTAAAGATACTCGTCTGAAATAGACATTTGGTACATTGTCTGCGTGCCCACGATCTTACGTGTGTATCGCCGCTCCTCCGCGTTCTTCTGACGGTCCCAAAGGAGTTTGTACTTATGCGGCACATTATACAGTACAAATTGTGACAGTCAGGGCCTGTCACAAGAACAGCGGAGGATACCAGTAAGCTAGGTAAGGTAACTTGTTCCTGGCTCGTGCTGGTTAATTGAAGAATGGAGGTAAGACATAGCTCCTTTACCCATCTTCAACTGAAAAACCCCAAACTCATTTCGCCAGTGCAGATACCCTTTAAAGTACTTTACCCTTTGTATACATTTGAAGACAAATCCATTTGTACTTTTATGCAAATGGTGGTTACTCTTCAGGTGGGTACACACTTCTTCCTCCTGGTGACCAGGAGCATCCGCGTCCACAGTAGCCACGAACGATCGTGGGTCCATAGAGGCCGTACGATTGGCAATGGTTTTCTGACCCGTCTGATCTTGCTTTCACACCGATTCGGATGAAGAAAGGTCGGCAACGGTTCAGAGCCGAATTATTGTTTGGTGTGTACCCAGCTTTACAGGAGTAATATTTTATCTTGGGAATCTACTGCACCCAAACTATTAACTTTACATGTGCATTTCACAATGGAACATCAGCTACAGATATAAAAAAACGTTCCATTCCACATCCTAAAATTCACTGCCGAGGCCTCATCAGCTCATCAATTCAATGTTCATTTATTATATAACAAAGAAGTTCTGTAGCAGCCTTACCTTATTCTTCTTCAAGAGATGTTTCTGACACGTTCTCCAAACTTTCTAAATCGATCCATATCGTCTGCAGTATGAAAAGTAAATCTGAATTTTAATTTATGTTCAATGACAACATCTCATAGAAAAAACGATTAAAACCAGTAATATATTATAATTTATATGTAATGGCAGTTTATTTTTAATAAACAATGAATGACCAGGATTAGAGATTATAATAAAATCAATGTATTCTTGGCCTTGGAGGCAACGCTACTTGGTCCATAAAGTGTGTGTGTGTTGGGGTGGGTGAAGTGTTATGGATATAAAATACATCTTGATAACTACAAATCCCATAATTCATTATAAGAATTCAAAACACGGTTACCATAGCAACCATGACAATCTGGTCTGTTTTCTATAAACAATTGCTTACTATAGTCAAATCCGATAAATAAATATATTATTACAAAATATCATTTTAATCATGGCAGCTCCTGATTTAACGTATTGTGGGGTTGGGTGGGGGTACAGTTTGGATATTAAATAAAGCTTATAACAACTACAAATCCCATAATTCATTATAAATTTCAAACACATTACATCAATTCCATTGTCCATCTTATTCATACTTCATCCTTCACATAATGTATTTTGTCTATGGAAATACCTTCCTATTTTATAAACAAACAAGTTTTTTATCTACTTACTAATAAGCTGAAATCTGTTCAGTCAAAAAAGGGCTAAGGAATTGACGTGTGTGGAATATCGGACTCGGCCCACAGGGACACAACTTGGAAAATAAATCTCAAAAAACGCTGTTGGTCGCTCAACAGAGCAGACACTGGGACCGATCTGCAGCTCAACAATCTGAAACCAATCGCCATGATTGTATTTACATCAAACACATCATCATTGCTAGCTGTAAACAAACATGGTTGCCATAGCAACCATGGCAACTGGTTTGTTTCTATAAAAAATAATTGCTTGCTGTGGTCAAATCCAAATTAATATTAATAAATAAATATATTATAAAATATACCAAATGTATAATGGCAGCTCCTGTTTTAACTTATTTACAATAATAGAAATAAATTGCATCTCTACTTACCAATAGTTGAAATCTGCTGTTCAGTTAAAAAGTTATGGAATCAACCTGTGCAGAGTATATACTCGATACACAGGGACTCAACTTTATAACCTTAAATGTTTGAAAAAAGTCCAAAATAGCGCTTGTTGATTGCTAAACAGAACAGACACTGGACTGATCTGCAGCTCTGCAACAAACTGCAACAAATCGCAAGTGATGCTATGTTATTATCAAAAGCATCATCCAGGTCATCTGCTCAACAATTGTTACCATAGCAACAATACAGGTGTTTTTTTAACTAGATTACTATGCTATGTGTACTATAGTCAAAACCAAATAAATATAATATTAAAATGTTAATTTCTGTATTTAAACATGTCAGAGTTGTGCGTGCTTTATGTAAATGTACCTGGATATTGGAGCCTGCCATTGTTTTATTTCAATAAGCACTTCCAATAAAATTCAATCCCCTAATGCTTTGTAGTCGTTAGGGCATCAAAACATTTCATAATAAATTATATTTTAGTATAACCCTCTTCCCCAGTCTTCCAGCTTCTTTCCAGTGTATCAGTCAAAATAAAATTGGTAGTTAGGTGGGGTACGTAAAGTTGGGAAGGTAAGGTTTGCAAATTCTGGGTTATTTTGGGTGGGAAGGTAAGTTAACATTTTCATCTAGGGGTGGACTTGCCCTTTTATCAAATCTTTCAAAACTATCTAGTATATTTCCAGTTAGTAAATGGTAAGCACATGTAGGGACAGGAAAATGTTTTTGTAACAGTTTTTTTCTTTGAAGTAAAAGAGAGAAGCCATGATGTGCCTGTATTTCTGTCTCTGCAGCTATATTTCAACTACCCCTGCTCACCTCCTTGCTTATCAGTAGCGTGGGCCCACAGAGGGAAGGAGCAGGAAAAGATGGGTACAGAATATTAGACAGGTGTATAGCAGATGACAGACAGATTCCATTGGAAGCTATACGAACAGCCGTGGAACGAAGGCGCGTAAGTATGTTTCTGCTGCTTTTTTACAAATCTAACTGGTGGTTCGGGATGGGCAATGGTGTCCTACACTACAGAAACACATACACAACATATACAATACATTTATGGTAGGGGGTGAGGCAGCATGTAGGGATCGGAGGGTGGAGGGAGGGGGGAGGGATCCCCTGCGCTTATGTCAGAGTCCACAGTGAGTACATGGAAGAAGCATGGACCGGATGACACACAGACAGCTTTTACTCTTCAGTTTCCTTACCATAAGGGGCTGAGAGTAAGGTAAGGATTTTACACTACACGTGGAGCCAGCACTGGGCAAATTTTAGTTTTGGAGGTGGACATGCACTTTAAAAAAGCATTGTTTTTATTATCAGTTTCTGGACTTTAAGTTGCTAACAGACCAAAGCTTGGCCTTGGAATGTTGTATTGGTGGTATTGGTGTATGAGGTGGTAGCATGTGTTCATTGGCTTTCTATGGCAGATCTATCTCATATAGATCTGCCCCCCTATTTGATTTTTTAGGTTGTGTTTCGTATCCAATGGCAGGTCTGGGGGGGGGGGGGGGGGTTTACACCTGGACCACCAGTGTCGGTGAGCAGTTTTCACTTGTCATATTTAAGTTTGGAAACAGAAATATCAGACCTGGCCAATAACTATTTCTAATTTAGATCCCAATCTTAACTCAGGGCAGAAAGCCCCAACGCTGCCACTCATATTGATCTTGATAAAACAAACCTTATCAGTCCTATTTCTAATTCCTGCTAATCTAATGGATTACTGTACAGTGTTTGCCCCAGAAATTATTTCCAGCTGGTGCAAGAAAAGTAGCCAGATGGGGCAGGACGGGAGATGTAATGTTCTGTAGTGTGTGATGTCCCCACACGCACCCCACCAAATTCAATGGCTCCATTAGCATTTAAATGTACACAGACTATTAAACACACAGACACACCACAGTCTCTCTCTCTAACACACAAACTCCTACCCACACACAGACTCTCACACATATTCTTATTATTATTGATTTATATAGCGCCAACATCTTCCGTGGCGCTTTACAATGACATAGTCATACATTACATACAGGGTAATAACATGTTTTACAAAGTCATACATATTACATACACAGGTTAATACATAATATAACTAAACAGAATGAGGAGTTTTTACAACAATACTGCCCTATTTGCCCCCTGCTTACGTCTACAGAGCTTACAGTCTACAGGTATGGGGTGAGACAAGTGATGGGAATCAGTAGGCTGTAAGTAGATTGGCAGTGGAGTGTGAAAGGCGGGTTGGATCATATTGGGTAGTAAAAGGGGTAAGTTTAGGCAAGGTTATATGCTAGCCTAAAAATATGGGTTTTAAGGTTACGTTTGAAGGTTACGTTTGAAGGCAGCATAGAGTAAAGACCTGAATGAGGGATGGGAAAGGGTGACAAGGGTGGATGAGAGGAGGGTATCGTTTGTGAGTGGAGGTTGCGCCTGGGGCGGTATCGATGGATCAGCTCTGAAATATATGGAGGGGCTGTGTTGGATAGTGCTTTATTGGACAGGTAAGCAGATTGAACTGGATCCTTTGCGTGATGGGCAACCAGTGGAGGGACTGACAGAAAAGAGAGCTATTAGAGAAGTGAAAAGAGAAATGAATGTGCCGGGCAGCAAAGTTGAGAATGGATTGAAGCGGAGCCAGGCGGTTGTTTGGTTAACCACACCGGAGTGTGTTGCTGTAGTCTAACCAGGATATGATTAGGGCATGGACTAGGATTTTTGTAGCTTCATTTGAGTGGAATGTTCGAATGCGGGAGATGTTTTTGAGTTGGAGCTGACAGGAGTTGGCAAACAAATTGACATGAGGTTTGAAGACGGCGGGCATGAGGAGAGATGGGGATATGGGTGAGTTGTTATATTAATAGTAAAACTAGGGAGGGGAACAGATTGTAAGCTCTAACTGTCGGGGCCGCCGCTTATCGAGGTCTGACACTGCTGGCTGCGAGGTGAGGGGGGGCCTGTCACTCACTACCTAATGGGGGTCCCTGTCACTTACTACCTAACGGGGGTCCCTGTCACTCACTATCTAACCTGGGGTCCCTGTCATCACTATCAAACGTGGGTCCCTGCTGTCACTCACTACCTAACGGGGGGCCCGTTGTCACTCGCTACCTAACGGGGTCCCTGCTGTCACTCACTACCTAACTGGGTGCCTTTACTGATTGTAAACCAGCTGTATTGTATGCTGATCCCTGCTACTTTCAGTAAGTACAGTATTAGCAGGGGCGTAGAGTGGAAATGACTGGGCCCCATAGCAAAAAAAAATGATGCCCCCCCCCACGACCTTCCAACCCCACGGCCTCGGACCTCCCACCCAAACATTTTGTGGGGAAATCAGTGTGGTGTAGACGAGTTGGACCAAATGGCACGGATGTATTCCGTAAGAGCAGCAACACGCAGGGCTCTTTTAAGAGCCGCACTGGGGGTCCCGGTTCGAGCTGCGGGACCCCCGCCAAAGGCACTTATTAGTGCCGAAGGGCACTTGTAAGTGCCGCAAGGGCCCTTACAGGGCGGGGGGGGTCCTGTTTCGAGCTGCGGGACCCCTAAGCCCCAAGGGCTCTTGTCAGAGCCGCAAGGCACTTGTAAGTGCCGTAAGGGCCCTTATAAGGGCCGGGGAGGGGGGTCCTGGTTCGAGCTGCGGACCCCTAGCCCCAAAAGGCCCTTCTCAGGGCCCCGCTGGAGGGAGCCTCCACCCCCCCCAGCGGCTCCCCCGTCCCCTCCCCGGGGGGGGGTGGCGGCCGGGGGGGGGCTTGGGGTTGCGGGGAGGGGTGCGCGGCGGGTGGTCGCGACCACCTGCCTGCGGCCCCTTCCCGGCAGCCCCTCCTAGCCTCCCGTTCCGAGATTGCCGCGAAGGGGAACGGGTGGGAGGGGCTGCTGGGAAGTGGCGGCGGCGGCGTGGTCGCCGCTGCCGCCGCGGGGTGTGTGGGCGGGGTGGGCGTGTTCTCCGGGGCGGGTGCGACCACCCGCCGCGGGTTGCCTGCCCATCCCCGCCGCGGGAGGTTAGTATCGGCTGACTTCCGCCACCTTCAAGGTGGCGAAGTTAAACAGCCGAATAGCCGAGCGAAACCAGTACCGCCGCTTTATAAATAGAGCGGCGGTAACAGGTAAGTATCGGCGCGAAAGGTTAACGCTTCGTTAACTTTTCGCGGCCGTTGGACCTTTATAAATCGCGGTAAACACGTTTATGCGTTAATGTCCGCGAAAACGGCCGCGAAAAGTTAACGAACCTTTATAAATATGCCCCTAGGTCTGCAAACGCTGTAAACTCTGTAAACAGACTTGTGTATCCATATATTGTGAATGTGTCTTTTGATAAACATGGCAGGCATTTCTGAAGGTTTCCACACAAAAGATTCAACCTTCCTGGTTCAAGCTAACAAATGCAAATGTGCCAGGCCTCACAGGTAATGGTGTATTTTCAGAACAAAAGAAAGTGAACATTGAGCTGATAGCATGTTAAACAACTCAGCAGGGGTGCTAGTAGATATGACGTGGACGTTGTTATGGCAGGTTCATTGGTCAGTTTAAAAAAAAAGCTGGATGAGTTTTCTACAACAAGGAGTGTGGCAGGTTACTGGTATTGATACTGTGGAGTAGAGTTGATCCAGGGAGATTTTAGATTGCCACTTGGAGTCAGGAAGGAATTTTTTTCCCCTTCATAAATTTTGGTGGTTTTTTTTTGCCTTCCTCTGGATCAACGTTAGGCAGGAAATGAGGAGTTTGGAAGATGGGTTGGACTGGATGGACGTATGTCTTTATTCAACTCAAATACTATACTATACTAATAGCACCCCCAACATGGCCCTTTAATTGGAGGTCCTTTGGCTTTAATATAAAGCACTGGACGGACGGCCTCTTCCCTGATTGTAAAAAGGGCGGGGAGGTTGGGGGGGGGGAGTGAGAAAGCCTGCTATATTGATCCAGTATGCACATATGCAAACAGGAATACTTTTCGTAAAAAGCATATGTATTTGCACTGAACTTTCCCTTTTAAAAAATGACAGACAAAATATTATAGCATTTGTCTGTCATCTTTTATAGATTGAAACTGTGTGTACCCAGCTTAAGATCAAAATTATGAAGCAGAACACCTTTTAAACCATACCCAGGTTACCACATTTAAGACAAATCCATGTGAATTGTGTTGGTTACTCTATCAGCCAAAAAAAAACCCAACTTGTGTGGCTTCTGTGGGGAATACTGAGGTGGTGCAAGTGAAACAACTTGATTGTGAAACAACAAGTGCTGCTATGTTAGAATCTGTCAGCATGGAATGTGTCTGGGGTGTGTATCGTTGAATATGTTTCGACAGGAGGAGGTGTGTGAATCTAAGAAAGGGGGTGGGGGTCGGTGTATCACCTGTTTAACACAGAGGGCTGGCGGGTCAAAAGCAGAGGATGCCAGGGAAAAACTCTGAAAGGTGTGGATTATAATGTAAAATGTAGCCCCAATTGTAAATTAAGAGGATATTGAGTTTTGTGCCCTTATGGTCACAAACTCCTCTGTGACTTTTAAAATCCTTATAATTACAGTGGGGGAACATAATTCATTTTCTGAACTAGACGAAGAAAGGAGGATTCCCCCAAAACATTGTTCACTTTGTGGTAAAAAAATGGACTAAGTTCCCTGCACGTTCATTTCCCGGAGTGAACTTTCTCCTTGTGACACGGCCAGGTGTCGGAGATGGAGCACCGCTGAAAAAACAGCTAATGCCAGGGAGTTCAGAAAAAGAAAAAATGGTTGGGAATACCCCAACCATAAGAAACCCACTCTACCCTGCAGGAAAACTACAGGGCACTCTATTGGATATCTAGGAAATGGATATCCTCAAAAACATCCAAGGATCAGATAATATGTTGCACTAAATAAATCATCTAGCCAACAAAAATGAGTATACAAAAGAATATTACTCTTTATTTTGCATAATAGAAGTCGATGAAGTAATAATAAACCAACACATACAAAAAACTCCAAACAAAGATAATGCCAGGGAGTTCTACTGTTCTTTATGATGGGACATGGTGAATAATTCTGATTGTGTAATTAATTGTAAAATTGAACTAATCAACAAAATCTTGTATTAACTGGAAAATTGCTCTCATGAGGCCAATTTTCTCATCGCTTTTAAGTTTAGCCAGATGCTACACATAAACCATGATCTCACTGCTATAGTTACAAATCTTATTGCTTTAAGCACACTCAAAGTTGTTAAAACACTAAATTTATTTGGGTGCTGAAAACCAAATACACAACGTTTCAGAGGGTCAAAGCCCCCTCCTCAGGGCTTTGACCCTCCGAAATGTTGTGGCATATGGTTTTCAGCACCTGAATAAATTATTGTTTAAAAAGCACTTCAACCATTGGTTTGTCCTGACTCCAGTTTATGCTTACTCTTCTTGTACCACATTTTGTCCGTTCTCCAACTGGAAGTGCCCAGTCTGCCAGTTGCACAATCAGTTTTCTTGAGTATCCCCAGCCTCAGCACAGATACCTTTCACTCTAAATGCTGGGGGCAACCATGCCCGGGGTAATCCTGGGGGCAACCATGCCCGGGTAGGTGCGACAAGTCTCCGGCAAACGGGCTTGTCTAAAGTGAAGCAAGTAGATATAGACTGGGGGTATCTATCTGAAGGGATACTCAGGGACTACAGAGCATTACACTCCATTGGAAAAAATGTGCAATAATTTATTCAGACTCTTTAAAATGTGAAGTTAATTTTGAATAACGATCATAAGCATGATATAAAGCCCCTGAATTTAGCACAGATACTGCAATACATAAAAAATGAAGCACTAGGAAAAATCATCTGTGTACTGTAATTGGCTATTTTCCAAAGACGGTAGCTTGTTTTATAATGCAGCAGAAGCACTTGTTAGTTAGCATTTCCATTACGTCCATTTCAAAATAAATTTCCTTTTTATTAGCACTATAAAACATATATAAATATGTTTGTCACTTCTGACAAAACATATTTATATATATATTTTAAAAAAATCAATAATCCATATTTTTTGACAACTTCTCGAGAAATGTTTTAGTAAATGTATTCGAACATTTAATGACAGTGAGAGTTAAATAAATTTCCTTTTTTTTTAGACACTATAAAACATATATAAATATGTTTTGTCACTTCTGACAAAAAATATTTATATATATATTTTTAAACGTATTTTGTCCTTTTTTTTTAGCACTATAAAACATTATAAAATATGTTTTGTCACTTCTGACAAAAACATATTTATTATATATTTTTAAAAACATCAACAATCCATAAATTTGGCTTGAGAGAGAAGAGAGAGAGAGAGAGATCCAAGTTTCTTGTATTTCTCATTCACTGGTTATTATTACATTATTATTATTCTTATTATTCAATAAAGCCCTATTTAAAGGGAAGTAAAGTCAAAAATAAATCACTGAAAAGTGACTTGATTTAACATAACACCTATAAATTCAAAATTATACCCACACATAGACACAGGTAAACACACTTGGTGGCCCACCCTTCCATTTCCATGGCAGCCTTATTTAAAGGCTAAGTAAAAATAAGGCTGCCATGGAATGTTTTAGTAATGTATTTGAACATTTAATGACAGTGAGAGTGCAGTGGGCCTGCTGTACACCAACTACCCCTCGGGCAGTCCAGTTGCCCCTCCGGGCAGTCCATTGCCGCCTCGGGCAGTCCATCGCCCCTGGAGGCATCTGGCATCAGCGAGACACGTAAGTGCATCCTATGCAGTTTTTTAGCTTTTTATTGACCTTGATTGTCAAATAATTAGTGAAATTAGCAGTCATAATAAGTGAATTTACTATTTTACTGATAAATTTTTTGAAAAAACAACAAGCAACAAATCTATTAATTGGCTTGAAAGGAGATCACCAGTTCTTATTTCTCATTCCCATTATTGTCCCGATTCCCCATTGTTGGGCTGTATCTTGTCCCTCAGTTTTTGAGCTTAAGTCAGAAATTCGGTCCAAACGTGCAGTACAAGTGTGCGATTATCTTAAGTATCCTTTCCAACATTGTCCAACAAACACATACCCATGAACCCCACAAGCTATTCACACCTACTGGGGCAACTACAGTCAAAATGAAATGTTGATTAATCATCTGAAAAGGTTATTTTTATAATGGTAAATGATACCCACTAAACCTAAACAGATACAGGTAAACACAACACAACTACTGATATCCTCCTACACCAACCCTCCCAACCTCCCTTTCATTTTTTTGGTCTGAAGAATTACCTTCACATATATCATTGTCTTTTTTTTATTTTAACCTTCAGATGATGATGACTCCTCCCACCCCCACCCCCCTACCCCTGCATAAGACGCCAGCGTGGGAGGATGGGGTCCTTCCTGCAGCCAACAACATAAGTGCATCCTAGTGAAGTTGATGTTTTTTAAATCTTTCATTAAAACCAGTTTTTTCATTGCATTTTTGTGGTTCAAAATTACCAAAAAATGTTCACTACGTAGCCTTTTAGGAAATGTTCTTATACATGTATATACTAATGGATTGGACAGTGATTGTTGAAATAAACATTTTTTTTTCTGAAGCAGACCAGCCTCTCCAGGCCTTCCACCCTCTCAGGCCCTCCACCCTCTCCAGCCCCTCCAGCCTCTCCAGTCCCTCTGGCGGCCATGATTGAAAACCGTAAGTAAATCATATGCAACTTTAATGAATGTTATATACAAGACTATTAAATCTGTATTTTCCCAGTGTAAAATCCACGCTACATGACGCAACATTGGTACTGTGGGTTTGACAATGCTTTATGGGGCTCACCACTTCCAAAAATTTTTGTGTGTAGCACAGTCCTAGTGATACAAAACCAGAATGTTCTGATACAATTTAGCAATAAACGTATGTTTTATGCCAGCATTACCTCCTGCTGTTTATCAGTGATTCCCATGATGCAATAATATCGCTTTAAGTGGAAGTTCAGTGATAATATATATACTTAATATATATATATAGAAAAAAGAGCAATGTGTCTGTGTATAAGAAATACTGACTTCCTGTTTGCAGGACCCCTAATAGAGATCGTTATGGTCTTGCCCTTGACCCAGTCCCTGGGTTGATTCAGTTGCTCAGTAGAGATCTGAGCATGTGTGACCCATCCAACAGCAATCAGTAGAAATCACTGTTACCATAACTAGGTATGCATAATATACACTAAGAATTTAGAAATAATTATATTTTTACTGAGCTTTCCTTTTTATGACATACCGCAACATTATTGCATTGCAGTACCATGTATGTTTATGTAGCTGTCAGTGTCACAATTGCATCACCCGCATGGTGCTTTAGGAAATGTGCTCGAACATCTTCAACACAATTCTCGCAATATCTTCCTCCACAGAATCGAGAGCTAGGCGGAAATCCGGCAGAGCATGAGGCAGGAAATCCACCACTGGGGCCAGGCCTGGACCGCCGCCTGACCAGACTGGAGAGGAGAGTTACCAGGCTGGAGAAAAATTAATTTTTTAAAAAAATGTTTTTGGGCTTTATTTTTCAATATATCAGATTATTCAGATAGATTCATAATCAATTTTTATTTGAAAAATTACAATACACATATCTATTTAGCTAGCTATATATCTGGTAATTTAATTGTATATACCTTACCATTAATGCCATTACACACACCACATTGGCCACATTCCCCTATATAGTAGTTTGCACACAACAAGGGGAAGAAGGCAATGGGGGTACTGGGTTACATAATGACCATTGCAGTTTGCCACCATTGTTGAAGGCCAGGCAGGCTTGGCCCCACAGGACCCCCTCACCCCATTGGCTTCTCTCCCTCAGAGTATGCTTGTTGCAAGGGAAAGCGGGTGAGGGTGAAAGGGTAAGGCTTCATAGAACAGCACCATTGAGTTACAGCAGGCCCACTGCAGTTTGCCACCATTGTTGAAGTGCCAGGAAGGCTTGCCCCACTAGACATACCCCTCAACCCATTGGCTTCTCTCCCTCGAGTATGTTTCGTGCAAGGGAAAGCGGGTGAAAGGTAAGGCTTCATAGGAACCGCACCATTGGTTACAGCAGGCCCACTGCAGTTTGCCACCATTGTTGAAGAGCCAGGCAGGCTTGGCCCCACTTGACATACCCTCACCCCACTGGCTTCTCTCCCTCAGGGTATGCTTCGTGCAAGGGAAAGCGGGTGAAAGGGTAAGGCTTCGTAGGAACAGCACACATTGAGTTACAGCAGGCCCACTGCAGTTTGCCACCATTGTTGAAGAGCCAGGCAGGCTTGGCCCCACTGGACATACCACTCACCCATTGGCTTCTCTCCCTCAGAGTATGCTTCGTGCAAGGGAAAGCGGGTGAAATAGTAAGGCTTCGTAGGAACGCCACCATTGAGTTACAGCCGGCCCACTGCAGTTTGCCACCATTGTTGAGAGCCAGGCAGGCTTGGCCCCACTGGACATACCCCTCACCCCATGGCTTCTCTCCCTCAGAGTATGCTTCGTGCAAGGGAAAGCGGGTGAAAGGGTAAGGCTTCGTAGGAACCGCACCATTGAGTTACAGCAGGCCCACTGCAGTTTGCCACCATTGTTGAAGAGCCAGGCAGGCTTGGCCCCACTGGACATACCCTCACCCCATTGGCTTCTCTCCCTAGAGTTGTTTGTGCAAGGGAAAGGGGGTAAAAGGGTAAGGCTTCGTAGGAACAGCACCATAGTTACAGCAGGCCCACACTTTGTAATATGGAGTTGTGTTATAGCAGGCCCCACCTTGTAATATGGAGTACTGCTCTCTGGCCAGGCAGGATTGACCCAGAGCTGAAAACATTAGCCACAGAGTAGCTGTTGTGGCTGTATGAGATGGTCGAGTAGGGACACCATAAAGTGCCTCATGGAGAGAGAAAGAAGAACAAATATGGAGTACTGCTCTCGGGCCAGGCAGGATTGACCCAGAGTTGAAAACATTAGCCACAGAATAGCTGTTGCGGCTGTATGAGATGGTCAGAGTAGGTGACACCACAAAGGTGCCTCGGGGAGAGAGAAGAAAGAAGAAAATATGGAGTACTACTCTCGGGCCAGGCAGGATTGACCCAGAGCTGAAAGCATTAGCACATAGCTGTTGTGGCTGTATGAGATGGGCAGAGTAGGTGACACCCAAAGGTGCCTCGTGGAGAGAGTAGGAAGAACAAATATGGAGTACTGCTCTCGGGCCAGGCGGGATTGACCCAGAGCTGAAAACATTAGCCACAGAGTAGCTGTTGCGGCTGTATGAGATGGTCAGAGTAGATGACACCACAAAGGTGCCTTCGTGGAGAGAGAAGGAAGAACAAATATGGAGTACTGCTCTCGGGCCAGGCAGGATTGACCCAGAGCTGAAAACATTAGCCACAGAGTAGCTGTTGCGGCTGTATGAGATGGTCAGAGTAGGTGACACCACAAAGGTGCCTCGTGGAGAGAGAAGGAAGAACAAAAATGGAGTAGTACTGTCTCGGGCCAGGCAGGATTGACACCAGAGCTGAAACATTAGCCACAGAGTAGCTGTTGCGGCTGTATGAGATGGTCGCCACCCAGTAGTCCAGTGGATCCCAGTCTCTGATGTGGCTACAACGGCCCGGATCCGATGTAGTCGGTGACCTGGCGACCGAGGTGTTGCCTGGTGGAGTTGCCAGTAGATGGGCCTGGAACTGTGGCTGGAGAACGCCTGAAGTTGGCCGCGAGGCCGCATCCAGCACTGCTGCTCCTCCTGTCAGGCACAGGGGGATGTGAGCCTGTTGATCCCCAACATCAGGTGCTGTAGGCCTGCCAGCACCTGGGAAGGCAGAACAGAGGCAACGTAGCAGTGTTGCCTCATAGTGCTGCATTCTACCTTCCCTCTGAGATGCAGGGTAAAACTCCGACACTTTACCCTTATAGCGGGGATCTATAAGGGTGGCCACCCGTACTGCTCCTTCTCTTTGATGGCCTTAATCCTGGGGTCCTTGTGCAGGCATTGCAGCATGAACGAACCATGCGCCGCTAACTGCCTGCCGCAGAGGACCCCATGTCCTTGATGTCACTGAGGATAATAGTGTCGGGCTCAACCTCTCCCCAACCACGAATGACATGTGGTACTTGGGAGGGTTGAGATGTCCCCCTAGAGGAATGCCCCATTCTCCTTGGTCCAGGTCACCTAAATCCCCCCCTCATCATCGGACGGCTGCTCTGCACCGTGATGTTCAGTCTCGGAAAGCATAACGGTGTCGGCGTCCTCCTGTTCCAGTAGCTGCTGCTCGGCAGCGAGTGCCCTGTCAAGTATGCCGCGCAGAGTGTGCTCAAGGAGGAACACCAGTGGGATGGGTATCCGCGATTATGGCATCATTGCGGCTTACCATCCTTATGGCCTCCTCAAATGGCGCGAGCACACGGCAGGCATCGCTAATCAGCAGCCATTGCCTGTGAACAGCAAACCAGGTCCCCAGAGCCTGATCTTGCCTCGTACTCGTACAAGTAGTCTATGATGGCTCGCCCTCTGCTGGAGCAGCGCCGCAGCATCATAGATTAGAGTTCCAGCGGGTGGGTGTGTCACAAATCAGCGGTTCTGCGGCAGACCATTCTGTTGCTGAAACTCGGCCAGACGAGCTGTGGTGCCCCTGCTCCTGGCTCTCCCTCTTGCCCTGCCAGGCATTTTCCTCTCCCAAATTTTTACAAAAAAAAAAATAAAATTATTTTTATATAGTATATATAAGATATATAAATATAATAATCTATAATCTATAATATATATATAATATATATATACACACACACAATCACAAAAGACAAAGCAACAAACAAACAACACGAAACACAGAAGCAAACAAATAAACAAAAGCTTTTTTTTTACACTAAAAGCACAAATAGGACACAGACACAACTGACAGCAAACAGCAGATCAGACAGCAAAAGCTGCTGATTGCTGCTAAAGGCAGCACTGTCAGCTACACAAACACACGACACACTGACACACAGATACAGAAAGACAAACAAAAAACAGGACACCTAGACCTCTAAAAGTCAAACAATAGTAATAAGGATAGGGGGGTGTCCTTAAAAGGACATTTTGGGTTCCCAAGGAAGGTATGTGCTTAATAAAAGGACTGGGGTCTCAAGATGTGTGAATACAGAGGTGGTTAACAAGTGCTAAAACCACCAACTGAAATTACACAACCAGAAAGCTCAAAAGCCAAAAAAACTCTCTCCAACTTACATTCAGTCCACTAAGCACAGTCCAACACACGACAAAATGACGCCTGTGAAGCAGCCTTTTATACCCAGGGGGCTGGCAATAATTATGTTGCAAATAATTTGGATAATTTGGGACAGTGCTTGCTCCTCTTGAAAATAATTCCCAAAAGCGGAATTCCGGAATTACAAGAATTCTGGTATTTCCCGTATTTTCGAAAATACGAGAAATCCTCGTTATTTCGAAAATTTTCGAAAATACGGAATCGCGTTGAAAGTTCGGAAGGTGGAAAATCTGGAAAAATCCGCCGTTTCGAACGGGATAAATCCGCGGGGATCGGTCCGGATCTGCGAACCGGCCATCATTATTTACCACGTAATACACAATTGAAGGGAGGGAGACAATTTTAGTATTAAACCAGTTTTTATTTAGAGGGTTTGCTGTCTCAGAATTTTAGAACGAATTCGACTTTTGTTGTCAACAATGTCTAGTTTGTAGTGCTTTAATAAATCTTGTCATAGAAGACCAAGTAGCTGCTCTACAGATTCTAGGGGTGTTACTTTCGCCTGCAAACCCCACGATGCGACTACAGCTCTAGTAGAGTGCACTGTCATCTTACCAGGTAAGTTAGATGCTGACATAGTGTATGTTGCTTTTCATAGCTATGATCCAGGAGGTATCGTTTGGGTCGTTGGTTAAAGACCTTTTTTTGGTCCTTGGAAGTTCACAAACAGGTATTTATTGGTTTCCGGAATTCTTTTGTTTTAAATATATTGGTAATATATGATTTAATGCTCTACATATCTAATTGGTCTTCATGTTGTTTCTTGTAGTGATGGTAGAATTATTTCTTGATTTATAAGAAGTCAGACACTACTTTTGGAAGAGATATTGAATCCGGTTTTACTTCCTTGGAATGTTAGGTATAGAGGAATGCACTTTAGTAACTTCTGATACTCTGCGTCCTGATGCGATTGCTATCAAAAAGATGTAGTTTTAATGTGAGTTCTTGAATACCGTTCTATTTTGTTAATTGGTTCAATGAGCTATATTGTAACATACTCAGAAACCATGGAGGAACTGGTGATTGTTTGTATGATGGTTTAAGATGTTTCATACCTCAAAAAACCTGATCATCAAGGTTCTGATGCCCACCTTTTGTTTGATACTGCAGATATTGCTGTCACTTGTCTTTTTAATGTAGCATTCTAAGGCGTTCTCTAGACCTTCTTAAAGAAATTCAAGGATGGTATTGATTTTGAGTTCCTTGGTTTCTCTATTTTTGTTTTGGGACCAGGCTAAACATTTTCCCCAAGTTTTGTAGTAGATGTGGGAGTAGTTTTCTTCCTAGATGAATGAGGTTTTGAATTACTCTGTCAGATAGGCCTACCTCTTTCATAGGTTTGATTTCAAAAGCCATGTCGTCAGTTCAATTGCTTTACATTGGGATGAATGAAGTTACCTTGGGTGGTTAAGTTGGGATTGATTGGAGTTTGATTGATGGAGCTTGAGCTAGCCTCTGTACCCATGAGAACCAGGGCTCTTCGGACCGAATGGGAGAATAATAATTACCTGGGCTCTGTCCTCCTCTATTTTCCTAAGGACCCTGTGAATTACAGAGATTGGGGAAAAGATGTACATCATTTGTAGATTCATTTGATGGAAAAGACATTTGTAGCTTTGGTCTGTTGTCCAGATACCGGGAACAAAGTTTGGTACTTAAGTGTTGTGTCTTGTTGCCATTAGATTATTTGGCATGCCCCATTTGTGTGTCAGTTGATTGAAGATTTGATTGGTTGATAGGACTGGTCATATGCATATGAATACCCTCAATTATTTGACTTTTTTGCCCAAGTTAGTATTTCTTTGGTTTGAGGCAAGGACTTCTGCTCCTGGTAACCCCTTGTTTGTTTAGGTAGGTTACACCAATATATTGACGACTGAATTGGTAGGTAGGTGCATTTTGGTAGGATGTGAAGTGGAAGGCTTTCAGTCCCAGAAGGACTGCCCTCATCTCCCTGAGGTTCTGGTTTGTCTTCCAGTAAAGGTTCCATGATCCTTGTGCTTGTTGCAGCATGCCCCCCAGCCAAGGGGCTGCATCTACAGTAATTGTGCCATGTATGGTAGTAATTTTTGCGGTTTGAAGTTCTGTCCACCATTCCATCTTGTGTCTGACCATCCATGGAAGGAAGATTGTTGGTTTGAATAGGAGTGGATTTTCCATTGATCTAGGAGGTTCAGCTGTAGTGGTCTTATATGGAACTTTGCCCATTGGACCGACTCGGTGTCGCCACTAGCTTGCCCCGTTTTTTTGAAATACCTCTGCTGTCGAAAAGGGTAGACTGATTACCCTCTTTACTCTTTGATGATCTCCGTTTGTCGTTCCATTGGAAGGTGAAGTTGGAGTTTGGTGGTTACTATTATTATACCTAAGAATTGGTTTCTGAGATGGTATAAGATTTGATTTTTCTAAATTTATTAGCCAGCCATGATTGTTTAGAACTTTTTGAACAAGGTTGAGATCACCAACAGTTCGTTTTTGTGTTGTGCTTGTTAGGATATGTCCAAGTACGTGAATATCTGTATTTTCTAAATTCTCGGATACGCTGTTATGGCAAGAGGATCCTTGTGAATGTATGAGGAGATGATGACAGGCCAAAAGGCAGACATTTGTATTGAAAAGACAATTTAGAATGCAGAATCTTAGATATTTCCGTGTGTTGGAGTGGATTGGAACATGGTGGTAGGCATTTGGAAGATCGTTTTTTATCATCGAATCCCCACTTGAATTTGGTTCGAATGTATTTGAGGTCTCCATTTGAACTTCTTTGTTTTATGAAATGATTCACAAATGTAGATCCAAGATTGCTCTGAACCTCCACTTTTCTTCCTTTTGAAGAAAAGGGGAGAGTACACACCTGTTTTGCCATCGACTTGGTACCTCTTTATAACTGATAGGTCTAGTAGTCTTGGAGAATTTTGTTCAGTTCTTTCTTAGCACAAGCATTTGTATTGGAAGCGCACACTTGTCCTCAGTTTCAAACTGTTTATTATAACACACACCTGAAACAACGTTTCGGAGAGCACTATGTCTCCTTCATCAGGTACTACCTGATGAAGGAGACATAGTGCTCTCCGAAACGTTGTTCATGTGTGTGTTATAATAAACAGTTTGAAACTGAGGACAAGTGTGCGCTTCCAATACAATGCTTGTGCTAAGCTGAGTCCTACAGGTAGAGGAAGAACGGGAGCTGCACCTTCAACATATGTGGCACGTTGCCAACAAGGAGTGCCTAGGCCCAAACCGATGGTATTGGAATTTCAGTTCTTTCTTGCATGTTTCTATTTTGGTGTTGTGAGGTTATGAACCTCTTTTTCGGTGGTATTTGAGAGAATTTGATCAGAAAACCTTGAGGATTGTTTGAAGTACCCAAGCACTGGGTTGATTCTGCCAATTTATCACAAACTTGGATAATCTTCCTCCCAGCTTGTGACGATGTTGCCAGTCATAATTTTTCTAATCTTTTAATCTTCCCCCCTGCTCTCACAGCTTTTTGTATCATGAAGGAATTTTCTGGCTCCAAGTTGTTGTCTGGATGAAAGGACACTCGGATGGTACTGTTTTGCTTTGTGGAGAGATTGCTCCATATGATGAAGTTGAGGGAAGTTTTGCCTAATTTTCTAAGGGTTGGGAGAGATTTTACGAGTTTTTCTCTATGACTTCATCTAGTGCTGGGCCAAACAGTAGATTACCTTTAAATGGGAGATTACTTAGTCCCTGCTTTGGTTATCAACCTTCCATTGGTAAGCCATTGTCTAAGCTTGTCTTGCCAGTGTGGATTGAGCCATGGATTGGCTGATAGCTTCAAAGGGTCCATAGAGGGCTTTCCGCGATGAAGTTGTTGTTAAGTTTACATCTTGAACTAATTTAAGTAGCTCTGTCCTGGGTATACCATCTGAATAGCATCCTCTAGTGTTTAATCCAGATGCGGTTGGCTCAGGCTATGCCGTTACACCAATTGAGGGACGAAGAGACCCTCCTGCTAGTAAGTGCTGTCTCTTCTTTCTCTCCATAGGGTCTTTGAGGGACACCC
Organism: Hymenochirus boettgeri; assembly: GCA_019447015.1. Taxonomy (NCBI): domain Eukaryota; kingdom Metazoa; phylum Chordata; class Amphibia; order Anura; family Pipidae; genus Hymenochirus; species Hymenochirus boettgeri. The sequence continues at coordinate 165,005,164 of CM033469.1, forward strand.
AGTCATCTGTAGCAACAGCGACTTTTTTTGCTATATTTGCTACTGGAGTATATTTGGAGCATCGTCCCAGGTTTTTGAGTCTTATTTGTGAAATGGATAGTTTTCCGTGACATGTTTCGGGATACATTAAATCTCCTGTCTGGATTCTCCCATTCAGACTTGATAACTTTTCATGAAGATGGAAATAAAACTTTGAGGTTGTTTTATTAGAATACATCAAGTCTCCCTTTATTTTTGGCTGCAGGGTCTGAGATTTGAAATGTAGACCTCATTTTTTGTATAAGATATTCTAGTGCATATACTCTTCTTCGACTGTAGTTCTCCCTCTGATTCGGCTGTTGATGGAGGTGGGTTTGGGGACGGTTGGCTTGGTGATAAGAATGTCTTGTTCTCTAGCATTTCCGAAACCTGTCCATTGGGTGTAGTTGCTTTGCCATTAAGATATCCATTGAAGCCTGAAAATACTTAGTCATTGTCTGTTTGAATTTGTTCTTAGGGAGAGAAGTGAGGGGTTGTGCAGCTGCACACATTTACGCACTTGAATAGCAATGTGTTGACACAGAACGCATTCTCTCCACTTGATTGCTTGATTTTTCTGGTTCTGAGAGCTGAAAAAGTTAAAATGCATATGTATATAGTTAGTGTGGAAAATAAAAAAATAGTTGCATGCTAAGAAGTTACCACTCTGTAGTATTTGTTCACCCCCTAGATCCAGACCTGTGTCTTTTCAGGACTTTGGATGCACTGCAAGAGACAAAAATAGAAATTAACGTATGTTTCAGAAGGTAAGAGAGCACAATAAGGTTACCTGTGAGCCTTCTTACTTACGACATACTGGCAGCAAAGGTCTGGGACAGCAGAAATAGTGAGTAGACAGAGCAGAGGCAGTGTTACTACACAAGGAGAGCAGCTGGGAAACGGATGTGTCCGAACGCTGTAGCTCACCTGATACGCGCGAAGACGGTTATTTTTTAAGCTTTGCGCTGTGACATCATCAGTGCCGGCTAGGTCTGGATCGATCGCAACAGAGACTGTGCGCACACAGGGAATCAGAACGAGGTCCGCTTGCCCCACCAGTCTACCTGTAAGCATTAGCAAGTGGTCATCACTGAGAGAGAGGGAGAGCCCAGTGGGGGGAGCTATTACTTGTCCGGTCCGCTCTGTACGGGGAGAAAAAAGACACAGGCAAGGAAGGCAGAGCTACATCTTTTATTGGACAAACAGTCTGTCAATAGGGGTGTCAAGGAATCAACCCATGCACTTCCACTGCCGTGGAAAGACCAGGGAAAACAATGAAACCACCTGTGCAGAGGCAAACAAAGGGAAAAACAAATACATCATAAAGTTGGTGTACACTTTCCCATCCCCAATGAATAAATATGCCCATGTCATTTTTTGATCAAATACCTTTATTTTGCAAGATGTCCGAGGAGGGAACTATTAGAGCCACCAATAGCCATGGGAAACGTAGCGCTTACGTGTGTGAGTAGCAGGGTTAAGTCGTCCCCCCGACCAACCAGCGAAGATTCTGTGCATGCCCGTCGACATGTGTACCAGCAGGCCATAATTGAAAATGGCAGGAGCTACAGGCTGCAGAGCCATCTGCCTCTAGAAGAAAATGTGTAACTTGATAAGGACTGCAGCAAAAGGTGGGGATATTGCAGGTGCACCATATCTAACTTATGACACATTAAAGCAAATTTTGTATTCATGAGTGGAGATACTCTATTGATTAGTGATTAGAGGCATTGTATTCATAAAAAATAAATAAATCATCAGGTACTTCAATGGGGCTCTCCATGATGCATATTACATCCCAGAAAAATCCATCAAAGTAAATGCGATGTCATAGCCCAGTAATTTCAAAGAAACATGAGCCTTACCTACTGATGCAAGCATTTTTGCACAGATACTATTACAACAAAAACAAAGTGGAAAAACATTGCATCTGCCAGTTTACACTGGCTTTTCATTACCAAAATTGCACTAGAGAAACTGCAGTGGGAGAAATTGCTATCTCCAAATTCTTCGAAACCAATGCAACTATAATTAGCAAAGCATTAACGTTTTTGTGAAGAATCATCAGGGAGATGTAATACAATTGTGCTAATTTTGCCCCAACCAATGAGATGTTAGCTTTCAAATGTTAATTAAGATCTGATTGGTTGTGGCAAAATTAGCACCATTTTAATGAAGGAACTTATATTGAATCTCCCGCAAGTACTAAACTTTTTTTTGTTTTGCTTTTATTCGATTTCTTTTTTTAAATGTATGATGCCCTGATATTACCTGATTGGGGCTTTGGAAAAAATAAATCTGATATAGTGTATTGGCAAACAAGTAATCTGTTTTTAGACTCAGTGTTGTAAACACAGCCAGAATTCCCATAAGGCATTGTCAGCCAGGCCTTCAGGCTTTTTGACCAGCCTGGCCTTCAGACAAGAGTTACCAATTCTATATAAAAATGCACTATACAGAAGCCTAAGGTACTTGAAGGGGAAAAGTAGTTCTAGCACTAAATACTACTAATAATAAAAGGTTGCCATGACTTAAAAAAGTACTAACAAGAAAGAAGAGGACTTAAGCGCACTCGGTAAAGCTGCACACAAACTTACAGGGAGATTCAATAATAGTTCTATTGTTAAAAATGGTGCTAATTTTGCCCGAACCAACCCAAATATGTGTTAACATTGAAAGTTAACATCTAGTTGGTTGGGACAAAATTACCACCATTTCTAACAATAAGAACTTTTATTAAATAATCCTGTTAGATTTTATTGAATGGGGCCGTATTATTAATATTTTAAACCATACCAACTCAGGAGTCTCCAACGCTTTTCAAGCCAACCCAGGCTACTCATCCCTATGACTTAGGGCAGTGGGCCAGAAATGCGTCAGGGACTCTGAGTTGGTATGGTTTAAAATATTAAATTCAGGGGTACTCCTGTGGCGAGAAAACTTTTAGGTCCCGCTCCCCTCCCCAATAAGCCCTACTAGGCTGTTACATAGTAGATCGCTAGCCAGAGAGAACAACAATAGACAAACTGAGAGATAGATAAACAACAGAAAGTGATAAATAAGTGATAAACCTAGAGACAGAGAAATACACAGAGATAAGGTAGACAGAGATACACAACATTAATGACAAAGAGGCATGGTATTCTGTAAACTGGTAGCAAACTGGCAATTTCAGCATGTTCTGGTACAATCTGGCAATGTCAGTATATACTGGTAGCACACTGACAATTTCACTATGTATATATGGTAGAAAACTGGCATTTTACCAGAGGCTTGGTATTCCGTTAACAGGTAGCAAACTGGCAATTTCAGTACCTATATACTGGTAGCAAACTGGCATTTTCATTATACTGGTAGCAAACTGCATTCCATTATATACTGGTAGCAAATGAAATTCATCATATATGGTAGCAAACAGGGAATTTCCTCACATACTGGTATCAAACTGGGAATTTTAGCACATACTGGGAGCAACATGTGAATTCTATTTAATACTTGTAGAAAACTGGGAATTTCATTATATACTGGTAGCAAACTTGGAATTTTAGTATATACTGGTAAGCAAACAGGGAATGTCATTAAATACTTGGCAACAAACTGGAATTTCATATATACTGGTAGCAAACTGGGAATTCCATTAAATACTGGTAGGAAGGAATTTTTTCCCCCTTCATAATTCTGTGGGTTTTTTGGCCTTCATCTGGATCAACAGTTAGTCAGGGAGTGTGGGTGTGTTTGAGTGGGTTTAACTGGATGGACAAGTATTCATTAACCTCAAATACTATACTATATACTGGTAGCAAGCTGGGAATTCCATTAAATAATGGTAGCAACCTGGGAAGTTCGTGAAATTCTGGTAGCAAACCTGGTAATTTCATTATATAACTGGCAGCAACCGGTATTCATTATATACTGGCAGCAACCTAGGAATTTCATTAAAAACTGGTATCACGCTGGGAATTTCATTATAACTGGTAGAAAACCTGGAATTTCATTATATACTGGCAGCAACCTAGGAATTTCATATATACTGGCAGCAACCTAGGAATTTCATTAAAAACTGGTATACACACTGGAATTTCATTATATACTGGTAGAAACCGGGACTTTCATTATACACTGGCACCAACCTGGTAATTTCGATATATACTGCAGCAACCTAGGAATTTCATTAAATACTGGTATCACACTGGGAATTTCATATATACTGGTAGTAACCTGGGAATTTCATTATATACTGGTAGCAAACTGGCAATTTAATTAAATACTGGTAGCAGCCTGGGAATTACATTAAATGTCGTACTGTGGAAGACTATTAATATCCAAATTTCAGGGCAATCCACTCACTATACCAGGATGGCAGTGCAGTGACAGGACTCAATGACTATGCACTCAATAGGGCACAGGCATATTTGGAATTGTATAGAATAATAATACCAAATGCTGCACTACCTGCCTAATATAGTAAGTGGGTTTCACTGCACATGGGTAGGTAATAGCCTAATGAGGCCATTGGCTATTACTTACCCAGGTGCAGTAATCAGTGAAGCAGCTGGAGAGAATTCACAGGTTCCGGTGCAGAGGTAGCGTAGGTGCCCGTTTTCCCAGTAGTACAATGCGACTGCGCAATGACGTCATCACTCTGGCACGCTCATTGTGAAATCTGGGAAAACTTATTGGGGCACTTCCTTAAGGTAGGCTCTGTTAAAACATTAGGGCACTTTGCCAAAGATATGATGCATGTGCCCCAATGTTTTAACTAGTGCATACCCTCCAACATTTCAAAGACAAAAAAAGGTACACTTGGACACACCCCTTGTACCACCCAAACTCCTCACAAGCCCACCCCCAAATTATATATGGCTCCGCCCCAAATCTGGATATTATTGCCAATTATTTCTAAATGTAATGAATAGTTAAAAGTTGTTGCTGGCAGAATGTATATTTAATAAGGGTTAATGATAGCAGTTACTGGCCCCCTAAATAGAGCTAGATAGATAGAGTTAGATAGATAGATAGATAGGTAGGTAGGTAGATAAATAGATACAGAGATAGGTAGATAGATAGCTAGATCGAGAGAGGTAGATAGATAATACAGAATAGTGAGATGGTAGATAGAGAGATAGATAATACAGAGATAGATAGAGAGATAGATAATACAGAGATAGGTGGATAGATAGATAGTAAAGAGGTAGATAATATCTAGAGATGGATAAACAGACAGATAGACAGCACCAGGCAGGGCCTTGTCTCCCCAGCTTCACTTCTTCCCAACCCAGCAGCTTCCTCTTTACTAACTCGGCAGGTTTAATAAGTATTTACAGCTTGATCTACCCTTTAAAAATTTTTTTAGATGTGGGGGCACTCCCCCAGCCCAACCGCATTATTAGATTTTCCAGAAAGTGCCCCTATAATACACCTTACCCTCCTCCCCGCCGCCAATCCCGGACCTTGCTTGCACTGAACTGCAAGCAGGGGGTGGGACCGGCAGCCGCGTCCCAAATTGTGGTAGAGGCAGATAATCACCGGGGGAAAGAGGGTAGCAAGTAACATATCGGGGGAGTCTCTGGAAAATTGAATAATGCGGTTGGGCTGGGGGAAGGCTAGCTACTATAATGAGCAAAGGTTTTTAAGGGTAGGGGGAGGGCTTGCAAAACGGGAGGGCTTGCAAAAACGTGAGGGGGGGGGGGAGAACAAAATTCTCCCGGAGGAGGACAAGAGGCAGAGTCCTATATGAACTCTATCCTCCTGTTGAAATCCAGGAGAACAAATTGGAGCTGAGATGAAGGTAAAGTTTATTACACTACAGAGTGGGACCAGTAGTGGGGAGGGGGGGGAATTAAGTTTTGAGATGGATATGCCCTTTAAATAGAAAAAAAACAAAGCTTTAAAAAAATGAGTGGAGTAAACAACATTCTTCTGGCACTGAGAATGCACAAATTTGGAAATTCTTTGGCATTGCTGCAAAGTGAGTTTGTGCTAAATGAATTTGTTTTGTAAAATGATATCTGGCTAGCAACCCAGACTATAATGTTACTCTGATTCCATTTTCAGTAGATTTTTTTATTATAAAGAATAAAGGGGGAACCCGGTATGAAATTATAGAGACGGTCTTCTGGAGTTCGTCCATCAACGAGCGAACATCTGGTAACCATGGCAACACCGTTCTTCGTTTCCCCCAGCAGCTATGCTTTTTGTGAAGTCAGGTAGCATGTGCGCAGGATTCATCGCTGTCGATTAGATGAGACGTAGAGGTTTTCGCTTCTGCAGTTGATTGTGATGGCGGAGGTTAGGGGATTGTGAGTTCCTTGTACGGAGGGCAAGGGAATTGGTTCAGGAAGACACATGTGCTGCGGAGAGCTTGGCTCAATTAGCCCGTACACTCTACCCGCAGGACTTCAATATACAGGTGAAGGGAGCATGTGTATTCTAATTAGCGCACAGATCACTCACTGGTTATTCTCTATCCTTGCTAAGCAAATCCTAACCAAGCTTATACTTGGGGAATGTTGTAATAGCCCAGTTCCCTACTTGGTCAGATCTCATCAATTTGGGATGACATTGGAATTGTATGTACTAATATACACAATGATTGTAACAGATTGTAAGCTCTAGGGGCAGGGACCTCATTACCTCTTGTGGCAAAGCTCTAGCACTATTTATATATTTAGTACTGAACTATCTATGTATTTCTCCCCCTGTATGACTTTATTGTATTTTGTTACTGTACAGTGCTGCGTCCCCAAGTGGAGTTTATAAATAAACTATAAATTACATACACAGACTGCTTGTGAAGGTTCTCATTCATCCAGGCCATGGTAATCTGTAATATTATTCATCCAGGCCATGGTATATCTGATATTCATTCGTCCAGGCCATGGTATATCTGTAATATTCATTCGTCCACATGGTATATCTGAATATATTCGTCCAGGCCATGGATATCTGTAATATTCAGTCGTCAGGCCATGGTATATATGTAAAATTCATTCGTCCAGGCCTGGTGAAGATCTGCTGTATTAGTTAGATCAAATGGACTTAAAGGATAACTCCACCCTCATAAAAAAAATCTTTTAAGAAAGAATGGCCTCTTTAAAATATGTGCTATATCCTACTTTGTCCTATGAATTCATTACGAATGCCTGCTATGCTTCTGGGTGCCCTCATGGAACACTGAGCAATTTTAGAAACCGGACTGAGCCTGGGCATGCTCAGAAGAGGCAGACGGGGGATTCACACTCAGTCATTGGCTGTGATGTCATCTGTCAAATCCATAACTGACAGTTGTAACTGGAAAGAACCAGGAAGCAGAAACAAGACAGTGTGCAGGATTTCAGGTTTCACACTATTACCATTAGGGTTTTGGAGGGTGATTACCTCTATGTAAGTTTGATTTTGGGTCTGGACTTGCCCTTTAAGTTAGTTCTTGAAAACGTTTCACTATTAATCTCGACTGGCTTTCTCAATTCAGAATGACTTGTACAAGAATTTGTTGGCAAACCCAGGAAAGTGCCCAATTAGCATATGACAGCCAGGTGTTAGGGACCTTCTGAATTCTAGGGTGATTGCATTGGTGGTGCAAGGTGGTGTTATCGAAAAACTGCCCAGGGTAAGGTCCCTAAGACTGTCTGTCATATGCTAATTGGGAACTTCAACAAGGTACTTATTGCCAACAGATTTTTGCACAAGTCATATTGAGTATGTGAAAGCCATTTGGATGACTAGCGAAACGTCTTCAAGAACTAAACTTAAGTCAGTTGATATAACCAAATAACAACAGATATGTCAGTACACACTATTTATATTTATAATATTAGCCAGAGAGAAATTATAGATTATCAGGAAATGTAAGGATTGGCATTTTATTGGCAGACCTTATATAATAAAAAATGGGTTGGATCTTTATTCCCACAAAGATGCAGCTGTGAACATGTTACATTTAGGATTATATGAGTCAGGTGTGTAAACTACCCAGGTGATCCAGTCCCCCGACATTTCCTATTCTCTATGAAGAACAGCCTCCTTGCAGGGGGCTCAGTGATCCTAGTTACGCCACTGGCAAGGACTTGCAATATCAGAAACTCAAGTGAAAAGTTATTATAAATTTTAGAACACAAAAGCTTTTAAATACTACAGTTATTCTTTTTCAGTAAAATTGGTTATTCTACTAACAATTATGCCATACTTGGGAGTGAGCCCTGTTGATCCCCAACATCAGGTGCTGTAGGCCTGCCAGCACCTGGGAAGGCAGAACAGAGGCAACATAGCAGTGTTGCCTCATAGTGCTGCATTCTACCTTCCCTCTGAGATGCGGGGATAAACTCCGACACTTTACCCTTATAGCGGGGATCTATAAGGGTGGCCACCCAGTACTGCTCCTTCTCTTTGATGGCCTTAATCCTGGGGTCCTTGTGCAGGCATTGCAGCATGAACGAACCCATGCGCCGCTAACTGCCTGCCGCAGAGGACCCCATGTCCTTGATGTCACTGAGGATAATAGTGTCGGGCTCAACCTCTCCCCAACCACGAATGACATGTGGTACTTGGGAGGGTTGAGATGTCCCCCTAGAGGAATGCCCCATTTCTCCTTGGTCCAGGTCACCTAAATCCCCCCCTCATCATCGGACGGCTGCTCTGCACCGTGATGTTCAGTCTCGGAAAGCATAACGGTGTCGGCGTCCTCCTGTTCCAGTAGCTGCTGCTCGGCAGCGAGTGCCCTGTCAAGTATGCCGCGCAGAGTGTGCTCAAGGAGGAACACCAGTGGGATGGTATCCGCGATTATGGCATCATTGCGGCTTACCATCCTTATGGCCTCCTCAAATGGCGCGAGCACACGGCAGGCATCGCTAATCAGCAGCCATTGCCTGTGTAACAGCAAACCCAGGTCCCCAGAGCCTGATCTTGCCTCGTACTCGTACAAGTAGTCTATGATGGCTCGCCTCTGCTGGAGCAGCCTCAGCAGCATCATAAGATTAGAGTTCCAGCGGGTGGGTGTGTCACAAATCAGGCGGTTCTGCGGCAGACCATTCTGTTGCTGAAACTCGGCCAGACGAGCTGTGGCGCCCCTGCTCCTGGCTCTCCCTCTTGCCCTGCCAGGCATTTTCCTCTCCCAAATTTTTACAAAAAAAAAATAAAATATATTTTTATATGTATATATATATATATATATATATATATACACACACACAATCACAAAAGACAAAGCAACAAAACAACACAGAAACACAGAAGCAAACAAATAAACACAAAGCTTTTTTTTTTACACTAAAAGCACAAATAGGACACAGACACAACTGACAGCAAACAGCAGATCAGACAGCAAAAGCTGCTGATTGCTGCTAAAGGCAGCACTGTCAGCTACACAAACACACAGACACTGACACACAGATACAGAAAGACAAACAAAAAAACAGGACACCTAGACCTCTAAAAGGTCTAACACAAAATTTGTCCAAAGGATAGGGGGGTTAGTCCTTAAAAGGACTTTTGGGTCTCACAAGGAAGGTTAGTGCTTAATTAAAAGGACTGTTGGGTCTCAAGATGTGTGAATACAGAGGTGGTTAACAAGTGCTAAACCACCACACTGAAATTCACACACAGAAAGCTCAAAAAGCACAAAAAAACTCTCTCCAACTCCTACACTGTCAGGTCTCCACTAAGCACAGTCCAACACACTGACAAAATGACGCCTGTGAAGCAGCCTTTTATACCCAGGGGGCTGGCAATAATTATGTTGCCATAATAATTTGGGATAATTTGGGACATGTGGCTTGCTCCGTCTTGAAAATAATTCCCAAAATGCGGAAATTCCGCGAATTTACAAGAATTTCTGGTATTTTCCCGTATTTTCGAAAATACGAGAAATCCTCGTTATTTCGAAAATTTTCGAAAATACGAGAAATCCGCGGTTCGGAAAGTTCGGAAGGTGGAAAATCTGGAAAAATCCGCCGTTTGCGAACGGGATAAATCCGCGGCGGATTCGGTCCGGATCTGCGAACCGGCCATCATTATTTACCACGTAATACACAATTGAAGGGAGGGAGACAATTTTAGTTATTAACCAAGTTTTTATTTAGAGGGTTTTGCTGCCTCCAGAATTTTAGAAACGAATTCTGACTTTTGTTTGTCAACAATGTCTAGTTTGTAGTGCTTAATAAATCTTGTCATAGAAGACCAAGTAGCTGCTCTACAGATTTCTGAAGGTGTTACTTTCGCCTGCAAACCCCACGATGCGACTACAGCTCTAGTAGAGTGCACTGTCATCTTACCAGGTAAGTTAGATGCTGACATAGTGTATGCTTGCTTTATCATAGCTATGATCCAGGAGGATATCGTTTGGGTCGTTGGTTAAAGACCTTTTTTTGGTCCTTGGAAGTTCACAAACAGGTATTTATTTGGTTTTCCGGAATTCTTTTGTTTTAAATATATTGGTAATATATTGATTTAATGCTCTACCTATATCTAATTGGTCTTCATCTGTTGTTTCTTGTAGTGATGGTAGAATTATTTCTTGATTTATATAGAAGTCAGACACTACTTTTGGAAGAGATATTGAATCCGGTTTTACTTCCTTGGAATGTTAGGTATAGAGGAATGCACTTTAGTAACTTCTGATACTCTGCGTCCTGATGCGATTGCTATCAAAAAGATAGTTTTAAATGTGAGTTCTTGAATACCGTATCTATTTTGTTAATTGGTTCAAATGAGCTATATTGTAACATACTCAGAACCATGGAGGAACTGGTGATTTGTATGATGGTTTAAGATGTTTCATACCTCTAAAAAACCTGATCATCAATGGTTCTGATGCCCACCTTTTGTTTGATACTGCAGATATTGCTGTCACTTGTCTTTTTAATGTAGCAATTCTAAGGCGTTTCTCTAGACCTTCTTAAAGAAATTCAAGGATGGTATTGATTTTGAGTTCCTTGGTTTCTCTATTTTTGTTTTGGGACCAGGCTAAACATTTTCCCCAAGTTTTGTAGTAGATGTTGGAGGTAGTTTTCTTCCTAGATGATATGAGGTTTTGAATTACTCTGTCAGATAGGCCTACCTCTTTCATAGGTTTGATTTCAAAAGCCATGTCGTCAGTCTCAATTGCTTTACATTGGGATGAATGAAGTTACCTTGGGTGGTTAAGTTGGGATTGATTGGGAGTTTGATTGATGGAGCTTGAGCTAGCCTCTGTACCCATGAGAACCAGGGTCTTCTCGGACTGAATGGGAGAATAATAATTACCTGGGCTCTGTCCTCCTCTATTTTCCTAAGGACCCTGTGAATTACAGAGATTGGGGAAAAGATGTACATCATTTGTAGATTCCATTTGATGGAAAAGACATTTGTAGCTATTGGTCTGTTGTCCAGATACCGGGAACAAAAGTTTGGTACTTAAGTGTTGTGTCTTGTTGCCATTAGATCTATTGTTGGCATGCCCCATTTGTGTGTCAGTTGATTGAAGATTTGATTGGTTGATAGGACTGGTCATATGCATATGAATTACCCTCAATTATTTGACTTTTTTGCCCAAGTTAGTATTTCTTTGGTTTGAGGCAAGAGACTTCTGCTCCTGGTAACCCCTTGTTTGTTTAGGTAGTATACTACCAATATATTGACCGACTGAATTTGGATAGGTGCATTTTGGATTAGGAAGTGGAAGGCTTTCAGTCCCAGAAGGACTGCCCTCATCTCCCTGAGGTTCTGGTTCTGTTTCTTCCAGTAAAGGTTCCATGATCCTTGTGCTTGTTGCAGCATGCCCCCCAGCCCAAGGGGCTTGCATCTACAGTAATTGTGATCCATGTATGGTAGTATATTTTTGCTGGTTTGAAGTTCTGTCCACCATTCCATCTTGTGTCTGACCATCCATGGAAGGAAGATTAGTTGGTTTGAATAGGAGTGGATTTTCCATTGATCTAGGAGGTTCAGCTGTAGTGGTCTTATATGGAACTTTGCCCATTGGACCGACTCTGGTGTCGCCACTAGCTTGCCCAGTATTTTTTGACATACCTCTGCTGTCGAAAAGGGTAGACTGATTACCCTCTTTACTTCTTTGATGATCTCCGTTTGTCGTTCCATTGGAAGGTGAAGTTGGAGTTTGGTGGTTACTATTATTATACCTAAGAATTGGATTTTCTGAGATGGTATAAGATTTGATTTTTCTAAATTTATTAGCCAGCCATGATTGTTTAGAACTTTTTGAACATAGGTTGAGATCACCAACAGTTCGTCTTTGTGTTGTGCTTTTGTTAGGATATTGTCCAAGTACGTGAATATCTGTATTTTCTAAATTCTCGGATACGCTGTTAATGGCAAGAGGATCCTTGTGAATGTATGAGGAGATGATGACAGGCCAAAAGGCAGACATTTGTATTGAAAAAGACAATTTAGAATGCAGAATCTTAGATATTTCCTGTGTGTGGAGTGGATTGGAACATGGTGGTAGGCATTTGGAAGATCGTTTTTTATCATCGAATCTCCACTTTGAATTTGGTTCAATATGTATTTGAGTGTCTCCATTTTGAACTTCTTTAGTTTTATGAAATGATTCACAAATGTAGATCCAAGATTGCTCTGAACCTTCCACTTTTCTTCCTTTTGAAGAAAAGGGGAGAGTACACACCTTGTTTTTGCCATCGACTTGGTACCTCTTCTATAACTGATAGGTCTAGTAGTTCTTGGAGAATTTTGTTCAGTTCTTTTCTTTAGCACAAGCATTTGTATTGGAAGCGCACACTTGTCCTCAGTTTCAAACTGTTTATTATAACACACACATGAACAACGTTTCGGAGAGCACTATGTCTCCTTCATCGTACTCTATGAAGGAGACTAGTGCTCTCCGAAACGTTGTTCATGTGTGTGTTATAATAAACAGTTTGAAACTGAGGACAAGTGTGCGCTTCCAATACAAATGCTTGTGCTATAGCTGAGAGTCCTACAGGTAGAGGACGAACGGGAGCTGCACCTTCAACATTAGTGGCACGTTGCCAACAAGGAGTGCCTAGGCCCAAACCGATGGTATTGGGAATTTCAGTTCTTTTCTTGCATGTTTCTATTTTGGTGTTTGTTAGGTTATGAACCTCTTTTTCGGTGGTATTTGAGAGAATTTGATCAGAAAACCTTGAGATATTGTTTGAAGTACCCAAGCATCTGGGTTTGATTTCTGCCAATTTATCACAAACTTGGATAATCTTCCTCCCAGCTTGTGACGATGTTGCCAGTCATAAATTTTTCTAATCTTTTAATCTTTTCCCCCCTGCCTCTCAAGCTTTTTGTATCATGAAAGGAATTATCCTGGCTCCAAGTTTGTTTCTGGATGAAAGGACTACCTGGATGGTACTGTTTTGCTTTGTGGAGAGATTGCTCCATTGATGAAGTTGAGGGAAGTTCTTGCCTAAATTTTCTAAGGGTTGGGAGAGATTTCTTTATCGAGTTTTTCTCTATGACTTCATCTAGTGCTGGGCCAAACAGTAGATTACCTTTAAATGGGAGATTACTTAGTCCCTGCTTCTGGTTATCAACCTTCCATTGTCTAAGCCATTGTCTAAGCTTGTCTTGCCAGTGTGGATTGAGCCATGGATTTGGCTGATAGCTTCAAAGAGTCCATAGAGGCTTCCGCGATGAAGTTGTTTGTAAGTTTAACATCTTGAACTAATTTAAGTAGCTCTGTCCTGGGTATACCATCTGAAATAGCATCCTCTAAGTGTTTAATCCAGATGCGGTTGGCTCAGGCTATGCTCGTTACACCAATTGAGGGACGAAGAGACCCTCCTGCTATGTAAGTGCTGTCTCTTCTTTTCTCTCCATAGGGTCTTTGAGGGACACCCAGTCATCTGTAGCAACAGCGACTTTTTTTGCTATATTTGCTACTGGAGTATCTATTTTTGGAGCATCGTCCCAGGTTTTTGAGTCTTATTTGTGAAATGGATAGTTCCGTGACATGTTCTGGGATACATTAAATCTCCTGTCTGGATTCTCCCATTCAGACTTGATAACTTTGTTCATGAAGATGGAAATAAACCTTTGAGGTTGTTTTATTAGAATACATCAAGTCTCCTTTATTTTTGGCTGCAGGGTCTGAGATTTGAAATGTAGACCTCATTTTTGTGATAAGATATTCTAGTGCATATACTCTTCTTCTGACTGTAGTTCTCCCTCTGATTCGGCTGTTGATGGAGGTGGGTTTGGGGGACGGTTGGCTTGGCTGATTAAGAATGTCTTGTTCTCTCAGCATTTCCGAAACCCTGTCCATTGTGGCTGTAGTTGCTTTTGCAATTAAGATATCCATTGAAGCCTGAAATACATTAGTCATTGTCTGTTGAATTTGTTCTTAGAGGAGAGAAGATGAGGGGTTTGTGCAGCTTGCACACATTTTACGCACTTGAATAGCAATGTTTTGACACAGAACGCATTCTCTCCCACTTGACTTGCTTGATTTTTCTCTGGTTTCTGGAGAGCTGAAAAAGTTAAAATGCATATGTATATAGTTAGTGTGGAAAATAAAAAATAGTTGCATGCTATAGAAGTTACCACTCTGTAGTATTTGTTCACCCCCTAGATCCAGACCTGTGTCTTTTTTCAGGACTTTGGATGCACTGCAAGAGACAAAAATAGAAATTAACAGTATGTTTCAGAAGGTAAGAGAGTCACAATAAGGTGTACCTTGTGAGCCTTCTTACTTACGACATACTGGCAGCTTAATAGGTCTGGGACAGCAGAAATAGTGAGTAGACAGAGCAGAGCCAGTGTACTACACAAGGAGAGCAGCTGGGAACAACTGGAGTGTCCGAACGCTGTAGCTCACCTGATACGCGCGACAGACGGTATTTTTTAAAGCTTTGCGCTGTGACATCATCAGTGCCGGCTAGGTCTGGATCGATCGCAACAGAGACTGTGCGCACACAGGGAATCAGAACGAGGTCCGCTTAGCCCCACCAGTCTACATGTAAGCATTAGCAAGTGGTCATCACTGAGAGAGAGGGAGAGCCCAGTGGGGGGAGCTATTACTTGTCCGGTCCGTCTGTACGGGAGAAAAAGACACAGGCAAGGAAGGCAGAGCTACATCTTTTATTGGACAAACAGTCTGTCAATAGGTGTTCAAGGAACTTAACCCATGCACTTCCACTGCCGTGGAAAGACCAGGGAAAACAATGAACCAACCTGTGCAGAGGCAAACAAAGGGTAAAAAATACATCATAAAGTTGGTGTACACTTTCCCATCCCCACATGAATAAATATGCCCATGTCATTTTTGGATCAAATACCTTTATTTTTGCAAGATGTCCGAGAGAGGGAACTATTAGAGCCACACTAATAGCCATGGGAACGTAGCGCTTACGTGTGTGAGTAGCAGGGTTAAGTCTGCCCGACCAACCCAGGAAGATTCTGTGCATGCCCGTCGACATGTGTACCAGCAGGCCATAATTGAAAATGGCAGGAGCTACAGGCTGCAGAGCCATCTGCCTAGAAGAAAATGTGTAACTTGATAAGGACTGCAGCAAAAGGGGGGATATTGCAGGTGCACCTATATCTAACTTATAGACACTATTAAAGCAAATTTTGTATTCATGAGTGGAGATACTCTTATTGATTAGTGATTAGAGGCATTGTATTCATAAAAAATAAATAAATCATCAGGTACTTCAATGGTGCTCTCCATGATGCATTTACATCCCAGAAAAATCCATCAAAGTAAATGCAGATTCATAGCCCAGTAATTTCAAAGAAACATGAGCCTTACCTACTGATGCAAGCATTTTTGCACAGATACTATTACAACAAAAAACAAAGTGGAAAACACTTGCATCTGCCAGTTTACACTGGCTTTTCATTACCAAAATTGCACTAGAGAAACATGCAGTGGAGAAATTGCTATCTCCAAATTCTTCGAAACCAATGCAACTATAATTAGCAAAGCATTAACGTTTTTGTGAAGAATCATCAGGGAGATGTAATACAAGTTGTGCTAATTTTGCCCCAACCAATGAGATGTTAGCTTTCAAATGTTAATTAAGATCTGATTGGTTGTGGCAAAATTAGCACCATTTTTAATGAAGGAACTTATATTGAATCTCCCTGCAAGTATCTAAACTTTTTTTTGTTCTTTAGCGTATTTGATTTTTTTCTTTTTTTAAATGTATGATGCCCTGATATTACCTGATTGGGGCTTTGGAAAATAATAAATCTGATATAGTGTAATTTGGCAAACACTGTAATCTGTTTTTAGACTCAGTGTTGTAAACACAGCCAGAATTCCCATAAGGCATTGTCAGCCAGGCCTTCAGGCCTTTTTGACCAGCCTGGCCTTCAGACATGAGTTACCAATTCTATATAAACTGCACTATACAGAAGCCTAAGGTACTTGAAGGGGAAAAGTAGTGCTAGCACTAAATACTACTAATAATAAAAGGTTGCCATGACTTAAATAGAAGTACTAACAAGAAAGAAGAGGACTTAAGCGCACTCCGGTAAAGCTGCACACAAACTTACAGGGAGATTCAATAATAGTTCTTATTGTTAAAAATGGTGCTAATTTTGCCCGAACCAACCAAATATTGTTTAACATTTGAAAGTTAACATCTAGTTGGTTGGGACAAAATTACCACCATTTCTAACAATAAGAACTTTTATTAAATAATCCTGTTAGATTTTATTGAATGGGGCCGTATTTATTAATATTTTAAACCATACCAGCTCAGGAGGTCTCCAACGCTTTTCAAGCCCACCACCCAGGCCTTACTCATCCCTATGACTTAGGGCAGTGGGCCAGAAATGCGTCAGGGACCTCCTGAGTTGGTATGGTTTAAAATATTAAATTCAGGGGTACTCCTTGTGGCGAGAAAACTTTTTAGGTCCCGCCTCCCCTCCCCAATTAAGCCCTACTAGGCTGTTACTATAGATCGCTAGCCAGAGAGACAAACATAGACAAACTGAGAGATAGATAAACAACCAGAAAGTGATAAATAAGTGATAAACCTAGAGACAGAGAAATACACAGAGATAAGGGGTAGACAGAGATACACAAATTAATGACACAGAGGCATGGTATTCTGTTAAACTGGTAGCAAACTGGCAATTTCAGCATGTTCTGGTAGCAATCTGGCAATGTCAGTATATACTGGTAGCACACTGACAATTTCACTATGTATATATTGGTAGAAAACTGGCATTTTACCAGAGGCTTGGTATTCCGTTAAACAGGTAGCAAACTGGCAATTTCAGTACCTATATACTGGTAGCAAACTGGCATTTTCATTATATACTGGTAGCAAACTGGCAATTCCATTATATACTGGTAGCAAATGGAAATTTCATCATATACTGGTAGCAAACAGGGAATTTCCTCACATACTGGTATCAAACTGGGAATTTTAGCACATACTGGTAGCAACATGTGAATTCTATTTAATACTTGTAGAAAACTGGGAATTTCATTATATACTGGTAGCAAACTTGGAATTTTAGTATATACTGGTAGCAAACAGGGAATGTCATTAAATACTTGGCAACAAACTGGGAATTTCATTATATACTGGTAGCAAACTGGGAATTCCATTAAATACTGGTAGGAAGGAATTTTTTCCCCCTTCATAATTCTGGGGTTTTTTGGCCTTCATCTGGATCAACAGTTAGTCAGGGAGTGTGGGTGTTGCTGAGTGGGTTAAACTGGATGGACATATGTCTTATTTAACCTCAAATACTATACTATATACTGGTAGCAAGCTGGGAATTCCATTAAATACTGGTAGCAACCTGGGAAGTTCGTGAAATTCTGGTAGCAACCTGGTAATTTCATTATATACTGGCAGCAACCTGGTAATTTCATTATATACTGGCAGCAACCTAGGAATTTCATTAAAAACTGGTATCACGCTGGGAATTTCATTATATACTGGTAGAAACCTGGGAATTTCATTATATACTGGCAGCAACCTAGGAATTTCATTATATACTGGCAGCAACCTAGGAATTTCATTAAAAACTGGTATCACACTGGGAATTTCATTATATACTGGTAGAAACCTGGGACTTTCATTATACACTGGCACCAACCTGGTAATTTCATTATATACTGGCAGCAACCTAGGAATTTCATTAAATACTGGTATCACACTGGGAATTTCATTATATACTGGTAGTAACCTGGGAATTTCATTATATACTGGTAGCAAACTGGCAATTTAATTAAATACTGGTAGCAGCCTGGGAATTACATTAAATGCTGGTACTGTGGAAGACTATTACTTATCCAATTTTCAGGGCAATCCACTCACTATACCAGGATGGGCAGTGACAGGACTCAATGACTATGCACTCAATAGGGCACAGGCATATTTTGGAATTGTATGCAGAATATAATAATACCAAATGCTGCCACTACCTGCCTTAATATAGTAAGTGGTTTTCACTGCACATGGGGTAGGTAATAGCCTAATGAGGCTATTCGGCTATTACTTACCCAGGTGCAGTAATCAGTGAAGCAGCTGGAGAGAATTCACAGGTTCCGGTGCAGAGGTAGCGTAGGTGCCCGTTTTCCCAGTAGTACAATGCGACTGCGCAATGACGTCATCACTCGCACGCTCATTGTGAAATACTGGGAAAACTTATTTGGGGCACTTCCTTAAGGTAGGCTCTGTTAAAACATTCAGGGCACTTTGCCAAAGATATGATGCATGTGCCCCAATGTTTTAACATAGTGCATACCCTCCAACATTTCAAAGACAAAAAAAAGGTACACTTGGACACACCCCTTGTACCACCCAAACTCCTCCCACAGCCCCACCCCCAAATTATATATGGCTCCGCCCCAAATCTGGATATTATTGCCAATTATTTCTAAATGTAAATGAATAGTTAAAAGTTGTTGCTGGCAGACATGTATATTTAAATAAGGGTTAATGATAGCAGTTACTGGCCCCCTATAAATAGAGCTAGATAGATAGAGTTAGATAGATAGATAGATAGGTAGGTAGGTAGATAAATAGATACAGAGATAGGTAGATAGATAGCTAGATCGAGAGAGGTAGATAGATAATACAGAGATAGGTAGATGGATAGATAGAGAGATAGATAATACAGAGATAGATAGAGAGATAGATAATACAGAGATAGGTGGATAGATAGATAGATACAGAGGTAGATAGATATCTAGAGATGGATAAACAGACAGATAGACAGCACCAGGCAGTGTCACTTGTCTCCCCAGCTTCACTTCTTCCCAACCCAGCAGCTTCCTCTTTACTAACTCGGCAGGTTTAATAAGTATTTACAGCTTGATCTACCCTTTAAAAATTTTTTTTAGATGTGGTAGGGCACCTTCCCCCAGCCCCAACCGCATTATTAGATTTTCCAGAAAGTGCCCCCTATAATTACTTACCTTACCTCTTTCCCCCGCCGCACAATCCCGGACCTCTGCTTGCACTGAACTGCAAGCAGGGGGTGGGACCGGCAGCCGCGTCCCAAATTGGCTGAGAGGCAGATAATCACCGGGGGAAAGAGGTAAGGCAAGTAACTATCGGGGGAGTCTCTGGAAAATTGAATAATGCGGTTGGGGCTGGGGGAAGGCTAGCTACTAATGAGCAAAGGCTTTTAATGGTAGGGGGAGGGCTTGCAAAACGGGAGGGCTTGCAAAACGTGAGGGAGGGGGGGAGAACAAAATTCTCCCGGAGGAGAGACAAGAGGCAGAGTCCTATATGAACTCTATCCTCCTGTTGAAATCCAGGAGAACAATATGGAGCTGAGATGTAAGGTAAAGTTTTATTACACTACAGAGTGGGACCAGTAGTGGGGAGGGGGGGGAATTATAGTTTTGGAGGTGGATATGCCCTTTAAATAGAAAAAACAAAGCTTTAAAAAAATGAGTGGAGTAAACCAACATTCTTCTGGCACTGAGAATGCACAAATTTGGAAATTCTTTTGGCATTGCTGCAAAGTGAGTTTGTGCTAAATGAATTTGTTTTGTAAAATGATATCTGGCTAGCAACCCAGACTATAATGTTACTCTGATACCATTTTCAGTTAGATTTTATATTATAAAGAATAAAGGGGGAACCCGTATGAAATTATAGAGCACGGTCTTTCTGGAGTTCGTCCATCAAGGCAGAACATCTGGTAACCATGGCAACACCGTTCTTCGTTTCCCCCAGCAGCTATGCTTTTGTTGTAAGTCAGTGTACGCATGTGCGCAGGATTCATCGCTGTCGATTTAAGATGACGTAGAGGTTTCGCTTCTGCAGTTGATTGTGATGGCGGGGTTAGGGGATTGTGAGTTCCTTGTACGGAGGGCACGGGAATTGGTTCAGGAAGACACATGTGCTGCGAGAGCTTGGCTCATTACTGCCCGTACACTCTACCCGCAGGACTTCAATATACAGGTGAAGGGAGCCATGTGTATTCTAATTAGCGCACAGATCACTCACTGGGTTATTCTCTATCCTTTGCTAAGCAAATCCTAACCAAGCTTATACTTGGGGAATGTTCGTAAATAGCCCAGTTCCCTACTTGGTCAGATCTCATCAATTTGGATGACATTGGAATTGTATGTACTTAATATACACACTGATTGTAACTAGATTGTAAGCTCTACGGGGCAGGGACCTCATTACCTCTTGTGGCAAAGCTCTAGCACTATTTATATATTTATGTACTGAACTATCTATGTATTTCTCCCCCTTGTATGACTTTATTGTATTTTGTTACTGTACAGTGCTGCGTCCCCAAGTGGAGTTTTATAAATAAACTATAAATACATACACACTGCTTGTGAAGGTTCTCATTCATCCAGGCCATGGTATATCTGTAATATTCATTCATCCAGGCCATGGTATATCTGTAATATTCATTCGTCCAGGCCATGGTATATCTGTAATATTCATTCGTCCAGGCCATGGTATATCTGTAATATTCATTCGTCCAGGCCATGGTATATCTGTAATATTCATTCGTCCAGGCCATGGTATATCTGTAATATTCATTCGTCCAGGCCATGGTATATCTGCTGTATTTAGTTAGATCAACTGGACTTAAAGGATAACTCCACCCTCATAAAAAAATCTTTTAGAAAGAATGGCCTCTTTAAAATATGTTGCTATATCCTACTTTGTCCTATGAATTCATTACTGAATGCCTGCTATGCTTCTGGGTGCCTCATGGAACCTGAGCAATTTTAGAAACCTGTACTGAGCCTGGGCATGCTCAGAAGAGGCAGACGGGGGATTCACACTCAGTCATTGGCTGTGATGTCATCTGTCAAATCCATAACTGACAGTTGTAACTGGAAGAACCAGGAAGCAGAAACAAGACATTGTGCAGGATTTCAGGTTTCACACTATTACCATTTAGGGTTTTGGAGGGTGATTTACCTATATGTAAGTTTTGATTTTGGGTCTGGACTTGCCCTTTAAAGTTAGTTCTTGAAAACGTTTCACTATTAATCCGACTGGCTTTCTCAATTCAGAATGACTTGTACAAGAATTTGTTGGCAAACCCAGGAAAGTCCCAATTAGCATATGACAGCCAGGTGTTAGGGACCTTCTGAATTCTAGGTGTGATTGCATTGTGGTGCAAAGTGGTGTTATCGAAACTGCCCAGGGTAAGGTCCCTAAGACCTGTCTGTCATATGCTAATTGGGACATTCAAAGGTACTTATTGCCAACAGATTTTTGCACAAGTCATATTGAGTATGTGAAAGCCATTTGGATGACTAGCGAAACGTCTTCAAGAACTAAACTTTAAGTCCAGTTGATATAACCAAATACAACAGATATGTCAGTACACACTATTTATATTTATAATATTAGCCCAGAGAATTAATTACTTATCAGGAAATGTAAGGATTGCATTTTATTGTGCAGACCTTATAAATAAAAAATGGGTTGGATCTTTTATTCCCCATTAATGATGCAGCTTGTGAACATGTTACATTTTAGGATTATATGAGTGCAGGTGTGTAACTACCAGGTGATCCAGTCCCCCGACATCTTCCTATTTTCTCTATGAAAGATACAGCCTCCTTTGCAGGGGGCTCAGTGATTCCTAGTTACGCCACTGGCCAAGGACTTGCAATATCAGAACTCAAGTGAAAAGTTTATTATAAATTGTTATGAACACAAAAGCTCTTTAATACTACAGTTATTCTTTTTCAGTAAAATTGTTATTCTACTAAATTATGCCATAATTGGGAGCAAATGCAATGAACTTGTAATGAAGTGTTAAGGTGGTACAGAAATGCTTGGAAAGAGTGCATTAAATGCTAGGCCACACTATATGCTCAGCAATACATTTTTTGAGCAAATGCAATCACCATTAACGTAATATTTTCAGAAATGCAGCACATGAAACATTTAATGTTCTCTAGTCTAAATCTAAGCACATTTATTTGACACATACAACCTATCGGGAATTTTTAAATTAGTCGAACAGGAGGTAGGAATACTTGCTACTATCTCCTATAAAATTACAATTGAATTATGATGTATGAGATTAAAGTAATACAGTTACAGCTTTTTTAATTCTAATTTCACTTCCTTTTTGAAAGAATAAATATACTACTTTCAGATGCATGGGTTTGTTTGTTTTTTTAAAGACAAAGGTAAGTTATGCTTTTACCCAATAGGACAGTGGTTTTCAAACTTATTCAGAAGAAGGCATACTGTGGCAATGAACATTTTTCTTAAAATACCTGTGCTCTTAAAGGGACACTACATTTTTAAAAGCTATTAAAAATGTAAAAAAATAAGACTGCAAACACAGTCTGATAGTTTTGATTGATCAATAAAAATTTCAGACAGAAAATGTATCAGATGTGGTGGAACTTTTCACAAGGTTACATGGTTTTAAACAGGCCATGCAATCAATGAGGCAACATGATTTGAGAAACCCTGCTCTAGATCACTGGATTTTCATGTAAACAATTGAGGATACAATGTCTTTACCATCAAAAAATATAATGAAAATATATCCTAAAAATAGGGAAAAATAATTACAACTTTTATTTTTAAATTTACAGTATGAAATGTACAGTATTGAAAGAAATGCAGAAAGATCCGCATCTGCCGGGAGGCTGTTATATGATATGTAAGTACTCTTATGTAAAGTTACATGTGGCTAAATGTTTGATTTCAAATAGTACAAAGCATACAATGTTTAGGAGCAGTATCCCCCTCCCTTTTTTAACAACTCCCACTTCCACCTGACCTGACTCTTTTTCCCAAAAACCATCTGCCAAGCCTGCACACAGCATTCCAACTGTTAAAACTCTGTCACCATTCCAGCTAAAGTACTCACAGAAGAATAGTTTTTGATAGCAAGGAACTTGATTGACAGCTGAAATATAAGAAGTTTTAGATTGAATATCTAAAGAAATAGGGGGCAGATCAACAAAATAATGATACAGTGGTGGTTGGGAAGAATTATAGTTCCCAGTTATGGTCAATTTAAAATGACCTATTTTTCAGTATAGATGCCCTTTAAGTAAATTACGGAAAATTCTGTTACTATAATTTGCTGAATTGAGATATTTGTTACTACAGCAAATTCAGGTGAATGATGATTGCTAGTTATTTTTAACATTGCATCAACACAACCATTTTTTTTAAAGTGACAGTCTAATTTCACACAAGTAGCAATTTCTTTGCAGTTACCTGACTTAATTTCTGGATCCACTCAGAAACCGTTACAATACCATTTATGTAAAACTAACTAAACTTTGTTTAGCAGCCTTCTTTAGTTGAGGGATGCTTACTGGTAATATTTGTGAAAAGGAACAGTTGAATACGATTGCTTAATATTTTATTTATATACAATACAAAGATTGTGGAAGCACTCCAATTAGGCTTTACAACTACATTTAGCGGAAGTGCTACTGATCGGGTCAAACATTTATGCAAACATAGAAAAGATAATCAATGCACATTCCTAGGCCCCATACAATATCATATTATCTGCACACTGGCATACTTTATAAACAAAGGGGTTTTAGTATACATTACTGTGATCAAATGAATGAAAAGCCTTTTTATATATATATATATATATATAATATATATATAATATATATATATATATTATTTTTTTTTTTCTCTTTTTCTTTTTTTTTTTCCTTGAGGTTTGTTAATTTCCAGATCAGCCAGTAGTATGGAGGGAAATTGGAGTTATTACTGCTGCTCTCCGCAATGATGCTCAAGACAAACAGACACAGTTTTTAAGAGGTATATTTTAATTTAGGCTACTAAGCCTGATTAGAGGTGTGTGTGTGTGTGTGAGTGAGGGGGTTCGACACCAACTGTCTGCCATGTACAATGCTCTTTTGACACCTTACCCTGGGCAGTTTCGATAACACCCCTTAGCCTCAATGCAATCTACACCTTGCATTCAGAAGGTCCCTAACATCTGGCTGTTTTATGCTAATTGGGACTTTCCAGGGTACTTATTGCCAACAGATTCTTGTACAAGTCCAGTTTGATCTAACTGAATACAACAGATATTCAATGACCTGGATGAATGAGAACCTTCAAAAGCATTAGGCTAAGCTTATCTTTTAAAATGTAAGCTTGATTAATGCCGGCTGATTTTTACTGTATTTAACAATATCAGGTTTTTTTAAAGGGTCTTTGGAAGATTCTCATGACCTCATCCAGGTCATGTTAACTCTGTGATATTCGATTATGACAACTAGCCTTGACTTCCATAAGTTACATGCTTTTTAATTCTCTCTTAGCTGTCAGTCAGTGCCTCAGAGTTCTAAAACATAGAACTGCCAGGTGTGCCCAGTGTAGAAATTCCTATAGCTTAATCTGCATGTTATTTGTAACACATATTAACGTGTATGGGGATCGGTCGGGTCCAGATACCAATGTGATCTGTCGGCACATATGCTGTGTGGAAATCACGTGTATGGCCACCTTTAGAGGGAAGATGGTGGATAAGCTAATCTATTTTTTGTCTGTCAGGTGTTAGAGGTTAGAGGTGTAGATTTATAAATCTAGCATCTAGCTCGAAATCTCTAAATAGAAACGACGTTTAAAAACGAGACATTTTAATCAAGTTTATTGATGCATATAAATAGAAACACACTGTTTTAGGCAGGAGGGAAGAGCAGGAGCTGGGATAATAGGGCACTTAACATATCACACATACCTCTTGCTTGGGGTTACTCATGTTATGTGGCTAATAACTTATTGGCTATTAAAGGGCAATTATACTCCTCTTTTCTTCCTTCCATAGCTCCATGGTACCCAGGGTGAGGGCCTAAATCACCTCACCCCTGTGTCATTTTACCTAAAAGCTGTAATGCTTAAATTATTTTCTCAATGCTCCAGTCTATTCCAGGGGGAGGAATTAACGATTTAGGTTCTCACACTGGGAACTATGCAGCTAAGGAAGAACATGTAACAATGATACACTAATTATTAAAGTTCCTGTAATATGAATATTTTTTCACATTGAGCAAAGCAATAATATAGTATTGTAGCAAAGTGTAATTTTATCTTGCAGGATTGTTTGAGGCACTGCCTGGTCGTGTTCAATGTGATATGTTATTAAAAGCAACAGAACAATGTTTTAATACCCTGGAACGGGCAGAGATGTTACTATTGCTGCTGAGGAGGTTCCCAGAGACTGTGGTGCAACATGGGGTAATAAAAAAAACTCAAACGTCTCAGAAAATATAATGTAGAAATTAGGCTTGCCATCATTATTCATTATATTTGTATAAACTTATCTTTAATTTTGTATTGTTGTCAGGAGCAACTATGTGTAATAAAAGTAAAAAAAAATGCTCTGTGAAAAAATGCTTAACATGTCCACTCCCAAACTTAAATTTGTATATAAGATTCCCTCAACTGCAATACTTTTAAAGCTCTAACCTTTACCACTTATCTTGTATGCAGCTTGATGTCCCTGCCCCCAGTTCTTCCAGGTATCAGTAGTCAATCATGGCAATGACAGATGCTGCATCAGTTTTGTAGGCAGTATGTGATATATATAGTATGACTATAACTTGGAGCAGTGGTTCTTTGGTTTTTTCAGACTAGTCGATGCAAATTTTTGTCGAGATGAACTTGTGTTCTTAATGATAAACTTTTGTGTAATTTATATAATTTATAACTTTAGATTGGATGTTGGAATTTTTTTCCTTAATCAAATCATATATAGAGCTAAATTTGCCAGTGTTGCATTGAGAATATAACTTTACCATGTACTTATTAAAGCATTTTGTTTTTTAACCAGGTCAATTTGGGCGAGACATTATTAGAGGCTGAAAATATAGAAGATCAGGAATCTCCAGTAAACTGTTTTCGAAAGTTGTTTGGTAAGTGTAAAGACCTTCACTTTAAAGGAGAACTAAACCCAAATACAAAGGCAGCTCCACATAATCTATAACTGTCACTTTGGAAAACCATTTGTCTCTCACCTCTGAATTCAGCTTCTTACTGTAGAAGTCATTTATAGAACATTTCTGAGTACTGGCAATCTATGATGTCATGGCTGGTTTTTAGTGTTGCCTCTTCTAGTGGTCCAGGTACCAAAATTCCTTCTGCACATGCTAACTAGCTACCTTGTGTTTGTTTCCCACTCCCCTAATGCTAAGCTGCATGTAACAGTTAAACTCAGAGTCCCCACCTGCCAATGTCTCCCAGCCAATCATCAGAGATAGCAGTGAATACTATTAGCAGATTTTCCTGCACAAACAGAGTGGGGGAAGGTGTTAACCCTTTTCATATTTATTTAGGAAGCAACTTGTTAACCCTTTATATTTGTGAGCATTTCTGCAAGACTGTGTCTTTGTATGTGTTTATTTCTGCACTCTACCATTTATATTAGTGTGTGTATTGCTGAAATGTACATTTAGGGCTAGGCCACACTGCAACGCACCTGAATCGCACACGATTAACATGTGTTTGCGCTTGCGAATTGTCCATTGTCATTATGAAAACGCATGCGATTGCACAAAAAAAGCATGTGTAACCAAATTGCTGACACATGAGTGAATTGCAACACACCCGAAACCGCAAGATTTTGGTGCGTTGCTGCGATTTTAATACAATTGGAAAATAGAAATCGCCTGAAAAATTTGCTTGTGTGGCCTAGCCCTTAGAAGTTTAATGCAAGCTGCATTGATTTCAGTTTAGTCATACAGCATGTATTTAATGCAATGGAACTTGGCAATTTCCTGAGGCTGTGGCCCCACTTAAGTGCAATTGGACCCTAGCAGAGCGCATGCAATACAGACAAAAAATGGTGATCGCATGCACTCCAATAGCACACAGAAACGCATTGCATGTAGTGGGGCCAGTCCCATAGGCTATTACGTGCCTGCACTCCCACTAGCACAATCGGATCACAAACCACAATCCAAAACGCGCTAGTGGAAGCTAGCCCTAAGTGTTTGAATCTTAAAGGGTAAGGTGGCAACTCCAGTAGAATTGAACTGACCACTTTACAAGGTACACTTATAAAAACAAAACAGCTCAGAGCTGCAGGTGCAGCATATTGACTTGAACATGGTCTTAGCACAGCTCTGTGCAATGCATTTTAAAGGGGAATGTTGGAGCCTGGAAGTAGTGTAAAGGCAAAGGCCACATTTGCCTTTAAGACCGAAACACGTATTAATATATATGTTGCAGTGCTAAGTACCATTGCATTAAATACAAACTGTATCAGCCTACACCATGCTTCTAAAGAAAATACTAACAATCTTTTGTTGTGTACATATTATCAGGCCTATGTCATAAAAGTTATTGTGCTAAAATCTGATTGGTTGTGGAAAAATTTGCACCATTTTTAACGATAAGAACTTTTAATACATAGGCCTGCATATGTGTTCCAACCCTAGTTGTAAGAGTGATTTTCTTTATGCAAAACTTCCCACAGGCAGCCTTTCTGCTGCATTAATTTTATAGAACATGTTTGCGTTCCCTCTAACAGTACCCCTTTAATTGGCATTCCCTCCAATAATTCCTATTAATATGTACATTTATATAAACAACATGGTGCAGAGCTGCAAATGGCATACCCTCCAACATTCAACTTTAATACATACACTTATAGAGCATGGTGCAGTGCTGCAGGTGGAGGATAATATAATGACCCTGATCTTAACAAAGCTCTGTGCAATGCATTTCTGTGTAATGCATTTCTTAGCTTGTTTTATACAGACAGCTGAATCAAAAACACTCTTCCTACCCTCCAACATTCCCTTTAATAAGGTACACTGATGAGAAATGCATTGCACAGAGCTGTGCTAAGATCAGGTTCACTTCACTATCCTCCCCCTACAGTTCTACACCATGTGGTTTCTATAAAACACACTTTCTACCCTCCAACATTCCCCTTTAATAAGGTACACTGATGAGAAATGCATTGCACAGAGCTGGTGCTAAGTTCAGGTTCACTTCTCTATCCTCCCCCTACAGTTCTGCACCATGTGGTTCCTATAAAAACACACTCTTCCTACCCTCCAACATTCCCCTTTAAGAAGCTACACTTTCCACTTATATTGCTACAGCTGACAGGGAGAGCTAGAGACCTTCACACTAAGGGCCATATTTATAAAGGTGTGGTATCGCCTTCTTTAGTGATCGTTATGGCGATCATCAATTTATGATCACTATCGTAAATGTACGATAGTCAATGTAAATCTATGAAAACCCGTAGAATATTATTACGGTAGTTTATTACCGCATGTTATGGTATACTACTGACCCACTTGTCCTTCCTCAAGTGCTTGAGTGGGTTTGAAACACGTAGCACGCATGTTTTGCAATAAATGTGCAATATTCACAGCTACAGACCTGTGTCTTTGTATGTTTTACCTGCAATTTATTGTTTATATATCGGATTTGGTGCAGTGAAAGCCGTAGGTGAGACATTCATTATTTCAGATCCGGACACACTAGATACCCAGACCTATATACATCACACTACAACACTGCTGCTAGGAAGGGGTTAATAAGCTGCACTACCAATTTATGATGATTTAATATATTCCTACATCATAGAGGTTAAGAGGTGGGAGTGGAAATCACACAGGTGCTGAAAATGTAATCAAGGCAAAAGTACTGGCAGGCAAGGGAAAATGTCGGCTTCAGATTTGGGGAACAAACAGAACCTAAAATGAGCTCGTAGAGGTAAAGAAAAGGCCCTTGAGTGTTATCTTCCATGCTGAGAAGGATGTTGGGGCAAGTACTTTCTAACTTTAACTTTTTTTTTGGGTTTAGATATATTTAAACAAAAATCTTTAAAGGCAAAACGTCTGTGATTAGTATTATTAATTTAGTAATTTTATTATCGTTTGATATAAGCCAGCATTTTACATTGAGAATAATGCTAGATTATCAGGGAGATTCAATAAAAGTTCTTATCGTTAAAAATAGTGCTAATTTTGCCCAAACCAATCAGATATTATCTTTCAAATGTTAAATAACATCTGATTAGTTGGGTCAAAATTAGGACCATTTTTAAGAATAAAAACTTTTATTGAATCTCCCTGCATGTGTTTAAACAAAGTATTACATTGCAAGTAATGCCTAGAAACCTTTAAAGGGACATTTCTCAGTTCTATGTATCCACCCCCTCCCAAAACTGAGGCACAACCAGAGTGTGGAGCATGTGCAGTGGAGATGATCTGTGCCCCCCTACAGCCAATAGCGTTCACCCAGTGATTTTGTGTTATATTGAAAGTAAAACTACTTTGCAATAGGAAGGTAAGCAGCACTGGGAGCTGTAATACCTGCTTTAATCAAGTAGGATTTCCTTTTAGCTGTAGGAGTTTGAAGGTGTGTGTGGGGGGACTTTGTGATTGATTTCTTTAGGTACAGTGCTACATTTGGACTTCAGTAACACAGACAGCAGGTAACTGCAGGATTGGGTTTATCTGCATAGAAAGAGCACAGTGAAACCGATAATGCTTATTTCTTTTTCTGATCTTAATGCTGAGTCAATTAGCCATTTAGTGACAGAGAAATAAGCTTTACTTTTTTGAATGGATAGTTTCAACATGTAGTGTGCCAGGGGGAGGAGCTGGGTGATTGATAATTCTCTATTGACTATCTGTGCCCTGTCCTCTTTAAAAAGTAAGCGCTAAAAAACAAGGCATAGGAAAGTCAGAGAAGAGAAAAAAAAGCAGATTTAAGATTGGTGGTAATTAATCTTAATTACTGTGTGATTATTTAAAAAATTATTTGGTACAGTTTACATGTCCTTTAAGCTTTCTCCAATCTCCAAGACTTTTAAAAAAAAAAGTAATTTGCTTCTTCACCTTACAGTCTGTGATGTTCTACCCTTAATTATTAACAACCTGGATGTTCGACTGCCATCCAATTTAATGTATAAATACCTCAACAAAGCTGCAGAATTTTATATCAACTATGTAACACGATCTCCTCAGACAGACAGCCAGCATCAAGGTAAGTACATTGCCATCTTGCTTCTTTACTATTTTAAAACTTTTAGGGAGGTTAACAGTGAAATCCCCTTACTTAACTTTTAAACACCAGCTACTAATTGTGCAAATCAGTTAGGTTGACATTAAACCGTGTCTGCAGCTGGTTTGCGAGTATTGCAAGTAGGGCGATGTGTTGCTATTAGCTTGTGTTAAAGGGCATGTCCACCCCCAAAACTATAATCCCCCCAACTACTGGCCCCACCATGTAGTGTAGTTTAATCCTTACCTCACATCCCAGCTCCATAGGGTTCTCCTGTAGTCCCCCCCCAAAGTCCCAAAAAATGACTACCAGGAGGCTAGCAGAGTCCATATAGGACACTGCCTGCTAGCTGGCCTCAGGTAGATTTTTGCCATGCGTACTGCAGCCCTTCTCCCCCCTCCCTCCCCCTCCCTCTCCCTCCCCCTCCCTCTCCCTCCCGTTCTACTATCCCTCCCCCTAGCATAAAACCCATTTAATATCCTGCTCCCCCCATGTCCCCCAGCCCCAACCGGGTATTTTTTTTTTTTATTTTAGAAAGCTCCCCAAACTCTTACTTACCTCTCCTCTTTCCTCCGGCGAAGTGAGCGGCCGGCAGCCGCGTCTGTGATTGGCGCCACTCAGCCAATCACAGACGCGGCTGCCGGTCCCGCCCCTCTGCTTGCATTTCCTTGCAAGCAGAGGGCTGGGAGCGCGGCAGAGGATCGAGGGGAGGTAAGTAGAGTTTGGGGGGCTTTCTAAAAAAAAAATTATAGCGGTTGGGGCTGGGAGCCCAGGGGGGACCTTATATAAAAAAAAATTTTTTAGGGTGGACATAGCCTTTAAATAGTATCGTAAGCCCTACTTGTGTTACTAGCGCAGCTGCTGCAATCAAAGGTTAAAGTCAACCGTGAATCATTTAGCTTGAATCCGTCTTCAAGTATTACTACACAACATTAAATTTAAATTCTATTACAATGGGCACTGTAAAGTTTACTGACTAACACTTGATAATGTAAAATTTGTCTTGCAGCACTCTTGTGTTCTTAATTTAGTCCTGTGTAGTTCAGTTAGATCAACTTGACATGAAGTTTTGTTCACAATTGACTGGCTTTCTCAATTCAGAATGTGATATACAGGAATCTGTTGGCAATAAATAACCTGGTATATGCTAAGCTGGATGAATGGGAACCTTTACAAGCAACTTAATATAGAAGTTACTGTTGTAATTATTATGTTATACACTTTGTAGTGTATATTGTAATCAAATTAGAAATAATGTAGTGTAACATTACACTACACTGATCGCACATCATACTGCATAATAAACTCAATAAAGAATATGTCCTTAGCACTTCTTTATAACGTGTTTATTAACGTTTCAGTGCTGCAGTGAGCACCGTCATCAAATTCTAATTAAGGTGCTCATTGTAGCCCCAAAACGTAAATCAACACGTTGTAAATGAGTGCTTAGGACTTCTACTTTATTGAGTCTATAATTAAGCGGATTAAGACATCAGCATCCTTGAGGCACCTACAAGGATTAATGGACTGAGTGCAAGTGTTGCTATAGTTTGTTTGAGTAATACTGCATAATAATATTTTTATGCTACAAAGAAAAAATTTTGTACTGGTGAAAATATTTCCACTATCAAAATTTTGGGGCACACCCTGTAAAAAAATCCTGGTTTTCTTTAAGTGTTCAACATTAAGAACACAGACGTGTCCCAGCAGAACTTTGCATTGCCAAGTGATGAGTCAATGTTCTGTATTTCATATTTAGTATTAATTTTATGATGCTTTGTATGCAGGTACACAGGAACCATCTGACCTTCTATCCCCTACAAAACGTTGCTCTCAAAAGTATATTATTGAAGGTTTGACTGAAAAATCTTCACAAATATTAGACCCTTGGGAAAGGTTATTTAAAATTGTGTCCGTCGTAGGGATGCGCTGTGAATGGCAAATGGATAAAGGAACAAGGTAAGTTGTTTCCTTAACCAGAATATGACCGAAACTGTGAAAATTCCCATTTATGCTATATAAATAAGGGTGTTTTTCCTTATGTGATATTTAGTACAACATGGGGACCATGTTGGCATTTTGCTACCGCAGTTCTGATTCTGTTACAAATGGTAAAATATTGTTAAATGGAGCAGGACTAGCAGTGACTATTTTATGGTTGGTTAATTTCCTTTAAGGAAAACGAAAATCCAATATTACAATGACCTAAAATTGTGTTACCTTTTGTATATAGTTTAATATGACAACCCATAGGGAAAGTAGCTAAATGGCAGCAAAGGTTCATGGCATAAAATAGTTGCATGGGGTGGTTGTTCTTTCTCATCTGAATTGTTTTTTTTCTCAGTTTTGCACACAAAAGTGAATCTTGTATGTAACTTGGGTAACTAAAGGTTTTGTGATTTTAACTTTTCAAAATCAATATTTTAAGTTTTGATGCAGAATAAAGGTATTCTTTTGCATATTAATATAAACATGGGGAGAGGTTGTTATTGGCCAAATAAGTGTAAAACCTATTATATCCAGTGTAATATCGGGATAGTGTGGACTTTACTCTTAAGCATTGCCCTGCTGTTTCCATTAAAGGGCATGTCCACCCCCAAAACTAAAATTTAACCCCTTACTGGCCACATCAAGTAGTTTAAAACAATCCTTACCTTACATTCCTGCTCAAAATAGTTCCCCTGCTGTGCCCCTCCAAAGTCCAGGAAACTGCTGTGTAGGAGCAGTGTGTGACTCATGCTGTGCCTGAGACTTCCTCAACCTCATCAAGGTTGAGGCATGCTCAGTGCAGCCCTCCCGGCCTCTCAGCCAATCACGGATGCGGCTGCCGGTCCCGCCCCCTGCTTTCAATTCCATGCAAGCAGAGGGCCTGAACACTGCAGCAGGGGAGAGAGGGCAGGTAAGTAAGAATCGGGGGACTTTCTAACAATTATATTAATGCGGTTGGGGCTGGGGGAGCATGCCCTACCACATATCAAAAGTTAAATTTTGGGGTGGACATGCCCTTTAATGGGGCTGACACCTGATGCAATGCTACAATCCTTAAGTTTTGTGCAAAATGTTGAATAGGCAGTAAGCCGAGGCTCCAGTGGTTCTTTGTCTTATTGTTTAGGCATCATAAGTCGCATTGGGCAGAAATTTGCCAAAATATGGGCAGGCTGACATAAGATGCCTTTTTATTACCTTACTTTAATTTACGAGTAAGAATCCTGGAGGCATCTGAAGTTGCCTCCAAGCCAAACGGTGTCTGCCAGCTTGAAAATAGTCACAGCCGATAGTTTGTTACGACTGATTGTTTGATCCATAGGAGACTGCATGGTCGCCCTTGATTTACCAACAAGTTTGATTGTACTTTTATCTGATTTTTTGGATGAAATGACGACCAACATTAATCGATTGCAGATAGTTAATTACAGCAGATATTTTGGGATGATCAAAATACAGAAATATGTCAGTTATCCTGAAATATCTGCCTGTGTGTACCTGGCTTTACAGGAATTGTTAATAGATCCCTGGTTAAAGGGGGTCATATGGATTGTTTAATATAATAAAACTGCTAAGCCTTAGTGAATTAAATCCGTAAACCGATCTTTATTACATACAGTTGTAAATATGTAAGCCTTTTATTTATAAAAGTGTGTAATATAATTGTCCACACACAGATCTACTATATAGAATAGTGGATATTGATGTCTATTGAACATCAGGCTTAATATACAGCTTAACCAGAGAGCATGATTTTTCTATGTAGTGTTGTTTTTTGTTTTTGTTTTTCTTTGTCCTTGTCGTATAGCAATTTAGCCTCTTTATTGCCACTTAATTCATATTACAAGTGTAATGTGTTTTGCTTTGTAAATTGCTGTTTAATTTATGTAATTTTGCTTATTCTCTGCACCAAGGAATTTTAATGACTTGTTTCACCGAGCAAAAGAGCTGTGTAGATATATCAGCAACTTTGAAAATGAAGCCCATTCAAAGTACAAAAACCAAGTTGTCTATAGCGCTACATTCGTGTTTTTTAAGAATGTGTTTCAGTATATCAGCAGCATTCATCCATCACTTTTTCAAGGTTTGAACATCTGAATTCCATACTTGTTTTATCTAAAATTCTATTAATTATGAAATGGGAGGTAGATTAATGTATGTATAGGTGGGTTAATAGCTTTTTGTGCAAAATCCCTCACACTTGCTAAGCAGAAGTAATCATAGGGTCAGAGGAGCCCTTTTTACATAAATAAGTACTTTTTGTCACTTTACCGTTCCAGAAATCAGGAAAGCATTTATATGCAGCACAACACCAAATTTAGGGCTTTAAATTAGAAATGTGTTCTGCCTGGCTGTTGTTCAAAATAAAAACCGATATTTATTACTTTTGGCAAAAATGGTATGCATTAAAATAATGTAGATCCTGTTAATATAGCATAGATGTTTTATTTGTATGCCTATTTTACACACCTCAATACGCCATTTATTCTCCATTTGTGATAGGTTGCTGGCCATTTGCTGATTGTAGAAGAAACATTTAATTGGTCATAAATAGTCATGCATAAAAACACTGCAGCTAATGCTTATGCAGTAAATGGGGGCAGATAATTTTTTTTAAATATATATACCGTACGCTATGACGACAGTAATAATGAACAATGGTGATCTATCAATGCTCATAGCTGCCTTTTTTATGTTTATCATGAAAGGACCAAACACAACAAGTCAGGTGCCCACTCTTCTTCTGGATGATATTGCAAATGTCTTCAGTGAAATTGAACTGACTACTGGCAAGCATATTCACAAAAGGAGAAAACTTGCTGAGAACCGAGAAAAAACCATGGTAAATAGAGTATAGTTTGGGCATTTAGTGCAGGAGTCATTGGTTTGGTGTGGGCCTTTGTTGTTGGTAAATATACATACCGTATATACTAGAGTATAAACAGATATTTTACCTTTCAGGAGGATTTTAAAGTCTCCCTTCGGTTTATACTCTGGTCTGGGCTGATCTGGAAGCTTTAACAAAATCACATAGCCCTGGGAAAATAAAAGCAATACCCTGTTAGGCTGGGTACACACCAGCAAATTTTTCCAGCCAATCGACCAATAGTGCTGGGGATCGGTTGGTCGGCCGGAAATATCTGATGGTGTGAGATGCCCGTCCAAATCGGACGAACGGGCAATCAGGTTCGTTGGTAAACCACGGGTGACCATGTGGTTCCCTATGGGACTGCACTATCAGTCGCGCGCACTGTTGGCCGTGGCCATTATTGCTGCAAATGACAGTCAATTGTCCCGCTCGAGCGCTCGTAGCAAACACTCAGTTGGGACAAATAATAGCCCCATGTGTACCCAGCCTAACACACAGGATACTCTTCATTTCAGTGGGTTAGGCAATTGTTGTGCTGCTCACTCAGATCAGCCCAGACTGCAAGGGTTAGGGAAATATAACAGTAACAGGATTTAACAAACAGATTGCACAGAAAGGTATGCAGGGCACATGTGTGTATGGGGCTATGTATTGGACTTTCTATGGAGCTGTGTATGGGAGAAAGTCAACCCTCGGTTTATTCTAGTCAAACAGTTTTCCTGATTTATCAGTTAAAAAAAAAAAGTGGGTCAGGTTATACTCTAGTATATATGGTATGTCCTGTATGTATTTCTATATTTTTGTATGTGTTTATATATGTTGGTGTTTATTGTATGCCCGTTCTGTGTGTAAAACTTGATTTTCTTTGTGTGATCACACCTTTGCAAATCTGCCATTATCAAAAAGAGTATTGAGGATCGTGCGTTGCCTGATCTGCCGGGTGGATTGAGCGGGCGTTGTGCCCATACACAGGCCGATTATCGCCCAAATGGCCATTCGTACACATGTTGCGTCGCTGGTCGGCACACGTGATTGCACGTGTGTACGAACCTTTAGTAGTGCACTGCTCCTTTATCAATCACTATATCTGCGTAATGGATCCCCATTCGTCTGATAAAGTTTTATTCAGTAAGCACAATGTGCTAGAATAGTTTAATACTTGTAATGACATTTAAAACATCCTATTCCTTTTCTATTGATAAATGAATGTATGCATTTCTGTTACTGGTGAATGTTTTAAAAAAAAAAAGGTAATTATGGAATCCAGAAAATCTGTTAAAGGGCAAGTCCAGCCCCAAAATGAAAACTTACATGTATACATTTACTGGACTCTTTGGAAGTTTATCTATACACACATTCTCCTAATTATGGATTGATGTGGGATCCATACATTTACTGTGTTAGGTAGACCAATAACAGTGATGGTCACTCTATCTGTTTCCTGGGAACTCTGTTTAATCTCCTTACGGGTGTATCGTAGCTATTTAATCTCCTTACGGGTGTTTAATATCTTAATAATTTATTCCGCTTGTATCTGTATTATTTACTTTAGCGGGACTTATATAGTTTCATAATAAGCATCATACAGGTAGCTCATGTTGGTCTTAATACACATCTCAATTATATGAAAGTCGAGTTCTACCAACAATCCGTTACTTATCATTATCTTATCACAGTACGTCATACAACTTCCCCACCCGT
Organism: Hymenochirus boettgeri; assembly: GCA_019447015.1. Taxonomy (NCBI): domain Eukaryota; kingdom Metazoa; phylum Chordata; class Amphibia; order Anura; family Pipidae; genus Hymenochirus; species Hymenochirus boettgeri. Next base: position 165,042,154 of record CM033469.1, read on the forward strand.
TTTACTTCAGACTTCCCTTCACAGACAATACATTCCCACACTTATCCTTCCTTGTCCATGTGTCTCGGATCACAGTGTCTTAGTTGGAAATGGCGCTCATGTCCTCCGACATGCCTACGAAATACCCAACTTCCTCCACTAGAACAAGCAGACGTATGTTTCGTCACTATCACGTGACTTTGTCAGGGCGTCGTCTCTCACATACCTGCTTCCTTTTTAAACAGTGTACCACCTAGCTCCACCTCTCAACTTTTCAAATTATCGTAATGAGTGAAAAAAACGTGCAGTACCCTATATACTATAATAGAGGAGCGACATCTCAATTTAACCATATCAATATCCAATTTTACACTTAGTATTGCTTCTGTATCAATTTGTATCTGGGATTTAAATGTCTGTCCATGCTAAGTAACAAGATATTATTAGTTCTATATGTATCCAATATTTTCTTAATTTAGTTATTAGACAACAAGCGATATTCTAGATAGAAATTACCACTTCTCTTTCTTTTTCAAAGGAAGAATATATATATCTCCATCATCACATATTTCTGTTTACAAAAAGCACTTAAAATTGCTGTCTTCATTCATGCCATTGGGTTTCAGAGTTCCCATTAGGTAAATCCACCTTAATTCTCTTTGGAGGAGGAGTTTCTCTAAGTTTCCACCTAGAAACTTATTCCTAGAGATACTTTCTCTATTCCTCCAAACTCTATATTATATGGATTTCCTCCATGTTTTTGTATTACGTGTTGCGCAACACTGCTCCTTTTTTCCTCTTTGTTTAAGATCGCTCTGACATGTTCTTGTATTCTCATTGACAGTGTCCTTTTTGTCTTCCCAATATATGATTTACCACATTTACATGTTATTATGTATATGATGTTCGTTGACTGACATGTAATCAGTTGTTTTACTTCATATTTCTTCCCCCATTTGTTTGTAAAGTCCTTCTTTTGGGAATTGTATATACAGACACTACACTTGCCACATCTTCTGTTCCCTATTGTTTTTGTTACTCCTAACCATCCTACTAGTGAGGCATCTTCCTCTTTGTTTTTAAAATGACTATTACATAACATATCCTTTAATGATGGGGCCCTTCTTGCTGTGATAGATGGTCTCTTGCCTACATTTAAGTCTGGATCTTCTGCTAGTAGGTACCAATATTTGTTGAGTGTGTTCCTTATTCCTTCCCATTGTGAATTGAACTTCGTAATTATACGTATGGGTCCTTCTTTTTTCTCCCCCATTTTTTGCTCCCTAAGTAGTTCAAGTCTATTTTTCTTTGTTGCTTTTTCTCTTGCTTTAGTTATCAGATTAGGTTTATATCCTCTCAAAATAAACTGTTCAGCCATTTTGTCTGCCTGATCCTCAAAGTCTGTTGTTTTTGAACAGTTCCTTCTTAAGCGTAGGAATTGACCTCCTGGGATAGCTCTAATGGCTGTCTGCATGTAATAAATACTGAGTTGACTGCTGTGGGTTTTGTATATGTTTTACTTTCTATATGATCACCCTCTATCTGGATTAACAAATCTAGAAACTCTATTTGCTGTTTATCATATTTTAATGTCAATTTTATATTTAGATAATTGTGGTTTAGTGCTCCTTACCTTCAGAACTTGGGCAGAGGCTGAGGGAGACGCCCCTCCATTTGCAGCCTGGGGCGGGACTTCTCCTTCTTCCTAAGTCGGGCGGCAAATTCTCCGGGTCTTTCTCGGGGGCGGGACTTCCGGCGACTTCCCCCTGCTCTTCCGCTCTGCTCTCCCGGTCTTCTCTGCTCAGCTCAGCCAGGCTAAGTGTCTTCTCTTTGGGGAGGCCCCCTTCTTTCTTAGAACTTGTGGGGATTCTTTCCTTTGGGGAATTCCTTTTCTAGGGGTTGGTTTTCTTCCCTTGGGGAGACTCTCTTTTTCTCTTAGAGCCCCCCTTTCTAGCCATCTAACACCCCCCCCTTTTTATATTAAAAAAAAAAGAGAAATTCTTGTCCTTTCCTTTTTTGTCTGCAAGTCAGTCATGTCAACCAAGGAGAAGTCCGCCCCCCTTTCGAAATCAGCAAAATTGGTGCAAGCGATCTCCTACGTCTGCGCATTATGCCAGACTAAGTTGCCAGCCGGTCACTCTGGACCACTATGTGGACCATGTAGTGCAAACCAAGAACCCCAAACCACTCAGACTGCGCTCAGCGGTCAGGAACCGAGTGGGCAAAAACTCTTCGGGCCTCCATTGATTCTCTACAGAATCCACCTCCAGGTTCGGTCCTGGCCCGAAAATTTCCGGGGGTTCCCCCTCAGGAGTCCGAGCCAGCCTGGGCAAAATCTTTAACAGACTCCATGTCGGTACTATCGGCTTCTATATCACAAGTTCTGCATTCTGTCATTTCCACTGGAACAGAAGCCGGACCGCAAAGAGTGATCAGAACTTCAGAACCCATGGCGACTCCAGCAGCGGAAGAGAACTCCTTGGAGGAAAGAGAGGAATCGGAGGAAGGAGAGCTAGACTCCTTAACCTCCAAACAGGAAATTCAGACCACGTTTACACCTGAGACAATTGACGATCTTATTAGGATCAGTCTTACAGGTCCTAAGCATCCAGGATCTGGGTGAACCGTTAGATCCTGCCAAGTCCCTGTTTAGTCGTCCTGAGAAGACAACAGCGACTGTCCCCTCCTACGATCAATTAGAACAGATCGTCTTGGAAGAATGGGCATCCCCAGAAAAGAAATTCCATTTTTCTAGGAATTTACAAACGATGTTCCCTTTTCCCAAATCTGATGTGGATAGGTGGTCCACTCCTCCAGTAGTCGACCTGCCAGTAGCAAGGCTATCCAGAGCCACAGCCATTCCATTGGCCGAGGCTGCCACCTTTTAGGATCCCATGGACAGACGATTGGAAGGATTTTAACAACATCATTTGCGGCTTCTGGGGCGGCCCTGCACCCCACCTTTGCCTCCGCCTGGGTAGCCAAGGCTATGGAGGCATGGCTGGACCAACTTTACCAAGCGGTGGCTAAGGAATCTTCTGATAGTCACCGGATTGACATCATCCAACAATTGTCAGACGCAGCCATTTATATTGGTGATGCGGCCCTACAAACCAGCCGTCTGATCGTCCGATCATCAGTGGCTGCTACAGCAGCCAGGCGATCCTTATGGCTCAAAGCATGGGCGGCGGATCCTGCATCTAAGAAGGCTCTTACCAGCCTACCCTTTGATTATCGCCCAAGCCACAGGAGGTAAGAGTACCTTCTATCTGCAGGCCACAGCACACCGTTTTCCTTCCTTTTGTCGATCATCATCCTTTCGTCCGTCACAAGCCTCCTGTCCTCCAAACTGCACACAAACGGAAACTACTAACGTTTTCCCAACCCGTCAGGGAAACCGACCCTTTGCTACCTGGCCCTCCAAAAGAGGGGCCTTTAAATCAGGGGGAGATAAACACAAACAGGCATGACTACCAACACCCACCTTGGGTCGGGTTCGTCTTCAATTTTTCCACAAGGAATGGCAACTTCCGTCCACAGATTCCTGGACTATGTAGGTACTGACCAACGGCTACCGGATAGAATTTTTTTCTCTGCCTCCACCTCGTTTCTTTCCTTCTCAGATTCCCAGATGCCACGAGCGCCTCAAGGCGCTCAACGATTGTGTGAGATCTCTCCTACAAGCACGGGTTATATCCCCAGTCCCTGGAGACCAGAGGTTCCGGGGATTTTATTCAAATCTTTTCCTAGTGGCAAAGAAGGACGGAATGTTTCGGCCTGTCTTGGACCTCAAAGTACTCAATCTCTATATGCCAAAGTCAGGTTCAAGATGGAATCCCTGCGTTCAGTGATCTTAGCTATTGAACTGGGCGACTATCTCGCATCCCTAGATATCCGGGACGCGTATCTACACATCCCTATTTGGGCCGGCCACCACCGGCTCCTCAGATTTGCCATAGGTCCCCGACATTTTCAATTCACAGCCTAGCCTTTCGGACTGGCATCAGCGCCCCGGGTTTTCACCAAGGTGATGACCTGCCAGGCCGCCTTTCTCCGTCTTCAAGGGATCTTCATCATCCCTTATCTAGATTTCTGTTGAAAGCGGAGTCCTCTCAAATGGCACAACGCCAGGTGTCTCAATGCATGACGACCCTGTCTCGATTCGGGTGGATCGTAAATCGGGTGAAGTCCACGTTGACTCCATCGAAATGCATGATCTTCCTTGGGATGCTGTTCGATATGGCCCTTCACAAAATCATACTACCCCACGACAAGATTTCGTCCCTCAGAAGTCTGGTCCTTCAGGCCCAAGCCTCCAAGAGTCTTTCGATCCGACAAGCTATGCGCCTAGTGGGAAAGATGGTATCCTCGGTGGAAGTGGTTCCATATGCACTTTTTCATCTCCGCCCCCTCCAGAGATACCTTCTCCGCCGTTGGGACAAATCCCAACAGTCCCTGGACTCCTGGATCCACCTTCCGCCTCCGATTCTAGCTTCCCTATCCTGGTGGACCCCGAGAAACCCACTTATCAGCAGGCAAAACTCTGTGAGTCCCCGTTTGGACATTGGTAACCATGGATGCCAGCCTACAGGAATGGGGAGCAGTTTGCGACTCTCAACAGGTCCAGGGACTCTGGACCAAGGAAGAGGGGTATGTACCTGCTTTATCGGCAATATACATACCAGGAGTTCTCAACACGGAAGCCGACTTCCTAAGTCGAGTCACTCTCGACCCCGGAGAATGGGCATTACATCCAGAGGTTTTTCAAGTTCTGACGCAGAGATGGGGAACACCGGACATCGACCTAATGGCGTCTCGAGACAATCGCAAAGTCCCAGTCTTTTGCACCAAGGCGAGGGATCCTCTGGCGGCTTTTATAGATGCTGTAGTAGTACCTTGGAATTTTCAGCTGGGCTACGTTTTTCCTCCAACACCTATGATTACCAGGGTCCTGAAAAAGATAAAGAGGGAACAAGTTCAGGTGATCTTCATTGCTCTGCGGTGGCCAAGAAGGGCTTGGTTCTCGGACCTGCTCTCCATGTCAGTCGGGGAACCATGGTCTCTTCCGCTACTTCCAGATCTACTCTCACAAGGTCCTTTTCGTCACCCAAACCTTCAGCGACTCTATTTAACGGCGTGGTGCTTGAGTCCGCCATACTGAGCGACACAGGATACCGACATCAGCTATAGAAAACCTTCTTCTTCCAAGGTATATTATAGGATATGGCAGAAGTACGATTGTGGAGCTCATCTAAAGGCTTCCCTCCATCCAGATTTGTCTTATCCGGAGTTCTTACCTTTCTCCAGAAGGGTTTTGACGTTGGTCTTTCTTTGTGTGCCCTCAAGGGTCAAGTATCGGCTCTGTCAATTTTTTTTCATCGGAAGCTTGCTAATAAAAAGGATATCCAAACTTTTTTACAAGGAGTTGCACATCTACGCCCTGCGGTTCGTACCCCGGTACAACCCTGGGATCTATCGTTGGTTCTTAGAGCGCTCAAAAGGCCCCCTTTTGAGCCTCTAAGTTCTATTCCCTTGTCTCTCCTTACCTGGAAGACGGTATTCCTTTTGGCCATTTCTTCCATCAGACGAGCTTCAGAACTGGCGGCCCTATCCGTGGAACCCTCATGTCTCTCCTTTTATTCAGACAGAGCAGCTCTCCCACCTCATGTCTCCTTTCTGCCGAAGGTGGTCTCATCTTTCCATATCAATCAGGAAATCATTGTTCCAGCCTTCTTTCCCAATCCTTGCGTGGCTTGCATTGCCTCGATGTAGTCAGAGCTCTGAAGATCTACATTACTTGCACGGAAGCTTTCCGTTCCACTCAGGCTCTGTTCGTCCTTCTGGCGGGGCCCCACCGGGGGTCCAGGGCCTCTCCTCAAACTCTGGCCAGGTGGATTCGTTCTGTTATTGTCCGCTGCTACTTAGCGGTTGGAGCCGCTCCTCCTCCGAGGGTTACGGCTCATTCTACAAGGGCAGTTGGAGCCTCTTGGGCGGCTCGACATGGAGCCTTGGTGGACCAGATATGTTGGGCGGCAACTTGGTTTTCCATCCACACATTTATTAAGTTTTACCGTCTCCAAGTGTTTGCGGAAAGGGAAACAGCCTTAAGCGGCGCTATCCTCAAAACCGCCGAATTGTGAATATGGGATTTTTTTATTCCCCCCCTAACTATTTCGGGACTTTGGGACGTCCCCTACGTTCCTGGGTCCCCCTAAGGCTGTAAGAGAAAAGAGGATTTTTACGTCTTACTCACCTGTAAAATCCCTTTCTCTGAAGCCGTAAGGGGGACCCAGGAGCTTCCCTCCCTATATGTTGACATGAGTGTTTTGTGGCTTGTTGCCTGTTAAGTTTCTTGTTTACTATTTGTATGTTACTATTTCTTTGGCTTACGCTCCCTCTTTGGGACCAACTGAAGGAGGCTTCCGGTGCTTGGTGAGTTATAGAGGAGGGAAGGAGCACTGGAGCCTCACTGTCTTCAATTTAAAGTGTCCGCTCCTGAAGAGAGGTACTTAACCCCCCCCCTACGTTCCTGGGTCCCCCTTACGGCTTCAGAGAAAGGGATTTTACAGGTGAGTAAGACGTAAATATCGTCTTTTCACCCTGTTTCTGCTTCTTGGTTGTTCCAGTTAGCAACTGTCAGTTATGGATTTGACAGTTGACATCACATCCAATGACTGAATGTTAATCCCCTATCTGCCTCTTCTGAGCATGCCCAGGCTCAGGTACAGGTTTCTAAATTGCTCAGTTTCCATGATGAGGCATCCAGAAGCATAGCAGACATACAGTAACGAATTCATAGGACAAACTATGATATATAAACATATTATAAAGAGGCCATTTTTTCTACAAGATGTTCTTATGGGGGTGGAGTTGTCCTTTAAAGTAAAGCTAGGTACACACACTAGCAATAAAGCCCTGATACTGTCGGATCAGGTGGTATAGGGGCTTTTTAGGCAGTGTGTGTAGCTTCTTACCTGAACAAGTTTTACTGTGTCTATCCACCTTAATTGGCATCTATACCGAAAAATAGCTTATTTTAAATTGACCAGAACTGTAAACTATAATTCCTCCCAACCACCACTGTATAATTTTTTTGTTGATCTGCCCCCTATTTCTTTAGATATCCAATACAAAACTTCTTATATTTCAGCTGTCAATCAAGTTCCTTGCTCTCAAAAACTATTCTTCTGTGAGTAGTTTTACTGTAGCTGGAAGGGTGACAGAGTTTTGACAGTTGGAATGCTGTATGCTGTGTGCAGGCTTGACAGTTGGTTTGTGGGGAAAGTCAGGTCAGATGGAAGTGGGAGTGGTTAAGAGGGAGGGGGGATGCTCCTTAACAAATTGTGTGCTGGATTGAAGACATGCAGCAACACACGCATATCAGAATAAGTGCTACCTACATGTATTTAATTATAGATTAAGATGGGGCAAAGTTATTTTTTCATTATAGTGTCCCTTTAAGACCTGATAGATTTTATGCACAATTAGAACACTAGTGTGTAAAAATTACTGTTAATAAGATTGGTGCATTTAACAAAACAGAGACTCGTTTTCTATAAAGGAATAGTACTTGTTGGTCTAAAGCCTGGTACACACACTACAGATCATTGAAAGATGACAGACAAGATTTGCAAGATCAAAGATTTGCATACACACAGTCCCTATACACATCATAGGGAGAATGCTCGGGACTGTGTGTTTCCCGCGGCTGACTCCTCTATAGGGAGCCTCTATATAGACGCGGCCGAAGGAAATTCTCGTTTTTTCCGAATGAGCGTTCAGCGGCCGTGCGCTCGTTCGATAAACTAAGGTACACACAGTACTGATAAAGCCCCGAAACCGTCGGATCAGACGGTATTGGGGCTTTATCGTTACTGTGTGTACCCATCTTAAAGCACAGTACACATATAAATAATTTCTTCCTGACCCTAAGCCGCTAGTGGTCGGCCGGGACCAAGCGCTGTTGTTTACAATGAATTCCAGCTGCGACACACAGTTCTCAGTGACCAATTCCTGGGCCATAGGAGACCAAATTAGCTGTGATTCTCTCCCCAGTCAGATTAGTGGGCAAAAGATGACAACGAAAGACGATTCTTTTGGCTCCACTGACCGATACACAGTAATATCCGTTATTTTGGGGTAAAATCTGCTTGTGGGTACCCAGCAAGAATGTGCAAGACTGCATTTTGTTTTGACTTTCTCATTGCAGAGCTCAGATGATGAAGATCTCTCTGGTAGAGGACGCAATCGCCATGTTGTGGTTAATAAGAATGATCTGGCTAATCCAAATGAAGTTCTAGAGAGCTTCAAGATAGCAAGAGAATGTTGGGAGTTACTACATTTTACAGAAGCTCTTGACAAAGGTAAGCATTTCTAAATACTGTTGGCTAACTGCTTTAATGAAAAATTACACAACCTTCTCCTATGAAGGATGTATTTTTTTACAGCCATAAACAGGGGATCTTACAAATATGGCATGGGTAGGTTGTACATTGGTTCAATTGTACATTTAAAACAAAAAAAAACAATCAGATTGTGTTTCCATTAATAGTGCCATGGACACAATGTGTGTGTGTGCGCATTAAACTGGCGATTTGTAACTTCCTAGGGAGATTGTCAGTGACAGAAGTTAAGTCCAAGTATGATAGGCTCAACCTAGGTATTTATTTTGAGGGGTATGGGTTAAAAAACTTTAATTTCCTTTAAGGTTCCCTTTTAATGCTTTAAGTTTAGTTGTCTGAATATGTATTAGGGAAAAGTCAGAATTCACTGACTATTGGCTGACTTAAAGGGCATGTCCACCCCCAAAACTATAATCCCCCCAACTACTGGCCCCACCATGTAGTGTAGTTTAATCCTTACCTCACATCCCAGCTCCATAGGGTTCTCCTGTAGTCCCCCCCCAAAGTCCCAAAAAATGAACACCAGGAGGCTAGCAGGTCCATATAGGACACTGCCTGCTACCTGGCCTCCCGGAGATTCCTGCCATGCGTGCTGCAGCCCTTCTCCCCCCCTCCCTCCCCCTCCCTCTCCCTCCCGTTCTACTATCCCTCCCCCTAGCGAAAATCCCCCTTAATATTGTGCTCCCCCATTTCCCCAGCCCCAACCGCATTTTTTTTTATTTAAAAAGCTCCCCAAACTCTTACTTACCTCTCCGCTTTCCTCCGCTGCACTGACTGACCGGCAGCCGCGTCCGTGATTGGCTGCCGCTCAGCCAATCACAGACGCGACTGCCGTCCCGCCCCTCTGCTTGCATTCTCGCAAGCAGAGGGCCGGCAGTGCGGCGGAGGATCGAGGGGAGGTAGGTAAGAGTTTGGGGGCTTTTAAAAAAAAACTAAAGAAGCGGTTGGGGCTGGGGGACATGGGGGAGCATATATTAATTTTTCGTTTTGTGGGTGGACATAGCTTTAACAACTGATTTCATGATTCTGTTGCCCATTAACGGCCCCTCTTATAAAGTAGAGGGAGCTAATAATGATTGTGCCATGTGTGGCAAACTAAATACTTTTTTTCTAAACAAATTATAGGGATTATAGATTATTACAATTTATTTACATAATTACATTGGCGCAAATTCAATGCAGTGGTTGCATTTGGATTGGCCACCTTAAGTCTTTTTTAAAGCATTAATAATGAACATGGGGGATTCCCATTCCTTATGAATGAACTTAAACCAGAACTCCCATACAGTATAAGAATGTCTTGAAATACATTTTTTTTTTATACTGCATTTAGCTCTTAAATCTGTTTGCTGTATGTAATCAATAGAACTCATGTTCTGTACTGATTTTTGCAGTAAATTAGTTCCAGGCATCATAAATTACCATATATACCCAAGTATAAACTGTCCCGAGAATAAACTGAGGTACCCATTTTTGCCTGAAAAAGGATTAAAATTGATTGATTTGAGTATAAACCTGGGGGTAGAAAAAGGTGACCACTACTGCCTTCTGTTTCTGGATTGTTTTGAGGCTTTAGTTGCCCTTTAAATGGACAGCAGAATTCCCATACAGTAGTCCCATACATTAATAGCCATACTGGATTTGGCTGCTACTGTATGGGTCTGCTGTATGTTAATTCTGCTGCGCCCTTTTAAATGGACAGTAAACCCCCCCCCCCCCCCCACTGTTAACAGTATTTAACTTCCCTTCGTCAATCACTTACCTTTCAGTAATCTGGGGCCACTCACTCCGCATCCTCTGCTCTGCCACCTGATGTGACTACTTGGCGCCGGGAAGTGAAAGAGGCGCTGAGTAGTGACGTCAGCCAGCAGAACAGAGAATGCGGAGCGAGCAGCCGCCAGATTACTGAAAGGTAAGTGATCGACCCGAGTATAAACTGAGATTTTTAAAGCCTGTAAACCTCTGTTTATACTCGAGTATATATGGTGCATTTTATGTTGTACATGTTTCTTTTTTTCTGTGTTGAAACATAATTTAATCACGTTTAATTGTACTATACATTGTGCATTGCTTTCAGCCATGAATGTGTGTACTTAAATTAAATAATGTCACATGAAAATAAATGTTCTCTGAATACTTAGAATTTTCAAGAATTTGCTTGCCATGGAAGACAGATACTTGGCTTTGGTTAAGAATCTTCCTTACAGATATGGTAATTTACCAGGTAGGTAATTTTGTAAGTGAGGTAGCTTTGTATCTCGGCTTGGGTTATCTTGGATTATTTAAAATTAAATTCACTCTTGATCTTTTTTTCATGCATTGCTCTAAATCTTAATATTGATGTTTGTATTTATAAGGGATTAACATGCTAGTTTTGAAAAAATTAAGATTTAGGACTGAATTTGTGAAAGCATGGATGTTGGAGGGACAGAATGTTCTAGTAGTCCATTATAAAACGATTGCATGAATGAGCTTTTTAGCCCAATGGAAAAAAACAATGGCAGGAGTAATTAATTAAATTATTTACTAGTGAAATTTTACACAGTTGACATTTACTCTTAAAAAAATAAAAAAGCTTCATTTAAAAACTTTATAAAAAAGATGTCATGCTTTGTTCATTATAGCCACTGATTAATGCTGGCCATACACTATTGACACATTTAATAGATTCAGTATTTGTCCATTTGCTTTGCAATTTCTAGTCCGGCTAGGTGGTTCCTATGATGTTGCAGAAACATCAGAATGTAAGTTTACAGTGTATGGCACCTTATCTCTTCTTCTGGCCTACAGGCTGAATTATCAGGGATGGGGTTGACAGACTTGCATAGTAAATAAATACATTTCTTAAAGGAGAACTAAACTTTTTTTTTAAAATCCTTATATGAAAGCTTTTCTCCCCAGAACACCTACACATTGTAAGATTCTACTCTAGAATTCACCCCCTGACTCCAGTAATCACTGTCTCTATGCATAGAGTGAGAGTGTTTCCTATATAGATGGAAGTCCCTGAAAGCTGCTTGTTATCTTGCTGTTTATTTAATAGTCAGTGTGAGTTGTATAGTATCTCTGTTAGAATAGTGGTAAGAGCTATGCTTTTAGCAAAACAGTACATGTACAAGTTACAGGTTTAATTCCCCAGACTTACTTTTATTTTCATTATTTTTACTGAAATGTTAATATTCTGTTTCTTAAATAAAAGGATAAGTACACTGTAAAAGCAAGTTTTTTTTTTTTTCAGTTCCCTTCTGAGCCTACCTTTGCTAATGTAAAGTTGCTGACATCTTGGATGGGCAGTGTAGACTGTTTAACTCTGCCCCTCTGAGTCTTGCTGGATCTCCTTCTTCTTAAAGGACAATTCCACCCTAACAAGGACATCTATTAGAAAGAATGGCATCTTTAAAATATGTTGATATATCATAATTTGTCCTATGAATTCATTACTGTATGCCTGCTATGTTTGTGGATGCCTCATGGAAACTGAGCAATTTAGAAACCTGTACTGAGCCTGGGCATGCTCAGAAGAGGCAGACAGGGGGATTAACATTCAGTCATTGGCTGTGATGTCAACTGTCAAATCCATAACTGACAGTTGCTTACTGGAAGAACCAGGAAGCAGAAACAGGGGAAACAACTATAAGTAAACAACTAATGTGCAGGATTTCAGGTTAAACTTATATATTTCACATTTCAAACTCTTACCGTTTAGGGTTTTGGGGAGTGATTTACATGTATGTAAGTTATCATTTTGGGACTGGGCTTGCCCTTTAAACCTCCAAAAGCAGTGATTTGGTCCATGCGCGTGGAAGTCTATGAGGGGCGGAGCTAAACAGTAAACTGCACATCTAAGATGTCAGCAACTTTATATCAGTAAAGGTAGGCTCAGGAGGGACCGGGGGGGGGGCATGTAAAGGGCATGTCCACCCCCAAAACTATAATTAAACCTACTACTGGCCCCATTCTGTAGTTTAAAATAAACTCCACGCTGATCCCTCGTCCTTATCAAGGCCATCCTCGGCAATCGTTGCTCCTATCTTCAAATCCTTTGGAGGTAAGTTAGGAAACCCCTGCCTGCCCCCAACTGCCACAATATTTCCATTAAAAAAAAAAAAAAAAACACATTTCTACTTACACAGCCTTCTCTCCCTCTCAAATCGCTGCGAGAGAGAAGTAGAAATGTGGGGATTTTATTACAGAAATATTGTGGCGGTTATGGGTGGTTAGGGGCTACCTACCTTACCCTAAAAGTTAGTTTTGGGGGTGGACATGCCCTTTAACCCTTTCACTGCCAGGAGAATTTCATTTTTTTTTTGCATTAAGTGCCAGAAGAATTTTCAGGATTTTGCCCTTAATCGCTTTAGACTAATTTTACAGTAGGAAACCTTGCAGTAAATCAGGAATATTATACATTGTTTTTTTCAGCACAAAGTGTACTTTTACTGGAATTATGGGTAAAATATGTAAAAAGAATGAAAAATGTGCAAATTTTCATGGATTTTTCCCCATTTTTATTTATAGTTATCTTAAGGTTACACACAAAAATCTTACTGTTTCTAAAAGCTCTGATACTCCCGAGTACAACGATACCAGATATATGTAGGTACCCGACTTTTCCTGTACAGGAGACCTCCCCCAAACTAAAACTGCACCTTCAAGAATATTACACCAAATTGAAATGTATAACCACTACTGACAGTTAACATAGAATATCTACCAAATTAACTAAAATAATAATAAAACTACACACCCGCAGGATTTTACGAGTGAGGTAAGTTTCGATCAAAATGCAGATACCCGGACGCAGCTCTTCGTCCAATTGTAAGTTATTTTCTCACATTTTCCTTTTTTTCCTCAACTGTAAAATCGGAGACAAAATCAAATGCGAATTTCAGCTAAAAACTGTGGAGGAAAGTTCAAACGCATCTCAAATATGAAAGCCTAACCCCTCCCGAATAAAACGGTATGCCACATTCATGGGTGTACCCAGAGACATGGCTACCAACTAACCCAGAGCGTGACCAGTGCCAAATGTCAGTAGCAGCAAAAAAAATTAGCCAGTTTTGTATTTGAACAGTCTGCAGTTTTTCCACAAAACACCCCCCAACTCAGAAATACCCCCCACAAACTATATATTCCTGAAATCTACACACCTTCAGCTACGTAATTCTGTAGTTTGTTCATTCGTACCATCAATGGTGTGGGTGCAGTTCTTCGTAGAAGTTCGCTGTTTTAGCAGATTTTCTAAAAAATTTAAAAAAAAAACACTCTCAAAGGTAGAAATCATGCCAAAATCCCAAGTAATGTAAAAAAAAAGTTACCAAATATCAATCTCCTAAATGTTCTGAATCAAACAGTATGCCCTATGTATGGTTACACACGCAAACGTGGAATCATTTAGCCACAAAGTGAGCCAATGAACAATGGCCCAATTACAGCAACTTTTCAGATTTGTCAGACTAAACACCCCTCTATATTAGAAATACCCCCCAAAACTATATATTCTTGGAATCTTCACACCTTCAGCTACACAATGGTGTAATTCCTTTATGCATACCACCAATGGTGTGGGGGCAGTTTCATGTAAAATTTCGCTTTTTTACCAGATTTTCAGGAAAAAATTATAAAAATACAATTCAAAGTTAAAAATCATGGCAAACTTCCATGTCATGTAAAAAAAACTTATCAATTATCAATCTTCCAAATGCCCTGAATCAAACAGTATGCCATATGCGTGGATGTACACAGAGACTTGGCCACCAACTAGCTCAAATGGGATGCTTGCACAAATGCAATTACAAGAAAAAATCAAAGTGCTCTGTAATTTGAACAGCCTACCCTTTTTCTAAGGAAACAGTCCCGAAACATGGAAATTCCCCCCACAAACTATATATTTTTGAAATCTACACACCTTCAGCTACGTTACGGTGCCATGCTTTCATACATACATGAATAATTCCAGACCCAGTTATCCAAAGAACTCTTGTTTTTAGGAGGTTTTGTGAAAAATAAAATAAGATGATTCAAGGATTGAAATCCTACCTAAACCAACTTGACAAGCAAAAAAACCCACTAAATGTCAATCTCCCACATATCTTGCATCAAACGGTATGCCATATGTGTGGGTGCACACAGAGACGTGGCCACCAACTAGCTCAAATGAGACACATGCAGAAGTGTAATTACAAGAAAAAAATCAAAGTGTTCTGTAATTTGAACAGCCTAATCAACTTGGAAATACCCCCCACAAACTATATATTTTTGGAAGCTACACACCTTCAGCTACGTGATGGTATCATGCTTTCGTATATACATGAAGAATTCAAGACGCTATTATTCATAGAACTCTGTGCTTTTAGGAGATTTTGTGAAAAAATAAAATAAGAGGACTCAATGGTTGAAATCCTACCTAAACCCACTTGGCAAGTAAAAAAACCCACTATATGGCAATCTCCCACATGTCCTGAATCAAACGGTATGCGATATGGGTGGGTGCAAACAGACGGGGCCACCAACTAGCTCAAATGGGATCCATGCGCAATTACAAGAAAAAATAAAAAAAAGCCACAACCCACCCCTATCCCCACTCCCCCCTTTTAGTGGTATTTTCGTGAAAAGCCAGTTAGTACGGAGAGTCACACAAATTTTTTGCACACTTTACTGATCCTAAAAATTCAATCCGGTCTTTTTTTGGTACTTCTGCAAAATTTCCTACTAAAATAGGCTTAGTTTCCCTTGAAATCCAAAAAATAATGATCCGCATTTACTTTACCGATATCACCGGGGACATTGGGAAGCTTGGAGAAGACAAAGTTTTTTGCTAATTTATAGTTTTAGGTTTTAAAAAAAAAAGGTGTGTGTATCACTTTAAGATTTTTTTGTGTGCATTTCCCCCTTTTTTTTTTTGGATCATTCCCAAAGATGATCACCAAATCATCTTAGGGAATGATAACGAACTTGGAATACGGGCATGAATGCCCGTTTTCCAATTCGAAATCCGATCGGAAAAATCACTTCCCGGAAATTTGCAGGAAGTGATTTTTCATTCATTGGCAAAGATCAGTAATTTGGTGATCAGAAGTGATCACCAAATTTTGATCTCTGTCCCCATTTTTTTTCTAAGTCTTCGCTAAGTAGCAAAGACTTAAAAAAAATCCTATTTGTGAATGGAACTTTGAGTTCCATTCACAAAATATTTTACTATACTCGGTACTGCAGCGTGATCTGAATGGAGATCACAGTGCAGTACCTCTACTAGACCACCAGGGGCAGCATCCTACCACTCTTAGGGAAGACCCCTGTGAAGGAGGAAGTTCAGTGATGTCACCGGGGTCTCCCTTATCGCCGAACTTCCTTCCTGCTCTGCTCTGCTGCAGGTAAGCACTTCAAAGAGTGCTAGCTTCCGATCCCCCCCATCGGATTTTCATGAAACCGGTGGGGGATCGAGGGGGCACCTGAATACTGCCCCCCGGTAGCCCATAGCACTTCAGGATTTTTTTTTTAAAGGGGAAGCCACAGAGCGTAAATACACGTTCTGTGGCAGTTAAAGGGTTAAAGCTGCTGCTTCCTGTTTAACTTAACTTGCTTTTACAGTATACTTATCCTTTAACTAAGATTGTGAGCTCTATGGAGCTTGGACCTCCTTTCCTCTTGTGGCAAAGCTCTAGCACTTCTATTTATATAATCTATCAGGGAGATTCAATAAAAGTTCTTATCGTTCTGACTAATTCTGATTAGTTACAATCAGATTCTTCCAGAAAGCGTACCAATAAGATTCTTTCTGAAAGTATCTGATTGTAACCAATTCTGATTGGATACAATCAGATTCTTTCTGAAAGAATCGGATTGGTATTCTAACCAATCAGATTATTTTCTAAACAGAATTTGTTACATTAAGATTCTTTCAGAAAGATTATGATTTGTTAGTATACCAATCATATTCTTTTCCAATTAGAATTAGTTGCAATTAGATTCTTTCACAAAAGGTTAGTATACCAATGAGTTAGTTTCTGAAAAAATCTGTTTGTAACCAATTATGATTTGAAAGAATCGGATTTTTCTGTTTCCCAGACCATTCCCTTGGTCCCAGAGCCATTTACAGTAAGTTACTGTATCATTTTTACAAAATTTTCAAAAATTCCTTTAAAATTCTAATTTTCTAAAATTTCAGTGACCCTTGACAATAGAATGCGTAATCTCGAAAAACTGTTTGATCGTGAGGAAAGTAATTTTTTTTTTACACTTCTGGATGTATGTACGTTTTTCCCAGACCATTTTCCAGGTCCACAGGTGGAACAGATATATTTATCAAAACAAATCGATAAAAAAATCAGAAAAATGTGATCGTGTTATATAATAAATATAAGATGGATAATGTCTGTCTTATCTAGATGTTAGGCTGCACTTTTTGTATATTTAACATGTATTTCTAACAGTGGTGTAACTAGGAATCACTGGGCCCCCCTGCAAAACTATGATGGGGCTCCTATCCATGTTTAAACCACAGTTGTTTTAATGGATAAGGCTATATCTGTCATAGCAAAAATAAGAAGATGGGACCCCCTTGGCTCCCAAGCCGCCCTGTGGTTGCTCCCCCTGCTCCCTGGTAGTTACGCCCCTGATTTCTAAAGCACTGACACTTCCACTACAATCCGAAAGATGTGTGTATATATGTCCCCTCTAATACCTATTGGGGTAAACCTAATAGGTTCCCTTCTGCCTCTGTATATTGTGTAAAATATTCATTTAGGCGATGTGACACTAATAGAACCAAGATTTCATAGGGTTTTTAATTTTAACACCTTGCCTTTATTTTTATTTTACAAATCCCTAAATTTTATAGTAGTGTGTATAAAGATTTTATATCATCTGTATCCACATATAGCTAAACATACACACACATATTTCCCACCAGCGGGCACACTTTTGCTAGTATATATATGTACTGAACTGTTTATGTATTTGTTCCCCTTGTATGACTTTATTGTATTTTGTTACTGTACAGCGCTGCATCCCCAAGTAGCGCTTTATAACTAAACAATGCATACATACATACATGCTATCTAAGAAATATACTGTAAATATTACTTTTGTTAGGACAGGAGCATTAAAACAAAAAACTAAAATCCCTGTTCTGGGAGAATCTATATCGGCTTCTAGGAAGCAAGGCTGCAAATTCCTTGTTTTGATCTGTTCAGCTTTAGCTGGGGGTTTACCAAGCTACGGTTGATTATGGGAGCTGACCCCTAGTACCCACAGTTTAATTTCATAAATCACTCAGCAGCCACAACAAAGGGAGAGGTGAGTTTATATGTTTGTGAATGTGTTCGGTCTATATAATCGGACAATGTTGTCTTTAGACTTTAATTTTCGTTTAATAATTTCCTAATTGAACTGCCTTGCTCAGAGGCATTGAAGTTAAGTGCAGGAGCAGAGCTGTAAAGTGTCATTGAACTTAAATAGAATCTTATTTCACAATTGGAGGATTTAATAAAAATGCATAAGACTTTATGATTTTATCATATATGTCTTAGTAGAGTATTATTTGCATGTGTGGATTCTCTGCCGTGTTTTTTTTCTCAGGGCAAGAATAATCTTGAAATAAATTAAAAATCAGCTAAAAATGTGCACAGAAATTTTGATGACTGAAATATAGTACTGGATGGTCATCTGGGTTAAAATATTGGCCCATGTGTATTAAGCCTTAGGCTTTTTAAAAGTGAAAGGATTATTCTTGCCTGTGAAGGTTCTCATTCATCCAGGTCATGGTATATCTGTTGTATTCAATTAGATCAACTGGACTTGAAGTTTAGTTCTTGAAGACGTTTCGTTAGTCATCCAAATGGCTTTCTCAATTCAGAATGACTTGTACAAGAATCTGTGGCAATTATGTACTCTGGAAAATCCCAATTAGTATATCACAGCCAGGTCTTAAGGCCGTGATTGAATAGTGGCTAAGAGGTGTTATAGGAGCACCTTTATTTATGTGAAAATAAAGAAACCAAGCCTAAATAGAGGTGGTGGGGATGGGGGTTTTGACACCAACGGTCTGCCATGTACAATGCTGTTTTGACACCTTACTCTGGCCATTCCTATAACACCTCTTAGCCACTATGCAATCACGCCCTTAACACCTGGCTGTGATATGCTAATTGGGATTTTCCATGGTACATAATTGCCACAGATTCTTGTACAGTCATTCTGAATTGAGAAAGCCAGTCGGATGACTAGCGAAACGTCTTCAAGATCTAAACTTCTAGTCCAGTTGATCTAATTGAATACAACAGATATACCATGACCTGGATGAATGAAAACCTTCACAGGCAAGAATAATCCTTTAACTTTTTAAAAGCTTAAGGCCTAATACACATGGGCCAATATTTCAACCCAGATGACCATCCAGTACTATATTTCAGTCATCAAAATTTCTGTGCACATTTTTAGCTTATTTTTGAGTTCTATTGGGCCATAAATCGATCAGTCATCTCTGCAGATTTCAGCAGGTCATACCGAAATATTGGCAGTACTATTTTCTTTCCGGCCAGCAGATAATCGGTTTACTGATTGGTAGTCTGTTAGTCGGGAATATATGGTCAAAATTCACTGGTGTGTACAAAAAGTGTTAAATAACAAATGTATCTAATAATAAAATGACAATGATATTTTAGATAATTTGGATTTAAGTAATTATGATGCATCATTTTTCTCTTTTCATATTAAGGGACAACATAAGAAGGCAATTTCTAGTCTTCACCATTTGGCTGCTCTTCAGGGCTCTCATTCCCCAACACAGCAAATCAAAGGTCAGGAAACACTGGAACAGCAGAGGGCTCTCATCCAGCTTGCATCTTGCCACTTTGCATTGGGAGAATACAGGGTAACAAATATATCCACTTGAAATAGGAGATTCTTGGATATTTTATCTTCTGTTGAGCAACACGCAAAACTGTAATAGTACAGTCTATCCAGATCCGTATGATTATTACTTGTTCTGTGTTAACCAAGTTATTGAAGGAGAATTAAGCCTGTATACGTGTCCTGACTATGTACACCTGTTAGATTAAGATCAATCCAACAATCTTTATCTATAAAAGGGTGGGTCACAATTAGTCCAGCAGCCTGTTTTGAGCTATAGAGAAAGGTAGAGATACCCCGCAGCTCCTCAACTCCTTTAAGTGTTCTAACAGGATTGATCACTACACACATTAAGGTTTATGCACACATGCAGACATGGTTGCCAACCCACGATGCGTGATGAACGGCAGTTTTGTCTGACGATCCTGCTGTGTATGGGCGCTTCATTGGCCCTGCGGACAGGGCTTGTTGTTGATCTAAATGTATAATAAAAAGTCCATATGCACACTTATCCCCAGGTGGGTGCAGAGAGTCTAATTCCCCTACTTCAAAGGGAACAAGGTAATCAAAAGATACAAGGTGGACTGCACTCCAAAGTGGAATGTTTATTCATAAGCCAAAAATCAACATAAAATACGACGTTTCGAGGGTAACACCCCCTTCATCATTTTATGTTGATGTTTTGCTCATGAATAAACGTTCCACTTTGGAGTGCAGTCCACCGTGTATCTTTTGATTACCTTGTTGTTGATCTATCAATGAGGCCTGGCCACACCTCCGTTACTCCCACATGAAAGCACATAATGTGATAGTGACCTGGTTAAAATAATTTATTCAAACAAAAAAAGATAAAAGGTGCACATTCCGGTGAACCATATAATATCTTTGCATCTGTGCAGTGCATATACATGTCTTGCAAAAGTATTCACTCAAACGATAAACTGGAATTACCGGTAAGTATAATTATGATTGGTCACCTGACACATTTCATGCTTCTCGCAGTACTTTATAGGTAGACTGCACCTGATTAGCTGCCGTTTAAATACACAAGAGCCCTAATCTGGATCAAAATTTATTAAAACTACTGTACACAACAGGCTTCCTAGAACACATGCATTGTAAAGCACTGGAAGAGTAGCTTCTCTAATGCAGGGAGAGTAATACATACTAAGGAAAAGAACACATACAGTTGATTAAACAAAATAGGATCACTGTAAAACTGTAAACTGTTAGAATTGTAAAAAAAAAAAACTTTAATTAAAGGATAACTATTGTGTGTATAAAGTTTTTTTAAAAATACAGTTAAAATGAGAAGCACTTGGGATAGGAATATAGGACTGGTAATTCCTACCTCCCAATATTGTTTCTGTGAGAAGCACCAGCCCAAAGAAAACGGATTCTTCCTTCTGGCTTCAGCACTATCTTTAATACAGGATTAGTCCAGGACTAACCTGGCAAATGAAAACTGTTAGTACTGTAGCTCCACAATGAAATGATATTGTGTGGCGGTAGTAATAATCAATCCTACCTCCCTGTCCCAGGTACTTTCCTTTTTTGAATTGCTAGATTTTAGAGTATAGTTAACCTTTCAATTTAACATTGTTTTCTCTTTAGCTAGCATGTGAAAAAGTCTTGGATCTCATGAACTACATGGTACCTCCAGCACAAGAGTCTTCTAAAACACAAGAGGAACCATCAAAAGTAAAACCTAAATTTAGAAAAGGTTTGTTTTATTATAGTCATTAGAAACCTGTCATATTCTCCAGGCTTATACTAATGAAAATGTATACGCGTGTCCGTAAAATATAAATGTGTGTATATGTGTAATGGTTAATGTAGAAATGGCAACTAAAGTGAATAAAACAACTTGTACTTAAAGTTATCCCATGGGGGCTGCCATCTTGGCTCCTCCTCCTCCTGTACCCACCGGGTATCACACATGCCTGAAAGCCATGCCTGAGGATAAATGGTAAACTCATGTCTATTTTGCCTGTGTACTTACTTATAAGAACAAATTAATACTGCCCCTAGATTAGATTAGAAATAATTAGGAGTGATTAAAATTAAGAAATAATTTAAGAGTGAGGCCACACAACAACATGCAAGATTACGTTATCGGAGAGCATGTAATTCGCAAAAAAATGATTGCATACATTCTGAAACCTGATCACAGCACACACAGTGTGTCCACCCACACTGTTACCCTAGCAAGCAGATCGCAAAATGTGATAGTTCATAAGCGTGCGAAGAAAGCTGATGCGGCCTAGCCCTAAATGGTATTTCAAGATAGTAAAGATTTTATGCAGACCCTGCACAGCACATTGTTTAGTTTTTAGGGGTGGTGCAGAGCTGCA
Source organism: Hymenochirus boettgeri (assembly GCA_019447015.1). NCBI lineage: Eukaryota > Metazoa > Chordata > Amphibia > Anura > Pipidae > Hymenochirus > Hymenochirus boettgeri. The sequence continues at coordinate 165,063,737 of CM033469.1, forward strand.
GGGGGAGTGAATGAAGTGAACCTGATCTTAGCACAGCTCTGTGCAATGCATTTCTCTTCAGTGTACCTTTTTTAAAGGAAATGTTGGATATTCACAAAATACAAGGACATTCTAAGCTTTCATACTATGCTGTAAATAACAAAATATTTAAATTGTTGATGGTTAGAGTGAAATAGTGTTCTAGATTTATTATTGCTGGAAATGACGCAGCCATGAATTATGCCCTGTAACCCATTTATTTTAAAAATGATCTCATTTTAAAAGACATATTGCAGATTTTCATTTAATGCTAACTTGTTTGGAGAACACAGTTGCCCTTTAATGATAATGATTTATTAATTCCAACCCTAAAATCCTCACTTGGATAAAGCTCCCATTCTATGTAGACCACCTTATTGCCTTCATAGACTTTGTGAAATAAAGAAGAAAAATGACAATTTTTCCCTGGGGTTGCATCTGTTTATTTCAGACACCATAGAGGAACATTCAATAAATAGGAGAGCACTACTTAAACGGTTGATGATTTGTCCTTCTTTGTTCAATAGGATTCTGCTTTTAGACGTGCTTATTTATCACTCGAATTCATGAATGCTGCATTTATTCACTTTTTATTGACTCTCTCTTTAACGATTTAAAATAGAATTCTAGCATTGTACTAATGCTAAAGAATACAAATTACATAAAATGCCATAGCTGTGTAAATGAAAAAAAACAAGTTTATTAGATAGGGAGATTCAATAAAAGTTCTTATTGTTAAAAATGGTGCTAATTTTGCCCCAACCAATCAGATGTTAGCTTTTAAATGTTAAATAATATCTGATTGATTGGGGCAAAATTAGCACAATTTATAACGATAAGAACTTGAATTGACTCTCCCTGTATATTTTTATTCAGTTTTGTGAAACGAGTCTTAAGATTGTCAAATAAAAAAAGAAAAGTCTTGTTTTACGTGGTCTTATAAGCGTAAACCCAGTTGCGTTCACCTCGGTGGATCTTGCTCCCACCTCCACCAGCAACATGCATTAGATTGCACCTCCTATAAAACATGACTTGTTTAATCTAAAAACTAAAAAATATTGGAGGAGATGCAATACTTACCCCCACGCTCCTCTCGTGAGTTCTTGTGATGCAGTACTCACTTAGCGCGAGTTACTGCATCGCGGGAACAAGGCAGGTATGGAGCAGGTAAGGCCCCGGGAAAAAAGTTAACCCCACGAAACCCGATAAAACATTGGGAAGCGTGAGGTTAACTCCATTTAACCCCCCAAAAGCTCAATATTTAATCTCCCCCATTAAGTATTATTGTTATTAATACATATACTGCAGTTCTGGTTGATCCCGCATTCATATCTGCAAAGATAGACCGTACATAGGAGGTGTGATCCTTCTATTTTATTGTATATTAAGTTTAGTAGTTATGCTTTTAAAAAAAAATGTATATATCATAAATTGTAATTTCTTATTAGGTTCAGATTTGAAGCTGTTGCCCTGTACAAGTAAATATGTGATGCCTTACTGTCTTCAGCTTATGTTAGCAAGTTTAAAGGTGAGTATAGTTGTATGAGATGCAAGTCAACCTGTCTCCTATTTTGGTGTCATTAAAGGGCAAGTTCACCCCTGAAATGAAAAAATGTATATAGGTTAATACCCCACTCAAACCCCAAAACTGCAAAAGATAGAAAGCCGAGAGGTGCAAGTCTAACCTGAAATGCTGACTGATGTTTTCTTACCTCTCTCTCTCTCTCTCTCAACCAATGACTGAATGCTATTCCCCTAGATGCCTCCTCTGAGCATGTAAAAGCTACTTGAAAAGTAGGTGGAAACTTTTATAGAGGCAGAGAGAAGGGGGACAAGAACATTTTACTGCATAACAGATTAATCCTACATCTATCAGCTTTCGAACTATTGTATTTTAGGGGTGAACATGCCTTTTAATAAGTTAAAAGCTTTAGAAGATTCAGGGCTAGGTCCCACTTGTGCGTGTCGGAACGAGATTTGCCGTTGCAGTGCTAACGGACAATTCCCACTATGTGCCCATCGCTCCTGTATGTTATTTATTTGCATGCATGCCTTTTTGTATGGATTGCATGCGTGCCGTTTATACACATCTGGAGCACAGCGCACATAGATTATTATGCACAGCAGTGCATTGAAAAAGTCCTGCATGCGCTGCTGTGTGTGAAAGTGGAACCTAGCCCTTCCTGCTTGTCTGCTTACATTACCTCTACTGTTACAATATTATTACAATTTTCTGCCTGATTTCCCTGACCTTTAACAATATTGTAACAATTATTTTTCTACCTACCTACCAATTAATTCAGTGGAATAGGAAATTTGTTGTCTTGTTAAAGATTGGCTAATGTACTTTTTCTAATTGAAGTTTGAATGGATGGAAGGAGCTTGCAGTAGTGTCAAGTCTTCCAGTCATCCAAATCTTTGTATGTTTCTCCTAATGGTTTTCGTAGTTCAACCTTATGTGCTCTATATGTTGCACTTAAAGGTATGTCTGCATAATGTGTTATATGGTTCTGACGGATCTTGCTGTGTATGCTATAAAACAAAAGTAGCTCTGGATTCATATTCAAGTTGATTGCAGCTAATTGCTAGTCCTTATTCAGTACCATATATTTTAATAAGGCTTTGCTTCAGTTATCTAAAGCGGATGTTTAATGAGGTGCTACCTGTGCTGGGATGTAAAGTAGTTTATAAAAATTTTTTTTTATTTCTGCCCAGAAATTGCTGATTAAAATGATGTATCATTTTCCTGACCAAATATATTGGGTAGTTGCAGCAAGTTTTTCTCATACACATTATGTTGATGTAAAATTATAATAAAGTTAATGTAATAGTAGAGGCCAGAGTGTGATTCTGCCTTTAATTATCTTTTCTTGAAAATATCTCTTGCATACTTCTTAGCTCAGAGCTTTTTCGGACAACAGGGATGATGTTGCACTGGGACATGCTATTGTACTTCTACAGCATGATTGGCCTAAGGGAGAAAACCTATTCCTGAAAGCTATCTCAAAGATATGTCAACAGGGAAGCTTTCAATATGAAAACTTTTTCAACTACATTACAAGTATCCTTTTTTGTTTCATCTATAAATAAACTGAAAAGAAAAAGCATAAAATTATTATTTTGTATTCTGCTAGCCAAGAGAAATATGTTGAATCTCGCCTCCACCTTTTAATGGTTAAAGAGTATGTCCACTGTTTCTTTTTTTTAACTTTTATCTGTTTAACTGAAGAACGGGATTTGAATGAGCTATGTGTTACCCTCCGTTCTTCAGTAAAACTTGCAGGAGAGGAGGAAGAACTTACCTGCGGATCACTCCAGCGCTGGCTTCTCTGATGCACCTACTCTCCTTTGCACTGTGCGCATGCACGCACAATGCAAAGGAATGGGGATGCGTTGGAGAATGTCAATGGTGTTGGAGTCTGGCAGCGGCGCTGGAGAAATCCGGGTAAGTTCTTCCTCCTCTCCTGCAAGTTTTACTAAAGAGCGGGAGGTAAGACATAGCTCATTTACCTCCAGTTCTTCAGTTAAATAGATTTTAAAAAAAGGTTTAAAAAGACAGGAGCATCACTTCTTAAGAATTTAAAGTGTCCGCTCCTTGGGGTAAGAACTTAACCCCAGTGGGCCTGGTTCCACCTTCGGCTTTAGAGAAAAGCATTGTACGTAAGTATAATAATTCTCTTACTTGACATTCATTTTCTAAAGACTATTTAACAGTTGTCTTCGTAGTAAAGTTTAAACATTGATAACCAAAAAGCTATTTGTTGCTCTATAAATTGCAAAATGAACAACTGGCTATTTAAAGAATTTTCTTCTTTAAGAATTACTTCAGATATTGACATGTTAGAGGAATTTGCATATTTAAAGACTCAGGAAGGGGGTAAAATTCACCTGGAACTGATCCCAAATCAGGGAGTGCTATTAAAGTAAGTATAACATTCAGAACTTAGGATATGAACAAAATATATATTGGTTATTCCATCCATTGCATTTATGGTATTGTTTTTTTCTTTTCTGGTTGATAGACAGAAAGAATGGTGTCTCTTGTTTTACTGGCTACCATACTTTCTAATCTTCACATTGACTTCCACTGTTAATAGTTAATTGTTAATAGTACACACGGACCACAAGAACAGTCCTTTTTTTGGTCTGTTTTGAAGGATTAGTAGGTTCAAAAGGTGAACCATTTTTTTGCATTAATTAAAGAACGGGAGGTAAAGGACCTATGTCTTACCTTATGTTCTTTAATTACTGTTACAGGAGCGCATGCACGCTATTGTTTGATTTAATTGAATTGAAGGGTGAATAGGTTGGACTTGATGTCTTTATTCAACCTCAATTACTATGAATCCAGAGTCAGTCGGGAAATTTCAAATGTATAAGCAATGGAGTGTGCTTGCAGGTAAGATGAAGTGCTTCATTCCTAGCTCCTGTAACAGTAATTGAAGAACGCAAGGTAAGACATAGGTCCTTTACCCATTCTTCAATTAATGCAAAAAAGAAAAGGTTCACCTGTTGAGTGAACTAATGCTTTAAGCGTCCAGTTTTCCCTATCTCCTGAATTTAAACATGTCCGTTTTTCCAGGCAGCAATGCATTGACCGTGTCAATCTGATTCATAAAAGAAAAAAACGCACAGTTCTGTCTGGAAACGGACAAAATCATGTCTATTATATAGTAGTAGATTCACCGCACACCAGATTTTAACAGCATTTCTTTTATCGGGGTTTTGTCTTGAGAAAGGGGTCCTGCTGACTCTGAAACATTTGCTCAATAAAAGAAATGCTGTTGTTAAAATCTGGTGTGGTGCTATATAGCAGCTATATATTGCCTTCTCGGCGGCAATTATCACTATGCACCAAGTACTACTAAAGTTGTGCTGATTATACCTGTTTGTTTTAAAATCATGTCTATTGTGAAGGAGTCCCTAATGAAAAAGGTACCAACCCAAAAAGTTAACATTTCTTTTGTGCTTATGGGTTATGTTTTTTGCTTTTCTTTTTGTCTTACGTCTTATAAATATTGGGCTTTTTAATTGCTTTTTTTGATAACTGTATTATCTTATTGCTTAATATCATTGCAAATGTAACATGATGACTTAAAGGAGGAGTATAGTCCAAATCGATTAAATTAAATTAACAGGCATCCCACCCCTCCTGGGAGTCGCGGTAGTCTCCCGGATTTTGGGGTGGTCTCCCGCACACCGGCAAGACCACCCCAAACTCCCGCGACCCTAACCTACCTGAGAGTCCGCCTCCGGAACGCCTTTATTCTTCTGGCCACGCCTCCTATGTGACAAATTGTCACGTTAGAGGCGTGGCTAGGGGCATAACTGGCCCCTCCACTGACTCCGCCCCGCACCTTTAGTGACGCCAGTGACGTCAAGTCACTCAGCCATGCCTCGTTCTCCCCACCCTGCCCGGAAGCCAGGTTCGGCAGGGTGGGATGTCTGAATTAAATATGCAGAAAGTGGTGTCCTTTTGACTGTTTTTGATATATTTTCAATATATACAGAAAAGTGTATAGCTTATTATCAGAACTGCCTTTTTAATATATGTATTTTTGCAGGTTTTCTTGACTATTCATGTTTCTAGGGCCATGGAGAAAACTTTGAAGGACACAGGTATTTTTTGTTTTTTTCTAAATGCCTGTAGTCCCAAAAAGTATGGAAAATTAAGTCAGGTGGGTAGGCCATTATTGAAAACCCTACTGATTGGTTGGTATTTACAAACACAGGCCTGTATCCATTGGACTTCCCCAACTTTCTGAAATTAAAGTGTGACGTGGTAGTTTTAAAAAAAGAGAAAAAAATTTACAGGCAAGTACCGGTAATACAATAAAAAAGCACTTTCTTAATGACTTGACGTCATTAAAAAAATGATATATTGGACTGTACTTCTCCTTCAATGCATTGGAATGTCAAAGTGTTTGGGTGTGGATGTAATAACACATATAACCATAAACCTGCTACTGTACTAATGCATATTTATTGCTTTCCTTTTTTTGAACTGTTATGACATTCAGTCATATTGAATAACAAAAGCAAATAGTTTGCTAACGCTGTTAACCATTGACGGCTAATTAGATGTTTTTCAACTATAGTAGGCCAGTAATAAGCTGACAATTGATTAGGAGTGCTGGCAAACTTTAACCTATCTTATTATATACACTCCATAGTATCATGCTTATCTCAGTTTTAAGGGAAAGTTCACCTATCAAATGAAAAATTGTGTATAAGTAAATCACCCCCAAAAACTGCTATAGTAAGAAAGTTGAAAAATATCTAACTGCTGCCTGACGTTCTGTTACCTCTCCTGGTTCTTTCAGTTAGCAACTGTTATGGGTGTAACACATGACATCTCCGCCAATGACTGAATGATATTCCCCTAGCTGCCTCCCCTAAACATGTAAAAGCGTGGAGAACTATTGTAGATTTGGGGGTGTTTTACCTGTATAAAATTTTTATTTGAAGAGTATCTGTTGTTTTCTGTAATTGCAAATAAGCTCAGTTTCTCCTTTAATTTGCTGAAAATAACCAACAAGACATTGTATCCATTCTGTGATAGATATGCTTTTTGGTACTTCTCCCATATCAACTACCCATTCTTGTAAAACATTTTTACTGTAGCATTGTTTTGCAGTTGAGATATAGCTGTTTTGGGTCTTTGAATATTGCTGTCTGCTGTTTTTGAAGGGCCTCTAGCACTACCCTGGGGTTGCTGCAGCAGGAATTCTTACCTGTCCTACAGCCCAGCATAGCAACCACTGACAGGTACCACGTCCACAAAGCAAAGCTTGCTCATGATGTGCTGTATCGGTCAACATTTTTCCTCATGTCTCATAGTTTTTTGCTGTTTAATGTCCAGTATTTTTATCCATTTTTCATTTTGCATTTTTTTTTTAAAAATTCATTTGACGGAAACTCTTCTGACATTGTGTTTTTTGTCCCCTGAATGACCGGTTTGCATTTTTTTTTCTTTGCACAGTTCTAAATGTGATCTTAATTCAAAGGAGTGATTGCTTTTATCATCGTATTCCAGATTTTTGCTATTTGTTTTGCTTAGATTTTTTTCTATTACAGTTTCCTGTGTGGGGCTACTGCCCTTTTTCTCTTAAATAAATATTGACATTGTTTGCAGTAGTACATGCTGAGTGTCGGCACAGTGTTGGTCTGTGTGGTGTGAAGCAAGTTAACATGCAGTGCTTCGGTGGGGTAGCACTAGTGAAGGGCGCTGCATGTGCATAAACGTTATGTGGTTACACACTGCAATGCATAGCAAGTCTCTTTCATAGTGCTACACACGGCTGTGGCTCTTGCTACACTGAGCCAGAATAGTAACTAACTTTGCATGTACACTGCCCTAAGCCAACTCAAGCCTACAAAAAGCAGTGCTGCATGGAATAACATGTATCTTGATGTGGGCTGTTATTTACAGTACACAAAGAAATCTAAGCAAATTTAAAAATGTTTCTTTATTTACTTTTTCAAATATTTGCTTTTTAAATCTTTAAACATAAAATATTCAATACTACGTGTTGCTGGAATCAGCAACTTTGAAAATGGGGAGGAGAATCTGTTTAGGTGTATCATAAAATAGGTCAATACATCCCAACTGTCACCCACAGTTGCCCTATCTGTCATAGCTGACACAGCTTGTTCAGCTAAAGCAAATTACAATGATTAGCGCAACTTTCAGGTATGGACTGTGGTGGGAGAGTGGGCAGTCCTCCCATTATTATGTCAGTGAAAGACTTTGATCAAATGACTATTTCAGAATTTCATATTGTTATATTCAAGGTCATCTGGCCCTGTGTGGAAAGATAGTTGTGGTTAACAATGTGAATTGTGCTGCCAGTGACTCACACTAGGGAACAGCTGAATGTTTGTAAATATGTGACCTTTATTTAGAATGCAGTTAGGAACTTTTGTGCTTGTTTGTTGGGAATATAAAGACCACAAGGGAGTTGCCAGTTTCAGTATGACCGCAAGACAAATATGGTTATTTTACTGTACCTTGACAGCAAGCAAACTGGTGAGACGCATGCAAGAGAAAAATGGTATATGAAATAAATAAACATAATAGGATATCTTTCATCGACCCATAATTTAATTAGGGGAAATACAGAATGCTACACAAATGACATTGCTGAATATGATACCATTTTTTAAACATAGTTTGAACATACAGATTGATTGCAATCCATGAAGTTACATCTTTAAGGGCTCCATGCATGGAACAATATTGATTGTGCAAACACTGTTTCATACGATTGGTATTTCTCAAATAAAAAATTCTATTCCGATAGGGGGGAAAGAAACATGGTCGCTACGTTCACCCATACTTGATTTAACGATCATACAATAAAGGATTTTTGTGGGTCTTATTAAAATGTAACTTAACAATCAAGTTTCTGATAAATGCTTGGGTTCAATGAATCACATCTTCTGAATTTAAAAACCCTGGGATTATCAACACTAAGACATGGACAAGTAGGCACTTGACGCAACTGAAAATAACTGAACTGCCTTGCTATGTGTGGGCAATTTTCTCCAGACAGAAAGGTTGGTCTGTTGTGTGCATCAAACCGGCAAGTTTTCTCAGGTTAGAGACTTTTTTTGAAATTCATTTTAATATTCGGAGTCCTGTGCATTATAACACTTTTTGGTTTAAATGTGAGCATTTATTAACCTCCTCTTAACACATGGATATAACATGACTTGGAGGGGTTTTTCCAATCTTATACTGTGGCCAAAAATCATCCTTTTTTAAACCGGCTATCTCTTAAATAAATGTGGATATTTTCATCTTTTAAACAAGAAAAAGTGTTTCCTGTTTTCTCCCTTAGACATCACACAGTGACCCGAGGCATCACAAAGGGAGTAAAAGAAGATTTCCGGTTAGCCATGGAACGTCAAGTATCTCGCTGTGCCGATAACCTGATGGTTGTGTTGCATCACTTCTGCATCAATGAAAGGGTCTTACTGTTGCAGTGTCTAACCTGATACTATAGAAACTCGGATTGTTTCATCCAACAGGGACAATTAGATTATAAAAACTTTTCATGTACATTCACATCTTAAAAACAGATGTAGTGGTGGCTGCCAAGAACATTAAGACATACCAAATACAGTCTGATGCCAGTTTACATCAGAATGAATAGGAAATGGAACACATTTGGGACTATAATAATGTACATAGGTCTTAAAAATATTATTGCATCTTTCTCGTAAATATAATAAATATTTAAATGGGAAACAGGGAAGTACCAACACATTCCATAGACTATTGACTGAAAAATATTCTCCTTTCTGTGTAAACAATAAAATAAAATATTCTACTTAGTGTGCCTTTGCCTATGTCAGTATTTAATATAGGGTGCTAATGGGAAAGATTACTAATAAATGGCCTGATCAACAGGCATATAATCTCTTGCTTTTATTATTCGAGCAGAATAGTAATCTAGGTTCTTGGCTAATTTAAACTGACAAAAGTTTACTTGTACTATATTGTACTACATTAGTCTTTTGGGTTATTCATTATATTCCAATGGCTTCTGACAGGTTTTCTTATTTTGGAGTGTATTTAAGTTAAAGGTTTCTCAAACTGTATTGAGATGTGTGCTACTAAGTTTGGGAAGTTAAATTAGAATCAAGCAATAAACACAGGTGTTGCAACAGAAATTTTCATTCCAAAGTATGCCACAGTCAGAGTATGTTTGAGAACCGCTGTTCTCAATGTCAATCTATAGGTCATACATGTATTATTGTACTGTTAGAAATAATTTAACTTAAACATCTCTTAAAGTCAATGTATTTATGTTCCAGAAAAACTTTAAAGGATAAGGGTCCTTTGATATGGGTGCTGATGGATTTACCTAAATAACATGGTTTGTGCTTTACTTCACAGCATTCTAATGTCACAGTTTGGTCAATGACCATTATGTTCTGCACATGCTCAGTACTTGGCTATGGCAGAAACTTGTTACAGTTGGTTATGCTCGTTAAAAATCTGTAGCGAATCCTTTTACAGGACAGATAAAGCAAGGGAGCATGTGACTGTGGTCAGGAGGTGTGGTCTGACACTGCACATATAAAATGATTCTTCATCCAGTTCTTAACAGGCTTACAGATTGTTTAGGGCAGTACAATGCTTTACTTTATTTTGTTCTGTTGTTGCTACGATAGGTGGATAGAGCTGTCAATGATGAGGAGCAGCACAACACGTTATGTCACAATGTTGTATGACCACACACGGTCTCCTCTCCCTTGTGGTTCATCTATCTAAATTGACAGGTTACCTGGCCAATCCAAGATAAGTCTCTTGTACTGTAGGGTTGGACAGGCAGCTACTCATAAAGATCACATTTTCCATCAGTCTGGTGCAGAGTTCAGCTAAGGCAACTAAGGAAATGTGTAGTTTCCCAGTGCAGGGTGCTGACAGCTATGACGTGTATGTGCATCACAAGGTAATAAATCTCATTTTACTTAATACAAAAAGAGCTGTAAATGTGATGACACTGCCATTTTGCAAAACTGCACTGTAAGGGGTTAATTTTTCTTTACACCTTGCGTCTCTTTTCCTCAAATACTGAAACCCCAGGGTTAAAGACCACTCGCCTTTCTTTCGTATGTGTCATTATTTTTGCAAGCATAAGTTTTATGGCATCTGGAGTGTGTTTTCTGGGGGGACATTGTGTGTCAATTATTCAATTTGATCTATTGCAGTACTTTTAAATGTAGGGGTTATTGTTGTGCAACATAATCACTATTAACCCTTTCAGTGCCACAGAACGTGAATACACGTTCTCCACTTAAAAGGCTCAAGGATTTGAGGATTTTTTTTTAAAGTTCTATGGGCAATCGGGGGGCAGTATTCAGGTGCCCCCTCGATCCCCCACCGGTTTCATGAAAATCCGATGGGGGGATTGGAAGCTAGCACTCTTTGAAGTGCTTACCGGCAGAAGAGGAGATCAAAGCAGAGCAGGCAGGAAGTTCGGCTGTAAGGGAGACCCCGTTGACATCACTGAACTTACTCCTTCACCGGGGTCTTCCCTAAGAGTGGTAGGATGCTGTGGTCTAGTGGAGGTACTGCACTGTGATCTGCATTCAGATCACGCTGCAGTACCTAGTATAGTAAAAGCTGTCATGCTGAACTCAAAGTTCCATTCACAAATAGGAGTTTTTCTAAGTCTTTGCAAATTAGCAAAAATGGGCACAGATCAAAATTTGGTGATCACTTCTGATCACCAAATTATTGATCTTTGCCAATGAATGAAAAATCACTTCCTGGAAAATGATTTCCGGGAAGTGATTTTTCCGATCGGATTTTGAATTGGAAAACTGGCAATTATGCCCGTATTCCAAGTTCGTTATCATTCCCTAAGATGATTTGATGATCATCTTTGGGAATGATCCCAAAAAAAAGGGGAAATGCACACAAAAAAATCTTAAAGTGATACACACACCTTTTTTTTTTTTTTTTTACCCTAAAACTATAAATTAGCAAAAAACTTTGTCTTCTCTAAGCTTCCCAATGTCCCCGGTTATATCAGTAAAGTAAACGCAGATACTTATTTGTATGATTTCAAGGGAAACTAAGCCTATTTTATAAGGAAATTTTGCAGAGGTACCAAAAATAGACCAGACTGAATTTTTAGGATCAGTAAAGTGTGCAAAAACGTGTGTGACTCTGTACTAACTGGTTTTCACTAAAATACCACTAAAAGGGGTATTTTAGTGGGTTGTGGTGTTTTTTAAATTTTTTCTTGTAACTGCACTTCTACATGCGTCCCATTTGAGCTAGTTGGTGGCCTTGTCTCTATTTGCATCCACGCAAATGGCACAACGTTTGATTCAGGAGATGTGGGAGATTGCTATTTAGTGGGTTTCTTTGCTTGTCAAGTGGGTTTAGGTAGTATTTCAACCTTTGATTTTTCACAAAATCTTCTAAAAGCACGGAGTTCTATGGATGACAGCGTCTGGAATTCTTTATGTATGTATGAAAGCATGGCACCGTAATGTAGCTGAAGGTGCATAAATTCCAAAAATATATAGTTTGTGGGGGGTATTTCCAAGTTTAGGGCTGTTTCCTTGGAAAAAGGGTAGGTTGTTCAAATTACAGAGCACTTATGTAATTGCACTTATGCATGCTTCCCATTTGAGTTAGTTGGTGGCCATGTCTCTGTGTGCACCCACACATATAGCATACCGTTTGATGCAGGATATGTGGGAGATTGCTATTTAGTGGGTTTTTTTGCTTGTCAAAAAATATAGTTTGTGGGGGGAATTTCCAAGTTTCGGGACTGTTTCCTTAGAAGTAGGGTAGACTGTTCAAATTACAGAGCACTTTGATTTTTTCTTGTAATTGCATTTGTGCATGCGTCCCATTTGAGTTAGTTGGTGGCCACGTCTCTGTGTGCATCCACGCATATGGCATACCGTTTGATTCAGGACATGTGGGAGATTGATATTTAGTGGGGTGTTTTATTTGTGGGGGGCATTTCCAAGTTTTGGGGCTGTTTGAAATTACAGAGCACTTTGATGTTTTTCTTGTATTTGCACTTATGCATGCTTCCCATTTGAGTTAGTTGGTGGCCATGTCTCTGTGTACACCCACGCATACGGCGTACCGTTTGATTCAGGACATATGGGAGATTGATATTTAGTGAGTTTTTTCGCTTGTCAAGTGGGTTTAGGTAGGATTTCAACCCTTGAATCATCTTATTTTATTTTTCACAAAACCTCCTAAAAACACGGAGTTCTATGAATCACTGGGTCTGGAATTCTTCATGTATGTATGAAAGCATGGCACCGTAACGTAGCTGAAGGTGTGTAGATTTCAAAAATATATAGTTTGTGGGGGGAATTTACAAGTTTCGGGACTGTTTCCTTAGAAGTAGGGTAGACTGTTCAAATTACAGAGCACTTTGATTTTTTCTTGTAATTGCATTTGTGCATGCGTCCCATTTGAGCTAGTTGGTGGCCACGTCTCTGTGCATCCACGCATATGGCATACCGTTTGATTCAGGACATTTGGGAGATTGATATTTAGTAACTTTTTTTTACATTCCATAAGGTTTTGGCATGATTTCTACCTTTTTGATTGTTGTTTGATGTTCATTTTTTTTGAAAATCTGGTAAAAGTGCAAATTCTACGAAGAACTGCGCCCATAGCATTGATGGTATGAATGAACGAACTACAGCGTTACATAGCTGAAGGTGTATAGATTTCAGGAATATATAGTTTGTGGGGGGTATTTCTGAGTTGGGGGGGTGTTTTGTGGAAAAACTGCAGACTGTTCAAATACAAAACTGGCTAATTTGTTTTTTGCTGCTACTGACATTTGGCACTGGTCACGCTCTGGGTTAGTTGGTAGCCATGTCTCTGGGTACACCCATGAATGTGGCATACCGTTTTATTCGGAAGGGGTTAGGCTTTCATATTTGAAATGCGTTTGAACTTTCCTCCACAGTTTTTAGCTGAAATTCGCATTTGATTTTGTCTCTGATTTTACAGTTAAGGAAAAAAAGGAAAATGTGAGAAAGTAACTTACAATTGGACGAGCTTACAATTGGAAGAGCTGTGTCCGGGTATCTGCATTTTGATCGAAACTAACCTCACTCATAAAATCTTGTGGGTGTGTAGTTTCTAAAAATATCTCACTTGTGGGGATATTTTAGTTAATTTGGTAGATATTCTATGTTAACTGTCAGTAGTGGTTATACATTTCAATTTGGTGTAATATTCTTGAAGGTGCAGTTTTAGTTTGGGTGGGTCTCCTGTACAGGAAAAGTGGGGTACCTACATATATCTGGTATCGTTGTACTCGGGAGTATCAGAGCTTTTAGAAACAGTAAGATTTTTGTGTGTAACCTTAAGATAACTATAAATAAAAATGGGGAAAAATCCATGAAAATTTGCACATTTTTCATTCTTTTTACATATTTTACCCATAATTCCAGTAAAAGTACACTTTGTGCTGAAAAAAACAATGTATAATATTCCTGATTTACTGCAAGGTTTCCTACTGTAAAATTAGTCTAAAGCGATTAAGGGCAAAATCCTGAAAATTCTTCTGGCACTTAACGCAAAAAAAAAATGAAATTCTTCTGGCACTGAAAGGGTTAAAGGGGTTATTGTAAAGTGTCAATTTTTGTTTGCCCTAAAAAATAAATTAATGTGAGATGTTGTACCCCATTTTTAAAGGGAAAATGTATGTAATACGTTTTAATGTTAATGGGGAAGTTGACGTGATACTATTTAAAAGGGAAGTTGAAGTTACTGCATCGTATCAACATCCCCTTTAGCTTCAAAGCGCATCATATCAACTTCCCCTTTAACAATGGGGTACATCATCTCACATTTATTTTTTTAGGGTAGATTCCAAAAAATACCTGAGGAAGGTACAGGGCATCCCGAAACGTTGTGTTCACAATAAAAACTCTGGATTTACCATTGTAGTGCGCTCCCCTATACTTTCTTTTGCTATAAGAATTATCTGGCCCTAGGCGTGGAGGGCAGGGGGACTGCACCTACTGATTTGTGTGGCTAAAAGCCAACAGCGGTGTGCTGGAGTGTTGCTTGGACTGTATTTAAATTCCGAAACATCCCCTTAATTCCGAAAAACATATCCCCTTAATACAGACTGTGTTGCACAACAATAACACCTACATTTAAAAGTACTGCAATCGACCAAAATTAATTGATTCACAGTGCCCTTCAGAAAACACAATTCAGATGCTACACTCACATAAAATGTATGCTTGCAAAACAAAATGATACCGGTACATGCAAAAGAAAAACATGAAAAATGCTCACAGGAACATTTCAAAAAATTAACCGCATATATAGTCACACATTGATATATGACTGCAGCTCAATGGCCCAAATATAAACTTGCCACAGTGTTAGCCCTTTAACCCTTTCATATTTTTTTTTTTGCGTTAACTGCCAGAAAAATTTTCAGGATTTTGCCCTTAATTGCCTTAGACTAATTTTACAGTAGGAAACCTTGCAGTAAATCAGGAATATTATACATTGTTTTTTTCAGCACAAAGTTTACTTTAACGCGGTAACAGAATTTTGTTACTTTTCTGGAAATTTTACTGGAATTATGGGTAAAGTATGTAAAAAAAAAAACCCCCAAAATTTGCAAATTTTCATGGATTTTCCCCATTTTTATTTATAGTTATCTTAAGGTTATGCACAAAAATCTTACTGTTTCTAACGATACCAGATATATATAGGTACCCCACTTTTCCTGTACAGGAGACCTCCCCAAACTAAAACGGCACCTTCAAGAATATTACACCAAATTAAAATGTATAACCACTTTTCACGGTTAACATAAAATATCTAACAAATTAACTAAAATATCCCCACAAGTGAGATATTTTTAGAAACTATATATCCGCAGGATCTCAAATATGAAAGCTTAACCCCTCCCGAATAAAATGGTATTCATTCATGGGTGTACCCAGAGACATGGCTACCAACTAACCCAGAGCGTGACTAGTGCCAAATGTCAGTAGCAGCAAAAAAAATTAGCCAATTTTGTATTTGAACAGTCTGCAGTTTTTCCACAAAACACCCCCCCAACTCAGAAATACCCCCCACAAACTATATATTCCTGAAATCTACACAACATCTCTGTAATGCTGTAGTTTGTTCATACCATCAATGGTGTGGGCGCAGTTCTTCGTAGAAGTTTGCACTTTTACCAGATTTTTAAAAAAAATGAACATCAAACAACCTTCAAAAATGTAGAAATTATGCCCAAATGTCCTGAATCAAACGGTATGCCATATGTTTGGTTACACACGCAGACATGGAAGCGAATAGCCACGAAGTGAGACAATGCACGATAGCTCACAATAAGCGAAAATATTTAGCCAACTCTGAATTTGATCAGTGCAGTTTTTTACACAGAACACCCCCGTAACTCAGAAATACCCCACACAAACTATATATTCTTGAAATCTACACAGCATCAGCTAATGTCCTGAATCAAACGGTATGCCATATGTGTGGTTACACACGCGGAAGCGTAAAGCCACAAAGTGAGACAACACACGATGGCTTAGAAACAGCGAAAATATTTAGCCAACTCTGAATTTGAACAGTCTGCAGTTTTTTTCACAAAACACCCCCATAACTTAGAAATAACCCCCACAAACTATATATTCCTGAAATCTACACACCTTCGCTATTAACGCTGTAGTTTGTTTATTCATACCATCATGGTGTGGGCACAGTTCTTCATAGAATTGCATTTGTCTGAAAAATTAACAAAACACCTTCAAAAGGTAGAAATATGCCAAAACCTGATGGAATGTAAAGAAAGTTCTAAATATCAATCTCCCAATGTCCTGAATCAAACGGTATGCCATATGTGTAGTTCAACACGCAACGTGGAAGCGAATGGCCATAAGTGAGACAATGCACAATGGCTCAGAAACAGCAAAAATTTTCAGCCAAATCTGATCTGAACAGTCTGCAGTTTTTCCCCACAAAACCATATATTTCTCGAATCTACACACCTTTATCTACGTAATTCTGTAGTTTGTTCATTCGTACCATCCATAGTGTGGGCGCAGTTCTTCGTAGAAGTTCACAGTTCTCTCACATGTTCTAAATCAAATGGTATGCCATATGCATGGATGCACACAGAGACGTGGCAACCAACTAGCTCAAATGGGACGCATGCACAAATGCAATTACAAGAAAAAATCAAAGTGCTCTGTAATTTGAACAGCCTACCCTTTTTCTAAGGAAACGTCCCGAAACATGGAAATCCCCCCCCACAACTATATTTTTGGAATCTACGCACCTTCAGCTACGTTACGGTGCCATGCTTTCATACATACATGAAAATTCCAGACCCAGTGATCCAAAGAACTCCGTGTTTTCAGGAGGTTTTGTGAAAAATAAAATAGATGATCACAGGGTTGAAATCCTACCTAAACCCACTTGACAAGCAAAAAAAAACACAATGTCAATCTCCCATATGTCCTGAATCAAACGGTATGCCATATGTGTGGATGCACACAGAGACATGGCCACCAACTAGCTCAAATGGGACACATGCACAAATGCAATTACAAGAAAAAATCAAAGTGCTCTGTAATTTCAAACAGCCCCAAAACTTGGAAATGCCCCCCCACAATACCCCCCCCCCACTAAATATCAATCTCCCACATGTTCTGAATCAAAAGGTATGCCATATGCGTGGATGCACACAGAGACGTGGCCACCAACTAGCGCAAATGGGACGCATGCACAAATGTAATTACAAGAAAAAATCATAGTGCCCTGTAATTTGAACAGCCTACCCTTTTTCTAAGGAAACAGTCCCGAAACATGGAAATTCCCCCCACAAACTATATATTTTTGGAATCCACACACCTTCAGCTACGTTACAGTGCCATGCTTTCATACCTACATGAAGAATTCCAGACCCAGTGATTCATAGAACTCCGTGTTTTTAGGAGGTTTTGTGAAAAATAAAATGAGATGATTCAAGGTACAGGTGTAATTACAAGAAAAAAATCAAAGTGCTCTGTAATTTCAAAAAGCCCCAAAACTTGGAAACGCCCCCCACAAATAACCCCCTCCCACTAAATAGAAATCCCCACACATCCTGAATCAACGGTGTGCCTTTTGCGTGGGTGCAAACAGAGACGAGGCCACCAACTACTCAAATGGGACGCATGTAGAAGTGCAGTTACAAGGGGAAAAAAATGCCACAACCCCCCCCCACACACACACACTCTCCCCCTTTTAGTGGTATTTTAGTGAAGACCGGTTAGTACGGAGAGTCACACACATTTTTGCATACTTTACTGATCCTAAAAATTCTTTTTTTGGTACCTCTGCAGAATTTCCTTATAAAATAGGCATAGTTTCCCTTGAAATCGTACAAATAAGTATCTGCGTTTACTTTACAGATATCACCGGGGACATTGGGAAGCTTAGAGAAGACAAAGTTTTTTGCTAATTTTATAGTTTTAGGGTATATCTGTTGTATTCAATTAGATCAACTGGACTTGAAGTTAGTTCTTGAAGACGTTTCGCTAGTCATCCGACTAGCGAAATGTCTTCAAGAACTAAACTTCAAGTCCAGTTGATCTTTGAATACAACAGATATACCATGACCTGGATGAAGAGAACCGTCATAAGTTTTAGGGTAAAAAAAAAAAGGTGTGTGTATTACTTTAAGAATTTTTTTGTGTGCATTTCCCCTTTTTTTTTGATCATTCCCAAAGATGATCATCAAATCATCTTAAGGAATGATAACAAACTTGGAATACGGACATAAATGCCCGTTTTCCAATTCGAAATCCGAATTGAAAAATCAAAAAGTGATTTTTCATTCATTGGCAAAGATCAATAATTTGGTGATCAGTGATCACCAAATTTAGATTTCTGTCCAAAATGCTATTTATGAATGGAACTTTGCGATTGCGATTAAAAATGTGGAATGCAAATCGCAATCGCAACGCACCCCAAAACGCGCGTATTTGGTGCGTTGCCGTGTTTTAAATTATTCTTTAAAAAACGCATGCACAAATGCAGAAAAAACGCAAAAGTGTGACCTAGCCCTAACTGTAGCAAAAGCAAGGCTGGAAGTATAGTATTTTGAGGTTGAATAAAGACATATTTCCATCCTGTTCAACTTACACAGCAATATCCACATTTTCTGATCCAGAGGACGGCAAAAAAAAAAAAAAAATGATGAAGAGGGGAAAAGGTCCTTCCTGACTCACATGTAACATTCTTCATTTTTCATCACACAATTGGCAGTTCTATAGTTTTACCGTTCTCACAGTGAAAAACCCTTGGCCGCAGATGGCCAATAGACCTTTCACCTTTACATCACACACTTAACTTTCCTTGTGACCTTACTCCACAATACAACCCTTATATCCCAAAGAAGGACATTGACAACTTTTTCCAGTTAAATTAAGGCCCCAGCTTTATTTAACTTTATATTTTAACCATAAACACTTATACGAGCTACTAGTCCGTGAGAGAGAAAACACCAGTAAGCGCGAATCCTTACACGTTATCCAGGAGTCTCCTGTGGATCGAACAAAGCTATTGGCTGCTGAACTCAAAACCAAAAAGTGCTGTCTTGCCATGCTTGTAACTCAATACCCGCCATAAGAAAGCTATGACATAACAAAGGAAAATAATAGCTACTCAAACATGACATGTTAAACAACAATACCTTCTGCAGTATTTCTATAAATAACATTTATTTATTTACAACCGCTCTATTAGTAATATCAGAAAATGCCCAAAACATTACTTACCTTCCCTCTTGCCTCCGCCGCACTGAACTCCCGGCAGCTGCGTCCGTGATTGGCTGCCGCTCAGCATTTTCTCGCAAGCAGAGGGTCTGGCAGCGCGGCGGAGGAAAGAGGGAAGG
Source organism: Hymenochirus boettgeri (assembly GCA_019447015.1). Taxonomy (NCBI): domain Eukaryota; kingdom Metazoa; phylum Chordata; class Amphibia; order Anura; family Pipidae; genus Hymenochirus; species Hymenochirus boettgeri. Next base: position 165,083,182 of record CM033469.1, read on the forward strand.
TAAGTAATGTTTGGGGCATTTTCTGATAATACTAATATAGTTGTTGGGGCTGGGGGGACAGGGGGAATGTTTGGTAAAAAATTTTTTTTAGGGTGGACATACCCTTTAAGCATAGGCTGACATTCTTCCCCTGGTGCATCAAAACCCTGACTGGAAGCATTAGGCAAATTCCCCGCAAACAAATTAGCTTACCCCGTTCCCAAGCTCCCCTGGGTGTATACTCACTGGCTCCATAGCTGTGCAGTGATGGCAGGGAAGGCTGTGCTAATCCACGTGCTGTAACAGCAGAAGCCACGCCCCTAACAACTCCGTTTCCTGGAGACTGTATCTGTGCAGCAGAGTGACAAATCCCTTCCTGTGATACCTCAAAGATATGCTGTCTAATTGGGATGGTGCTTGCAGGGAGGATGGGAGCACTGATGTCATCAGTCAGAGCTGGGACATTCCTTTGCTGAGTGGAGGATGATGAATTAGGGGGAGGGTTCCAGACTGACTGTGCTGAAGGCCCCGCCCCGTCAGCCATGTTGGTACACCCTTGCACCCTAGAGCCTCCATCTTGTGAATTATGGACTGATAGTGGGGAGACTGAACGGACTCTGGAACAGGTCTTCTTGTGCCTTTGAGAGGTGCTAGGACTCAGGCAGGTTGGAGGTTTAAAACGCCGTGAACTTCTTACCTTACCTCCTGCAGAATGCCTAGAGAAACCAGTCTCAGTAAGTAGCGGTGCAACAGGGCTTCCAGGCGCAGCTTCCCTATTTACCGCAGAGGGATGATAGCAGGGGCTGCAGAAATGTCACTAGCAATGTTCAGGGGCATATTTTCTGGATTGTCATGGCTGACTGACCCTGTATAAGCATCCAAAAAGGAATGTAACAGCTGTCCCCCATCTCTAGATACCAACTCACGTATCCTGGCAAATAAGGCTTCCAACTTCCAGGATTTTCCATGTCACAGAGGACAGTTAAGCTGTAAAAGTGCCTTGGTTTACCCAAACTGTAAGATAAATTCTGTCAAAGACTGAAACTGAATTTGCTTTTTCCCCTCCCAGTTTGAAAATCCCGGCCCAGAATATGTCCTAACCAATAAATTCCTTTCATATTTTCCCACCAAAATGGTGTCCTGTCATTGGCCCAGCGGCCACGTCCCAGCTGTCCACAGGTTGCTGGGCAAACTTTCCAGTCACTCAAGCATTAAAGGCTATGTCCACCCACAAAATAAAAAATTAATATCATTCTCCCCCCATGTCCAGCCCCAACCGCTTTTATTTTTTAAAAAGCCCCCCAAACTCTTACTTACCTCCCCTCGTCCTCTCCTCTGCCGCGCTCCGGCCCTCGCTGTGCGAGAATGCAAGCAGAGGGGCGGGCCGGCAGTCCGTTGTGATTGGCTGAGCGGCAGCCAATCACGGATGCGGCTGCCGTCATCAGTGCACGAGGACGGAGAGAAGAGGAGATAAGTAAGAGTTTGTGGGGAGCTTTTAAAAAAAAAATGCGGTTGGGCTGGACATGGGGACACATATTAAGGGGTTTGCTAGGGGAGGGATAGTAGAACGGGAGGGAGAGGGAGGGGGAGGGAGGGGGGAGAAGCTGCAGCATACGCATGGCAAATCTACCGGAGGCAGGTAACAGGCAGTGTCCTATATGGACCTCTGCCTCCTGGTGGCATTTTTTGGACTTTGGGGGGGGGACTACGGAGAACCCTATGGAGCTGGGATGTGAGGTAAGGATTACACTACACTACATGGTGGGGCCATTACTGGGGGGATTATAGTTTTGGGGGTGGACATGCCCTTTAAGGGATGTCTGTGTTGTCATGTTCTATTGGTGAAGGATGCACTAGCTAGTTTACTGTATTTATGTATTTATACACAGTGATCTTATCCACATGCACATAAGAAACAGCTGTTATGACTGGTGACTTACCATGAGTGAAGTACCAAGAGTAGCTATCACTATTTCTTCATCTTAAAGGGCATGTCCACCCCAAAATTATAATTTAACCTACTACTAGCCCCACTGTATAGTGCATAAAAATCCTTACCTTACATCCCTGCTCCAAATGGTTCTCCTGTAATGTCCCTCCAAAGTCACAAAAAGTGACCACCAGGAGCCTCCTGTCTCTCCTCTGGGAGAATTTTGCCATACGCATTGCAGCCCTCCCTCTCCCTCCCCCTAGTGTGTAACCCTTTTTCTGTAGTGTAGGGCTCCCAACCCCAACCGCTATATTACTTTTAGCAGAAACTCCTCCGATCTCTACTTACCTTACCTCTTCCCCGACGTTCTGTATAGCCAGAAGCCACGTTCGTGATTGGCTGCCTCTCAGCCAATCACAGGCAAGGCTGCCAGTCCCGCCCCCTGCTTCCAGTTTCATGCAAGCAGAGGGCCGGGACAGTACGTCGGAGGAGAGAGGTAGGTAATGATTGGGGGGGTTCTGCTAAAAGTAATATAGCAGTTGGGGCTGGGGGGAGGGAGCCCTACACTACCCCAAAAATCCTAAAAAGGGATGGACATGCCCTTTAAAGTAGAATTATAGTATGTATAAAGTTTTTTTTTTTTACAGTTAAAATGACAAGTACTTGGGACAGGGAAATAGGACTGGTAATTCCTACCTCCCATTATTGTTTTTGTGAGGAGCACCATGCCAAAGAAAACAGATTCTGCCAGTCTTCCTCCTGGCTTCAGCACTATCTTAAATAAAAGAATAGTCCAGGACTAACCTCCTTAACAAAAGAATATTGGAATTTAGCAATAATTCTACCCCTCTGCCCCAGGTCACTTACATTTTTAAAAAGTATATTTTTAGAGTTTAGTTATTAGGATAACTAGAGATCACAGAACATATGGACAGTAACAACGAGTAAGCGTTTTTCAATATGTAATGAAAAAATGCATGCGCAAACGCAATGAAAACGCATGTGATTCCGTGTGCGATTGCGTTGCAGTGTGTCCGTGCCCTAAAAGAGGATATTGCCATTTCTAAAAAGCATAAAGAACTGGGATCACATTAGTACATTGGGTAAGCGGGGGTTCTGCTCAGAGTAAGGTGATATAGTGATTTAGTTGTAGACACTGAATTCTTTTAATGATCGCTATAGATTCCTCAGTATTTAGTGATTGTAGCAATAGTAGTTTGTCACATGCAGTTAACAATAACAAGCAGTAAAATGTAATATCAAGGGCAATACACATACAGTGGGATGCAAAAGTTTGGGCAACCTTGTTAATCCTTATGATTTTCCTGTATAAATTGTTGGTTGTTACGATAAATGTCAGTTAAATATATCATATAGGAGACACACAGTGATATTTGAGAAGTGAAATGAAGTTTATTGGATTTACAGAAAGTGTGCAATAATTGTTTAAAGGGCAAGTCCATCCCCAAAATGAAAACCTACATACAGGTAAATCACCCCCCAAAACAGTAATAGTTTGAAATCTGAAATATATAAGTCTAACCTGAAATCCTGCACAATGTCCTGTTTCCCTTGTTTCTGCTTCCTGGTTCTTCCAGTTAGCAACTGTCAGTTATAGATTTGACAGTTGACATCACAGCCAATGACTGAATGTTAATCCCCTGTCTGCCTCTTCTGAGCATGCCCAGGCTCAGTACAGGCTCAGTACAGGTTTCTAAATTGCTCAGTTTCCATGAGGCATCCAGAAGCATAGCAGGCATACAGTAATGAATTCATAGGACAAACTATGATATATCAACATATTTTAAAGAGGCCATTCTTTCTAAAGGATGTTCTTATGACGGTGGAGTTGTCCTTTAAACAAAATTAGGCAGGTGCATAAATTTGGACACTGTTGACATTTTATGGATTCCAAAACCTTTAGAACCAATTATTGGAACTCAAATTGGCTTGGTAAGCTCAGTGACCACTGACCTACATACACAGGTGAATCCAATTATGAGAAACAGTATTTAGGGGCGCCCACGATTCTCTCAAACATGGAAATCGTGGGAATGCGAACATTCTTGCAATTTCCTATACGCGTGCGTTTGTGCACAATAACATGCGGTTTCTCTTTAAAAATAGCGAAACCGCATGCACAAACGTGAAACAACGAATGCAAGGAAACTGCGCACGCAATCTATAACGCTCGCAATTGCGTGCACAATTTGGTGCGTTGTAGTGTGTCCTCAGCCTAAGGGGGTCAATCGTAAGTTTCTCTCCTCTTAATTTTCTCTGAAGAGTAGCAACATGGGGTCTCAAAACATTTCTCAAATGACCTGAAGACAAAGATTGTTCGCCATCATGGTTTAGGGGAAGGATACAGAAACCTGTCTCAGAGATTTCACCTGTCTGTTTCCACAGTTAGGAACATATTGAGGAAATGGAAGACAACAGGCTCAGTTCAAGTTAAAGGGCATGTCCACCCCCAAAACTATAATCCCCCCCACTACTGGCCCTATCATGTAGTGTAGTTTAATCCTTACCTCACATCCCAGCTCCATAAGGTTCTCCTGTAGTCCCTCCCCAAAGTCCCAAAAACTGCCCACCAGGAGGATAGCAGAGTCCGTATAGGACTCTGCCTCCTGCCCGGCCTCCGTGAGAAGTTTGGCATGCATACTGCAGCCCTTCTCCCCCTCCCTCTCGATTTGGATTCCCTCCCCCTAGTGTAAATCCCTTTTATCCAAAGATTCCCCCTGCCCTCCCAGCCCCAACCGCTATGTTAATATTATTAGAAAATGCCTGAAAGATTACTTACCTTCCCTCTTGCCTCCGCCGCACTGAACTCCCGGCAGCCGCGTCCGTGATTGGCTGCGGCTCAGCCAATCACAGACGCGACTGCCGGTCCCGCCCCTCTGCTTGCATTTACTCGCAAGCAGAGGGCCTAGCAGCGTGGCGGAGGCAAGAGGGGAGGTAAGTAAAGTTTGGGGCATTTTCTAATAATATTAACATAGCAGTTGGGGCTGAGGGGACGGGGAATCTTTGGAGGAAATTTTTTTTTAAGGGTGGACATACCCTTTAAGGCTTGAAGTGGCAGACCAAGAAAAATCTCGGATAGACAGAAGCGATGAATGGTGAGAATTTAGAGACAACCCACAGACCAGTACCAAAGACCTACTGTACACCATCATCTTGCTGCAGATGGAGTCACTGTGCATCGTTCAAGCATTCGGTGCACTTTACACAAGGAGATGCTGTATGTGAGAGTGATGCAGAGGAAGCCTTTTCTCCACCCACAGCACAAACAGAGCCGCTTGAGGTGTGCTAACGCACATTTGGACAAGACATCTTCATTTTAGAATAAGGTGCTGTGGACTGATGAAACTAAAATTTTAGTTATTTGAGTTATTTTGGCATAACAAAGGGCTTTATGCATGGAGGAAAAAGAACACAGGATTCCAAGAAAAACACCTGCTACTTACAGTAAAATATGGTGGTGGTTCTATCATGCTGTGGGGCTGTGTGACCAGTGCAGGGACTGGGAATCTTGTCAAAGTTGAGGGACGCATGGATTCCACTCAGCAGATTCTGGCGACCAATGTCCTGGAATCAGTGACAAAGCTGAAGCTGTGCTGGATCTTTCAACAAGACAACAACCCTAAACACTGCTCAAAATCCACTAAGACATTCATGCAGAGGAACAAGTAAACCCCATTCGCTATGCACTGAGAGACACTATCAGCTCAGTGCATTGCCTATAGGAGGCAATAGAGAGCGATACCAGCTCTTCGTACATAGCCCTAATTGTATCTCTGCAAATACTGCAGTAAGGAATTCGTGTTTTAGTAAAAAATGGAGGACTTGACACCCCTATAGATCCTTGTGCCCTAGGGTATGGCCTATGTGAAATCCAGCCCTGCTTGCAGGTCTGATCCTGCATCTATCTCTCATTTAGTCTCCATGTCCATGGAGTGCTGATGGAAGGTCTGTGGACTCCACAATTTCTTGTAGGCCCCTTATTCTAATGTCTTCCTCAATTTTTCAGATCCTATGCTTGATTCAGCAATGCCTGAATTGCAGCTTGCAAGGTTCAAGTATTTTTTCTATTTTCTGTAGTCCTGTAGTTGTATATTGTTTTTCAAGTCCGTTACTCTACCTGCAATTTCTTGGAGTCAGTTCTCAGGCCTGCTATTTCCTACTTACAACTTTGCTCAACCCACACCACCAGGTAAGCAAATTCCCTTTTGGTGAGGAGGGAATGGAGAAAGGCTTTATGGTCACCTGCATCACCCATTTCTGTTTCTTATTCATCAGCTGAGTCTGCCACATCGCCTGTGGATGTTTGGCCTACTTGTCGCGCCATCTTAGGAATAGCAGCATTAGTTATGTTGCAAAAAAAATATATTGAAAACTGAGGTGGAGGTCGATTGTTGGGATGTTTAGTAAGTTTACTTGTGGTGGCCAAACTAGTACGTTACTAGGCGTCTGGGTTCCTTTTAGATTTATTTCCCTATAAGACACGCAGGGCTTTGTAACATAGCTGCCCACTCAAAATTAGTCCCTGTATGTCACATTACACATACAAACATCAATATATAAAATTAAACTTTATTACAAAGTCAGAATCAATAAAAACAAAATAACATTTTTATGAAATAAAGAGCTTACATTTTTTAACAGATTAAAGGGCATGTCCACCCCCAAAACTATAATCCCCCAACTACTGGCCCCATCATGTAGTGTAGTGTAATCTACCTCACATCCCAGCTCCATCTGGTTCTCCGGTAGTCCCCCCCCCCAAAGTGCCAAAAACTGCCCACCAGGAGGCTAGAAGGGCTCTGCCTCCTACCTTGCCTCAGGTAGATTTTTTGCAGCCCTTCTCCCCCCTCCCTCCCCTCCCTCTCCCGATTCCCTCCCCTAGCGTAAAATCCTTCATATGTAAGATTCCCCTGGGCTCCCAGCCCCAACGCTATGTTTATATCTTTAGAAAGCTCCCCAAACTTTACTTACCTCTCCTCTTTCCTCCGGCGAAGTGAGCTGCCGGCAGCTGCGTTCGTGATTGGCTGCCGGTCCCGCCACCTCTGCTTGCATTTTCTCGCAAGCAGAGGGCCGGGAGCGCGGTGGAGGAAAGAGGAGAGGTAAGTAGAGTTTGGGGAGCTTTTTAAAGATATAAACATAGCGGTTGGGGCTGGGAGCCCTTGGGGAATCTTATATACAAAAATGTTATTTTGGGTGGACATACCCTTTAACTTATTGCACTATGAAAATAGTTCTGTACTTATCACTACTAAGTCCATAGTTTGTTTTTTGCTTTCCCTTTTTAAAGTTTGTCATACTGTACATTGTTTGCTCACATATACAGTGACATTCTTGATAAATGTATCGATATACTAACAGTTATTGAAATAGCAAAGTGCAGATATATAAGTAAAATGAGTGTTTGCATTAAAGAAATTAATTACTGGACCCAGCTGCTTATACTTATAATAAACATAGCATTTACTTTTTATGTACTTTTACTTGCAAATGAAATTACACACAAGGCTCCACCAAGCCTTTAAAAATAGAAAGTATAGATAGCCAGTAGGCTGATCCTGTTCTCAAAGGGAATTTGATTAGATTTGATGCTTAATATGAATTACTGTCTTGTATACTATTCAACTGCTGGTAGATGTAGCAAGCCTCTGGGAGGTTACAGGTTTCCACTGTCTTGTGGGTTATAGAACTCGTAATTGGCTAAAAGAATGGACAATTCTGCAACTAGATACATAACAGGCATTTACCAATTACTACTTCTTATTCATAATCATGTAAGAAAATCAAATAATTAGGATGCTCAATAAAAAGAATACTGAAGATATAAACAGTGAACTCAATGTTTGTGTGCTAATATGCATAAATAGTGGTTTTTAAAGGAACGTTTATTTATATCGGGATCCTAGAATTCTCAATATAAAGACTATATTAATGAGGAATTTACTGCACATTTTAAAAAATATTTTTAACACCTTAGTTGATAAGCATCTTAACGGGCAACTATTCCCCCCCCCCCCCCCCCCCCAGAATTCGCCTTCTATAACGAAAACCCTTTTTCAACCAAAATCGGCCTAAAAATGCCGCATACATATTTTCCCGATTGCATGGTTATAAATAGGACCCCCGTAAACATTCATGCTGAAATATCATCATTATCTTTTAATTCCCATCTGAGAGACTACCAATCAGGTTTACAGATCAGTATTCTGTCTGAATTAAATATTGGCTAGTGTGTGCACAGCCTTAATCAGGGAGATAGGATTGAGTGTATAATGATAATCTTTTATACTAACCGAGGGCTGTAGAAATGCACGGACGCTGGGCACATTTGTTCGAGCAGCGCATCACAATGTGGGAGGGATGGAGGAGTTGTGTGCAAGGTGCGTGCACTGTGGGGTTTGCTAGTAATTACTAATCTCCCAATTTTCTTTATTGGCAGAGAAGCAGCATCTTAAGTATTGTGTTGTGGACTTTCCTTTTATGTTTCTGCCAGGTCTCTGAAACGATGTACAACACTGCAGCTTGAAATAAATAAAACTGGGAGGAGGAATATTCTATCATTCCTCTTTAACTAAGGTACATTTAACTTGATTTATTTAAAAAAAAATCTATACCAGTACAGTTCTCCTCTAAAAAGTAGCAGTAACGTTTACCCAGAGCCGCTATTACTCTAGGTAAATCTACCAAACGTGATTCAATATTAGGCTTGCGCAAGTGGGTAAATCCCTTTAAGCGTGATTTTAATGCCGGCGAGTACCGGTTGTGTGGGTGTATGTAACCCGCGCATCTGGCAATAATTGTAGTTAAAGTTGCACTAACCAATAGCGAACTGCTTAGCGTGACTTGTAACTTGTAAACTGCAAATACCTGTCCATCGCTGCAGGCTAAATCGCTCTGTAGGTTTTGAATGTTACAAGAACAGCATCTATGTGAAATTTGTACTAAGCATTCAAAAAGAATTCACTTTGCTGTTTTTGGTTCTGTGAAATAGTAGGCTTAAGTTGTGTACACACACAAGTCAATATATCAACCCAATCAACTACCCCAACCAAACTTTTGCTTGGCCTAAATTTTCATTGTGAATTTTTCCCATCAAAATCAGATGAGACAAAATTTTGGCAGTACTGATTTAATTTGCTTTACCGGCTGGTATTGTGATGTAAGTTTACAGCCTTAATGGGCATGTTACCCCTCAAATTAAAAAAATTATATATAGGTACATCACCCTCCATAACTACGATAGTTAGAAAGCCGATATATGTAGGCCTTCCCTCAGCATTTCAAAAGTTGCTCAGAGTAGGCTGCTAAGGGATTAGCATTCAGCAATGAGCTGCTAGCTGGAAGAACCAGGAAGCAGAAAGAAAGGTTACAGGTAACATTGGGCAGCATTTCAGGTTAGTCTTTCTTAGCTTTCTTACTATTGCAGTATTGGGGGGAGATTTACCTATACAATCTTTCATTTGAGGGATGGACTTTAAAGGAGATCTGTGGTCTAAACTTTTTATTGTGGTTTATAGCGGAGAAACCACAGAATAAATTTATCACGTTTCTTTTATACAATTCCTAACCAAAGATAATTTGTATTACTTAGGAAAAGAGACAGGCTTTCTCAGATCATTAAGTGAGAAAGAGAAGAGCTGTCCAATTAGCTACTATGTAACTCCAATACAGGCAAGAAAGATATGCAAGCGGCTACAGATCTGCCGTAGAAAGTTATTTCACATGTTTGGTTAGGAATAAAGCAAAGCGAAATATAATTGTACCATATATACTCGAGTATAAACCAACTCGAGTATAAGCCGAGGCACCCATTATTGACTAAAAAATTAGAAAAGATGATTGACCCGAGTATAAGCCGAGGGTATACAGTAACCCTAATACCTTTCCACTGTAGATGTTTGGAAACTACAACTCCCAGCATGCTTGGTTGCTGGGAGTTGTAGTTTACAACCACCTATAGTAGAAAGGTATTGGGGTTACTGTATGGCATACTGTCCCCCACCCTAATACCTTTCCACTGTAGATGTTTGGAAACTACAACTCCCAGCATGCTTGGTTGCTGGGAGTTGTAGTTTCCAACCACCTATAGTAAAAAGGTAATGTGGGTGCTGCTGGCATACTGTCCCCCCAGCCCTCCCCCCAGTACCCCCAGCCCTCCCCCCAGTCCCCCCCCAGCTCACTTACCCGTACCTGGTCTTTAGTCTCCCTCTCCTGCAATCCAGAGGCACCGCGAGTCCGGCCGGCAGTTCCCATTACTGCTTCGCGGCTGCGCGATGACGTCATCCCGCCAGCGTGCGATGACGTCATCGCGCAACCGTGAAGAACTACTGGGAACTGCCGGCCGGACTCGCGGCTGCCTCTGGATTGCAGGTTCCTTGTGACTCGGTATAAACCGAGTCAAGGCTTTGTACTGGTTAAATAAGTTTTTAAACCTAAAAACCTCGGCTTATACTCGAGTATATACGGTAATTATCATTTTTTGGGCTATAAAAGAAAGATAAATGTGTTTTAAACCATGGTTGTTCTTTAAGCAAAACTCTAAACCTTAATAAAAAAAAAGCACCGAAACATTAATAAAAGTTTTTGTTTCATAAAATGGTGTGCTCAGAAGAATTAATACATTACAGAAGGAGGTGTCCGTGTTCATTTTAGCACCCGTAAACAATATGAAAATTAATGGACTGTGCACAGGTTTCCCTATATGATTAATTCTACTGCCACTGCAACTGAAACACCCTCCTGCAGCAAACAGGCTTGCTGTGTGCTTTAAGATACCAGTCAGAATTAGTTCTATACCCACAGTGGTGCTTGTTTATCATTTAAATACTTTCAAATTTTCCAAAAAAACTTTTTTTTGTATAGAATGTAGGAGATCAGCACCCAAACTGATGTAGCCAGCAAGTTCTGTGCAAGATGTTCTCCATGTGATTGATTGTCCTGCATCTTCCACCTAAATGGAAAATAATTTCCAAAAATTTCATGGCCTACATACACCAGGATAGAGTTCATTCCTAAAAATACAAACAAACAAAAATGACTGTCAGGGTAAAACACAGGTTGATTGTACTTTGGTATTAAACACAATAACTAACTAGTCTTAGATAATTCATTATATAATGAGGACCTGAACTTTTACATTTCTAATGTTAAAAACCATAATCCTATTCTATTTAACTACATACTGAATAATTTTAAGCTTGCCATGTCAGAGTGCACCACAAGAGGTCAAGACTTTAAAAAGACTATTGTTCTTCAGTTCAATAGTTTAGCCAGACTAGGAATTACACGAAAAAAGCAAAAAAATATATGCAATCTTTCATTCACAAGGTCCAACAATGTAAGTTTACACCATTGGAGCTGCCCTATCCCAAAATTTGTAGTGGGAAACTACAGAGAACATAATTCTCAAAGACTACTATAGCAGAAGACACACAATGAAGTTTATAATGACTGATTAAAGGTTCATGAAAAGAGTTTTAGTGGATAAGAAATTTAAAGTAATGATTCACTCATTAAGTGAACCTGTTTGTACATTAATTCAAGAACAGGAGGTAAAGGAGCTATGTCTTACCTCCTGTTCTTGTGGGCATTGTGGAATAGGTTGGACTAGATGGACACGTCTTTATTCAACCTCATATACTAAACTAAATTAAAAGGCCGGAGCATCTTTTTATTTAGTTTAGTATTTGATGTTAATTAAAGACATGTTGCTGTGATCTGATGATTGGAGAGCATGCGATCACCATTTTTGGTGCGATTTGCATGCTCTCCCACCCCTGAAAATGATGGAACGCAGTGCAAGCAGACATCAACGCTCATGAAGCGCAAATGCACAATTGCATGTGTAACGTGCACGCTTAGTGTGGCCTCGGCCTTCTCATTCTATGGATTAATATTTTCTTTTTGTGGAAAAAGCCAATATTTTTTCTGCCCAACAGAATATTTATGTTGTCTCTACAAAGGCATCATCTTGTTAGCAAATGACAAAATAGTCCTACTGCAATAATCTTAACTTCAAATTTATTGCATGCAACGGAATGAAATCTTATAGAGCAATATTGTACATTAGTTCTGGAATTAAACTAAGCACTGGTGATAGCTGTAATTAACCATATTACTTAGTAGAGATGAAACAGTTGAATTTCATTCCGACAGTGGTTCCGCAGAGCTTACTAAAATTTACTGAAAATCTGTTTCAAAACTAGTTGAATCGGAATTTTTTGAATTTTCTATTGGAATTTTTGAAGTTTTAATTACAAATTTCAAGTATTCTATAGCATCAGAGGTGTAACTAGATATCACAGGGCTCTATATCAAGATTTTAGATGGCCCCCCTCCACATAAATATTGGGTGTAGTTTAACCTCACCCAGCCAAACACCAAAGGTTTTTTATAGAACATGTCCCCCTACTAAGAAAAGTTTTACGTCACTTAGTTCAGCCCCACAAACCCGTTTTAATTTTACTTAAACCTGGGTGCACCTTCGAAAAGGTTTATGTAAAATGAAAATGGGGTTTGTGGGGCTGAATTCCATGAGGTAAAAATTCTTAGAAGGGTGGACATGCCTGCAGGGGACCTGGACAGGGCCCCCTTTGGCTCTGGGACCAAAGCGATTCCTACACCCCTGTATAGCATTTTTGCTAAGAATTTTTGATATTTTAAATCGAATTTTTGATTTTCAAGTGAAATTTCTGAAAGTCTCGAAAAATCCATTGGATCCATGAATTTTTTAAACTGGTAGTGCTGAATGAAACAATTAGACAAAGTAAATATCAATAAAGCACCAGGACCAAATGGATTGCACCCCCGGATTTTAAAAGAGCTTAGTTCAGTTCTATCTAGACCACTGTTTCTCATCTTTTCAGATTCACTTTGGTCTGGGGATGTGCCGCTGGATTGGAGAAAAGCCAATGTAATAACAATATTCAAAAAAGGTAGTCGTTCACAGCCTGGTAACTATAGACCTGTAAGCCTAACATCAGTGGTAGGGAAGGTGCTGGAAACGTTGCTACGGGATCATATCCTTGACTTTGTCTCCAGAGCTCATCTTATTAGTAGTAGCCAGCATGGATTTATGAAAAATAGATCATACCAGACATATTTAATTGTTTTTTATGAAGAAGCGAGTAAGAATTTAGATTCAGGCACAGCAGTGGATGTGGTATACTTGCGAAAGCTTTTGATACTGTGCCACATAGGTGACTAATGTATAAACTGAGGATTGTTGGCCTAGAAGAAAACATATGTTCATGGATAAAGAATTGGTTATTGGATCGCAAACAGAGAGTGGTGGTAAATAGAGCTACATCTATGTGGGCTAAAGTTCTAAGCGGAGTGCCTCAGGGTTCTGTACTGGGGCCGCTTCTTTTTAATCTGTTTATATGAGAGCAAGGTCTCTGTGTTTGCTGATGACACTAAACTATGCAGAGCTTTGGAAACTTCAAATGATGTGCAAGTACTGCCAGCAGATATTGATAGATTATCAAAATGGGCAGCAGAATGGCAAATGAGATTCAATGTTGATAAATGTAAGGTGATGCATTTGGGATTAAATAATCCTTGTGCCACCTACAACATAAATGTGTTAAGTACATCTGTATTGAAAAAGATTTGGGGGTTCTGGTAGATAACAGACTCTAGCCACGGCTAGAGCTAGCAAGTTATTGTCTTGTATACAGAGAGGAATAGATTCAAGAGAGAAAAATATTATTCTCCCTCTTTACAAGGCACTGGTAAGGCCTCATTTGAAATATGCGCTGCAGTTTTGGAATCCCATATACCAAAGGGACATCTTGGAAATGGAAGCAGTTCAGAGAAGGGTAACTAAATTAATAAGGGGAATGGAGGGGCTTAAATATGCAGGCAGATTAGACAAGTTAGGGCTGTTTACATTCGAGAAGCGACATTTGCGTGGGGATATGATCACCTTATACAAATATATTAATGGGCCATATAATAAACTCTCTGGTGCATTGTTCACGAATAGGTCATATCAGAGGACTCGTGGACATCCTTTAAGGTTGGAAGAAAAGTTTCATCTTCAGGTTAGGAAAGGTTTCTTTACAGTGTGAGTGGTTAAACTGTGGAACTGTCTTCCAGCAGATGTGGTAATGGCAAGTTCATTGAACAGCTTAAAAAATGGCCTGGATAAGTTTCTAAAACTAAAAAATATTGAGAATTACTGGTATTAATACATATACTTTAGATCTGGTTGATCCAGAGATAGTATAGTATAGTATTTGAGGTTGAATAAAGACATACGTCCATCCAGTTCAACCAATCTAGCAATATCCTCATTTCCTGCCTAACTGTTGATCCAGAGGAAGGCAAAAAAAACCCACCAAATTTATGAAGGGGGAAAAAATTCCTTCCTGACTCCAAGTGGCAATCGGAAATTTCCCTGGATCAACTCTACTTTATGTATCAATACCAGTAACTTGTAACATTCCTTGTTTGCAGAAACTCATCCAGCTTTTTTTTGAAAATCACCAATGAACCTGCCATAACAACGTCCACTGGAAGACAGTTCCATAGCTTTACCGTTCTCACAGTGAAAAACCCTTTCCGAGCTTGAAGCCTAAACCTTTTTCTTCAAGTCTTAAGGGATGTCCTCGTGTCCTTTGACATGTTCTATTGGTGAACAATGCCCCAGATAGTTTATTGTATGGCCCGTTAATGTATTTATACACAGTAATCATATCCCCACGCAAGCGCCTTTTCTCCAGCGTACATAATTGTAACTTTTCCAGTCTCTCTTCATATTCAAGCTCCCCCAATCCCCTTATTAATTTAGTTGCCCTTCTCTGAACCCTTTCCATTTCAAAGATGTCCTTTTTGTACACAGGATTCCAAAATTGCACTGCATACTCCAAATGAGGCCTTTCCGATTGTCGTTTGGAAGGAAGGAATTTCCCCCCCTTTTTTTTAGCTGGGTTTTTTGCCTTCCTCTGTATCAAGGTATTTAAAAAAAAAACTCAATTATTATGTTACTATGTAAAACCAGGTTTGTTTTGGAACAGGGATTCAGCACTAATTACCAATCTCAAACTTTTGCTAAAGTGGTCTGCATTCTATTTTATCACTAGTCGTGATAAACTGTGTCGTTTTTTCTGTCTTTACTGTACCTCTAAACGTTCTCATCAACCAATCCAAAAAAATTACATGAAAGTTGGGTGGTACTCTCCCTGTGGTACAAACTTCTTTAGCTTCACAGAAAAAAACAACTTTTCTAAAATCTGTAGAGACCTTTCAGGTTGTACAAATCGTAGCCACAGTATTTTAATAATAACATTTTAATAATGTTAGTCTGCCTATGTTTGATAGTAATACTAGGCACAGTAATGTTAAAGGGAAAAAAATAATATCATATAGTCAAAATCAACTCAACACAGCCATGATTTCATGCTTCCAACTCTTTAAATGTATTATGTCCAGGAGTTCACTAATTCTACTATGCCCTGAAAGTATCTTTTACAAAGTTTATTTAAACTACACCCATTCCTTATAACGAACATAAACACAAATGTGTATTAGACGTTAGGATATTAGTTTCTGTAAATATTAAATCAAGTATTTACCTGGATAGTAAAACGGAGCCCCTGACCATATTTTCTTTACATCCACCAAGAAATACATAAGCATCAAAAGTAAGAAGGCAAAGCAGCTTAGAGTAGTAATGTATGAGATAGACCTGTAGATAAACCAGCAGTTACGTTTATACAAATTATGCTACTTTATAAACACAAATTCATAGGATATAATAAGCTATTATGCAATGAGAAACAAAGAATACCATTTCTACTCCCTAAAGAAAAACTTTATTGCAAAATACACAATAAATTGCTCAAGGCATTTCCCCACTAGGGCACGTGTTCTATATTCATGCCACTGAGCAATCACAATACTGTTGCACATTTCATAGGCATAAATCAACTTCCCTATTTATGTGCAGTACTGCTAAATAGGAACAATGACACTTACCACAAATTTTTATTCACTGGAATAAAGCCTTCATTTGTAGAACACCTTGTCAGTATCGCTGACACAGCACCCTAAAGGTTTGAAATAACAATTAACAATTAAAAACACTAGTGTTTATGTTCACTGATGGTTAACACCTTAAACCAATATCCTAACAGAATGTGCCCTTATTAATATTTTTCGGTCTGCACTGCAGTGGTTACCCAAAAGGAGGATCACAAAGTACAGTTACAGTGCATATAGTGGAAATTCTATTGATCTGACTAAAACATTAGAAGAAACAGAGAAAAGGGTAATTATTGCATATTCTTGGGGTCCATATAATATTATAGAATAAGATAGCCAAAATGTTAAAAACAAAGAGGTATAAGTTAAATTATACTAGACATTAAGCCTGTTACAATAACAAGCGCTAGAAGCCCAGAGTGCCTCCATCCTCCATGTCCCAAGGTCACAGTTCCCTCTTAGTGTCCCAGAACCAAGGTACCCCTCTGTCCCAGACCCAGGGCCCCCCCTCTGCCCCAGACCCCCCCCTCTGTCCCAGACCCAGTGCCACCCCTCTTTGTCCCAGACCCAGGGTCCCCCACTCTGTCACAGATCCAGAGTCCCCTGCCTCTGTCCCAGACCCAGGGTCCCCATCTGTCTCAGACCCAGCCCCCCCCGGCTTTACACACAGTGTGAAGAGCACCATTCTATTTTGAGTGGCACTTAAAATAGCTGCAGGAACAAGTGTAAAAAAATCAACACATTATTGATATACATACCAATATACAGGAGGGGGCCAGAAGGCAACAGTGACGTGTTTCATTCTATTTGTGTTGTGGCGGACCTCCAGCGGCCATGTGGTAGTTTGCTCTCCCTTTGCTCTATTCAGTGTGTAGGTGATCTCCGTTTTTCTTTTTTACCTTATGCATACAGTATAAATCAATGTATGTTTGTATGTCTGAACACCTGGGACACTTTTGATGAGACTTGGGTATACATATGTTTCAGGACCCAGAAAAAAAACAATGGCTACTTTACAACTTTTACAAACCACCCCTTTCCCCTTTTTTCACCCCATTTCATTCATGTATAAATTAATGGGGAATGTGACCTGACATGTGTGCTGCCACATGATGGTGAATCGAGTGATTGCCCAGCACACAACATAACCTGAGATATGCAACACAACTACGCAGCCAGCAAATCAAAGAGCAGAATGAACTGAAGGGCAGAGCAAATGGCCAATCAGATGCCCCAATCCCACTGGACAATTGAATAGGATAGAGTGACAAACCTACACAGAGGCAGAGATTCATATCTTTAGAGAAGCCCTATGGTGGTGGAGGAGCTCTGTGGTGTCTCAGAAGAGACACACAGGGGAAGAAACACAACTAGCTCTGTGGTGGTAGTGGAGCTCTGAGGTGTCTCAGAAGAGACACACAAGGGGAAGAACCATAACTAACTCAGAACAGATGCAAGCTTACATGATTGTCATTTTTTTGGATCCTGTGTACAAAAAGGACATCTTTGAAAAGGAAAGGGTTCAGAGAAGGGCAACTAAATTAATAAGGGGATTAGGGGAGCTTGAATATGAAGAGAGACTGGAAAAGTTACAATTATGTACGCTGGAGAAAAGGCGATTGCGTGGGGATATGATTAATGTGTATAAATACATTAACGGCCATACAATAAACTATCTGGGACATTGTTCACCAATAGAACATGTCAAAGGACACAAGGACATCCCTTAAGACTTGAAGAAAAAAGGTTTAGGCTTCAAGCTCGGAAAGGGTTTTTCACTGTGAGAACGGTAAAGCTATGGAACTGTCTTCCAGTGGACGTTGTTATGGCAGGTTCATTGGTCAGTTTCAAAAAAAAGCTGGATGAGTTTCTGCAAACAAGGAATGTTGCAAGTTACTGGTTTTGATACATAAAGTAGAGTTGATCCAGGGAAATTTCCGATTGCCAGGAAGGAATTCTTTCCCCTTCATAAATTTGGTGGTTTTTTTTTGCCTTCCTCTGGATCAACAGTTAGGCAGGAAATGAGGATATTGCTAGATGGGTTGGACTGGATGGACATATGTCTTTATTCACCCATAAATACTATACTACTATACTACCTGCTTTATACAGTCCTCCCACCCTATTTATGTTGATATCCGATACACCTATTTCCCCCATTACTCAAATGTTACAGTAGGCCCTCCAGTTCACAATCCTCAGTGTTACAGTAAGCCCCCAGTTCACAATTCAGCCAGCCTGTTACAGCCAGTCTGTCATTTGTCATTTTTAGGACTGCACTGATTGCAATCTAATTGAAATGTACTGCATTCATTGTGTAAATGCAGTTAATTGCAGTCAGATTGTAATTAGTGACAATTTGTGACTTGGTCTGCTGCACCTTTTCATTATAAGCTATATATGATTATAAATCTATTGGATGGCCCACAAAGGTGGTTAGGGGATGCACATGAGGCCCTTGAGAGACCTAGGGGCATATTTATAAAAGAGCGAAAAGTGGCGAAAAGTTTTCGCGTTCGCTTTTCGCATGGTTTTTCGCCAAAAAACCAGTTAACGCTATTTATAAAGGTAGCGTTAACGAATGGCGAAACCGTTTCCGCATGCTATCGCCAAAACCCTTTTCGCCTTACTTCGCCACACATCGCACGGGTAATTTTAGCGAAAAGGGAGCGAAAACACATAACGCGATTTATAAAAGAGCGAAAAGTTGTTTTGGCGGTAAAAAGAGCGAAAGATTAGCGCGACCCTGAAGGTGGTGAAAAGTCATTGTTTGAGCGAAAAGGCATGTTTGGAGCCTGTCTGTTGGGAATTTGGATTGGTTCCTGATTTTTAAGGCAACAAAAAAGTAAAAGCCATTTAGACAAATTGTCTTAAATGTTTCGCGTTCGCTTTCCTAATGCGTGTTCGTCTTTTGAATACGCGATTGTTTTGTAATGCGTGTTCGCTTTTGTAATGTGCATTCATATTTTGAACGCCCGGTCACTTTTATATAATTCGCGTTCGCTTTATAATGCGTGTTCGTATTTAGACTTCTTTGATGTTCTTAATTGGTGTATTGTCAGCTTTAGTTCTATTAATTTTTGGAGCAACCCAGGGCCGCCCACACTGTCCCAGACCCAGGTCCCACCCCCTCTGTCCCAGCCCCAGCCCCCACCCCCCCTCTGTCACTCTGCTTTACAGCCAGCCCTGACACCTTTGGTTAATAGGAGGTTAATTTAGCATGGTGTCATGTCAGTGAGCAGTTCTGAGTCCCCCCACCCTCACCCAGACATTGATGTCTAGTGTAACCCTCTCCCTCCCAACCCCCCACAGACACATGATTAATATCATTGGGGTCCAGGACAAACACACACCCCATCAGCTACCCCCTGCCTCACTGTCCCCCACCCAGAGATCTTAGACCATAACTGGTGTGTGTACAGTTTATTGGTGTCAGACCCAGTAATGCAGCATGGACAGGAATTTTCACACTGTGAAGAGTTAACTTAAGAAATCAACCCACCCATAGCAGCCAGCAGTCTGTGGTCCCGTCCCTTAATGCAAACTTGTGATCCGATTGGCTGTTCTGCTCTGAAGGGAAAAGAAGCAGCCAATCAGGTAGATTGGCTGCTTCTTTTACTCCAGAGCAGCCACACACACACTGACACAGGGACGCAAACTTGCATTTTATTATATAGGATAAAAGTGAAAAGAATACGGGTTAACCCCGTATGGGAGGTTCTAACAAACCTCCCATTTTTCTGGACTGACACTCTGCTGCTTGTTTGCATTTACTTTGACATGGTTGGAAGACTTTTCACTTTTACGACTAAAATTGTAACTAATACTGCTATATTTTTTTTGTGTGAGCTATCATCATGGGCGTCCGCAGAAAATATGGGAGTGGGCGTGGCCTTGTGAGGTGGATAGTTTGGAAAATGTAATATAATATTAAAAAAATATATATATAATATAAAATACACTGTATATAATTATATAATAAATATAATAGACAGATAAACAGAAATAGACAGATAGAGATATGAATAGATAGATAGGCACAGAGACAGACGGAGATATAAAAAGATAGACATAAAGATATTGACAGAGAGAGATACAGGCAGATATCTACAAATAGAGTGCTAGACAGAAACGTATTCTGTAATTTACAATTACCATTGATTCCTTTTTTGGCTGCACATTCAAGTTCAATTTCAATGGATTACTTTGAATAAAATCAGATATAAATGCATGGAGAACTAAACCTATATTTTTCAGTCCTTAATGGGCATGTCCACCCCTTGTACAAAAGAAAACCTGTAAGAGAAAACCCCTCTCCCAAAAACCCCAGTTTCGTTTTACTCACCAGTTGAAACGATGCTCAGAGTCTTAGAAAAAAGCCTTACAAGTACACAATCCACTGCAACTACTCCATTCTACTTTATGGTAACGTCTGTCACAGTGACATCATGGCAAAGCTAACAGCCTTTACTAAACAGCAACCTCAGTGATTGGCTAAGACATTGTGTCTATGATAATCACTCATGGCGATCAGGCTATCCAAAGTTATAGCAATATAAAGGGTGTTTTTTCCTGCTAAAACTTATTTGTGAAATCACCAGAAGTTGGGGCCTCCAAGGTTGAAGCATGCCCATTGCTGGGACAAAGCATCATCAGCTGTATGAAAAGACCCTCCCCCAAACATTGGTAAACATAGCCACAAGCCTTAAAAAAAAAAAAAAAAAAAAAATTCTCTCTCTCCCCATGGTGTCCATAGGTAGAGGGATGGACAGAGAATGGTTGCAGGTCTTTGGGGGTGGGGCTAATGACACCGCTTTCAACACATACCTGTCAAAGATAAATGGCAGCCTGGAAAGGGTAATTTTACAAGCCATAATTCAAGTGGAGTGCGAAGAGACCCATAAAAGTCATAATATAGTAGATAATATACCCCCTACTGCAAATTACAGGCATATTAGATGTTACAGAGCAGTGCTTTTATAAAGGGCAGGGAACTCCGAGGTGGCATCTCATATTCATATAATTTACAGTAGGGGGTACATTATCTTTTATAATGTACCCCTTGATTCCATTCAGGGGAGCTTTTAATCTGACTATGCTGTTCTTAATCCCCCCCCAAATTGTATTACTGACCTTTTCTGTCACCTCTTGCGCGATCACCTCCTCTTCTTACACAGGAAATTATCCGGGGGTTGGTTGCAAAAAAAGTCAGTAACACTTGCTGAATGTTTTACTACTACTTATTATAATTATATTATAGTACAGTTGGGTCTCATAAAGACCCGTTAAGGGGGTATATTATATACTCTACAACTTTAGAAGCCTATAACTTAAGATCCAGAGAATGCTAGGCTTGTTATGGTATGGTATGAGAGACCAGAGTTACCCTTTAATATGAAAATATTTCTCTCTAGAACACCCACTGAGTTTAGGAAAGTAACAGTAAATTTGTTTATACATAACTCTAATTCTGCAGCCCCCAGGACCGTAACATTACCCATCTTCTCTCTTTCTTGTACATCTATTGGCTTCACCTCATGAACCCAGTTACATGCTCTATGCTTTTTATTTAGTGAATACATTACAAAAAAAGCACATTTTCTGGACAACTGTACAGGGTCTGTCTGGGGAAGCACAGAAACCCCTTTTAGACATCATAAAAGATTGCTGTGTAAAGTAGTTGAAAAGGAAAAGAGGAAATGTTTAGGAGGAAGAATAATGCTGTTAAATGCATAAAAAAAGGAATGTGCTGTTTCAAACTGATGGAGCTGTATTTCTTTACTGAGAAAGTTGCCAAACAAAGAGGCAAGTATCTGTACTATAATATGATTAGCTGTTGGCTTCCAGGGGGTGGGAAAAATATCACAGGAAGGAACACACACAGGTTCAGGAGAGAAAAGAAAAGTATTTAATGGAATACTAGGAACACTAGAAGGGATTTATTGGAGGTAAAGTGATATGCTCTATTTTCTGAAGCAATATTGTCTGAAACCTTTAGTGGCCTCTTAATGCAAAGCATGCTCATTACATACCATTATAATGCTCCACATGAAAAACTTGCATAACACATGTTTGTGCTGAGCTTTGTGAAATACGAGTATTTTACCAGCCTGTAATACAGAGAAAGCAATTTAAAATACTTTATTGCAAATTGTTCTGTATTTACTGTATTTCTTCTTTGATTTTTAATTATCAATAATATATCAAAACAGCCACTAGCTTTTCCTATAGCTTGTGGTAACCATTAAAGGGCATGTCCGCCTCCAAAACTATAATCCCCCCCACTACTGGCCCCACTCTGTAGTGTAGTAAATTCCTGACCTTACATCCCAGCTCCAAATGGTTCTCCTGTAGTCCAACCCCCAAATTAAAAAAAGTTTGAGTCCATATAAGACTCTCCCACCTGTCTCCCCTCTGGGAGAAGTTTGGCATGCGCACTGCAGCCCTTCTCCCCCTCCCTCTACCACCCGCTTTGGTCTCCTCCCCCTAGCGTAAATCCCTTTCTGTATATTATAGTCCATGTTCCCCCAGCCCCAACCGCTATAATTCTCAGAAAGTCCCTCGATCATCACTTACCTTACCTCTCTCCTTCGCCGTTCTGAGCTGCCGGCAGCCGTGTCCGTGATTGGCTGCCTCTCACCCAATCACAGATGCGGCTGCCGGTCCTGCCCCCTGCTTGCAGTTCCGTGCAAGCAGAGGGCTGGGGCAGTGCGGCAAAGGAGAGAGGTAAGGTAAGTAATGATCGGGGGACTTTCTGAGAATATAATTATAGCAGTTGTGGCTGGGGGAACATGGTCTATAATATACAGAAAGTTTGTATAAAGGGTGGACATGCCCTTTAAACATTCATCTGCCACTTAGCACGCACATGTGACAATCTATCTAGATCCCCCTGCAACGATTGCACATCCTCCGAAATTTTTAATGGTCAACAAAGTTTTGTGTCGTCAGCAAACACAGAAACCTTGCCAACAATACCTACTTCCAAATCATTAATAAACAGATTAAATAGAAGCGGCCCCAACAGGGAATCCTGTGGCACCCCACTTAGCACTTTAGTCCATATTGATGAAGCCCTGTTAACAACTACTCTCTGCATCCTATTCATTAACCAACTTTCTATCCATGTACAAATGTGCCAACCCAGCCCAACAGACCTTAGCTTATACATTAGTATAATGTATTAGTCTAATATATTAGATTAAAATCCAAGTATACACATCTACTGCTATGCCAGGGTCTAAATTCCTACTCACTTATGAGAAATCTCTTTTAGCCATGCTAGTTCTTTAAGCTCTGTTGTTTCCCCATTCAGCTGCTACATTGTGCATAAACTCTGTTTCATTATAGACTAGAGCTTACATGTTTTAAACCTTAATGTGAAAGCTTTCCTCCTCAGAACCCCAATGCAGTAGTAGCAAATTTTAAACAAAGTAAAGTCTGCACATTATACGAAATTTCAATGAAAGTTTACTGTGTATCAACTGACATAATACTACCCAAATGGATTTAGGTCGGTTGATTCACAATAAATTTTGTTGCGATTTCATATAATGTGCAGCCTTTGCATTGTTTGATGTTTGAATCAAAAAGATAGGCAGCCTACCAGTGACAATACTTAATAGTCAGCTACTTTTACTACCAACCCCCCCCCCCCACCTCATTCTGTTCCTAGCAAAAGATAACTTTTCTAAATGTACTTAATTTCTATATGTTAGCTCTGGTGGCTTAATGAACTAACAATCTCCCTTTAGAAAGACAGAATCTATGAGTTTACAGGTTTAAATCCTCCTAGGAATGTGTAGGCAGGAAAACAGTGGTTTAGTAACCTGTGAAGGCAGGATCTCTGTTACTAAACGCATTAATTAATTTGGCTTGAAAAAGCCAAATTACTGTTCTTTCTTCTTCTTCTTCTTCCGTTTTATTCTTCCGCTTTTTTGGACCGTATCTCCTCCCACAGTTTTTGAGCTAAAGACATGAAATTTGGTACAGACGTGCGGGGCATATAGGAGAAGTGTGCTATCTTCTAGCTAAGGAATCCGCGGAAGCGTTACGGCATTATCTGTGAATTTGGTTTGTTTTTTTAACCCCCCATGTGGCACAGTTACATACACCTACTGACCTACCCCTCCATTACTGTTGCAGCCGTACCTAAAGGGTAACTAAAGTCAAAAAAACTAATTTTGACCAATCATCAAAAAAGTTTGTTTTTTTAACCCCCAACCAGACACAGGTACATACACCTACTGATCTACTTATCCATTACTGTGGCAGCCATACCTAAAGGGTAACTAAAGTAAAAAAAAATTTTGACCAATCATCAAAAAAGTTTGTTTATTTAACCCCCAACCCGACACAGGTACACACACCTACTGATCTACTTATCCATTACTTTGGCAGCCATACTTAAAGGGTAACTAAAGTCAAAAAACAAATTTTGACCAATCATCAAAAAGATACAGAGATTCAATGAAAGTTCTTATCTTATGGTGCTAATTTTGCCCTAACCAATCAGATGTTAGTTTTCTGATTGATTGGATCAAAATTAGCACCACTTTGGGCTGGGTACACACAAAAGTTTTTTTTGTCCCAAACAAGCGTTCACTACAAACTCATCATTCCCCTTATTGAGTTTTAAAATCTGCAGCAAACACACATATTCCCTTCCAAAATGCAGCCCTTCAAGCCAAATTCAAAGTTTATACTTAAACTTTCCCTTTCTAGTTCTTTCTGCTGTGCTTAACACATGATAGGTTGTCAGCTTCTACAAGGCAGGACAGGCTGCATATTCCTTGTTTTGATATGCGGTTGAGATCATGCAGCACCCACAGGTTAATTTAAAGGGTATCTCCACCATTTTTTTTAACTTTGTGTTATTCATTTCAACTGAAGGACGGGAGGTAAATGAATGTCTTACGTGCTTGTCTTCATTGAAACTTGCAGGAGAGAAGGCAGAACTTACCCACTAACGGTCCAGCATAGCTGACAGACTCTGTCAGTCTTCAACGCATCCCCAGTCCCTTGCATTCGTGGGTAAGTTCTGCCTTCTCTCCTGCAAGTTTTACTGAAGAACGGGAGGAAGACATAGCACTCCTCCGCAATGAAAAATCTGGGGATGGCTACAACTGATTTTGCCACTAGCCGGGTACACACAGACAAAAATGTTGTCAGATTGTGTGAGCAATCTTTATATTGTACTTCTGATCTGACCAAACTGCCCCCCTTTTTGGAGGTCTTGGAGCAATGGATGATAGGTTACATAAACATCTAACAGAAACCTCTATTCTTTTACAATATACACAAACACAGATCCTATAATACTTTATGGGACCCTGCAATGTGCATTAATATATCTTTTTTTTTTTTTGCCAGATCAGGTGGTTGATCAAGTGACATTAAACAGCTGATTATTTGTGACCAATTTTATAGCAAAATTGTAGTTTTGAATGATCAGATTTTCTGGTATATTTTGATCTGTATGTCTAAGAATTTCCAACTGACTTACTGGTCAATGTCAGAAGCCAGTTTGGGCCATGATTGGCTGGTGAGTACCAGGCCTAACATAGCAAATAAAATCTAGTAAAAAATCAAAAATTGCATTAGGAAGGCACTTAATTGCAAATGGATCTTACCTGAAGTCCAAAAAATGCTATAACTACCGAATTAATTGTTCCTAGTAGTCCTTCAGGGTCATATGGCATTGTTGTTTTGTAAATCACCTAGAGAAC
Source organism: Hymenochirus boettgeri (assembly GCA_019447015.1). Taxonomy (NCBI): domain Eukaryota; kingdom Metazoa; phylum Chordata; class Amphibia; order Anura; family Pipidae; genus Hymenochirus; species Hymenochirus boettgeri. The sequence continues at coordinate 165,108,823 of CM033469.1, forward strand.
AGTTTGATATTAAGCATACATTTTAAATATGGTACAACACATTGTAAATTGTGAATATTACTCAGGCAAAAACTCTGCCTTTAACATTTTTCAAGACAAAAAAAAGCCTTTGAAATATGCAATACTCACATTTGAAGATGGATGTTGGTAAATGTGATCTCCCCCCAGAATCAAACGATCGATAAAACCCGCTGCACCTCCTGTACAATTAGGAAATTTACCAAAGTCTCCAATCCCACCAGGTCCAAGATATCCTCTACATATTGAGAAAACAGAGATACCAATGTAGATGAGAGAGAAAACAATGCAATTCATATCCACTATAACCAAGTTATCACTGTTAAAATTCATTATGGAAACAATAAAATAAAATAAAGCCTTCTTAAAACAAAAGGTACTTAACGGCCTATAAAACAGAATGGACTATTTTACTAGCACTCGCTTGCTTGGGAATAAAGTAAATGCACACTCAACCTTCTATACATAGCATAATCCACAAAAGAACAGCACTCTTAAAATGTATACTTTTATTCAGTTTCTTTAAAAGGACTACATATCATGGCACACCACATGGCTCACTTTATAATTATAATAAGATACTGTGCAATGTTTCATATCCCCTGATCATAAGGAATGATTTCGCACTCCCAGCTTACCTAGAGAAGTGGGCAAAGAAATGCAAATATTCTCTTTTATGTTCCTGTGGCCAATGCCTCATTTTAAGCTGTAAAGCTGCTTGGTATATTACTATCCTTCCCATAGAAGCCACACATCTCATCTCAGCCAATCACAGTAGCCGATGCCAAAAAGGCCCTTTTTACTTGATTCTGTGCACTGAAAAGGCACGGAAGCAAGCAAAAGGCCGCCGAGGAAACGAGGTGTGGTAAGTATGTTTAGAAGCTGAATCTTTTACTTTAGACCTTGTGACTTTTTTTTTTTTTGGTGGCCAAAGGAAAAAATTTTTTGGGTTGGACATACCCTTTAAATTGCAAATTATTTCTAAAGCTGTATTAAAAGTAACACTATACTCGTAGAGTAACTGACAGTTTTCTGGCTTCTCTGTCCCATTTATTAACATATGCTTGCCTTTGTGTCAGGAACCCAATGACTGTGGGAGGAGCCAGAGAGCATTATTTTTTTTTGCATGAGCATGGTGTCCTTTACATTACATCATGAGTTCATTAGAAAATCTTTAGTCATTACTTACAAGGGACACCCAGGAACTTTAAGTAACAGAGTTAAACACAGCCATGCCATTTCAAGAGACAGAATTACAATCCACTGAGGCCAATAGAGAAACACATCACGCAACACAAAAAAAGTTTGGTTCTGCATGGAAAAAAAAGCAGATAGTTTAGTATACATCTAAACTTTTGACTGGCTAGGAGAACTAATATCACACAGCCCAGTAACATGACCTAGTAGGTGACAAATAAAGCAATGTGTAGTTGCTGGCATTATGACTATTTTTGATTTACTTTAAAGAACTAATATTCAATTAACATTCATCTAGTTTATCAGCAATACATTTGCCTTAAGTGCACATTCAGCGTTCTCCAGGTTACATACAAGAAACCTTTAAAAAAAAAGATGTGCATATCTGTTAATTTGCCAGGGTTTAGTGTGTATTTAAAATGTTCTTTATGGTGCATGCAAGGCTAAAATGTTAAAAGTCTCTATGGCTCAAGTGATTTAACATTAATAAGACAGAATAAATGAAACTATGCCTGTCAACATATGCACCGACTAAAGGGAATCTGAATGTAATATCAGACATACTTATTGCATCGCAGGTCATGGACTTTAAGAGCAGGGATTCTCCAATAGTGTGCCTCCAGATGTTTGTAAACTACAATTCCCAGCATTCTTCAACTAAAGAGGGAAGACAGGGAATGCTGAGTTGTAGTTTTTAAACATCTGCAGGTACACATTTGGAAAATCCCTATTTTAGAGGAGATTTATAGAAACTTTAATAAGAATAACCACCTAGGCAGCACATACATAATTAGGCTATGTTCACATTGACGTTTTACTGGCATTTTACCAGTGATACTGCTAAGACATTGCTGCATGCAGCGTTTTCCTAGTGGCAAATAATCAGGAAATGCCAGTAAAACTAACTTTAGACATTCATGTGAACTTTGCCCCAACACCCCACCTAATTAAGGCAAGGTTCAGAATGTTTTTCAGCTATTTTTCTTGCCTTTTCCCAGGGGTTTAGTAGCAGCTGCTAATAGGAAAACACTATGTGTAGCATTTTTCTGATGGCAAAGCATCTGGAAGGCAAGGAAAATGTGAGCAAAAAACACCCATTTTGTCTGAACCTATCCTAATAAAGAAATTATATTTGCAAAAGAGCAAACAAATTGTTTACAACTTTTTATTAAAATTGAGGCACTACAAATAATTTAACTTTAGTAGCATTTAGTCAAAATGTGCACAAAAGACCTACAATTGTACCTGGGGCAGTGTATCAGGGATAGGTTTGGCAAATATTATTTCCAAAGCAGAAACCACCAAATATGTCAGGCTGAGACGCTGAAGAACACCCAGTATGCGAATTTCACTCCAGGATACTAGCAAAAAAACAGTAAAAATTGGAATGTTAAATCAGGTTTCTTTAAAAATGTTATGTGTTGTGGAAGTATTTTGTGTCTAAAGCTAGCCATACACGGACACGTTTTTCCAATCGGATTTCGGAAGTTCAACGACTGGAAATTCGATCGGAAGAACCACTCGAAGTTTCCCACATTGAGCCTCAGATCTTTCAAGGGGAAATCTGCAGAGAGATTGGGACTGAAGATGGGGTCAGTGGAAATTTTTTTTTTAACTGGCCCAATCTTCGTTTTTTTCCAATAAATAATGGATCTGATATAATTTACTGAATCGGTTAAAATGTCAATCTCTTGTATGAGGGGCTTAATTTAGGGATGGACAAATCATCACGCTATCTGGCCAGTATTACTATACCAAATAATATTCCATGATTGACAGATTTGAAATCCAAAACCCATCTACTTAAATTAAAGGAAAATTGGTAATAAAACAGTTTGATTTTATACTCACAAGGACCACGGCAATAATTTGGATTTATTACAAATAATCCAATGAGAAACAGCTGAATACTTCTCCAAAGCACTTTTCCAGACAGTTTCCACCGGGAAATGCCTTTCCTGAGCATAGCGTTCAAGGACAGGTAAATTGATGTCCCCATAATAAACACAAACCTGTAACACATGATCAAAGGTAAAGGAAATGGTCTTTTCCAATTTTAATATTTATATGGTTGGATAAGGACGTCCTTATATTTTGGAAACACTAGAGTGGGGGAGAATAACCTGTTACATACCTCAATTATAGAAAACTTTCACTATATAACCCTTTGATAGTATTCCAACTATACATAGGCATTTTGGTAGGATATCTTATCATCTCCTTATTGTTTCCTATTATTTTATTTTCTGGATGTCTAATCTATTTCCAGTTGGGAAGAATTACAGGATATGGTTTTAATCAAGTCTTTACATATATTTAGATATGTTTTCTATAATATGTAGGGGGGTGCTTTCTTTTTTATCACATAAGAGGAAGTGTACCTCCATTTCACTATAGTGTGTAGGGGGTATATATACTTTGTATCTATTAGGGGATATGTTTTATGTCAATAGTTGAGTGGGGGTGGTCGTTTTGGGCAGTCAGAGGCATAATAGATATATCCATATAGGCATTACATCTTGTATGCCCGTGTCATTATGTGCCCTCCTAACCTTACTTACTTTATCAGGGAGAGGTACTAAGAAAAAAAAGTTGTTTTTATGATTCCGCATATATCTCTCGTATCTTCTGGTATAATTTTGGAACATGTGGGATGAGTTTCAGTATTAAGTATTCATGATATGTGTGTGGGGCTACCTGGGGGAAATATTTGGGATTATAAAATATTTTATTGTTATAGTTTTAAATTTGCAGCTTTATGTCAAGATATATTCTTTATGAGTCTACATATCTTGGGGTTACATTTAAAATTATTTCCATATTGGGCCTATAAAAAGAGTTATGTAGAGTTTTAAAAGTATGGCATGTGACAGTATATCGTATTATCTAGGTGGGCAGGCTATGGGGTGGGGTGGGGTCAAGCCTAGTTAAGAGAAAAGGGATGGGACAAGGTGGGATCAGTTGGATCCGCACGGGTCCTTACATATCCTGGGGCACCAAAATCACATTATTGAGCATATATACATTAACTTTAAGCATCTTTGATATAAATACCAACATTTATACAATTGACATATGCATAGTAACTTAAGAATTTCATACAGTTTGATTATCTTAGTAAAGCCCAACAATGCAATGATCATTTGAGTACACAGTAATAAGTATATTATTATTGCTAGGTATCCTTTGTTATCATTAGTAACATAAAACGGACATTGGATGTATACTTATATGTAGTTATGCGGTTATCTTATATATTAGACATCATACAGTTAAGGGTAATATTAGATAGTATGCCTTCTGAAGGAGATCAGTCCAATTATGGACGTAGTTTAAGCAGGCCTTCGCCCTGTCCATTTTAGGTCCAGGTAATAGTGTGTAAGTGTTTAACTTGTTGAATAATAAGGTGCGTTGTTGGTATGCTATGCGTAGGCACGCTGGGTATAGCATGGCATAGTTGATGCCCATCTCTAGAAGTTGTAGCTTGACTGCCAGAAAGGTGGCCCTGCGTTTCTGCATGGTGGGTGAAAAGTCCGGGAATATCATTATGACTGCATTGTCATGCTTCGATGGTTGTTTAGTTCTGGCTAAACGCAGGATAGTATCTCTATCCCTGTAGTTAAGCAGGCATGCTATAAGGGGTCTTACTCTGGAACCTAGGGGGGGGGGGGGTTCTCCCTGGGACTCTATGAGCCCTTTCCACGGTAAAGGCCAGACTTAGATTATCCCACCCAAACTGTGCCACCAGCTATGTCTCCAAGAAATCCCTCCACCTCCTCTGCAAAACCCACAAACCATTGGTTTTGTCTTCTGGAGCGGTTTTCAAGGTCCTCCAGCCTTTCTCTACGAGTGGCAATTTGTTGTTTCAGCTCGAAAACTTCTCCCGCCACAGGCGGTAAGGCGTCCTCAAGCTGGAAGATTTGTTCCTCTGTTCCTGTAACTCTTTGGTGGAGTTTAGTCACATCTTGTCTGAACAGTCCTACATTGATTTTTACCTCTACCAGTAATACAGTTTGTGTAGGATTTTGTGTCTGTAATTGCCTGGAGTAGCTGGGCCATTGTAGGTTCAGTAGGTGTTGTTTGTGTAACTGGTGCCCTTTGGGTGGGCTGCTTGGCTGTGTTCCACGTAGGGAAGGTAGCGTCGAGGAGGCAGCAGGTTCAGTATTGTTGACCTCTTCATTTTTACCTAATTTCTCTCTGTTTATCTTTGTCTTTAAGGATAGTTGGATGGTCCAGCTGTGTTTTCTTGGCTTTTGGTAAAGTTTAAGGATAAATAGTGAGCGGAGCTCGAGATTAGGGCTTATGCAAAAAAACTAAAGGTGGCCATACACATGCGATTCCTATTGTATTGTGACGACATATCACATTGGTATCTGTAGTTACACGTGTGGTGGGGACCAATCACCTTATATGTGGTATGTTAAGGGATGCAATACCAACCGGTGGAAATTTTCTGTCTTTCCTCACCGACCGTAATGTCCACTACGATCCTTTGTTGGTATTGCAGTTGGTCGGTTTGGCCCCTACCTACACACTGCCAATACAGGGTAAAGGTGGGTACACACAGTGCCAATCTGTCAGTGATGACAAACAAAATCTGCAGGATTGGGAGTACACTAAGTTATGATCGTTCTCCCTATATAAAGTATAGGGAGAACGTTTGTGACTGCCATACTCCATACGATCGCGGCCGACTCCCTATACTTTAGTACAGGGGCCAACAGTGAACAAGGCAATTTTTCCAGTCAGAGGAACCATTTCCGATGACTAACGTTCATCTGCATTGGAAACTGACGTTTCAGCTGTACACACATTAAGGACAATCCTGTTGGCACCGACAGGATAAGGCCCTATATATAAATATATACATTTTCTGTTGATTGGAAACATTCACATAGCTTTTTACAGTAGTGCTTCTTAAAAGCAGATTTCCAGTGGTACAACAATTGCTACCACCTCCAATGGAGTTCTGTACATCAGTCCCATGTATAGAACCTGTGGAACTAAAGCTGTTACTTTGGTAAATGGAAAGTATAATACTTGTATAAACCAATGCTCTAATATTGCCCCTAAAGAACATTTCCTGAGTAAAGCTGGGTACACACATGAACGAGAAAGGGACAATTCCAACGGAATCACCCTTTTATCTGCATTGTGTGTACTGAACCAACAAGCGTTCCCTGCGTTAACGAACATTTGCTGTCTGGATCGTATGTTTCTTTCGGAAAATTTTCCTTGCCGCAGTGGACCACCCTGTCCTAGGTAAAACGGGCGATCAAAACCTGTTGGAATTTGCAAGATTCTGTAATTTTCAAACGATCGCACTACTCACAGTTCCGTGTGTTCTCAATACGTAAAGCATCGGAATTGCGCCACACACAATAACGATTAAGGGCCAATATCATCAGTACCAACAGTATCGCCCTTTCATTGTAAGTGTATATACCCACCTTAAGACCTGAGAGTGCTCTTAAGTTTATTATGGTTGGATGTTTACAAATCTGTTTCTGTAGCACCCAGACAATATAACATTATGAAGGTAGAGTGCACACCAACCAATTAGTCATATAGTCATATGTAATAATATAGGTTAGATTTTGTAGTGTCTAGTTACTGCAGCTTCCTGAGTCTACACCTAAACATGAATTTATACAAGCACAAACCTTACACCACAAACCAGCACCAGAACATAAAACATAACATTTTATGATATAAAATCTAGAAAGAGCATGCCCTGTTTTTAGGTTTCATTCTCCTTTTAAATTCTGTAATAGAAAGCATGGTTGCAATGACAGCAGTGTATTTTTTTTTAATTTAATGGTCATCTACCTATCAACTTTATTGATGGTCACCTACCTACCAACTTTATTCATGCATACATTCACACATGGGAATTAGAACGTAATAAAAACCAGTGTTTGCTGATGACACTAAATTATGCAGAGCTTTGGAAACTTCCAATGATGTGCAAGTGCTGCAAGCAGACCTAGATAGATTATCAAAATGGGCAGCAGAATGGCAGATGAGATTCAATGTTGATAAATGGAAGGTGATGCATTTGGGATTTAATAATCCCTGTGCCACCTACACCATAAATAACTCTGTGTTAAGTGCATCTGAAATGGAAAAAGATTTGGGGGTTCTGGTAGATAACAGACTTAGCTGTAGCAAACAATGCCAGGTAGCAACAGCTAGAGCTAGCAAGATATTGTCTTGTATAAAGAGGGGAATGGAATCAAGAGAGAAAAATATTATTCTCCCTCTTTACAAGGCACTGGTAAGGCCACATTTGGAATATGAGGTGCAGTTTTGGAATCCCATATACAAAAGGGACATCTTGGAAATTGAGGCAGTTCAGAGAAGGGCAACTAAATTAATAAGGGGAATGGAGGGGCTTGAATATGCAGGCAGATTAGACAAGTTAGGGCTGTTTACATTGGAGAAGCGGCGGTTGCGTGGGGACATGATAACCTTATACAAATATATTAATGGCCCATACAGTGAACTCTCTGGTGCATTGTTCACTAATAGGTCATATCAGAGGACTCGTGGACATCCTTTAAGGTTGGAAGAAAAGAAGTTTCATCTTCAGGTTAGGAGAGGTTTCTTTACAGTGAGAACGGTGAAACTGTGGAACTGTCTTCCAGCAGAGGTGGTAATGGCAAGTTCATTGAATAACTTTAAAAAAGGCCTGGATAAGTTTCTAAAACTAAAAAATATTGAGAATTACTGGTATTAATGCATATAGATCTGGTTGATCCAGGGATACTTTCCGATTGCCGTTTGGAGTCAGGAAGGAATTTTTTCCCCCCTTTTTTAGCTGGGGTTTTTTGCCTTCCTCTGGATCAACTGTTAGGTAGGGTTAAAAAAAAAAAAAGGGAATAGGTTGGACTTGATGGACGAATGTCTTTATTCAACCTTAATTACTATGTTACTATGTTACTATGTTACACATCTATAAAACACATACACAAAATATTTACCATGGGAACACAAGATCTGCTAGGGTCAAACCTAGAAACATAAAAAAACATGTTATGTTGTAAACATGAAAATGGCATATTCAGTTCTGAGCTAATAACACCTACAATTTTGCAGTGAATTCAACTGATTTTTTTTAAAAAAAAACATTCAATTACAGAGGAAATCAGCAATGTTAAGCACAATTTATTTTGAAGTAGATACAATCAGATAACAAATCTATTTTTTTGGTTGACAAGTTTATTTCCTTAATTGACCCCAAATAAGTACACATGTAAGTAAAAGCTAAAAAGACAAAGCGCTAAAAAAGTCAAATAAATGTTCATTTACATAACATTAATGCATATCAATCAACCTTGAAAGGTATAGTTTATACAGTTTCTGACTAAAGTCTTGTCGCTTGTGTACAAATAGAACTGAAGTGCTGCTTAACAATAATTCGAATGCAGATTTTGTTTCAAGAAATGGTTCATTTTACCCCAAACAGCTTTTGTAATAATGTTTCAATGCAAAACAAAACTAACAAAAAGTATTCTAATATTCACAGCTTGGTAAAGCCCATTGAGTCAATTTTTGCAAAGACATAAGTGTTGTTGCCTTGTCATATGGGCTTCGCCTGTGACTAATAATAGATCAATTAGGTGTCAGGGGTGTATAAAAAGAACCCCAGTATACTAGACCTTCACATCAACTGCAAACAGATCTCTGCAAACATGCCTAAGATTCACCCTGAGAATAAAGTGTTGATTATCAAGAGGCTGAAGACCAAATCTGAAAACCACTGCTGATGTGGCGCACACACCTTCAATGTCTCTCAGCGTCAAGTTCAGAGGATAAAGAAAAGATCTGAAGAGACTGGAGAACTTTTTGACAATCCCAGGTCAGGCAGACCCCGCAAGACAACTGCTCGAGAGGACTGTTTGTTGGCTCGAAAATCCAAGGCAAGCCCATTTTCAACTGCAGCAGAGCTCCAGGAGACATGGTCACCTGAAATCCCTGTGTCAACCAGAACAGTTTGTCGGATTCTGTCTCGAAATGGCCTCCATGGTTGAATCGGTGACCATAAGCCAGCACTTGGATGGATGCTGGAAAAGTGGCAAAAGTGGATTTTTCAGATGAACATTCTGTTGAATTACACCACAGTCGCTGCAAATATTGCAGGAGACCTACTAGAACCCGCATGGAGCCGAGATTTACCCAGAAAACAGTGAAGTTTGGTGGAGGCAAAACCATGGTCTGGGGTTACATCCAGTATGGGGGTGTGCGAGGGATCTGCAGGGTGGAAGGCAACATCAATAGTGTAAAATACCAAGAAATCTTAGCTGCCTCATATATTCCCAACCATAAAAAAGGCCAAATTCTGCAGCAGGATGGTGCTCCATTGCATACTTCCATCTCCACATCAAAGTTCCTTAAGGCGAAGAAGATCAAGATGATCCAGGATTGGCCAGCCCAGTCACCTGACATGAACATCATTAAGCATATGTGGGGTAGGATGAAAGAGGAACTCTGGGAGGCATGCAAGACTGTTTTCTTGGCTATTCCTGATGATTTCATCAATAAATTGTATGAATCCTTGCCAAACCGCATGGAGGCTGTCCTTCAAGCTCATGGAAGTCATACAAGATATTAAATTTGGATCTCACAGCACCACTACTTTATTTGCTGAGATATTTTTGGATTGGCTGTAAAGTAGATCATTTTCTGTATAGGCAACTACACTTTTGTCTTGCAACATTTTGACCTTTCTGTCTTGATTAAATGATAAATCTTTTTTCAGTGAAACTAGTTTTTACCAGTATATTTAATATTATTTGGTAGGGCTTTAGCTGTTCATATGAGCTATTTCTAACACCAATTGATCAATTAAAAATCAGGTTAATAGCAGGAGTTACTGCAAAATACACAGACAACAAGATTTTTGTCAGAAACTGTAGTTAATCTTATCGTTAAAATGATAGAGATATAATACATTCAACATGCTTGTGAAAGTTCTCATTCATCCAGGTCATGGTATATTCAACAGGGAAACAAAAGTAAAGAATGCCCACAACTTTCCAATCAAATTTATACACAAAGTGAAAATAGAAGGCAAAAAATATACTGTAGAAATAACACATTACCATTCCAGCTCTGATGTCTGAAAAACCAATAGCCTCCTCCACCATAATTTACAAAAACCATGATTGTAAGTGCAAGCCTGAAACATACAAAAGTTTTTTGTTTTTTTTTAAATAATCACATTAAAACAACAAATATTTTTTCTTACTTTTTAAAAGGTATATACAGTATAGCATCTTCTAAAATTCACTCAATATTGGGGCATTGTTGCAAGTGCTTCTGAAAGGAGGCAGTAAAAGTATATCAAAGTAAAAAGAGAATGTGGGACCATTAAAGGGTAAGGATTGTTTGTTTGTAAAAAAAAAACAAAAAAACAGCACAATCTTACTCTTCAGTCTGGGATCCCGTGGCCTCAGCCTCCAATGCAACTTCCAGGAAAGGAGTTGCATTGGGTGCTTGGCCAGCAGCCGCAACTATCTTTGGCTGAGTCAGCCAATCACAGACGCAGCTGCCGGCTATTGATTTAGCCGAGGGATCCCGGGCTGGTAAGTCATGTTCTGGGGACTTTTTTTTCAAACAATGAGGTTTGGGTTGGGAGGGGGAAAGCTACAATATACAAAAAGGATGTTATGTAAAACTAAATGGCAGCATCGATGGAACTGGATGGAGGGAGGTAATCAGCTCCACAGCACAAGCCTGAATACTTCCTGGAGGAAAGAGAAGGGGCAGAAACCTTTACACAGGAAGACAGTTTTAATGTGTTGCACCACCAGAGCTACCACAGAGAACACAGATTTTTATCTGTTTCTCAGTAGAAACAGACTTGGCAGTAAAATCAGCTGTTGGCTGTATGCAATTCACACTGGCTGGAAAAAAATTTAAAATCTTCCATTTTGGTATTGAGACATCTGTATAGAAAATACTCTGTGCATAGAGACAGTGAATACTGGGGTCAGGGGCATGGCTCTTTGAAGAACTGGCAACGACATGGAAGCCTCCTTAGTTACAGAATCTATTACTTATATACACTAAATTAACTTACTAAAATATACCTAAGATAGGGCGTGCGGTCGGGACAGAGCGGCTGTCAGTGAAGGAGCGGCTTGCGAGTGGAGCGCGGTAAGGTAAGTTCCAGGTCCCCCGAGCGTAATATTTTTTTTTAAGGGGAGTTTAGTGTCCCTTTAACTCTAGATATAATTTATAAAAAACTACATACACTGAGGCAAGCAAAAACGGTAAAAGAACGTAATAATTACCCTCTGAAAGTGTCAAGAGAGCGAAGCCTTTGAGAAGCAGAATTCAAATTTTCTGAGAAATTTTCCTGGCAAGAAAGATCCAGCCTATTAGGGGAACCCAGATCCTAAAATTATGACCAGCCAGTTATTCAACAAAAAATGTAAAACAGTGCAGTAATATTTTATAATAGACCATTATTACATGTAGTGGAAGTTTAACAAAGAAAGAGGCTGTGTTCTGTTTCACTAAAATAAAAAACAAGGTTGCAAAATTTCCTTTACCTAATAAATAAATTCACAGCTATAGCATTGGAGGTTCTACTTTAAATCACAATTAATTATCACAATTTATCCAAATATCAATGATCCCAAGCACAATTAGCACTATGGAGGAGGTAAATGCTAATTTACTGTACATAGGGAGATTTACCAGAGCCACAAGCGCTCTGTGTAGATCTCCTAATGGAAATTCAGTATGGCTTTTTCGGCTCTAGGGAAATTCCAAACAGTATTTAACCCTGTTTGCGACAGCCGCTTTAGAAAAACAGCCATCTCAACCAACAATCGTGCGTGTATGGCTGCTTGGTCAAGCCTCATTCATTGATCCACCGGGATGGAACCCCAACAATGCTCAACCAAGCAGCTATACTCTTTTGGGATTGTTGGCCAAAGAGACTGTTTGATTGGTATGTGTCTGTAACTAGCTTAAGGTAAACCATAGTACATATTTGAAAATTAAAAAATGAAAATTTTTAACTCACAGAATTAATAAGACGATCTGTCTCAACTGGGTTCATTTTATTAATCAACCAATTTTGGACAACATTAAGCCTGTAAAGATAACAAAGGTAAATCAAAGATGTAATTATATCATGACTACAGTGTACCTAGCATTATTTAAAAAAAAAAAAATTTAAATGAAAGAAAAATGTGTATATATATCTATATATATATATATCTATATATATATATGTATGTATATATATATATATATATAGTAATAACCAGATGGAGCGGCACTCTCACGTCTGCAGCAACAAATGCCCGGGTGCTTCCCACTTGTGAATATATAAGTAACTCGGAAAACGGAGCACTCCTGGGTCTTGTGAAAAAACATTTAATCCGTGACAAGCAGGTCAACGCATTTCGGCCGCTCTCAAGGTCTTGAGAATGGCTGAATTTGCGGCCGAAAATATATAAACGGAGACTTCTGCGTAATTTCCATGGCAGCTCTCAAATAAGCTATACCTTTGAAAAAGTTTTCATGAGCTAAATGCAAAACCTGAGTGCCAACTACAGACCGGTTTCAGCTTTTTTGAGCCATCATCAGTGTACTATAGACAGACGTCACTAATAAATTAAACAAGAAAGGGAGAGAATAAGGTTTCACAGCTCAGAATAAAACTTTTTAAAAAAATAAAAAGATATTCAGTATACTCCCTTAAATAATATATATATATATATAATATATATAGATGTGGGGAAAGGTATGAAATTAATTTAAAACAATGTGCAATATACATATTATGAGGTGATTGTACATTAGTTAGATAAAAATAAACTGTGAATACATATGCAGCTTTTTGGGGGGGGCTTATATATATATATATATTGATATCATTGCTTTCTTATATCAGTGTTATTCAGTAAGGCTTTGTACACACCAGCCTTACTGCAATGCCTGTGACTACGCGCAGGGGGCGGGAGGTAAGAGGGCCTTGCGATCCCTTCCCCAGATGATCCACAATCAGCTGTTTTTAAACTACTTTAAAAAAAAAAAGATTATTGCCAAGCCTCAGGGGAAGGGTATGCTAGAGGCCAGCCTCTGCCTAGGCACCTGCAGTTGCGTATCTGGTACAAACCAGTCGAGACTTATCATTGTCTCTGTAAAAGTAGCCGCAGCTGAACTGATTGTGCGGTTCCCTATTGGCCGTGATTAACCAACATACCAGAGATCACACAATACTTCTGACTGATACACGGTAATATTGGTCGGTCGTCTAAAAATATTGTATGGTGTGTACCCAGCCTTAGGTCAACAGGTCTGATCAACTAGATCAGACCTGGATGAATGAGAAACTTCACAATTATATTGTTTTCTTATGTGAAAAGAGAGGTTGTTAAGTAAAAGGTTTGTTGGTAAGATTATTGTACCTGAATAAAAACATTCCTGCATAAACTAAGATGAAAAATCCCAAGTATGTAAGGACAGCAATGAGGATTGCTGTAAAAGAAAGAATTGTAAGTTTAAACGGTATTTAGATAAGTGCACACATACGTAAATAAAAAGTCTATGCTTAAAAAGGTTTGTATTGCATGTTACAATGCCAGACAAAGGATTCAGTTTCTCTCTTTTTATCTGTACTTTTCTGTGTATTAAACACATCTGCCAGCTATTCATTACATTTTTAGACAATAAAGTTACATTTTCAGACAATGCTGGCCATGCAATAGAAAACTTACCTCTGAACTTTACCGTGATGTTTAGACGATCGCCTCGACCTGTCATTTTGCAAACAACATTTGGTTGCAAAATGAATTGGCTAGGATAGGCAATGTTTGGAGGCAAAATGGACAGTTTTTTGGATTTTTATAGATTTGGCAATTGAACATCAAATCATTCTAATGTCTAATAAGTGTATTGTACTGTACTAATTGTATCAAAAAGCCAAATTACTATTCTCTCCATTTCTTCATATTCTCTTTAATTTTTCAGTGCTATATTTTGAAGTGGATCCTCTTCCTCAGTTTTCAACCTTGAGGCACAAAACTCTGTCCAAATGAGTGGGACACATAGGAGAAGTAAGTTTTTTCAAGCTAAGGAACCTGTAAAATTTTTTGAAACCCGCCTGCCACATGGGAACTGTGGTCTCCAAACAAATTTATTTTAAATGAAACATGATGTTCCTAGCTTTAAAAGAAGCCATCAACTGCCTTTCTACATGCTGCACAGACCAAGATATGAAGTATATGAATCTAAAATCACTGCTTAGAAAGTTAGGGGGTGGGAGGTTCTCAATCTGTGGTCACAATACTAGTTCCTCCTTCTAATCTGTGGTTGGCACATGCTCAGTACAGGACAAAGCAGACGAAAACAGAACAAGGTCAAGTTACAGTTACTGAAGGAGGAGCCACGGGGTTTCAAGGTGATTGCAAGGGAAGGGGCCACGGGGGCCCTAGAGGAGGAGGAAACACAGGGAAGAGGAACTGCCACATTGTTTCAGAGCAGGAAGTGCAGGGGATCTGGGAATGCCGCTACTATATCAAACATAAAAATGTGTGATATGGTAGCAGCATGTGATATTCAAAGCTAGGTTAAAAAAAATGATGAAAGTAAATTGCAAAAATACTCAGGAAAGCAATTACTGTCAATTTACCTAAAGTCATTTTTGGACCCCAGTTACCCTTTAATAGAAAGGACCTTCCAGACTGGTGTTACCTTGACGTGGTTGGAAGGCTTTTCATTCATGTGATCGCAGTAATGTATACTAAAACCCCTTTGTTTATAATGTATGCTAGTGTGCACACATAATAAATTCTATATGACATTATATGGGGCCTAGGAATGTGCATTGATTATCTTTTCTTTGTTTACTTTAATATAATGCACCAGAATCAGAGGTGTAATTAAAGTCCAATTACCATGATGCACCTGGATCTGAAGTGTACAAAAATGCACACAAATAAAAGACACACATGCACAAACACATTAAAAAGTACTAATTCTACAAAGTTAAAGCACAATAATAAAAACACATATACTATTTAGAATAAAGTTTAAAACTTACATGCCCTCTTTCATCACAATAGAAATGTTATTGTGTTTTAAAACTCACAGCACACACATACAGCTTTGTGCAGCTAGAGCATGTTTCCTTTCAAATGCGCCCTTTCATGCCAAATGAAAAATATATTATTGAAACTTTATGATCTTGTTTGCATCATTTAGAAGTGTGAAAATAAAAAGAGGGTACATACGGAAGTAAGTATAGGCAGGATTTTGGTTAATAATTATTTCGCACATCACATCTTCATTATTAGAAATATTACTTTTCACCCAAAGTGAATAGTTTCCAAATTCCCTAAAATGGTAATGTATTCTGTAATAAAGAAAATCAAAACACAAATTAAGTTAGATTAGCTTTTTAACCAATATAAATCACTGCTGGATCAATATGTTGGGCTAATATTATCTCAAACTTGATTGGGACACTGCATAGTTACAACTAGGGGCAGCCCCAAAACATTACAATCTATCAACTAAAAGTCTATATCTGGATTTGGCTTGCAGATGTGTGGGAAGTTTAAGGCATATCAAATGTCAATACTGCATACAGTATACAGCACACCAACTGTCAAACCATTCCAGCTACAGCAAAACTGCTTTAATGCTAAAACATAAGATGTTTCAGATTGGATATCTAATGAAATAGGGGGCAGATCAACAAAAAAACGTTACAGCGATAGTTGGGATGAATTATAGTTTCCACTAATGGGCAATTGAATTTTTTTTTCTTCTAGTGTACATACCCTTTAAGTCATTACTCCTTAAAGATAACATTTGTTTACACAATCACTTCCGTTATATCTCTGAAAAACCAGCACTACACAGTTCTAAAGTGATAGCTGATCAGTAATATTGTGAAAAACACATTTATCGGTGTGCATAGCCATTTTAACTGTAAACCTCAGTATTGACATTCACTATGTATTATCTATTTAGTTAAAAAAAGTTTTCATGAAGATGAATACATTTTAAGCGAACAATAAATGATCAGTTTTACAAATGTACTGTCTTTATTATGAGATGGTAAGAGCCAGCAAAGCTATCCTGTTTTTAATATTTTGTTTTATTAATAAACCCACAAGCAGAGCTCCTTTGTTCCAGAGGTGTCATTTAACTGCAGAGAAAGGGGGTGTTGAGTGTCAACGATGAACGCCACAGGTTGCCCATTTTCTTCTGCAGCATCCATTTCCACTAAATTCTGATACAGGCACTGTCAAAAAGAAAATTAAATCTGTAGCACACAGTGTAAACCTAACTTTATTGTATATTATGCATGAAGATTTTAATATACATAATAAATAAGGATATGTCAATATTTACCTGGTAACACTGGTCAGATCGCCAGTAAACAACAAATCTCTTAAAATGTAATGCATTTTTAATTAAAAGCACTGCCTGGTCCATTTTCAAATGGGCAGGTCTTTTTAAGACACCTGTTGGAAAATGTACACAAAGAAATTTGATTTTAAATAGAACACAGTAAGTTGGAGCATAAAACACAAAGCACGTTTTGATAGTTATCCCCTAATAGAAGAAATACGCTGCACTTCTGTTTCTTAACCCCCCTCTATCCCCCCCCCCAAAAAAACCCTTATAATGATAAACAAAAAAGACCCCGCAACATAACTATATGATATGACAACCCTGAAGAGAACCGCTAGGACACTATCATGGCTCACTGTCAAATCCCTTCATTCAGAAAGGCTATTCATAGAGGGCTAGGCCACATAGTGAGCGATCTGATCACGATTTACAAAACTCACACTAGTGCGCTGCCCATGCGTTCCTATTTAAACACGTGGTGCAGTTTTGGAATCCCATATACAAAAGGGACATCTTGAAAATGGAAGTAGTTCAGAGAAGGGCAACTAAAATAATAAGGGGAATGGAGGGAATTGATTAGACAAGTTAGGTCTGTTTTCATTGGAGAAGCGGCATTGGCACGGGGATATGATAACTTACTAATATACAAATATATTAATGGGCCATATAATAAACTCTCTGGTGCATTATTCTCTAATAGGTCACACAAGAGGACACATGGACATCCTTTATTAGAAGAAGTTGACAGGTGACATCTTCAGGTGACATCTAATATCCTTAGAATTAGTATATGTATTATTTCTAACTACACAAATCTTTAGTTGTGTGTAATAACAGAACAAAGCGCTGATAACTGATAAAATGTAAAGTTCTTGTATATTCTAAAGTCAATAATGTATCTATTTTGTAAAATACAAGGATAATCAATGTCAACAAGTAGTTCAACAACCATAGAAATGCACAATGTCAAAGGCCTCAGGGTGACAATATCCTGATATTTGAAGAGGCACTTTTAATGAGACACTGTAAGTATGTGAGGACTCAACACTAGTGTAGTAGGCCTCGCTGCGAAGGGAGGTGCTTAACGTGATCAGACATGGAAAAGGATCACTTAAGCTGGGTACACACGATGAGATATTTCGGTCCGTTCGACCGATAGTTCAGTGTATTGGTCGATCGGACCGAAATTGTCATATCCGAAATGCGCCCATGTCCGACCGACCATTCGTCCGAATCGGATGATCGGACATGGTGGAAAACCTCGTCCGATCCTCTATGGACTGCACGATCGGTCGCGGTAACTATCGGACGCGGCTGCTTTTGCCGCAACCGACAGTCCTTCCTCCTGGCCGACCGGTCGAAAGTATCGAACGGTCGGTCAGGAGGAAAAATCGCTAGGTGTGTACCTAGCTTAAGGCACACTACTTTATAAGTTTCTTTTGTCTTGATAAAGGAGTCATGTTGACTCCGAAATGTCGATTTATTAAAGCATTTTGATTTAAACCTGGTATGCAGTGGAATCTGCATTTATATAATTTATAAATCAATGAGGGTTATGCAAAGGATTGATAAAAGCATTTAATTTTTTTAAATTGCTTTTCTCTATCCTTTGGATACCCTTCTTTGCTATAATAATGTTTTTTTTAGGTACTTTATAAAGGAGTGCGCCTTAGGGCTAGGCCACGCTAACATGTTTTTCACCAGTTTGCGCATGCGATTTCACTTATTTTAAATAACATGGAAATCGCGTCAATGCAAAAATTCCTGCGATTTCCACAACGCACCTGAATCACACACGCAATCATTCTGGTGCATTGTAGTGTGGCCTCAGCTTTAGGGATCCTTTTCTATGTACTTAAGAATGTGTCTTAAAGTCACACTATACTGGCAGCTAACAACATAGACTTAAAGTGACACATTTTGGTACCCCAAATTTATGGATATGACATTATAGACCCCTTCAGTATTCTATGTTGATTGCTTTTTTATTTTAAAATCTGTCCATTATATAAGGGATAATGTGCCCCTTACAGTGTAATATAAGAAATGAGTCACTTAGTGACGTAGCTGAGTGATTTTTATAAGGATATATACCACTGCAGCTCCCATTATAAAATATCACACTTAGGCATTATAAGAATATAATCCACTCTTATTTAAATTGCACAGTTGTATATTTTATATATGTATGTGTATATACTATATAAGGAAAGATATACACACATTTCCAAAATATATATTTTCTGCCTTTATCATTACATATTGATATTTTAATACCAACCCCCCCAAACCATGACTAAATGGAAAATGCAATCTAACTTACTAGTAGCATCAGAACTTCTGTACGAAGTACTGTGCATATTCACTTACTGCGTGTTGAAAGGCTGTTGATGGATGAGCTCGTGATGGCACACAGGAGAGTCAGACTAAAAGTAATGATGATGGTAAAGCAGTGGGCAGAGAGGGGTGAGGGCCACACCGATCCCTTCATATCTTCCCTGCTCTCTACTTTTGTGGCACTCTGTTGTTGCTGGGTATTCTGCATCCTCCTACGCCTTCTTACTTCCTCTTTACTCTCTAGCTCCAGCTCTAGGGATAAGTGTGCAGCATATGATCACCTTCTGTCTGTTTTCCCTGTCATTTGTTAGAAGTGCTGTTCAGGCTGTTTTCCCACTCTTCCGCATATAAGAACAGTCTCCTCCCCACTACCTCCCCGAGGGATCCACATTCTGAGATTCACGTGACGTTCTGTTTCATTCAGCACCCAAACACGAAAGGGAGACAGGGCAAGGGACAGCAGGGCTGTGACAGGGTGGACTTAGAATATTGTGTCAAACTGAAAGAAATCATTTACAATTGCTCCCACATTGTCTAGAACACATTATGTGGCCATACAATTCCCAAAGATTGCATTCGGTTTGCTACAATCTCCAAAATATTTCTTCTAATCTGCTATTTTTTCAAAAGATTGCTTTCACAACACTCCAGCTTCCCCCATAAAAAGTCTTTACAGCAGCCAATAACAGTTCTCTCCCGGAGGCTGGAAGTGCACAGCGCTGTTCCCACTTCCTGGTTTAGAAATCCCGCACATGCGCTTTGAAAAACTCATTCCCGACATGGCAGTTACAGGCTGTAATAGTATCGCAGGAATACCAAGCAAGGAGGAGAGGAAGGAAAGGCTGTAGGGGGAGTCGAAAGGTGCATGGAAAAGACATCTTTATTTATTTATTAAGGTAGAAGAGGGATACTGGAGGGGAGGTGTGTGTGTAGAAATGACCTTTCATTTCCCTGCAAGCCTGAAACTGTCAGATGGCATTAGCTCCCATAGCTGGTATTAGACCTTGGGGGTTGTCTAGGATGCTGGGGACAAGACACACACTATGCACACATGCACTGATATACTGACACACACACTATGCACATATACACTGATACTTGACACGTGCACTATGCACACATGCACTGATATAGTGACACACACTATGCACACGTGCACTGATATAGTGACACACTATGCACACGTGCACTGATATAGTGACACACTATGCACATATACACTGATACTTGACACGTGCACTATGCACACATGCACTGATATAGTGACACACACTATGCACACGTGCAATGATTATAGTGACACACTATGCACACGTGCACTGATATACTGACACACACACTATGCACATATACACTGATATACTGACACGTACACTATGCACACATGCACTGATATAGTGACACACACTATGCCACACGTGCCACTGATATAGTGACACACTATGCACACGTGCACTGATATACTGACACACACTATGCACATGTGCACTGATATACTCACATGCACACTCTATACCTCCCACAGAGCAGGATTATCCACAAGGCAGGTGCCTAGGGCCCAGGAAACTTCAGGGGGTCCAGCTTCAGAAGCAGTAACAATATTAAAGTCTATAAAATATATGTAGCAAAAAAGGGGCCCCTAAATGATTGCCCTGCCTTGGGCCCCATATGATCTTAATCCATCTCTGACCTCCGAAGATTTAAAAATGTGAAAGGGACATTAAAGGGGAGCAAGGGCTGCAAATTTCACACTTTTCTTAAATCGGACCCATTTTGTGTAGGGTACGCCCAATTTCAAGACAACCCCCCAAAAGAAGCATACTCCACCACCCATTATGCTAATATCAGTGTATATCTATTATCTGTGTTTGTATCAATTTTTCTAGCTTGGTCAGTTCTATCTATCTATCTATCTCTCTTTATCTATCCATATATCTTTATATCTATCTACTAAAGTAAAGGGCGCTGATAACGACTGACGGAAATTTTCCGTCTTTCCCGACCGACCGTAGTGGTGACTACGGTCATTCGTCGGCACTCCAGTCAGTCGGGTAATGGGTAAATCGTTCATATGTATGGCCACCTTTAATTAGTGATCTTGTGAAAACAGGATGGATATCTAAACAAAGTCAATTAACCAAACAGGCCCTCAGTATTGACATTAGTTTATAATTTGTTTGTTTATCTTGCAGAATTTTGAGGAAGATAGAAATTTTTAAGGAAACAGAATGAAATAGCATGCAAATTGCCAAAATGGACCTAACATGTTTGAAGAGGAACTAAAGTGTGGGGAAGATTCCACTTCTGTTTAATTAAGGTAATTTATGAGCTTTGTTCTATCTGTTTATGCTAAGGCAGGTGTTCTTTTTTTGGAAAGATTATCTGATGATGTGTGACAATAATTAAGTGAAGTGTGCTTTCTGGATCCTATTGGCACTGCATCAGTTTTAGATGATAGGCGGGTGGGCTAGAACTGTCCTTCTGCTTTTGTGCTCCCTATCTCCGAAGTGTTTTAATGAATCTTATGTATTGAATAAAGATGGACTTTTTAACCTCTACCCCGTGAGTAGTGCTTTTCCTCAATATATATATATATTAGATGATTCCAATAAACTTAAAAAATTAACCTTTACTAAAATATTTGCCACCTGGTAGCACACACTCCTGTTCAGCTTTCCCTTTTCCCCTTTTTATAGATTTACTTCTTTGTCTCCTCATTCCCAAAGTAAAAGTTTATATTCAATTAAAGTTCTTATCATTTAAAATGGTGCTAGTTTTGCCCCAACCAATTAGATGTTGGCTTTCAAATATTTAATAAGTTCTGATTGGCTAGGGCAAAATTAGAACCATTTTAAAGGGCAACTATAGTGAAAAAAAAACTTTGTCTGTATACAATGTATAGATCACTTAGTATAAGCTGCCTTACTTTCATGTTTCTGTGTGGCTTCGTTTCTTCACACTGGCAGAAGTTTGTACCAAGCTGTGTAGTCCCCCTCCCCTCTCTGCCTACTCCCCCTCAAGCAGTGACGGGCTGTATACAGAGTCCGAGCATTGTCAGTTGAAAGGACTTTAAATGAAGTGCTGACATCCTGTTGACCCCTCCCTTCCAGAGCTAGACTGCAAGCAATGAAAGTGTGGAATAAAGTAGCAATATGCTGAAGGGAGGGGCAGAGGGGGAGAGAGGACAAGTGGTGCTGAGATTCTTTACAAGTAAGTTACTGAACTCTGCCTGTTCTCTAACTTTGCTAATTGTTATTTACTTTTTACCTAAAGTTCATATCTCTCCCCCTGCTTAGCTGAGATCATAATCACTGAAGAGAGAGTCAGTGTAATAGCAGCTTATAGTGAGACCTTCACAAACACAGTGACACTGCTTGTTGTCCTGTTACATTTCAGTTGCTTTAGTCTATATATTTCATAGATTGCACTGTCTTGTTTGCTATATAGTCTGTATTACTGTATTATATATACTGTATTAGTGTTCCATTTGAGTCACTGGTTTTGTATGTATAAGAGATTTTTCTTTGGGAGGGGAGGGACTGTTTTATAGTGTGTTATGCTCATATTACTGGGTTAATGGTTTATTGATTATGTTTAGCACTACAGCATTTGACTATATGTTGCACATGGTACATATCGTGTGGGTGAGAGAGTGTGTGACAGTACTGCATGGGAGCTTTGGATTGTGTGGGTGTGTGCCTTTGAGTGACAGATGAGGTGTAGCAGCTCCTACAAATCACAGCATATTCAAAGGCTTATATCTCGGGGACTATGTAGAATTTAAAGAAACTAAAGGTATCCTGGTGGTTGGGATGACTTATAGGATACATTAGAAGAAATTTAAAAAAACAATTTTCTCACTATAATTGCCCTTTAAACAATAAGATCTTTTATTGAATCTCCCTGATTGCTTGTGAGTGGAGGACTTCCCATGAAAACTGTAGAACCATTTTTATCTGTGTTTCTGCCTGTTGTTTACGAACAACAGCTGACAGCAAATTTGTTCTATAAGTTACCGGTAGACAAGATTATATTTTATATAGAGCAGGGGTGGGCAATTAAATTTCACAGGGGGTAGGCAAAGCGCCGGACCAATAGGTTCAATTCAATTCTCATCATAGAGACTGTAAAACTGGATTTTAAATAAAATTAAATTAATATCCCTGGTTCATATTTTTTATTAGTTGCAATATATTATAGGTGTGTAATATCTATTTCATCAAATTCAATTACTAATCAATTGATAGGGTCATAATTTTTAAAATAAAATATACAAAATAAAAATAAATTAATTATTCAGCCTGAGACAATAAATACATTTTTGGTTACAGGTCTAGTATTGAGGGTCCAGTCCGGGGCACCCAAAGGGCCACATGTAGCCCCCGTGCCTTACTTTACCCAGGTCTGATATAAAGAGTAATGGTTGTGTAGAGTCATTTTGATATTATCTGTTTCTCAGTCTCCATAGTTCGCCTGTGACTTTGTATACTAAGTAGACTTACAGGGAGATTCAATAAAAGTTCTTATCATTTAAAATGGTGGTAATTTTTGAAATTAGCTTTGAAATGTTAAATAAAATCTGATTGGTTGGGGCAAAATTAGCACCATTTTAAAAAATAAGAAATTTTATTAAATCTCCCCGTTAGTATAGTATTTGAGGTTGAATAAAGACATAAGTCCATCAAGTTCAACCCCATCTAGCAATATTCTCATTTCCTGCCTAACTGTTGATCCAGAGGAAGGCAAAAAAACCCACCAAATTTATGAAGGGGAAAAAAATTCCTTCCTGACTCCAAGTGGCAATCGGAATACCAGTAATACCAGTAACTTGCAATATTCCTTGTTTGCAGAAACTCATCCAGCCTTTTTTGAAACTGACCAGTGAACCTGCCTTAACAACGTCCGCTGGAAGACCGTTACATAGCTTTACCGTTCTCACAGTGAAAAACCCTTTCCGAACTTGAAGCCTAAACCTTTATTCTTCAAGTCTTAAGGGATGTCCATGTGTCCTCCAACATGCTCTATTGGTGAACAATGCCCCAGATAGTTTATTGTATGGCCCATTAATGTATTTATACACAGTAATCATATCCCCACGCAAGCACCTTTTCTCCAGCGTACATAATTGTAACTTTTCCAGTTTCTCTTCATATTCAAGCTCCCCCAATCCCCTTATTAATTTAGTTGCTCTTCTCTGAACCCTTTCCATTTCAAAGTATCCTTTTTGTACACAGGATTCCTAAATTGCGCTGCATATTCCAAATGAGGCCTTACCAATGCTTTGTAAAGAGGGAGAATAACATTTTTCTCCCTTGAATCCATACCTCTCTTTATACAAGACAATACCATGCTGGCTCTGGCTGTTGCCGCCTGCTTCCCCGTTTTAGAAGGAGTACCCCATGAGTGAAATATATAGTGGTGTCTACTTTTGTCAACAAACCAAAAAACTACTGGTTAGGAAGCCGACATTACATGATATTGGCTACGCAAGCCTGTCACTACCAACACGAATAAAGATGCTTTTAAATTCTATAGCTAACGCTTTATCATGCCCAAATTTAATAACATATCAAATTAATTAATTTTTTTAAAGGGCATGTCCACCCCCCCAACTAAAATTTGCCCCACTGTGTAGTGAAAAAAAAACTTACTTTTCTGCTCTGCTCCTTACGGTTGTCCTACAGTGTTTGCTGAAAGTCCAGGAAACTGCCTGTCTGTGTGTAATCCAGTATATGCCCCTTCCCTGTCCTGGAGAACTCTGGCTTTTGCTGGGAAGCCGGGGGTCCCTTCCTCCCACCCTCTGGATTCCTTGTCGCTGCTTTCATCGAAATACTAGGGTTTTAAAATAAAAAGGTGTCCAAAAATACCCGACCTCTTTCCCTCAGCTCTCTCAATAATCAGCAGCCGCGTATGTGATTGGCTGACTTTAGCTGTTGGTCCAGCCCCTATTTCTACTCCCTCTGCCTCTACTGCTACTGCAATTTAGTTTAAACATGCCAAATGAATTAATGATATAAGGTGTTTTTAAAGGGTATCTAATTTTTTCTGTAGTTTAGGGGATCTCTCTCCAACCATAAACGTCAGGTTTATAACTAAAAAAGTGCCCAGAAACAGACTTACCAAAGTTTGTTCCCTTGAGCTCTGCCTCTATGGCTACTTCCTTGTACAGAGTAGCAATAGAGGCTGGACCTAGCTGCTGGCTATTGAGAGAGCCAAGGAAATGACTGGTTGGTAAGTCTGTTTCTGTGCACTTATTAAGTTATAAATCTGGTGGTTAGGGTTGGAGGGGGCCCCCCTACACTAAAGAAAAGTTTAGATTTTTGAAACATTAAATGCAGCGCCGATGGATACGGATGAAGGGTTTAGTTTTGGGGGTGGACATGACCTATAAGTATTTAGCAGCTTGCCTGTCATTCTCCTTGAAGTATCAAGAGAAGGCTGCAGTGATCTTCAGCCAGCCATATACAAACCCACAGAGAGGATGTAGCACATACATAAACAAAATACCTTATTTGTGTGTTACCTTACTCCTGTTGTGTCCGGGTCCCCCCTCACTAAATGCAAGCACCTTTTGTGATGTATCAGAGGAAGAGGGGCAGAACCTGATAGATCCGTATGTATCAACCAAACATCTCAAATGTTGTCAAATGTATCTTCAGAACTTCTCGCTACATGAATTAGTTATTTGTTATTGTAGAACCACCAAATATATTCACCTCTTTTTAAACTATCTTGTACAGTTTAATTGCTTGCATGCTTGTTGTTTCTGATAGGATGTTATAAATTGTACAGAACAAATATGGAAAGAAGAATTCACGTCAGCAGAAAAAGTGGCAGCTGGAATTGCCTTCTTGTCCTTTTGCTAATGCTCCTCTTCACTGTTGTGTTTATAAACTTTCTGCTTTATATTTATCTTGACCAAGTCTATGCACCATCTCAACTTAACCAATTAGAACCTAACATTTGTCCATATGGACACTTCAAGATTGCAACAATGAAAAACTGTTCACCATGGCTGAACTGTGAGGCAATTAAAAAAGATGTTCGAAAGCTTAAACTTGTTGGTGTAGGAGCAGTTAAAAAGGTTAGTTTCGGCACACCTTACCAAACATGGTAATAATGTTTGTGATTAAATTGTCTACCTAAGTGCAACACAAATTTAGGAAGACAGTGGGGGTATCATACATTAATAATACAAAAGTGTATTGCAACACCAACAGGAAGCAAGTAATTTTGACATATGTTTTGCAGCACTTTTTGCACATTAGTGTGACTGTATAATCTTATTTGAATTACCTTTTGTTTATCTTAGTTTTTGTTGTGTCTTAAAATGACAAAAAGAAATACTCTGCAGGGGTTTTACATCAGTGATGTCGAACCTTGTCACTTCAGATGTTTAGAAACTACGATTCCCAGCATGCTTTGTTTGCATTCTGCAACCAAGGCATGCTGAGAGTTTTAGTTTTCAAACATATGGAGTTCCAAGGTTCGATATCTCCATTTCCCCTCCTTCCTTATAAAAATACCCAGGGGGGAGGGCCTAGCATTTTTGGTTTTCATCCCTGGGCTTAGCGAAGAACTCCTCCTGCATTTATCCTTTGATGTTACTCTTATCGTCTTGCTTAGTCCAACACCTCTTGTCCCAGCTCATGTCCAGAACCTCACCAATGGTAACATACACTTCTAGCAGGGAGTGCCTTCTAACTGGCCAAGCCCTGAAATGAAGCTGGACGGTAGGACTAGGCAAATCATTGTAGGTCCTCATGCTGGGTACTTTTATTGGGATATAATAATATTATACGGGAATAGTTCTTTTGAGGTGAAGGTAGTCTTAAAGGAGGCCAAAAACCCTTCACTGCACATAATGTACAGCAGAGCCGTCTTAATACTGAAGGCATGTTACAAATCTGCACGTTATAAAATCAACAAAAAAAGAAAAAAATGCTAGGCCACACTAGCACGATTTCCGTGCGTTTGCGCGTGCACTGTTTTGAAACAACATTGAAATTGTGGCAACGCACCAAAATCATGCAATTTCGGGGGCATTGTGATACGCAATCGCATGCTCTCACCATTTTTATGCGCAATCGCATGGGATTTCCTATCGCAAAAGGAGAAATCTCAAGAGGAATCGCACACACAATCTTGTGTGATTGCGTGAGCGCTTCTGTTGCAATGCAGTGTGGCCGTGCCCTAAAAATTTTTTAGAAAATTTTAGATAGACATGCAAAATGAATTCTTCAGTGGATGGCGTTTTTCCCTTCATATCTACTAGTTATTTTGTGCTCATGTGTCTCTTCTTGTTTTGAACTTGTTAGGTCTCATTCGTACAAGGCTGTTATACTGCCAGTGGTTTTGACATGCAGAGACATGAATTAGATGCTATCCACCCACAATTAAATGCTGAAACATAAGAGGTAGATCTTTGAAACCCTGTAATGTTTCAGTCTGTATTGTGGTCATCTAAAAGCTTCCTCTGCCTTTTCCAGCAATGAAGACCCAGCAAGTCCTTTTCTCTTCTTTAAAAGAAGCTTCTTTGTCATGTCTTTAATAAGGCTAGATTCAGACGAACTGCTGTGCATTGTTCGCGCAGCGTTTTCACGAGCGGTTCCAAATATTGCATGTAGCATTTTCTTACTGGCAACACTCAGAAACCAGTGGTAACAACGCTGCACGAACAGCACATAACTGTTCGTCTGAATCAAGTCTAAAGGGTTTTCTTTTTATATTACTTTTATTTATATCTCCAAGAAAGACACAGATTTAAGTAAAAAAAAAATTGCTAGTAGAACTGAATTACTTTTATAAAGTACCCTTAAAATACTTCTGTGCCATTTCATCTTCTTCAGCCTCTTGGGCTAGTATTTGGAAATACCTAAGCAGTTTCGGCTCTGTGCTGGCCCAAGAGGGCATGAGAAGAGCAGGCTAAAGAGGATCAGACAACAGAGGTAAGTATTTTATTTTTTGGGGGGAAATATTGGTTTGGTTCTCCTTAAAAAAGCCACCCAACAAAACTTCTAATGTACAGTAAATTGACTTTCCAGTTTTCCTGTTCATGTTATTGATGTAACATGATGTAATACTTGTGCGCTATAGTACCTTTTTTGTATAGCACACAACACACATCTTTTTATTTACATTACAGTCAAATCCTTTTCTTACACGTCTATCTGTTTGCGATTTCTCCATCTACATTCTAATGCCGTGAGGTGCATTTGAGAATAAAGTCCAAATCAGAGCATGTTATCAAAAATAAAGTGCTAAAAAAAAGTTTAGAAAAAAATTATATGTTCTGTTTAATATGTTTAGAAAAAAGTTTAGAAAAGTTTAAGTTTAGAAAAAAATTATTTGTTCTGTTTAATGTTTTTTCTACCATTTCTATTTAATTTCAAACAATGTATCTTTTTATTTAAAGAAATAAAAAAAATTGCTCTGAATACAAGAACTGCACTAGAAAATATTTAAAGCTTAAATATATATACAGTTTATAATATGTAGTTTATTGCAGGTATTCCTTGCTGAGTGGAAGGGGATGAAAGTTGCTCTGTCAGAGTTAACATCTCTAGATGTAAAGGATGACTTTCTTCATGGGTTAAGAATGCTGCAAGCCCTGCAAAGCAAAAATCTCGTTATTCTTGTTGGGCACTGTGAAGAGACCTACACCATACTAACTGAATATCATCCATTAGGCTCTCTGAAAAACTTGGAGGAAACATTTAATTTTCCTAAATATCAAGGCTTTAACACATGGCAGAATCGCCTTAAACTTGCAATAGACTATGTAAGCGTCATTAGCTATCTTCACAACAGTCCACTTGGCACTCTTGTAATGTGTGATTCCAATGATTTAAACAAGGTGCTGTCTCAATACCTGTTGACAAGCGACTTTCACGTGGTAATTAATGATCTGGATGCCTTGCCTGTAGTTGACAGAGAAAATGGCATATTGGTTAAGTGTGGCCAAAGAGAAATCACAGGGCATTTTGTTGCCCCTGAACAGTTGTGGCCCCATGAGGTGGATGTGGAATTTTCAGATGATTTAATGCCTTCATATGATGAGAAGACTGACATCTGGAAGATTCCCTCTGTGACTGATCACCTGTTGGGTCATGTACAAGGAAGTGACATTGTCAGATTCCATCTGTTTGACATTCACTCTGAGTGTAGTAAAAGAAACCCATCTGATAGGCCTTCCGCTCAAACAGTGTTACACACCTACAGGAGAGTTCTGACCTTACTGATGAAAGAGATGCCAGTGTCTGAAATGAGAGATATGCTTTGAGATAAGATCAAAGCATTGAAAACATTTACCTATAAAAATTCTGTTTATATAATATAAAGGGATTTTCTACATAACAGAATGAAAATAAAAGCACTATACACACACAAATGTATGAGCAATCCTTGTTAATGTATTGTATTAATATAGCTGTAAAAGTTCCTGGGTTCAGTCACTGCATTACCAATGCTGAAGAGCACTTTGTTCAAGCACAATTTGACTCCCTTTAAATATAAATAAATTAGCATAGTCTTCTGTATTTGGTTCACTATCCAACTGTTTATTTAGATTTATATAATATCACACTCTCCCCTCCTTTCATTAAAGTGATATTTAACACTCTTTATACATGAAATCTGATATGTAGATCTCTTCATAAATGTTCTCACCTGCAAAGCAAAAGTACAAAGATAAGAATATTGTCAACTCTACCTTTATGCTAAAGTAAGTTCAGACAAACAGTTTGTGTGGGTATGGATTTTAAGCTTACTAAATCCTGTTTAAACTGGATAGTTATAAAATATACATATGATTGCTTGTTTTTTTCTACAAGGCAAGATGAACAAAACAACCCTTTTCTGGGAGACTTTAAGGTCTACGGTGCTTGTTTTGTGTGTCCAGGTTTTTATAACCTCTAAGTGTATGTACACACCATGCAGTATGCGGTAAACTGTCGGCCGCGGCCACTATTGTCGCAACCGATAGTCCTTGCTCCTGGCCGGAAGAGCTGAACGGTCAGTTAGGAGGAACCATTGCATGGTGTGTACCATGCTTAACAATTCCCTTTAAAATGTGCTAGATGTCCGTAGCCCTGTAATTAGTTTATTTCCTCTCTTTAGGGCTAGGCCACACTGATGCATTTTTTCTAATGCTAACAATTGCGCTTGAGTTTCAGATTGCAGCGCACTGCATGTCACGCACTGTGATGTTATCTTTTTTCGGAGCACATGCAATCACCATTTTTAGGGGGGTTCGCAGGTGCACAGATTGTGGACTATTGCCCAGCGCAAACGGATGGCAACATGTTCCATTGCTCAAGCACTTTTCAGACACGTTGCCAATCAGCATAGTGTGGCCTCAGAATTAAAGGGTATGTCCACCCCCCAAATGAAATTTTAGTATGTGCTAGGAAAAGGCTGTAAACCTCGACCTTGCAAGGTTTACAGCTGCCAAAGATGCCTCCAAATTTATTTACCAGCCTTCGTTCCCCCAACGCCTTCTGTTTAACTTACGTGTCTTTCCGAGCACGGAAGTCAAGCAGGAGGGGCTTGACTGGCATCCGCTCCTGTGACTGGCTAAGGCGCGATGCCTCAGCCAATCACAGGAGCGGATGCTGCTCGAGCCCCTCCTGCTTGACTTCTGTGCTCGGAAAAGGCACAGGAGTTAAGCAGAAGGCATCGGGGGAACACAAAGCATATTATTTAGTTTTTAGGGGGATGTTGATGTGTATGTTAAAAGATAAATTATGTCAGGTTAATATCAAATATGCTTTAACATATTCAATATTGTGCAGAAACAGACCCCATTCAAAAGGTTTATTTATAGAAACAACACAGTACAGAGCTGTTTCATAATTAAATGAAACTGATCTTAGCACAGATCTGTTTTCTCATTAGTGTACCTTATTAAAGGGAATGTTGGAGGGTATTCAGAAATCTTCTTTGTGTAACTTTTTATAACCAGAGTTTTACTTGCATCTTACATTAAATGTTCTACTGTATATTGTAATTTGGTCAGATGACATGCAATCTGCATTTTTTGTGCTCAGATAATAGATTATTACAAAAATTGCTGCTAAACTGCATGGTAATGCACATGAAACGTATTGCATTGTGATTACACTTTTCAGCCGCATTACTGTCCATTGATAGTGGGGCCACAGCCTAAAGGGAAGCTGGGTGGTGTAGTTCAACCATTTAAGAGGGTAATTTAAACGTATTGTTGTGGTATTCATTGTTGCGTTGGATGATGCAATTTTAAATCACTTTGATAATGGATGATAGGAGTTGTAGTTAAAACGCCAACAGAACAATTTTAAAATTCTTACTTAAGGCTGAGGCCACACTACAACACACACGATGCCCTTACGTTTATATTCGTTACGTTGCGTTGCTTTGCGATCCCGGTAATGTGACACACAAAATTGTGTTTAAATGCGCTCCGATAAGCGAATTGCAGTGCAACAAACACAGCACACCTAGTGTGTCCAGATGTGGCCACACTAGCATGCGCTTTTTAAAGCTCGTTTGGATGGTGCGTTTAAATGTGGTGGTGTGACCTAGCTCTAAGTGATACAAAATGCATATCTTAGGGAAGCAATGATTATGAGCTACTAATTTCAGCATCCTTTACAAGAAAAGAATGCATTTTTCAGTAATTAAAGGGCATCTATAGTGGGAAAATGAACTTTTTGTATTGTACTTTTTGTATTTTGTATTGTAGTAATAAACTACTGTTCTCCCTTCTCTTCTGTGTCTCCAGGACAGCTTGCTTTCTATTGGCCACTGTGCGTGGGTGTGTTTTTCAGGATGTTGAACTTATAACTCCTACTGCACATGATAAGCTTGTCGGTTAGCCAGAGTTGAGACATGGAGGAGGTAACAGAGGGGTAAGGGGGGAGTGCTGCAGAGAGATGGCTCATAAAAAGCGAAAATATGAGGGGGCGCTCGCGAGCAGCTTCGAGGACGGACATGTTCTGAAGGAGCTCCTCTACCCACACCCGAACAATCTAAGCTAACAGCAGCAAAAACCTACGGATATCCCCAAAAAATGGACTAGCAACTATAGGAGATGCCCCCAATGCCAGCCAGAGCAAAATCAACAACGGCGGTAAAGTCCCTCCAAGCATTTCGCCATAGAACACAACAACCTCTAGGCCCAATGGAGGGGGAGGAGCCAGAATCGCACAGAAAAAGCCCGCGAAGGGAACACTCCTCCTCTCCGGAACCCACTCAAGGCCTCCTAACACAGATGCGCTCCATGCTAAAAGAGGAGCTACAGGCAGCAATAACCCCATTACGAATTGAAATAGGGGGAACTTGGCCAAAGAATCGGCGATATAGAAAACCGCCAAGATGACATGGCTGAAGCAATCTCCAACACCCAGAATGAAACGGAGGACCTAAGAGCAGCCAATCATAGGTTGGCACTACAAATAGAGTACCTGGAAAACCGATCCCGATGCAGCAATCTCAGGATAAGAGGGATCCCAGAGACCTACACTAATACCCAAGAAACAACCCTGGAGATTTTCCAGACTATGCTCCCTGACGAGGCCCAGGAAAGAATGGAATGTGATAGGGCCCACAGAGCTCTCACAAAACCTCCGAGGGAGAACATGGCGAGAGACATCTTAGTGAAGTTGCACTATCACGACATAAAAGAGAAACTCCTTCAGGTAGCACGGAAGATGACCAATACAAGGGACACCGCTTCCAACTGTACACAGACCTGGCACCCCAAACGCTACAGAAAAGAAGGGCTCTTCGACAAACAACCACAACACTGATGGAAAAGCGAATCCGCTACAGATGGGGCTACCCGTTCAAACTACTATTTACATGGAACAGCACCAACCACACCGTCGAATCGACAGACCAGGGAAACCAACTACTGCAGAGCCTAGGATTGTGGGAACCCGAGGACAACCATCCCAACAAAGCCTCCCCTCAAAAGGCTATACAACGCATATGGCAACAAGCAGCCCACAGCCCACCGGCAAAGATGAGAAACTGGGGAACAGGCTCGCCCGGAAACACCCACACCGATTAAAGGACCAAAGGAGGACCGGATGACACCCGCACTGCAAGAAAAATGATAAGTACAGCTATCCCCCCACAACCAGGGCACTACCACATACCCCAAACCCACCCAAAATTGACATAAATCACTTAGGGCCTAAGAACCCACGATAATAACCCAAGACATTCATATTTAGAGGGGAGGGGAGGGAGGGGGAAAAAGAAATACCATGGGGGGGGGGGGGGGGGGGGGGAGAAAAAGGAAAGAAAACAATACCCTGAAAAGGGGAAACGGTCCTGCAAAGACCCATACTATGGAATTACCCCATCAGCCCGATAGATATAGACCAAAATCTAACCCCCACCCAACAGCAGTAGACAAAAACCTGATGGAATATTATGCCAAACCAGGACCACCCCAACCCATGCCGCCCCTAAACTAACCATTAGAGATCGACAAGAGATAATTTGGGGGCCCACAAGAAGGACAATACAAACCAATCAAGCCACCGAGAGGAAAGGCCTGGGACATTTGCAGGGGAGAGGAATGACCAATTTCGGGAGGGAGCAGTTGCGGGAGGCAAGAAGGGAAAGGCGGAGGGAAAGGACAAAAGCATAACTATAAAAGGGAAAATAATACTCGCTGAATAACGCTGAAATATATGTATAAAGTAGTGTGCATGGACTCTCGCCACCCCAACCGGCCTTTGATATAGTTAGATAAATCTCAGGGACTCTACCCCAAACTCAAGCTAACAACACCCACATCTACATCATGTAAGTGGATTAAGCAAAGGGAAAGAAGGACAGATATCTTTAGGGGAGGAGGGGGGGGGGAGAGAAAAGGGAAAATGACCCCAATCAAAAACATGCTGAGTGGGACGAGAGGAAATGCACACTTTGGATAAGAAACCTGTACAGGCTGCAGGAGAGGGAGAAGGGGAAAAGAAGGGGAAGGAACAATCAAACTATATACAAAATCTGCACAACCTATAGGTGCCTGAATTATATATATATATGTTATGTGAATTTTTTTTTTTTCTCTTATTTGTTGTTGTCTTTACCAATGTAAAAATGTAATTACTGAGGAAAATTAATGCTGATAACATTGAAATATATGTTTGAGCAGCGTGCATGGACTCTAGCCACACCGACCAGCCTCAGATATAACTAGACAAGCCCCAGGGACCTTGCCCCAACCCCAGGGCCAACCACATGCCCACACTCACAACAACTACGTAAACCTAATGGGGGAGGCAGAAATGGGCAATCACCTATAATAAACCCTAAACTGTAACACTGAGACTGAGTCGGGGGAGGAGAAAATGCACGCTCTTAATAGGAACTCTATATATGCTGCAAAAGAACAACTACTATGAAAATGTGACAAATATACAAATCCCCACAACCCAAAGGTTTTGTTTTTTTTTCCGGAACTATATGGAGGGGGAGCGGGGAGGTGAGGGAACAAAAAGGTAATAACAGAGGGAAAATTAATGTTGATAATACTGAAATATATGTTTAAGCAGTGTGCATAGACTCTAACCACACCGACCAGCCTCGGATACAGATAGACAAACCCAAGGGACCCTGCCCCAACCCCAGGGCCAACCCCACACTCACATCCACAACAACAATGTGAACCTAATGGGGGAGGTAGAGATGGGCAATCATTTACAATAAACCCCAAACTGTAACACTGAGGCTGAGCCGAGGGGGAAAAAACGCACACTCTTAATAGGAACTCTATATATGCTGCAAAAGAACAATTACTATGAAAATGTGAACAATATACAAATCCCCACAACCCAAAGGTCTTTTTTCTTTTTTTTTTTCTCTTTTCCCCAAAACCTGCACCATTAACAAGGTTAAAGAATGGTATCCTAAAGTTTCTCATGTAAATACAATAATGGTTGTAAAAAAAAAATGTAAATAACCAAGGGGACTCTCCGAGGTAGACTTATGAACCATAAATAAGTTCGGGTGAGGGGACACCAAGAAACCCCCAATTAAGAGTCTCCCCGATCCCCCAATAAAGGAGGAAGGCGACGCTCTGAAACAAGTAACTGTTTTAAACCTATAAGTTTAAGGTATAAGACCTAAAGTTCTAAGTTAAGAGTTGATTAGGAACCTAAGTTTTATTTAAACCCCCCAACCCTGTCTGTTTTCCCTGCCCCCCCCCCCACGTCCCAATATAACTCTAAGCCACGATCAAAAGACAGTCATGACGGAAACAACCCAACTAAAAACAAAATATCATGATTCTAACTCCACTAAAAACCACAGCCAGACACCTGACAAACCTACAACATGACCACAACCCAAAAACAACAAATAAAACACACCCAGACCCCGAGAACACAACAACATAAACAAACAGAATACAATAATTTAATATGCATAACACATAATGTAAGAGGACTAAACTCCCCAGCGAAGAGATCCATAGCGTTCAAAAACTACCAAATACACAAACCACATATCATCTTTTGACAAGAAACACACTTTACAAACAAATCAGCCCCAAAATATTTAAACATACACTACTCCCACTTCATCTCAGCAATGGGACCCTCAAAAAAGAATGGGGTAACCATTCTTTTCCATAACTCATTAAACATTACAATACGAAACACAATAGCAGATCCCAATGGTAGATATCTCTTGGTCAAATGTCTTATCGACACCGTAGTGTATGTGTTACTAAATATATACGCCCCAAACACACAACAACACAAATTCATAATTGAAACTATCTCCAACTTCCCAGAACTCACCACCCCGAACACTCTCATAGCAGGAGACTTCAATATACCTCTAGACCTTAACTGGGATAGATCAAACACATCAAAATTGAAAAAACACTAAAAAATTATCAAACTTAATACAACAGATGCAACTGAAAGACCTCTGGAGAGAGAAAAATCTGAACTCTAAGGAATACACATACTTTTCACCCCTGCATAAATGCTATGTTAGACTTGACTACTTCATGGGCTCATCTACAATACTTAGAAACACAGAAACAGCCTCCATAGAACAATGTGTCTGGTCAGACCACAACGTGGTCAAAATCACACTAAACACTAACAAACCAAATACTTACATATACAGATGGAGACTCAACGAGTCACTATTAGCAGACAAAGGATTAGTCGAACACTTCAAAGAATATTACTGAATATTTCAACATAACGACACAGACCAAATAAGCTTTCCCTGGGTGTGGGCGGCACACAAGGCCTACATACGGGGCATACTCATACAAAAGGCATCACAACACAAGAAAATAAGACTACAAAAAATCAGAGACACTGAACATCAAATACATCTACTAGAAACAGAACACATAAAAACAAATAACAAAGATATTTTAGACAGCATCAGACTTAAAAAACAAGAACTACATGCATTATTCTCCACAGAAGTGGAAAAAAAACTGAGATGTAAAAAACAATATTACTACCACAAAAGCAATAAGGCAGACAGACCGCTGGCGAACCTGCTGAACGCCAGAAAAAAAACCACATCAATTACCAAAATACACACACAAACCGGAACCCTAACCTCAAACCCAGATTTGATCTATAAAACGTTCCACTCATTCTACTCCACGCTATATGAACAAAAGCAACAAACAAACCAACAAGGAATCACAACCTTTCTACAAAAACATATGCCAACCAACATACTCACCCTATAAATGCAAACAAAAATGGCTAACCCAATCACACCTGAAGAAGTTACCCAATCTATCAAGCAAATAAAAACACATAAATCACCGGGACCCGACGGGTTCTCAGGAATATACTACAAAAAACTTCTCATACAACTCACCTCACACCTAACAAAGCTGTATAACTGTTTTATGAAGGGAGACAAAATGCCCACCGATATGAACACAGCAAGTATATCCCTAATCCCGAAGCCAGGTAAATTACCATTAGAACCTAAAAACTACAGACCTATCTCCCTGATAAACCAGGACCTGAAAATTCTCACTAAAATTTTAACAAACAGAATCAACTCATTTCTACCCTCCATAATACACCAAGACCAGGTAGGCTTCACCCCAGGTAGACAGGCAGGAGATAATATAAGGCGAATATGTAATATAATATCCTATATGAACACAAATAAAACAGCAGGATGTATTGCATCCCTCGACATGGAAAAGGCTTTTGACAGCCTCAGCTGGCAATACCTAATAACCACGTTAAAACAATACAACTTTCCCACCCCCTTCTTAAATATCCTCAAGGTCTACTACTCCAAACCCACAGCAACATTACGCCTACCCACACAACATACAGATCCCATCATAATCCGAAGAGGCACAAGATAGGGATGCCCCCTCTCACCCATACTATTTATATTAGCAATGGAACCCATAGCCAATGCCATTAGAAACAACACTTCCATAAAAGGAGTAATTATAAAAGAAAAACAATATACAATAAGTATGTTTGCAGATGATATAGCCCTTACATTAACATCACCCCTAACGTCCCTCCCAAACTCCAGCTTACAAGAAATATCTGCGATCTTGGGTCTAACAATAAACCAAGACAAAACAGAACTCCTCCCTATCAACCTCACGACACACCAAAAAAAACTGATCACACTGAACTTCCAAACAAGTTGGAAGGAAACAGGCCTGCAATACCTGGGAATATGGCTGACAGCCAATATGGATGATATATACCAAGCAAATTTCCCAAAAATATACAAAACAATACAAATAGATTTAGACAAATGGGAAAAACTGAACATTTCATGGCTAGGGAGAATACACACATACAAAATGAATATCCTACCAAGATTATTATATTTGTTCAGAACCCTAACAATCTGGATCCCCCCCAAAAAATTGAAACCACTTCAAACACAGATATTCAAGTTCATATGGTCACAAAAACCCCCGAGAATCGCCAAAAATACTCTAATCAGACCAATCGAGGAGGACTTAGAGTCCCATCGATATACAAATACTACCTAGCGGCGCAACTGGCCCAAATAACATCCTGGCACACCAAGTTTCCACACGCACAGTGGACCATAATAGAGACAGATTTAATAACCCCAACGCATATCGACACAATACTTTGGGTCCCCAGCAACAAAAGAAAATTACCACCGGAAACCAGTAAATTAACCATCACATTACTAAAAATATGGGACAGAATCAAAACACAATATAAACTCATAAACAACCCATCAATGATGGATACAATAACACATTCACCCATGTTTCTACCTGGATACAATAATATAGGCTACAGGTGGTGGAAAGAAATAGGAATGCATCGACTAATCCAATTCTACAACTCAGGAACCCCACTAACAATAGAACATATCAGGACAAAACAAACCCCCCCCCCTAGGGGCAACTTCCAACTAACCCAAATTAACCACTACATTTCGAAGACATACCGAAAAACAGACCACATAACTAGCCTGACCGATTTCGAGAGACTATGCTACAAAAATCCCTTAAGCAAAGGCAATCTATCCACAATATACAAAGGACTATTCACGCCCCCCCGACCGAGAAACTCAACTGTATACAGAAATGGGAACACAATATCCAAAAAGCCCGAGAGGAATCCCAATGGAAAGACACATTCGCAATAATAAACAAAGGCAGTTTAAACATCGCCCTGAGGGAAACCTCACTTAAAGTACTATACCGCACATATAGGGTACCAACATTCCTAAACAAAATATATCCAACAATAAGCCCGCAATGTTTCAGAGGATGCAGCCAGCTAGGCGATATGTATCATATTTGGTGGTTGTGCCCCAAAGCTGCAAACTACTCGGAAAATATATTTAAAATTTTAACGGAGGTCTTAATGACTGATATACAGATGGACCCAGAAATAGCCCTACTAGGCAAACCTGTTGACACCCTCAACAAAAACGGTAATAAATTCTTACAATACGCAATGTTAGCCGCGAAAGTCCTTATTGGGGCACAATGGAGGACAACAGATATCTCAACCAACAGATTCATAGAAAGGTTAAACGATATATGCAATAACGAAAGATTATTTCATGTGCTAAAAGACTCAATACCAATTTTCCATAAATGCTGGTCCGCCTGGCTCTATAGCGATTACGCCTCCCACCTACCAGACTGGATGAGGGAATAGCCAAGAAAACAGTAAAGGGGCAGACGGTCGAAACATTTAACTTACTCAAATACACAAACAAAAGTGTTTGT